>JASWHV010000004.1:17753668-18953668 GCA_030760725.1 Neostapfia colusana | reverse complement strand
TGACAGACGCGTGCTCCGCGTTTCCGCGTCTTGGGAAGACGCGGGCCTTGAATACCTTGTACGGGCAAGGTGTGGGGCGCCTTTACGCCCGCTGCCTACCGCTCGGGGGCAGGCAGCACCGTTCTTCTAGCCACGTGGCGGGTCCGGAGCCCTTCTCTGAGGAGAGAAGGGTCCGGCTTGCGGGGCACGTGGAGCCTCCGGACCTCTCCCCGCGGAGGGGGAGATCCGGCTTCTGTATGCCACGTGGCGGGCCCGGAGCTCTCCTCTGCGGAGAGGGTGGTCCGGCCCCGCTGGACGCGTGGCATCTTCGGACCTCTCTCCCGCGGAGGGGGAGGTCCGGCTTCTGTATGCCACGTGGCGGGCCCGGAGCTCTCCTCTGAGGAGAGGGAGGTCCGGCCCCGCCGGACGCGTGGCGCCTTCGGAGCTCTCCCTGCGGAGAAGGGCGAGTACCTTAGGCATTTTACCCTGTGCGCGGGGGTACCCCATATCTCAGGTACCGACAGTGGCCCCGGGCCCATCTCGGGGGAGATAGCGAGCCCGAGGTGGGACCTCCGTCTCTTCCGATCCGCGCACTTTCTCTAAGTCCCGAATTGACCGCTGCCGGAGCACGAACGGCCACGGGATCGTGAGAGCATGCGCTCACTTGATGATTGCTTTTACTGCGGCAGTTCCCAAGGCTGCCACTTCTGCACGTTGCGGCGCTTTCTTCGGGAACCGCCGAAGTGCCTTGCCGGCTCATCTTATCAGGAGACTGACTCCTTGACCCCACCGCTTTAGTTAAGCGGCTTGGGCCCACCCGTCATCGGCACTCGGTCTAGGAACCGAAGCGGTTACGGGTGCGGGGTATTCGAAGAGTTCCGAATCGCTTGGAAGTGCACCGGGAAGCTTTTTAGAGGGGGTCTTACCCACATTGCAGCTTCCCTTCACACTTCTCTGCGTTTCCTCTCGGACTCTTGTGCTTTTGCTCTCTTGCCTTTGAGTTCTCCCTTGCCATGGCTTCCAACCCGCTGCCAGAGAAGAAACGCGCTCGATCTCCTCCAGCAACGGCGTCGGTGCCAAGTCGGGATTCTGGCGTGCCTGACACTCCCTCCGGTGGCGACTCGAAGAGGCCCCGGGCTGATGCGCTGGGGGAAGCCTCTGGGGTGTCCCCTGTTCCGCCAGTCCAAGCGACTGCGGAGCGGCCGTCGAAGACGGTAGCGGGCTCTGGAAATCCTACCCCGGCTCGGAAGTCGGGGTTCAGAGCCCGCTGGAGTGTCTGCGCTTCTCGTCCTTCCCCGTCTTGCGGGGAATCTGTGCCGATGCGCTCGGAGCCAGGGGCGACTACCGCGGCCCCCAGGCCAGCGCGGACTTCTCCTGTTCCGGTGTGCCCGGACTCCGCGGTGGCGTCGTCTCTTCCTGCCGAGACGGCCACCGAGGCCCCCAAGCCAGCACAGGTTGATCCTGCACTAGGTGGCCTGGCTTCTTCTCCAGCACCGTCTTCCCCGGCTCGTCCCTCTCCTCAGGTCAAGGAGCCAGAAGCTGAAAAGAGCCTGGCTGGCCTGGCTGCCAGAGCCGCGGAGCCAGCTTCTCCTGATCGGCGTCTCGTCTCGGCTGCTGGCGCGTCGGCTTTTCCTGAGGACGAGGTAATGGAGGAGGTCGGAGGGACTGCCCCAGCCTCTGTTGCTCCATTGCCTCTGGCGGACGCCTTCGCGCTTGCCGAGTCGAGCGTCCGGCAGGTCTTGGCTGCGCTAGGGCGCGAGCGGGAGGAGTATACGGTTGAACGGGACCACCTCCTCATCTGGGGGAACCTTTTGCGGGAGAGGACCGCGAAGGTTAAGAGTGAGCTCGACTCCAGGCGGGAGTTGCTCGACTTCAGGGAAGCGCTCGTCGGCCGGATGAAGCGGACTGTTGACCACATGGACACCCAGTCACGACGGATCAACAGGGAGGCCCTGGAGGCACACGCCCGGGCCGAAGAGAGCCTCTCTGCTGCTGTGGAAATACGGCAGCGGTTGGAGCGCCGTGAACTCGCCGTTGAGGAGCGGGAGCGTTCCGTGGCAGCTGAGGCAGAGAGGGTCGCCGCGCAGCTGGCCGCGGGCGAGGATGACCTCCGAGCTCGGATGGAGGAGCTGGAGATTCTGAAGGCAGACCTTGACTTTAGGGAGGAACAGGTCTCCCATGATCGCCGGGCGGTCTTGGACCGGGAGTTGACTGCCGGCTTAAAGGCCGCTGAGTTGGAGCGGCTAGCCGAGACTCTCCGCCTTCAGGAGAGTTCCCTGGCAGCCAAGGAGAAGGAATTCTCCGAGAGGAACCTGGAGGCTCTGCAGGCGGCCCGCCGCGAGGTGGAGGAGCTCTCAGACTTACGATCCTCCGAGGCCCTTGCAGTCTCAAGCTTCGTGGATCGAGCGGGGTCCGCCCTGATCCCTCTTGGCTTCAGTCCGGTGAGGGCCGCAACTCCCGCATTGAAGGTGGCAGAGGTGATCCCTGCATTGGAGTCGATCGGCGCCAAGCTGGACAGACTCGACTCGGCGGTCGCCAGTGAGCTTGAAGCCGAGGGCCGTGGCTTAGCTTTAGAGGTCGCCTCGCATGTGCTGGCATGCTTCAAGAGCCGCGACCCCTCTTTCTCGCTGGAGCCAGCAAGAGAGGGCCCAGCCGCGGAGCGGGAGGAAGCTGCCAGGGCTGAAGTCGAGGATGTGGCCGCCCTTGTAGCCGCAAGGTTCCGGCGAGAGCCGGGAGGTCCTTAGGACTTGTTTCTCCCTTTTTTATCGAGTCTGTAGTCCAGCTCATGGAGCCTTTCTTAATTTGACTCTCTTGGATACTTGTGTCTGTGATGCTTTTTCCCTCCTTCTTGGCTTTGCCTGGCTGAGTCCTTAGCTCCGCAAGGTACTCAGAGGCCATTTCCAATCTCGGAGCTTCGCACAGACACCCTCCCCGGGTCCTAACCGTGTTAGGGGCCCCCGGAGGTCTCCAGGACCCACCTCACGAGATCGGAGGGGGGGTCCAAGCCTGTTGGTCACGTGGCGGGCCCGGAGCTCCCGCCTGAGAGGAGGTCCGGGCTTGCAGGGCACGTGGAGGCCCCGGGCCTCTCCCCGCAGAGGGAGGGAGGTCCGACTTCTGTAGACCACGGCGGTCCCGGAGCTCCCCTCAAAGGGGTGGGAGGTCCGGCCCTGCTGGACACGTGGGGCCTTCGGACCTCGCCCCTGTGATGGCTAGCCCTTTTGATCTTACCTTAGGGTTTTTGGCCTACCGCGATCCCGTAGCGGCCCCCTGGTAGGTGCGTTCTATTGGGTGGATGCGCTTACCATACTCCTGCGGGGAGCTAGGCTGAGAAGTCCTGCACACAAGTAAGGAAAAAGTAATTCTCCTTGGGGGCTCCCCCCTCTATTCCTTAGTCGTATCTGCAGCAAACTCCGACTAAAGATGAAAATGAGAAGAGGGAGTTGAACGCATAGTGAGCACGCGTTAGTAGGGTAATCATAAAAATTTAACAAGTAAATTAAATGAGTACCAAAGAAGAGCAACGTAGGGTAGGTTTCTTTTCATATAAATTTCCATACGGGGGAAGGCGGGCCGCATATGTAGGCCACGACCCACCTCAAGGGAAGCAAGACTCTACGCGCTTGGGGTCGGAACCAGGCGAAGCTGAACGTAGTCCTGGACCGTCCCCTGAGGCTTAGTTGCTCCAAGCCCTGTTCACGGACTTTTATGGAAATTACTACAAAAAGAAAGGCCTGCCCTATTGTTGCTCTAGGGGTAGAACTTACAGCGGTGTTCCGTGTCCCGAAGGTTCGGGAGCGGGTCCCTATCATCGGTTCTGGGGAATGGTCCCAGGCCCGGGATGTCCAGCCCCAGCACGGCAAAAGGCCATGCGGGCTGGATCATCTGTACCGTCCAAGCCGGTGTATGGATCTGCTTGGCGTGGAACAGGCACGCCTAGCAGCTCTCGACCAGCTCGACGGCATCCTGGAGTGTTGCCGGCTAGTAGAAGCCATGCCGAAAGGATTTACCGACAAGCGTGCGTGAGGAAGAATGACTCCCTCATTCGCCTCCATGGATCTCAGCGAGCAAGTCGCAGCCTTCTCCCTGGGTTATGCACCACAATAGGATGTGGTTGGCGCCACGTCGGTAGAGATCCCCCTCTACCGCCATGTGTCTCTTAGCCATACACGCAATCCGTTCAGCGGATACACGTTCATCAGGGAGGATATTGTCTTTCAAGTAGTCCCGGACCTCCGTGATCCATGCATCGGGTCTGACTTGAGCATCTGGATCTTGAGCGCTGGGTTGCACGGAGTCCCCAGTGACGTTTATGATCCTTGGCGGCGCTCATGGCCGCCGGGACTGCCAGCTTCGAGGTGCTGGTCTAGCCCCCTTCGCCCGGCTCGGCGGGCCGGGATGTGGGTCGCGGCAACATCCTCTCGAGGCCCCCTTCAGGCACTGTGGCTCTGGTGGCAGTGGGGGCCCTCGTTGAAAGGTCATCAGCTGCGGCCTTGCTAGCGCGCGGTACGTGGTGCAGGTCCAAGGCGAGGGGGTCTGTCTCCGCCGTCTTGGTTGATAACCAGACTGGGGATTGCCCTGAGCCAACGACTAACGAGAAGGGTGAGCACCCCATACTCTGCTATGTTGTTGGCTGCCTTGGAATTGAAACGCGCCACATACCCAGACTGCTCCCCCGATGGCGTGTGGAACAGTACGCCAGCATCGGCCCCCTGCTTTCGCGAGGAGCCGTTGATGAACATCATTTGATAAGGCCTGGTGAAGGTCAGGGATCAGGGTCCTGTTTCATCGTCTTCGTGGCCCCCTGAGCGTGCGTCTACTTCAGCCACAAGTGAACTAATGCTCTGTTAATGTCTGTATGATGGGAAAGGGAACCTAGATTAAACTCCAGTAGCTCCGACGCCCATTTGGCGGCATCGCCCGCCGCATGGAGCTGGGATGGCTTTTAGCCTGGGGAGACCGCCAGGTGCCCGACACCCGGGGGTCCTCAGGCTGCTTTGGACCTTGCGGGAAGCTCCGCTGTCGTCCCGGGAGTTCCGGGAGGTCCGGCTGGTCCTCCGGGAGGTTGTGTCGGGGATCCGAGGTCTGGTCTTCTGGTGCTTGCTTCTTGGTAGCGGAACTGGTTACTGTGGTATGGGGTTAAAGCCATTGCGCGAAAACCAGAAATTCATGGGACCCCTAGCCATGCCGAGTCGGCTTACGCCGGGATTAGCAGGTAGGGGGTGCCCTTCAACTACTTCAGACACAGGGGTCTGATGGGGGCTCTAGCAAGCATTTGGGAAGCGCAGCATATCACAGCCTGGTATCGAGTCTACTATTTGGTCTATCATAGGAAGAGAAAATAGGTCTTTTAGGGCATGCCTTATTGAGACTGGTGTAGTGGATGCGCTTCTGGAGCTTCTCGCTGGCCCTCGGGATAATAACACGGTTTTCCAAGCGCCGGGAGCGGCGGACTCTCCGTCTCGTCGGACGGCTGGACGTCGGGAAAGACCTTCAAGTAGTGCTCCATCACCTCCCTAGGGATCTCTGGCCTCGGTGACGGCTGTCATGCAGCACATCGACCTCATGCCGGAGGGGGGCAACGAGCGCGCCTTCCTATATACTACCCGGGCCCCCGGCTACCCGGGTGGTCTGTGTGGCATCGGCGCTGATTCGGACGAGCCTTGTGGAGACGTCATCCTCATCAAGGGGTTGCACGCGGGGTGCGGTGGTAGAGGCACGGTGGCGTGCACTTAGGTGGAGCTGGTTTGGTTCTGTACTGCCGAGGGCTGGCGCTCTAGTTGCTGTAAGCGCCCGAAGCCTTTCCAAGGCTAATTCTGCGGCAGCACGGTCTCCACAAACCTTGAGGACGCCTGTTGGTGTAGGCATTTTCAAGACAAGGTAGCCGTAGTGGGCTAGTGCCATGAATCGGTACAGGGCTGGCCTACCGATTATGGCATTGAAGGGGCGGTCAATCTCGGCCACGTCGAACGGAATGTACTCTGTCCGGTAGCTGTCCGGTGCCTCAAAGGTCACCGAGAGGCTGTTGTGGCCGTAGGGAACGACCTGTCCCGGCCCTACCCCTGAGAACAGACTTGACGGGGCGAGCTTGGCCATCGGGATATGCAGCTTCTGGAAGGCTGCGTGACTGATGAGGTTCAGTCCAGCCCCACCATCCACCAAAACGTGGTACATCTTCACGTTGGCGATGGTAAGGGCCACCACGAGCGGCAGTTGGCCGGCCCCAGTCATGTTCCTGGGGCAGTCGGTGTCATTGAAGCTGATGTGGGTTCCCATCCACCTGAGGTGCGGTACTACACTTGGAAGGGGAGCCACCGACGCTACCGCTCGGCGCAAGGCCTCAGCCATGCTTCGGGACAGGGGGTCAGCGGACCCGCCGAAGATGTCACAGGGCATCTTCCAGTGCTTGTCGTCACTGGAGCTGGAGCTCCCATGACTGCTCACTGCCTTTACGGCGCGCGGGAGCTCCTGGAACTCCACCTGGCGGTCGTCGCCGTCTCGGGCCTCGACCTTCTGCTTGCCCTCCCTTTGACTATAGGGTGGGGCATCAGTTAGGGGCTGCTTCCCCTTCCGGAAGCGCTCCGCGGGCTTCTGGATTTCCCGGCATCTGGAGGAATTCCGCCGGGTTGATGCTGCCGTCGTACTTCTCAGGCAAGAGCGGTCGAAACTTGTGCGGCCGTTTTGTGAAGCGAAGGCGGGGCGCGAGGGCCGCACACCCTGCTTCTGTCGCCGCAGGTTCTGATGCCGCGAACGCTTGGTTCGCGCTGAGCACCGCATGCCCCGGCAACCGGGTGCATACGCTCCGGTGCCCGCTCCTTGCTGCGGCTAGCGCACCCTCACTAGGTACACCTAGCGCTACTGAAAGCCTGACGCTGGTCGGAGCCTGCATTGCCGGGGTCGGCACTGCCAGAGCCGGTTGCTGGCTCCCAGTGCAGGTATCGGTGCTGTGAACGCTTGGTTCTCCGCTGGCACAATGTGCCCCGGTATGGACAAGATCGCTCCATAGACCGGGGACGCCGTTTGCAGAGCATATGGTGGTGGCATATGCTGCGCGACGTATGCCTGGGGCAGAGCTCGCGTAGCGAAGGTCTGCCCTTCAGGCTGGGTTGAGGCCGACGTCATGTTGTCGTCAGCCTCTTGAGTGCGACGCCTTTCTTGACGCCGCTCGAGGAACACTCAGGCATCTTGGCCTAAGTGGCACCGTTCCAGCTCTGTCCTCAGGTCCGTCGACGGAAGCTTGGTGGAGCTGGAATCCCGTCGTCTGGCCGTCAACCGTTGGTGTGCGCGTCAGCGACACAGCCGGTTGGTCGGAGCGTCGTCCCCGCCGAAGCCAATGGTTTGCGGCAGCGACGACAAGATGGTCTACCTTGCGAATCCACGGCTGGGTCGCTGCCTGAGGCGCGTCCCCAGCAGGCGGATTGCACAGTAGCGCCGTTGCTGCGGCTAGCGCACCCCCACCGGGTACGCCCGGCGCTACTGAAGGCCTGACGCTGGATGGAGCCTGCATTGCCGGGGTCGGCGCTGCCAGAGCCGGTTGCTGGCTCCCAGCTTGCCCTGTCACACTCCGTCCTGAGTGTGTCATCATGTACTTTCCCCTGGTCACGGTTTGCCGCGAACGTGGGGGGGAAAGTTTGCCGCTGAAGGGAGCTTGGTCATCTTCGTCGGCGGAAACTCGTCGCGCTAGGGGAAAAGCCCCCTAACTGGCGCGCCAAATGTCAAAGTGTTCGGTCGACACTTCCCCCGGGCCTGCACTGGGCAGCCCGCGGAGGTTCTTTTTTCGGAGGGGCTAGTTCCTAGCGGAGAGCTTGCGCAGATGGACGAGTTAGTGAGAGCTTGACACAGAGAGTTTTACGTGGTTCAGGCCGCCGGAGCGTAAAACCCTACGTCCACGGCGAGCTATGGAGCTCGCTGTATTGCTTGCTGCTCAGGGCCGGGGGCCTGAGCTTGGGAGTGAGTTACAGCTTGAGAGTGTATGGCTAGCGTATGAGTTGCAAAATGAGAACCCTTGCTATTGACGCCTACCCGAGCCTTTTATAGTCCAAGACTCGGGCGGCTTACAAGGGGAGCCGGGACCCGACAGGTGGTCCCGGGAAGATTGTCTATTGTCTACCGTATATGTAGTTACGCCGGTAGTTGCCTCTGGTCGAAGGCTTCTGAGTCTTCATCTTGCCGCCCTGCCCATGCCGCATGCTAGTTGTAGTGGTTGATGACGGCGCAGGCGGCATGGGATGTCTTGTCGCAGCGTTTATTAGCTGGCAGGTTCTGACACCGCGCGCCAGTCTGTGATGCGACTGGGCGCAACGGCACCTGACAGACGCGTGCTCCGCGTTTCCGCGTCTTGGGAAGACGCGGGCCTTGAATACCTTGTACGGGCAAGGTGTGGGGCGCCTTTACGCCCGCTGCCTACCGCTCGGGGGCGGTCAGCACCGTTCTTCTGGCCACGTGGCGGGTCCGGAGCCCTTCTCTGAGGAGAGAAGGGTCCGGCTTGCGGGGTACGTGGAGCCTCCGGACCTCTCCCCGCGGAGCGGGAGGTCCGGCTTCTGTATGCCACATGGCAGGCCCGGAGCTCTCCTCTGCGGAGAGGGTGGTCCGGCCCCGCTGGACGTGTGGCATCTTCGGACCTCTCTCCCGCGGAGGGGGAGGTCCGGCTTCTGTATGCCACGTGGCGGGCCCGGAGCTCTCCTCTGAGGAGAGGGAGATCCGGCCCCGCCGGACGCGTGGCGCCTTCGGAGCTCTCCCTGTGGAGAAGGGCGAGTACCTTAGGCATTTTACCCTGTGCGCGGGGGTACCCCATATCTCAGGTACCGACAACATCCCTCCCCCCTTGAAAGAATCTTGTCCCGGGATTACAAAAGAAGAGACAGCGATGTAATAGGAACTCACCCGTGATGAGACGCCATGAACTCCGGGTAGTTTGAGCGAAGGAATTCCTCGCTCTCCCACGTCGCTTCTTCAGCGGTGTGGTTGCTCCACAGTGTCCTGTAGAACCACAGCTTTCGGCTATGTGTGGTCCGGGTCTTCTCATCAATAATTGCCACCGGAAATTTAGCATACATCAAATCCGGTTGCAGCTTGCCGATGTATTTGGTGGGAATAGCAGCCGTATACTTCAGACATTTTCGCAGTTGTGAAACATGGAAAACGTCGTGAACACCAGCAAGCGATGCTGGCAGTTCCAGTCTATACGCCACTGGTCCACACTTCTCGGTGATGGCATAAGGTCCAATGAATCAGGGAGCGAGTTTCCCCTTCACACCGAACCGGTGCACACCTTTCATCGGAGATACACGGAGGTACACGTGCTCCCCGACGTCAAAGTGCAGCGGCCTACGCATCTTATCAGCGTAGCTTTTCTGCTGGGATTGAGCGGCCTTCAAGTTGACTTGAATCCTCCGAACGCGCTCTTGGCGTCGTTCACCACATCAACCCCGAATGTGACCCTTTCACCGGACTCGCACCAGTTTAATGGGGTGCGGCATTTACGACCGTAGAGAGCCTCATAGGGTGCCATCTTGATACTCGCCTGATAGCCGTTGTTGTACGAGAATTCCGCCAACGGTAGATGATCATCCCAGTTTCTACCGTGGTGGATGACACATGCTCTCAACATGTCTTCTAGTACTTGGTTCACCCTCTCCGTCTGTCCATCTGTCTGAGGGTGATAGGCAGAGCTTCTAATTAGCTTAGTACCCAAAGCAGCGTGCAACTGCTCCCAGAAACGAGATACAAACAGTGCACCTCGATCTGAGACTATGGTCTTGGGTACCCCATGTAAGCATAGAATTTTTGCTATGTACAGCTCTGCATATTTGCCAGCATTGTAACGTGTATGCACAGGAATGAAGTGAGCCAACTTGGTTAATCAGTCAATGATCACCCAAATGGAATCATGCTTGTTGGAAGTCAGTGGTAATCCCACAATGAAATCCATGCTCACATCTTCCCATTTCCATGCCGGTTTCCTCATATGGTCCGCTTTCACTCGTCTACACGTATCACACTCAGATACGTACTTAGCCACTTCCCGCTTCATCAGTCTCCACAAAAATTTCTTTTTCAAATCTTGGTACATTTTGTTGCTGCCCGGATGAATGGAGTATTTAGACAAGTGAGCTTCATCAAGAATCTTCTTTCTCAGCTCCATATTCCGGGGTACGACTATGCGGTCATTGAACCACAGCGTCTCCTCATTATCCTTCCGGAAACATTTGATTTCCCCGTTGTCTATCCGTCTCTGGAGATGTGCCATACCCTTGTCCACTTTCTGAGCTGCAATGATCTCCTCCCTAATGGTAGGGATGAGGGCAAGGTTGTAGAGTGATCCAAAGGGATCCAAGTATAAACTCGGCTCTTCCTCCTTCACCGGTGTAATGGTGAGGTTATGGACATGTGATTTCCGACTCAGCGCGTCAGCAACCACATTCGCCTTGCTGGGGTGGTAATGAATCTCAATCTCATAATCTTTGGTTAGTTCTAACCACCTCCTTTGCCTCATATTCAGCTCCTTATGGGTGAAAATATACTTCAGTCTCTTGTGGTCGGTGTAGAGATGCACCAAATTCACCAGAAGATAGTGCCTCCACATTTGCAGCGCCAAAACCACAGCAGCAAGCTCAAGATCATGAGTCGGATAGTGGTTCTCATGGTTCCGAAGTTGGCGTGAGCCATATGCGACCACACGTCCTTCTTGCATCAACACGCAGCCGAGCCCGATGCCGGACGCATCACAATACACGTCGAAGGGCTTAGTTGTATCCGGTTGAGCTAAGACCGGGGCTGTTGTGAGATGCTTCACTAATGCTTGGAACGCTTCTTCACATGCCGTGTTCCAAACATATTTTGTTCCCTTCTTCAATAATTCTGTCATCGGCCTAGCAAGCTTGGAGAAGTTTGGAATGAATCTCCGATAGTATCCCGCTAAGCCGAGGAAGCTTCTGACTTCATGGACTGAAGTGGGAGCTTTCAATTTCAGCACTTGTTCAATCTTGCTTGGGTCAACCGCAATGCCTTCCGCTGAGATTATATGTCCCAAAAATGGCACTTGGCTGATCCAAAACTCACATTTGCTGAACTTGGCATAGAGCTTGTGATCCCGCAATCGTTGAAGAACGATTCTCAAGTGTTCGGCGTGTTCTGCTTCTGTCATGGAGTAAACCAAGATATTATCAATGAACACCACAACGAACTTGTCCAGCTCTGGCATGAACACCGAGTTCATGAGATACATGAAATGTGCCGGAGCATTTGTGAGACCAAATGACATGACGAGATATTCATATAAGCCATTTCTTGCCGAGAAGGCCGTCTTCGGGATATCCTCCGCCCGGATTTTTATTTGATGATATCCAGAGCAAAGGTCCATCTTGGAGAACACACTTGCACCCACAAGCTGATCAAACAGGATGTCAATGCGGGGCAGTGGGTATTTGTTCTTGATGGTGACAGCGTTGAGCGGCCGGTAGTCCACACACAGCCTCAAGGTTTCATCCTTCTTCTTTACGAACAGCGCCGAGCATCCCCAAGGCGAGGAACTCGGCCTAATGAAACCTTTGCTCAACAGATCATTGAGCTGTTCTTTCAATTCGGCCAGCTCGTTCAGAGCCATTTTGTATGGTCTCCTTGAGATGGGAGTCATCCCGGGTGCAAGCTCAATCTTGAACTCGACATCCCGCTCAGGTGGCATGCCCGGAAGATCATCCGGAAACACATCGGGGTACTCCCGGACTACGGGGATGTCCTCTAACTTGAGAGTTTCAGTATTATTAATTGTTGAAACTTCCTGGAAAGGATTGTCTAACACCATGGAATGCGGACGGTGGAATGGAGAATTCAAATGAACCGTCTGTGTCCGAGTGTCCAGGACAGCGCCATGGTAACGTAACCATGACATCTCTAAGATTGCATCAATCTTTTGCCCCGTAAGGATTATCAAGGTGGTGGGATATATCTTCCCACCTAAGCAGAGAGGTCCTTTTGGAATCATCATATTTGCTGAAATCTTCCCTCCCGGTGAGCAGATCATATATGAGCAGTCGGTTGGGAAGACATGCATTTGATGCTTAGCCACATAGGATGCACTTATGAAACTGTGGGTTGCACCCGAATCAAATAATATGATGATTGCTTGATCATTGAGAGAGAACGTACCCGCCAGCATGTTGTCTCCCTCTGGGACGTCCTCATTGTCGAGGTTGCGAATACCCCCAGTTCGCTGACAAACCTTCTTGAATGGAGGTCGGCCTCGAGCACCGCCCTGGAACTGGGCTTGCCCGCTGCTCTGCTGCCCCTGGGGACAGTCCTTCGAGAAATGGCCCGTCTGGCCACACGTAAAGCAAGTGTAGCGAGGCGGTCCTCCGCTGATCGGCGGACGGAATCCCGGGGCGCGTTGTGGCGGTGGAAATGCCCGGGGTACAATCTGCTGCTGCTGTTGCGGTCGCGGTGGTGGCATCGGCGATCGGAACGGGGGTGTCTGAAAAGAACGACCCCCGAACTGCTGAGGTCGCGCCGGTGGATGCCACTGCTGACCGGATGGTGTCCGATACACCATACGGTATTTCTGAGGAACTCCACCCCCACTGCTGGGTGGAGTGCTGCGCTTTCGCTGCTCATCCGTCAATTCTCGCTGAGCGTCTTATTGCATGATGGCGGCATTAACGATATCGTTGAAGGTGCCATGATTGCATTGAACGAGATGCGTCTTTATCTCAGGGTGTAACCCCCGATAGAAGTGCTCTCGCTTCTTCTCCACGGTGGAGACGTAATCCAACGCATATTGCGCCAGATGGTTGAAGGCACGGGAGTAGTCATGGGCACTCCTCCCGCCCTGCTTCAGCTCCAAGAACTCTTGGAACATCTGCTTCATTATCCCGGGAGGGATATGGTAGGCGCGTAACGCCTCCCGGAAATCTTCCCACTCCACGGCATGGCCAGCAGGCCGTGAGGCGACATAGTTCACCCACCACGCACCAGCGGCACCGTGAAGTTGCTGCGCCGCGAACAGAGTCTTCTGCCGCTCCGTCCATTAGAGCAGCCCGAATTTGGACTCAATTGTTCGCAGCCAGTTGTCAGCCTCTAGGGGTTCTGCTGCGTCTGTGAACACCGGAGGGTGCGTACTCATGAAGTCCGAGTACATCACATCACGGGGCTCACAAGGCCCCCTCTCTTGATGCCCCCCGCCTGGGACGTATTCTGCACGATCGTGCAGAGCAGGTCGGTCTGCTCCTCACAATTACCCACCAGGGCTGCGATCACATCCGCTAGCGTAAGCGGAGGCGGTGGTGGTGGTTGTTGCTGCGGGGTGCTGTTGTAGGCAGGCGGCTGGGAGTCATCACCCCCCTGCTGGCTAGAGCCACCAATCTCATGCGTGGTCTGAGTGCGAACCATCTGCAACCATACGATAATAAACATCAGTCCTGCAACATACTTCATGCAGTCCAATAGGCATAAAACATAATGACAGTAAAACATGCGAAACATCTCGTATACAGATAATGTAATAACTTTACACAAGATACACCATTACCAGAACAAATACAAGCTAGTTAAATCCAACTTGACGGACTTCCTCTTTGGAAGTTCATCACAACTAGGTTTGGTCACTACGAGACGTTACATCGCTTTGTCATCACGTATACTGCCCTTTTATCTTCAATACGACACAAACATGGTCTCTAGCAAAAGAAACTTGAGTAAGACATATACTCAAATCTTTCACTAGTTTAAGATAACCACTCATGAGTATGTTCTACCCCATTGGAAGTACTTAAACCCCCCAGGGTACAACAATCTCTCAAATGAGTTCAACTATCATCCCTCTGCCAGAATGACCAGTTTCTACATATTCCAGATTTTGATCTGGTGCTAGGCATTTTCATGAATAAAGATGAATACCAAAGTTAAAGTTCACTTCAGTATCTTTCCAACGAGTATTTAGTTGCCCTAATATCATCTATGGTTAGAAAGTTATGATAATTCAAAGTCAACAGAATTTCTGGAAGAATTTCAACAGCACCTCCTTTGGAAGTTGCTGTTTTCAACTCTGGTTTCCACTGAGTTCTGTGCTGAAATTTCAGAAACTTTAAATTACAAAGATGTAACACATCTCCTACCCTTTCAAAAGATGTATGATACAAAAATTTTAGATTTTTATGCAGGAAGTTATGCTTGAAAAACAAAACAGCCCAGAGAGTGTTCTGAATCTGTCCTGGTTCTGTACAGTTTACAATCATCTGGAATTTCAGCCAGTTTAAGGTGTGATTCAGCTCTGGAAGTCTACAACAAAGTTGTAGACTACTTAAACACATTTCCAGAACTATATCCCACACCTCCATTGGATAAACAATCTGTGAGTTATGCTCTGTCAAAGTTCAGCAAACTTGCTGCCCAAAACAGAGCACTCTGTTTTTCAATCCTTTGGAACTACACTGATCAACTATCAAATTTTTCTACCCAACAAGGGTCCTAAATGTTGAAACTTGGTGATTTTAGTTCTTTGTTATCATTATCTTTCATGCACATGCCTATGATATGTCGGTACTACGTTCCTCACAAAAAGAAAATCCTAACCGGATTATACCGGCATATACGTCTCAATTGTGGCACTAAACGGCCACGCGCACACGTTTACTACACGGGATACATACGTGGTTAGTATTTTCAGAAAAAAACCCAATAATAATGCACTCAAAGGTTATTTTCATTTCAGGCAGGTCCATATTTGAAAGTAAATACAAACACCCGTATCATTGCCATACGGCCGTCCATCAGTTAAGCCACGTCTCAAGGTACGTGATCGTGTTTTAACACCACACGACGGGGAACCCGAGTAGAGCGTGAACGGGTCGTCACGGTTGGGAATTTTATCAACCCAACATATACCACCTACTGCCCTGCAGGGCACACCGATGGCAAGCGCTGTGTATGTCCTCCTGGGCTATTTCCAGACGGACACACACTATCGCGTTACTGACCACACGATGGGGTCTCCACTTACTTGCCTAATGCATGCTAGGGATTAGCATTTCATATGAACTCAGGAACATGATGAGTCCAAGAGTTTCATATTGACGTCTCACACCAAGCTGTGAGACCTATCCCTGAACCACATTCCTCGTCAGGGGAGCTAACCGAAATTGAACCGCTTTCGGTGGCGTGACTTACCATTCTTACCTGAGCGTAGGTGCGTCGTTACCGAATAAAAATTCAGAATTATAACACATATGTTAGTCTTGCCACTTTAAGTAACTATGCCAATATAGTCCTTACTTGGGCAAACTACTGAATCCTCACCGTAAACCTAAGTTTTCCCGTAATACAGTCCTTAATTATTGTGCTATCCCCAATGCGGCTCTGGCGGAACGGAATCCGCTTATCCAGGATCGCAGACGGTGGTGCCACACGATGCGACACCCGACAGCACACATCATAAGAACGATATTGTATTACATAGAAAACCAACTTAAATGTACAAAGTAGTACAATACTTCAGTTACAAACTAGTGTTTATATTACGACAGCGGAAGCTAAGTTTGTATAACTCACGCCCATCTACCAACCAAAAGTCAGTTGCCCAGCCCTAGGGCAACCCACACTAGCTGCACTCCTCCAGCTCAGCGTGGCGTGTACGGTTCCCACTCAACCGTGGTCCCCGACGGAGGGCAGCCCTCGCCGGTGGACTCGTAGCCAGAGTCCGTGGGATACTCCTCACCTGAAAAACAATTAAGAAGCAACCATGAGCACGATGGCTCAACAAGACTTAACCGACTCACCTAGGCATGAAACTCTACATGCAATTTACACGAACATGGGATGGTAAATTTCAGCAAAAGGACACGCCTACAAGTTCATCCTTAGTTCATGTTTTAGCCACAAGTTAACAGTTCATGAATATGAAATTTAGTGAGCAATATTTGGTGGCACACATGTAGCAATACAATTATACATATCAGCAGAATTGAATCATAACATTCCATAATTTATCTACGTTACGATGCAGTGAACAAGCGGTACTCGTCACAACGAGGTACGGCGAATCGACTCGATATACACCTGCAGGGATACCCGAATAGCACATCATGTACGACCACCCATGGAGCTGCACAGCACGCTCACTCGATGTCGTACGGGACAACCTTTCACCCAACAGCCCAAACGTCGAACCGGTCGCACCGAAACGGACAGGAGGTTCCCTACACGGAGCATCTCTCTATGCCCGTTAGCAGATTTCCACCTAGCTGCCCTCAACCTACATCTATAAATCGCTGTGCTATGCCTCGACGCCCGGAGTTATAGGTTACATCGGTTTATCGGGGCCCATATATCCGATATGACTTCGGTACGTTCAATACTTGTTCAGCAGGGACGCACACGGATCGGTCCTCAATCGACGCGGACAGGGCTGCGCACACAAGACTTTCTCTTGCTGCGCCCCAGCCCCTGCCTAGTCTCATTTTTATTACTAAAGTAATCTCATATCACTCGAACCAATCCCGTGTGTCCCAAGCCTAACTCGCGAGTAGATTCCAACTACTCAACTTGTACCAAAGTTCTATGAATCATTAAGCATAGCCTGTCTACTCGAGGCCTTAGACACTACCCTCACTCTTATAGAAAAATTCTGGTTATGCACTTGGGTTACATCCACCCTACACCTAATGCACATCCATAAACCTCATACCAAGTATATAACAAAGCGAAACTTTGTAAAATTGTTTAATGTAAAACGGGGCTCGCCTTGTTGCTGCTGGTTAGATGTTAAGGCTTTGTCTGAAAGAAGAAAGTCGAGCACTTCCGGGGTCTCCTCGCCTTCAGCGACTACACGTAAATGATATACTATATGTCAATTTACATGCAATGTTTAGAACTGAATAAGTAATTACCATAACTCTAGCTAGCCCTCCCTTTTGGCTCTGAAATTTTTATGGTGGCTTGGTAGGTCCTAACCAGAGTCTTGACCAAGTTTCATTTGAAACAAAGTTCATTTGCGCTTTGTACAAATAAAAGCCTATTTGGTCAATATTAGAGCCTCTAATGAATTCCAGGGGTTTTCATGGCTTCAACCATTACTTTCTAGAAAATAGAATTTGAGATGGTTCTAATGGAATTGGTTTCATGTCATTTGAAGAATTCTAGATGAAGTTATTCCCAAAACAAGTTTTGAGAAAATCTGAAAAATGTTTCTGGACATTTTTCCATTTTCTCAGGGCGGTTCACTTAATAACACCATTAGGGGAACTAAATCAACTTGGATGAGTCTGAAAATTGTACTGTGACTCAAGGATTTTCCAGTGAACCTCCCAGTCAAATTTCAGAATTTTTCATACAGTAATTCTCCAGATAAAATTCCTAACATTTTAAATTTTAGGGAATTAATTCTGGAAAACTATTAAGTTTCATGAGCTGAAATTTGTGTTGCTGGAAAGTACTCAAAAAGCTAAATTCAGCAAAATTTAGTTCACTAAATTTGGAGCTTTCTAGCAAAAGTTGTGTGCATTTGAAGTTGAACTAAATTGGAAAATCCCAAAATGTTTAAACTCTGCGGGTGGGCCCCAGCACCCGCCTTCTTCCTCCTCGCGCGCGCCCGCGTGTTCTGCGGTGGCCCACTCCGGCGAGGTTTGCCGGAAGTGACTTCCCGACCACCCCCAGCACTAGAACTGGCCACCTAGCCCTATCTCGCCACGTGGAACTTGCCTCGGCGGTCGGAGCTCGCCGGGGGTGACCGGAAATGGCCGTGCAACGTCAACCGCAGAGGTTAGGGCTCCGGCGAGGTCGCTCTCACTCTCTGAGGCATAACAGAGATCACGGTTTGCTCGGGGAGCATCAGTGGGTCACGAGGAACCCGACGTGAGCAGCATCGGAAGTTAAAAATACCTGCAAACCCACTCTCGACGGTGACACGAGCCGTGTTTGCACCAGAGGCTATGGAAACTGCTATAACTCGGCCATTTGTGGACCGTTGTGCTCAGTTCTTCTTCGAGGAGGGACGCTAGGAGGTGTAGAAGCTACTTGCGAGCTAGCTTGACCAGTGATTCAACGTGTAAGCCGAATTTTTGGTTTTTGCCGAACTCGGTCCGTTGTACTAGGGTTCGGGACTTTCTAAAATTCTTGCTACCCGATGGATTATTTGCCGAATGGTTTGTGGCTACACCATCTAGGGATCCCCATGCACCTTTCTTTTGTAGCATGTGGTCAGGGAGGATGGCCGGATTGGGCTGTCGACGGTGAGCCGAAGCACAGCTCCGCCGGTTCCTTCCGGTTTTTTGACTTCGACAGCTTAAACCGCGCACAACCGAGTGCAACTCGCTGGTGCAGCACGGGGAACAGATAGATCACACCTTGGCGCTCCTTTTTGCTGCAGGGACCACGAGCAATCGATGATCGGCACTGGTGCGTGCCGAGGCTCGGAGGTGCGGTCGCCGCTGCTGTTCTTCGCACGCGCGGGAGCTGCGCAGAGCGGCGCAGGCGGGGGAGGCAAGCGAAACCTGATCGTGCCGTGTACGTGGTCATCAGGAGGGGGGCACGAGCTGATCCAAACGCGCTGGCACACGCGCGATCAAGGCAGCGAGGCGGCAACAGCACCCGGCGGCCGACCGACGGCACAGAGTCGGTTTCCCCTGAGCACAGTCACTGACCCTTGGGCCCTTCCCCCCTCTAATTTCTTTTCCAATTTTTCATTTCTGTTTTCACTGAAAAGATCCCAGCTACTCACAATTGAATGAGAAACTTAGCCTCCAAGTTATTGTTTGAATTTGATTTCCTAATTTTGAAACTGGTTTGGCTAAATTTGCTGGCCATTTGAATTTGAAAATCAAATTCAGTTTTGAATTAATGCAAATTTTGCTCCCGACAAGATGAGCTCCAATGGAGCTGAAAATTGGTGGACTAACTCATAAAAATGTTCTGAGTTTGAATATGAAGTCAACTTTTGAATTCAAGTGATGAAAGTGGCTGCAATTTGAATTTGCATTCAAATTGGGCCCTTTTTGAATTGTCTCCAAAAGTGCCTCAAAAAGTATTGGATTTGCATGAAATTTGGCCTGAGCCTTCCCAAGAATATATAAGGTCTAGGGGTGAGCTCAACCTTTCATGTTTATGTGTAGAAATCCTATTTTTTGGAAGTTAGGGCTTTCCCCTCTAATCACCTTTTTGATGGTGGTTATATGCTCTTCACAAGTGTTCATGAGATATTCATCACAAGAACTGTGGTGTTGTGAGGTTATGAACAATTTTTGCAAGTCCCTTTCTTGGGCTTTTACAGTTCGGGCTGCTCCAAGTGAGTGAGCAGCGCAAGACTCAGTTCGCGGTCCAACAGTCTCAAGGGTCCGCAAGCGCTTGGTGGGTGAACTACTGTGCCTCGCAACCCACCGAGCGAGTTATGACCTGGGCGGAGTTCCGGACGGCCTTCAGGGCCTATCACATACCGCCGGGTCTTATGAAGAGGAAGACGCAGGAGTTCCTTCGCCTGCAGCAAGGAAGCCGGAACGCGCTGGAATACTCCAGTGCGTTCAATGATCTGGTACTCTATGCTTCTTATCACGCCGAGTCTGACGAGAAGCGGCGGGATCATTTTTACCAGGAACCCGCTCCTGAAGGACAAGCTGGCGATGTTCAATCGCGGCAGCCTCAATGATATTATTGATGCTGCGGTTGTTCAGGATGACTCCGGCAAGGAGTTAGCGGCGTCCGGAGAAAAAGCAAAGCACGCCGCAAAGCAGCGGAGAGGGAGGTGGTCCTTCTCAAAAATACCGGATGGTGTATCGCTCACCATCGTTTCAACGCTGGCAGCCACCACAGAGGCCGATGCCATTCCGCAGTCGGCCATATTCTCCACCGGCATTCAAGCCGGCACTACCAGTACCACCTCCGCAGCAACAACAACAGCAGCGGGCGATGCCGCGTGCGTTTGCACCGCAGCAGCGCATGCCGGGCTTTCGTCCCCCAAGCGTGGTCTAGACAGCCGCCACATGCTTCAAATGCGGCCGCACAGGACACATCGCCAACAACTGTCCTTAGAGGCAAGGCGGCGGAGTAGCACCACAGTTGCCGGGGAGGAATCAGCCCTGGAACCCCACTAATGCGTGGCGGGCAAATCCTAAGCCCGGCACCGTCTACCAACTCGCCATAGAGGGCGTGCCAAAGGGGGAGGCAATCCTTGCGAGTATGTTCCAACTCAAACATGAATTCGTTTTCACTACTACTATCAAAGTCAGTATCATTTTCAATATGTAACTCAGAAGGTTTAGACATTACCTTGTGCTTTCCTTCCTTTTCCATGAGGCATGTGTGACTTCGGCTCTTCCAATCACCCTTGTTTGGCAAGAGTGATTTCTTCATGGTTGGCCTCTTGATTGCTACGGTTGCCACTTTTTCTTCATCTTCGGAGGAGGATTCTTCGTTTGAGTCTCATTCTTCTCCGATGTGGGCTTGTCCATAAGTCTTCTTCTTTGTGAAGAATTTCTTATCTTGAGGCTTCCCATCCTTCTTCTTTCTCTTGTCATCTTCCTTGCTATGGGGGCAGTTCACAATGAAATGCCCATGTTCTCCACAGTTGTAGCAAGTCTTCTTTGTTCTTGACTTGCCCTTGTCTTTGCTCTTGTTCTCATAGTGATGGCTTCTCCTTTTCCTCATTAACCTTTTGAATCTTTTGATGAAGAATGCCATTTATTCATCATCCATGTCCGTGCTCTCATCATCACTTTCTTCATCTTCACTTATGAGTTGTGTTTCTTTTGCCTTGGACTTGGATGTGGCCTTGAGAGCAATGCCCTTCTTCTTGTATGAAGTGATCTTTGCTAGGTCGTTGATGTGTTGGGCTTCCTTTTCCATCATCTCTTGGTTAATGATCTTCCCTAGCACTTCATCCGAAGTCATCAAGTGAAAGTTTGCACTTTCCCGGATTAAGGTGCATAGGGTCACATTGCGAGGCATAAATGCTCTTATCATTCTCTTGACCACCTCATGGTCATTCCATTTCTTGCATCCGTATGCCCGACTCTTGCTGATAAGAGTTTTGAGTCGGTTGTACATTTCTTGAGGTGTTTCGCCTTCTTCCATGGCGAACCTTCCAACTCTCCTTCTATCATCTCAATCTTGGCTTCCCTCACGGATCGGTTTCCTTCATGTGCGATCTTGAGGGTGTCCCAAATATCTTTGGCGAGCTCCAACCCATCTACCTTGTTAAATTCTTCAATGCTTAGAGATGAGTTGAGCACGGCTGCCGCTTGTGCATTGCGATGGATTTGTTGTTCTTGTTCTAGGGTGAGTTCAACCTCGTCTTCGGGGATATCTATACCTGTACATACCACATGCCAAAGACTTGGATTCAAGGAAATTAGATGCAACTTCATGTTGTGTTTCCACATTGTGTAGTTAGTTCCATCAAAGTGAGGTGGTTTGCCTAGAGGAATTGATAAATAACTATAATGAGTATTTAGACGTCCATAATTAAAAGGATATCGCGAGTAGTCTTGTTGACTACTCTTGAGCTTCTTTTCCAACTTCTCCTTCTTTTTCTTTTTAGCCTCCTCCTTCTTCTTTTTGAGGAGTGCCATGAGACGAAGAACTTCTTCATCTTCTTCTGAGCATGAAACGTCTTGTGGACGAGTAACCGCTGGAGGCGGGTTAGAACCTTGTTCTTCAAAGTTGCTCGTACTTGCTCCTTTTCCCTTGTTGAGATCAATTTGGCTACCGACCTTGTCCCCCATCTCCTCTCCAAGCGGTTAAGCTTTTGTGGAGAGTTAGGCTCTGATACCAATTGAAAGTTGCCTAGAGGGGGTGAATAGGCTAATAAAACCTGAAATTATTGCAAACAACGGATAAAACTTGAAGGAGGCTGGACTAGTCCGGTCTGAGGGCGGACTAGTCTGGTCTAAGTATAAAATTGTGTTTTTGGTTCCCTTTTAAGTTTGTTTGAGAGGAAGATATATGGTAGTCAAATAATATCACTAATTAGTTGTGAATAATTAGATTGCGAGATAGTAGAACAATTCACGGGTATTAACAAAATGAAAGCTTAACAAGTAATTCTAGTGAGCGAGTGAGATAGTAAAGGAACCAAGAGACATGATTTATCCCGAGGTTCGATTCCACACAGGAATCTACGTCCTTGTTGAGGAGTCCACCAAGGACCAGGTCTTTTCCAACCCTTCCCTCACCGAGCGATCACCAAGATCAAGCCCGGGCTCTTTCACTATCAATCAAATGTGAATACAATGCTCTTAGGGGCTACTCACAACTTTAGGCTCCCTACACCAACCAAGCAGTCCTAGAAATCAAAGTATAATTGTTAAGAACTCAAATTAACAGTTAGAGTGCAAGAGAATCAAACCGAGAGCTCAAATGTCGATCACCACGTCTTTCCTCTCACAAAACCACTAACTCCTTAAGATCCAATCTTAGGGGTCTAGAAGGTGAGGAAAGAGGCTTAGAAGAGCTCTAGGAATGAGTTTTCAGCGCTTAGGTTCTTGTACATCCAATTCTCAGTCGGGGGGTCTCCTTTTATAGAAATCCCGACATCTAGCCGTTACCAACTAAAGTACGGACTAGTCCGGTCCCAACCCCGGACTAGTCCGTTCTTGAGGGACCACTCACGTCACAAGGCTACCAACTAAAGTTTAGTGACCGTTTGACTCAAACGGTCATAAAACCCCGGACTAGTCCGGCCAAGAGCGCACTAGTCCGATCTTAGTCAGGAACCTTTGTTCTGTATGAGAACGGACTAGTCTGGTAAGGGCGGACTAGTCCGGTCTTACCAGACTTAGTCTAAAAACTCTCTAATCTAGGGCTGCAGACTAGTCCAACCAACTTCGGACTAGTCCGAGCTCACACAGGAACCTTTGTTCTGTCATAATTCGGACTAGTCTGAAGGGATCGGACTAGTCCGACCGGTGGAGCGAACTAGTCCGATGGTACTCAGAGACTTCTTCTCCGGACCTAAGCGGCTTAGTCCGCTTAGCGAACTAGTCCGGCCTCTCGGGCGGACTAGTCCGACCTTCTAAGACTTATTCTCATAACGGCTCAGACTCACACGACAACGGACTCATCCGGCCTTGAACGGACAAGTCCGAACTCACTCAGAGACTCTTTATCTGGTCCAAAACAGATTAGTCTGGGTCAGAACGGACTAGTCCGACCCATGGTCCGGACAAGTCCGGTCTTCCCATTTTTTATACCTATGACTACTTCGTCTCATGATTCTAACTTTCTACCCTTTGTTTGAGCTCTCTAATGATTCTCAAGCACTCTAAAAGAGAAGACCCTGTACACAACTAGAAAATGTGAAAATTAATAGAAAATTCTATTCTTACTCTTTCAAGTCTTCCTCTTTTCCTTTTGCTTCTTGAGAGACTCCATATCCATTTCTTTGATAAACACCTGTGCTCATACTCAATAAAAACTTATTAGTATCTTAATTGTCGTCATCAATCAACCAAAACCCACGGGGATTACCTAGATGCACTTTCAAGAACACATTAAACCGGCCATCCCACGCCCCGGGCGACGAGAATTCGCCGCCGGCGGCAAAAACGGGTCGGGCCTCCGGTGACCGCCCTATTCCAGCTGATTGCTGCACGAATTGAGGTGCGTTCCATGCTCCACGAGATATGGGGATGCTTTAGGGCAACGTAGCTCGCCGGGAGAATCTTGGGAAATGCCAGAACGCGTCGATGCCGAGTTCCCGAGCCGCCCCGCCGATGCCGACCCATCTCCGGCCGTTTTCATGCGGGTAAATCTTGCCCGGCAGCTGCGCCACGTTCCAAGGATCGTGTAGGGCGAAACCGGAGCTAATTTGGTGGAGAATTGGGGGAGAAAAAGCCGCGCCACGATCTCTGCCGTGTGCACCCGCGGGCTCTGGCGGGAGGTTGAAGAAACACGTGACCCGTGGGCCCCACATTTGACTGTTCTGTGTAAAATCAAACAGAGAGTTGTTCAAACTTGGAAAATACATAACTCTGTTTAGAAAGCTGCAAAAATAGTGAGACAAATTTTGTTGGATTCCTTAGGAAGAGTACTTTGCAGAGAAATAAATTTCTGGCTATGAAAATGCTTAGGAATTTCTGTAGAATCCTTTTTATTTATTCCTTTAGGAATAATTCCAGGAAATTGGCTTGTTGAAATATTCCCATTTTTTGGTCAGAAGCTCTTTATCATACTTCCTGAGCTCCAGTAAAAATTTCAGGATTTTTGGAGATGATTAAGAGGGCTTAATCAGTAGGTTTTTCTCAGGGTTATTTAAATGGGCTGAAAAAACACAGAAGCAAATTTCAGAAAAATGGAATGAACTTCAATCCTCCATTCTGGCAAGAAGAAGACTTAGAAAAATTTGAAACAAATTTTCCTAGGAACCTTAGGTCCAGACCTATTAGGATATCAAATTTCTCCATATGACCAAGTCTAATTAAATTCCTATAAATCATTGAAGGTTAAAGGTTCCAAGAATTCTTGTGCCCATTTTCTATCTCAAAAGCTTCTAAAAATTTTACCATACTACTATCATGAGTTTAGAAAGACTCTGTAAAAATTTCAACCATAGACTCCTCTGTCTTCTTAGGTTTTGTTTCGGTAGTTTGCTTATAGCACATTATTTCATATTGTGATGCATTTCTTTAATTGATCATTTCGATCGTGATACATCACGCGAAGACTTCGAAGGCCACTAACTTGCTCCTGTTGACAGAAATATTAGTCGGGATCAACACTAAGGAAAGCCCCAGTTTGCATAAAAAATTTACAAGTTTTTATTTATATTCACTTTATAATGTCTAGCATGTTGGTTATTGCATTAAGTCTAGATGGTATGACACTCCACATGCATGACCCAGAAAACCCTGGAGTTTAATGTAGAGTAGGTTATCACTTGATTATAACTGCTGATCTCAAGTTAACAAAAGTGAATTAAAAGAGGCATAACTCGAGTAGGCAGTTTCCTACTCGTGAACCAGGATTAAGGGGGGTCAATCGGAAGAGTTGGGAATTGATCCTCATAGTTGGGAATGGAGACCGGGCAGTGGATGGAAGGCTCAAGGACGTGGTCCTGTGAACCTAGTCTCTGTCTGAGTCGATTAAGGCCCGTTCTCATGTGTGGCCCTGTGGGACAAGTTTGAGTTGTGTACCGGATGCATACTAGCTATATGGGACCCAGGAAATCAATGTAACATGTTAACCTAGGTGTCGACGCAATCCCCACCGTCTTATGCAGATGCTGAAAGGATAGAGAAGTCGGCTCTACGAGGGTTTGCCATAGTGCGACTTAATCCAAGTCGGTGGGACCGGTTCGATATTTGGGTGTCGTGTGAAATGTTGCCACATACGGTGTTGAGGGGATCGGTTGATCACCGGTCTCATACGGGCGTATGTGTCGTGTCAGCCGGGTGTTTTTGATTCGAATCACCGTCGCTCGCGGTAGTGAGCATACTTGTTCTCTGCGGTGTGATGTAGTAATAAACTGGGAAAAAGTTAATATGCTTCGTAAGTAATCCTCATATTGGAGATGAGGGATGATCAACACCTTCACTAAATTTACTTTCCACCTTGGGCTAGTAGCGTCGAGGCAAAGCGTTTCTTGTTTGATTGTGGAGTCTCGGTGTTGATGGCGCAAGGTCTGTATGGGTCTAGGGTAGTTCACTAAAGTTACTTTCACCTCGGGCAAGTGGCATCGAGATGAAGCTTTTCTTGTTTGATTGTGGAGTCTCGATGTAAATTGTGTGAGGGTTATAAAAGTTGCTTAAAACTCAAAGTAAGAACTCTCCTTTAGCTCAAGTTCATAGTTTGTGAAATCATCTATATTCAGCCCTCTATTTTCCGCATTTAGAGTTCCATGTGTAGGACGTCGGTTAAGTCTTGCTGAGCATAAGCTCACGGTTTGTTGATACATTGTTTTGCAGGTAACGTTGCATAAGGCAACGTTCGGAAGGAAGGGAGATCCGAGCGGAGCAGCACCCAATGAGGGGTGTGAGTCGCACTTTGGAACCCTGCACGCCGCCGGGTTTTTGATGTGGCGCTAGTGTGAGGCATCTGCTGGCAGGATGGCTTCATTTTGCTTAGCGTAGGCTATAGTCTGTGAGTGTATTCTTATCTTCCATGCAATGTACACTTGTACATTATTTGTAAAATGAGACAATATTATGTATTAAAGACATATATTGTTGTGTATGTGTGTTTTTCGGTGATGTGCTGTTAGGTGCCGCATCGCATAGGTGCCACCCAATGCGATTCCTGGACTGTCGGGGCGGGGTCCCTACAGGCGTGGTATCAGAGCCGTATTGGGAATAGTGCACCTGAAAAGACACGTATTTTCAAAAACTTAGAGTTTACGAGTGAGGATTCGGTACTAGGCCCACATAAGGTTTACTATTAGTTTAAGTGATGTAAGGTGGCTAACTAACATACTTGTTATGCTATTCTGTAATGACGCACCGCCGACCAGGTAAGAGGTAAGGTACGCGACTGAAAGCGGATCAATTTCGGTTAGCTCCCCTGACGAGAAAAGCGGTTCAGGGAATAGGTCTCATAGCTTGTTGTGAGACGTTAATATGAAACTCTTGAACTCTTCATGTTCCTGAGTTCATATGAAATGCTGGTCCCTGGCATGCATTAGGCAAGAAAGTGGAAACCCCACCCTGGCATGCATTGGCAAGAAAGTGGAAACCCCATCGTGTGGTCGGTAACACGATAGTGTGTTCTTCTAGAAATAGCCTAGGAGGACATACGCAGCGCTTGCCATCGGCGTGCCCTGCAGGGCAGTAGGTGGTATCTATTGGGGTGATAAAATTCCCAACCGTGATGACCCATTCACACTCTACTCGGATTCCCCGTCGTGTGGTGTAAAAACATGACCATGTTCCTTGAGACGTGGCTTAACTCAAGGACGGCCCGTATGGAAATGATATGAGGCGTATGTTTTTATTATGATATGGTCCTGCCTGAAATGACAACCCTGTGTGTGCATCATTATTGAGTGGTTTTATGCAGGTACACTAACCACATATCTGTATTACGAGTAGAACACGTTTGCAAGTGAACGATTCTAGTGCCACTAATAGAACGTATATGCCGGGTGTAATCCGGTTAAGATTTTTCTATTTTGTGTGGAATGTAGTACCAGCATTATCATGGAAATTGCATGAACACCTCGCTTATCTCATAAACTTTAATATTCTGTAAGATTTGAATGAATACAGATCAAATGAAGTAGCTAAAACTTGTTTAGAAACCAACTCAAGCATATGTGAGTGTAGAGACGACCAAAAACAGAGTCCCCTGTTTTGGCATTATTTTTGCTGAAACTTAAATAGGCTGTTACTCATTGTACAAAAGACCAATGGTAGTGTGTGATATAGTTTTGGAAAGGCGGAGAAGTCCTCTAAATCGTTTCTATAAACCTCCAGGACAGAAACACACTTAAAGTTGGTCAAAAACCTTAGAAACCAAAAACTGCTACAAATGGGTAGAACAGAAACAGAGTCTCTGTAATTCCACCATAACTCTCGGTGGAAAAATCTCTAAGTGTATTGTGATACATTTATGGAAAGGGCACGAGATATTCTACAACTTTGTAATTCAAATTTTTGCCAAAACTGGAGAAGAATTAACTGGAATTGTGGATCGAACTAGGTACCTCTGGGGAGGTGCTGTCAAAATCCTGCCAGAAATTCTGTTAACTTTGAACAATCATATCTTGTGATCCAGGAATGAAAAGATGTCATATAAATACATTTTTAAAAGCTTGGGAAGTTATTTACATGGTTTATGTTCAATACCAGGATAGAATCTTCTTGTAAAGAGGTGAAATTCACAGTACAATTGAAACTGTCCAGAGTACCAAAGGCTGTGTATAGTTTCTGTACTGATAGGAGTTTTGCTTATAACTTCCTGTATAAGAGTTGTAAAATGGGAAATATTACAATTCTATGAAGCTTATGAATTTTTCTTCAACTTTGTAATTATGAGTTTGGTCCATATACGTTTCTAACTGTATGGAGAAGTTGACCCAAAGTGAGCACTTACAGGGGAGGTGCTGCTGAAATTCTTCCAGAATTTATGTCGACTCTAACAGCTCATAACTTTCGATATAGAACTTAGTTGAGTTCAAATAAATACTCGTTGGAAACATATGGAAGTCTTCTCCAACTTTTCTGTTCATTCCCACAACAGATTCACAAATTAAATTAGGATTTTACACCACAGAACAGACGCTGGTTCAGTTTCTGTACTTTCATGGTTTTGGACCATCACTTCGTGTCTACATTTTCTTTCAAAGGCTTTGTGATACATTTCTGGAAATATGGTGAATTAGGATCCAACTTTGTAGTTGTGAGTTTTTACAAACTGGGTTCGGAGCTGTATGAAAAAGTTGAATCAAAGTGGGTACTTCTCGGTGAGGTATTGCTGAAATTCTCCCTGAATTTCTATCAACTTTCACACTTCATATCTGTTGAATCGGAACGGATATGGAGTCACATAAATAACCATTGGAAAGATACTGAAGTGATCCAGAACTTGGGTATTTTCCTCTGGTCTTAATTCTGCTGCTATGGAATTTTTAGTGCAGACCGGTCAGTTGTGAACCTAGTTGTCGGGAAACTGATTGGTCAAGCACCTGGTAACTTGTTGGGATTATGAGTGGTCTTCGTCTTACTCTCAGAAGTCAATAACAAGTTCCGAGTATTCTTTATATATCATCAGCTTTGACTTCAATATCGGAAAATTTTCATGTACAAGACCATCCCTAGGGATGAAAACTGACTACCGCACCACCACTCTCATCGGTCACAAAAACCTGTATAGTTTCCGCTCTAAGAGGTTATTGTATGCATCACCTTCCCACAAGTATAAAATGGATTATGTTCTCAATTTTCTATATTGGAACTTAAGGGGGGAGCAGTGTGTTGGTACCCTCCATACCGGGTACCCCCGCGCACAGGAGAAGACCACCAAAGGACCTCGCCCCTTCCGCAGGGGTGAGCTCCGAAGGTGCCACGTGTCCAGCAGGGCCGGGCCTCCCCTCCCCTCAGAGGTGAGCCCCTGGCCTGCCACGTGGCCAGCAGAGCCGGACCTCACCCCCTCCGCAGGGGTGAGCTCTAAGGGTACCACGCGTTCAGCAGGGCCGGGCCTCCCCTCCCCTCAGAGGTGAGCCCCGGGCCTGCCACGTGGCCTGTCAGGTGGCACTATGACCAATCGCGTCACAGTTAAGACAGGCAAGCCATGTCAGAGGCCGTGGACCAATAAATACGGCGACAAGGCATCCCCTGCAGTCCCTGCCATCATCAACCGCTACGCCTAGCTTGCAACACGGGCAGGACGGCAGATCGATGACCAAGAAGCCATTGCTAGAGACAACTACCAACATTCACTGCAAGATATGGTAGATGGCAGGAAATCACCCCGGGACCACCTGTCGGGTCCTGGGACCCACCTTGTAAGCCGCCCGAGCCTTGAAGTATAAAAGGCTCGGGTAGGCAACGTTGCAAGGGGTTCGACCATTCTAGGGTTGGCACCATCTAGCGCCTAGGGCAACTCAGATCATTCAGATCACCAATCTTAGAACTCCCGTTCTAAGCTCCGAGCAATACAGCCCCCGTGGACGTAGGGTATTACACTCCGGCAGCCCGAACCACGTAAAAATCCTTGTGTCAATCCTCTCACGACCAACGCGACCTCCCGAGAGAACTAGCCCCTCCAAAAAAGAACCTCCGCAGGCTGCTCCTGAAGCAGGCCCGGGGGAAGTGTTGACGGAACACTTCGACATTTGGCGCGCCAGGTAGGGGGCTTTTCTCTCTCAAGACAGGTCTGTGCCAACAAATATGCCCAAAGCATCCTTCAGCAGCTACCTCTTCGCGCCATCATTCCTGGCGAACTCCTACAACCTCAAGATCTGCTGCGGCGCGGAGTGCTGCTCAAGAAAGTGCACTAGCTGCCGCATGAGCGCTCCTGCACAATCCACCTGCTGTGGACGCTCCCCAGGGGGCCGCCCAGCAGTGGATCCGCAACGTCAACCACCTCGTCGCCGCTGCCTTCAACCCTCCGCTGCGACGGAGATGATGCCCCGGTCAACCAGATGTGTCGCTGTCGCACACACCAACGGTTGACATGCAGACAGCAGACTCCCGCTCTACCAGGCTCCCAACGGTGGACCTGAGGACAGAGCTGGAGTGACGTCACTTGGGAGAAGATGCTCGCGTGACCATCGAGCGACAGTGGGAAAGGCGTCACAACCACGAGGCCGAATACAGCATGTCGACTGCCTCGACTCAGCCTGGGCCTCAGACATTCGCCATGCGACCTCTGCCCTAGGCGTACGCTACGCAGCATATGCAGCAGACATATGCCTTGCAGTCGGCGCCCCGGGGGTACACCGTGCCAGCAGCGGACCAAGGGTTCACGGCACCGGGATCTGCAGCAGCAGGGACGGGGTGTGCGGCCCTGGCGCCCCACCTCCGCTTCGCAGTGTGGCCACGCAAGTTCCGGCCACACCTGCCGGAAGTACGACGGAAGCATCAACCCTACAGAGTTCCTGCAGATCTACTCTACTGCCATCTCACGGCAGGAGGGGATGAGGTCATCATGGCCAACTACTTCCATGTCGCCTTGGCCGGCCCAGCACGGTCATGGTTCATGAACCTGCCCCAGGGTTCCATAACTTCCTGGGGGAGCTATGTCGACAGTTCACCGCAAACTTCTGCAGATCCTACACGCGCCCCGGCATGGAGCTGGACCTCCACGCTGTGCGACAGCAACCGGGGGAATCACTGCGCTCCTTCATCCAGTGATTCTCCCAGATACGGAACACCATCCCCCACATCCAGAATGCATCAGTTGTGGTTGCATTCTGACAGGGTGTTAGGGACAAGAAGATGCTCGAGAAGTTGGCCACCAGGGAGGTGCGAGACGTCTCGGAGCTCTCCAGTCTGGTGGACAAGTGCGCCAGAGCAGTAGAAGGGTGTAACTGGCACTCACGGCCAGCCTCCAAAGCAGGAGGACAGCCCGGAGATGTAGGAGTCCGATATGGACTTCCTACTGCGTCATGCAGTCAAGAGCCAAGCACCGGCTGACATCATGGCCGAGTGAACGCCATCTCCAAGCAACCGAGGGGGCCCTGATGGTGGAGAACTAGAGCCCCGGGCACCGGTCTTCACCGAGCCTCACTGGTCTAGAAGCTCAAGTAGCCCCGATGCATGGACCACGGTGATCCAGGACTTCTTGAAAGACAACATCCTTCCTGATGAACGTGCATCCGTTGAACGGATTGTCCGGATGGCTAAGAGCTACACGCTGGTATCTTTACCAGCGTGGCGCCAACGACATCCTATTGCGATGCATAACCCAGGAGGAAGGCTGCGACCTGCTCACAGTAATCCAAGGAGGCGAGTGCAGGAAACGCTCATCTTCTCGCACGCTGGTCGGTAGAGCCTTCCGGCATGGCTTCTACTGGCCGAAAGCACCCTGGACGCCGTCAAGCCGGTTAAGAGATGCAAGGCGTGCCAGTTTCATGCCAAGAAGATCCACACACCGGTGCAGATGCTGCACATCCTGGGGACCTTCCCCTGAGCCGTCGGGGGATATCGGCTCCTCTACGTCGGGGGCCAGCCAGACATCCTAGAGCCGGGTCACGGGAATCACCCTTCTTCATGGTATGCGGGGCCGAAGCCGTGCTTCCCCCGGAGATCACCATGGGGGTCCCCCCATGTCTGAACGTACGACATCAACCTCGTCGACGAGGCAAGATGGCAAGCAACGCTCCGAATCACACGGTACCGGCAGGCGCTCTGGCGCTACCACCAAAGGTCCGTGCATGGGAGCTCAAGGCAGGCGCTCTGACGCTACCTCCGTAAGTTCTACCGTTAGAGCAGTGGTAGGACAGGTTTATTCTTTCTATAGCAGATCCCATAGAGCCCAGAAGCAGTGCCCGGAGCAACTAAGCCCAGGGGTGGTCCAGGACTACGTCCGGCTTAGCCTGGTCCTGTACCCTAAGCGCGTAGGCCCTGCCCCCCTTCACAATGGGGCGGGTCGTTGCCTCCATGTACGGCCTGTTTTCCTCCTATGGACTTACATGAATGAAAAGAACCATGTCCTACCACGCTTACTTATGTGTTCATTTAAATTACGCATTAATTTTTATGATCACCTTCCCATGCTTAAGACAGTGTATGTCCATCGTATACTCGATTTCCCTTTCCCACTCTCATGCCTAGTCGGCATTTGCCATCCTACCAAAGGCGGTTGTACTTGAGGTACCTGCCAAAGGCACGGGGGCCTCTCAGACCTCCCCTGTTAGGGTACTGTGACGCCAGTTGGTCTCCTCCAGGAAAAGACCTACGCCAAAGCGGGAGGTCTACGAGCCTGCTTTGCCTGGTCCTGCACCCAAAGCGTGCACACTCTGCCTCCCCAGCACTACGGTCTAAGTACTAGAGGTCGGCCTGTTACACCCTGACCAAGGAGAGAGCCGGGCCTCCGGTACAGAGTGCACTGGATTGCCCAAGCCCCATATACCGGCCCAGGACTGTAAGCCAAATAATACTAAGAGACAGGGAAGGGAGGACCTCTGAGCAGGGTTACCATTTCCTACTCGTGTGCAGTGCCGGACCTCACCTCCTCCGTAGGGGTGAGCTTCGAAGCCGGACCTCGCCCTCTCCTCAGAGGCGAGTTCTGATGCCGGACACCTCCCCTCTCCTCAAAGGTGAGCTCCAAAGCCGGGCATCTCCCCTGTCCTCAGAGGCGAGCTCCGATGCCGGACCTTACCCCCTCGGCAGGGGTGAGCTCCGAAGCCGGGCCTCACCCCCTCCACAAGGGTGAGCTCCGAAGGCGCCACGTGTCCAGCAGGGCCGGTCCTCCCCCCTCCTCAGAGGCGAGCCTCGGGCCTGCCATGTGGCTAGCAGTACCGGACCTCACCCCCTCCGCAGGGATGAGCTCCGAAGCCGGACCTCGCCCTCTCCTCAGAGGCAAGCTCCGATGCCGAACCTCAACCTCTCCTCAGAGGCGAGCTCCGATGCCGGACCTCAGCCTCTCCTCAGAGGCAAGCTCCAATGCCGAACCTCAGCGTCTTCTCAGAGGCGAGCTCCGATGCCGGACCTTAGCCTCTCCTCAGAAGCGAGCTCCGATGTCGGACCTCAGCCTCTCCACAGAGGCGAGCTTCGAAGGCGCCCTGTGTCCAGCAGGGTCGGGCCTCCCCTCTCCTCAGAGGCGAGCCCTGGGCCTGCCACGTGGCCAGCAGTACCGGACCTCAGCCCCTCCGCAGGGGTGAGCTCCGAAGCCGGACCTCGCCCTCTCCTCAGAGGCGAGCTCCGATGCCGAACCTCAGCCTCTCCTCAGAGGCGAGCTCCGATGCCGGACCTCAGCCTCTCCTCAGAAGCGAGCTCCGATGCCGGACCTCAGCCTCTTCTCAGAGGCGAGCTCTGATGCCGGACCTTAGCCTCTCCTCAGAAGCGAGCTCCGATGCCGGACCTCAGCCTCTCCTCAGAGGTGAGCTCCGATGCCGGACCTCAGCCTCTCCTCAGAGGCGAGCTCCGATGCCGGACCTCAGCCTCTCCTCAGAGGCGAGCTTCGATGTCGAACCTCAGCCTCTCCTCAGAGGAGAGCTCCGATGCCGGACCTCAGCCTCTCCTCAACGGCGAGCTCCGATGACGGACATCAGCCTCTCCCCAGAGGCGAGCTCCAATGCCGAACCTCAGCCTCTCCTCAGAGGCGAGCTCCGATGCTGGACCTCAGCCTCTCCTCAGAGGCGAGCTCCGATGCCGGACCTTAGCCTCTCCTAAGAGGCAAGCTCTGATGCCGGACCTCAGCCTCTCCCTAGAGGTGAGCTCCGATGCCGGACCTCAGCCTCTTCTCAGAGGCGAGCTCCGATGCCGGACCTCAGCCCCTCCTCAGAGGCGACCTCCGATGCCGGACCTCAGCCTCTCCTCAGCGGCGAGCTCCGTTGCTGCACCTCAGCCTCTCCTCAGAGGCGAGCTCCGATGCCGGACCTCGTCACCCCCTCCGCAGGGGTGAGCTCCGATGCCGGACATCATCACCCTCTCCTCAGGGGTGAGCTCCGAAGGTTCAAACACCAGCGTACGACGGCCTAAATGAGTTTCAAAGAAAGTGCACGGGGTAGAAAAGGAGGAGGCCCCACCCCGGGATCGTTATCTCCCCCGAGGTGGGCCCGGGGGTCACTATCGGTACCCTCAATACCGAGTACCCCCGCGAACAGGAGAAGACCGCCAAAGGACCTCGCCCCCTCCGCAAGGGTGAGCTCCGAAGGCGCCACGTGTCTAGCAGGGCCGGGCCTCCCCTCCCCTCAGAGGTGAGCCCCGGGCCTGCCATGTGGCCAGCAGAGCCGGACCTCGCCCCCTTCGCAGGGGTGAGCTCCGAGGGCGCCACGTGTCCAGCAGGGCCGGGCCTCCCCTCACCTCAGAGGTGAGCCCCGGGCCTGCCACATGGCCAGCAGAGCTGTGAGACCTATGTGTGCCGAATACATTGGCTTTGACGATAAAAGTTTTGAATACTACCAAAACACCTTTTTAACAAGGTCCGACTCTAGGTCCGAGCTCCTGCAAGGTCCGACGATAGGTCCAACTTGTTTTGGGTAGCTCCGGCAAGGTCCGACGTAAGGTCCAACTTGCTTTGTTTAGGTCTGACTTATTTTGGCTAGGTCCGACTTGTTTTTGCTAGCTCTGGTGCTAGGTCCGACTAGCTTTGGTAAGTTCCGTGCTAGGTCCGGTTAAGCTTTAGTAAGCTCCGGCGCTGGGTCCGACTAGCTTTGGTAAGCTCCGGTTCAAGGTCCGGTTAGCTTTGGTAAGGTTCGGAGCTTGATTGCAATGGTTCTGCTTTTATCTTGCAATTTTTCGAACTTGCTTTACTCTTATGGAAAGTTTGCTTAGTATTATTTTACTATGTTTCTGGTGTGTTTTGGTGGTTATGGCTGATTTCATTTTGCTGTGGTTTACAACATGCTTATGTGAGGTGCTCACGTAAGATGTTGTAGTTTCGGAACTAACGAGAGTCAAGTCGAGGACTTGTGCTCAGAAGTATTGGTTGTTTATTCATGTGCAGGTGTTGCTTGAGTTCAAGACATGGCTGGTGATGAGATCCATTGAACTAGTCTTAGGGAGGAGATGAGGTTCAACAACCAAGTTCGGGAGGAATTGTGGTTGAGTTGATCGGGAGGTTGCGCAGTATGTTTGAATCAAGAACAATGCATATGAAGGTATCTTGGACGTTGTTGGAAGATGTTTGCACGTGTGCAAGGAGTGCATGGACGTGGCTGCATGGTTCCAAGGCGTGATGAAGAGATGTGGACGTAAAGAATTGATCGGAAAGGTCCAACCGACTAGGTTATGGACTCAGGCTGCGGCTGAGTCGTGTTTGACTCAAATATGGAAAGTTTTAAGTTGGTTATGATAGGATTTCGTGTGAGTCACGAATTTGAGTTATTTTAGGAATGTGGGATACGTTCCTAAGGTGTTTAGATGTCTTAAGATTGCTTCGATATGCGTATAGAAGAGTCCTAAGCAGCATTGGAAAGTTACAGTTTGAATCCAAGTAGGAGTAGGAGTCCTAGTTTGACTTGAGTTGGCCTTCGGGCTGGTTATATAAGCAAGGGAGGCCAGAGCTCGTGGAGCCCGACTTTGGGGCTGTTCCTCTTGTGTTTTGATAAATAAAATTCATATTCTAAAGGAACTTTTGTGCCTTGTTTGTCAGACTTGTTTCAGACAAGTTTTTCTCGTCGAGTTTCTGTTCAGCACTATCTTGCTTCGGTGGTTTTATCATAACTCGAGTTTTACAGATCCAATTGATGTGATTCTTTTTGGGTTGTATTCACAACTTGATTATCTATCATCTTTGAAAATTTCATGGTCATTGAATTTGTGGTTTCTGATCTACATGAGTTTCTTTGCAGTCTTCCGGAACTGTTTTTCTCGCGTAGGACAGATTGACCTTTGTTTGATCTTTCGATCGTAACTTGAGTTTCTCTCAACGGATTTTCATAATTCTTGTTGTGACGTCTTCGTGACTTGATTCTATACAATCTATACTAGTTTTGTCACAGTTGAACACGTTTAGATTAGTCGCACACACGGTTTATTTAACAGATCGGTTTTCTGCTGAGGGGTGTTTTGTTGCTTCCGCTGAAAAGTTTTTATCTACCATTCACCCCCCTCTAGTAGCTTTACACGTGTACTTCGATCCTACAATTGGTATCAGAGCCAGGTTGCTCTAATCTTTGTGATTTGCACGTGTTTTGACTAATCATCATAGAGAAATACTCCGCCAAACCTTGTGTGTTTAGTGGTATTGATTTTCAGATCTGGAAGGCACGCATGGAAGCTTTCATCCAGGCGCTAGGCTTTGCAATATGGGAAAAGGTGTACAAGCCTTACGGTGTGCCTTCAAACGATCAAGTCACAGCTACAAACATGAGAGATGTCGACAACAACAACAAGGCTCGGAACTTGATCATACAAGGACTAACTCAGAGCGACTTCGACCGTGTTGCACACCTCCGATCGGCGTACGATGTGTGGAGAGCACTTTGTGACTACCACGAAGGATCCAACACGATCGAGGAGGTAAGACAGGATATGTTCAAGAAAGAATACATGCGCTTTGAGATGCAACCCGGTGAGTCCATTGATGATCTCTTTGCTCGCTTTAATAAAATTCTCAGCAACTTGCGTAGCGTCAATGTTAATTTTTCAAATGCTGAAAATGCTAGGCAATTACTAAGTGCATTAGACATGTCAATTTGGGAGATGAAAGTAACATCCATACGTGAATCCACTGTCGTGAGTACTCTTACATTAGATGTGCTTTATTCTAAGATAAAAACTCATGAATTGACATTATATCACGTAAGAACCCAAATAAGACTATTGCATTTGTCTCACAACGTGATATGCCTAGCTCCGGCCAATCATCTAGCAATACACTTGCTTTGCTGTCTTCACTAACCCTGGAACAGATTGAGGAGTTTCCAGAGGAGGAGCTAGTACTTCTTTCTACTAGGTTCTCAAAAGCATTGCAAAATGTGAGAACTAGAAGGAGAGGAAGCTCCGGACCTCAACGATGCTTTGAATATGGTAAGACAGGACACTTTCGTACAGATTGCCCTAACCTTTCAGGTCCTTCTAACCGTGATGAAAAGCAGAATAAAGTCAAGTCCTCTTTTGGCAACACCAACAAGAAAAAGAAGGGTTTTACAGGACGCAAACTGATAAACAGTTTCATCACCGCACTTCAAGAACTTGGCTCGAGTGATGTAGACATTGGAAGTGATGAAGATGAAGATGATCTGGCAAACTTGTGCTTCATGGCGGGCAAATCAAAATCAAGTATGGAGGATGCAGAACACAACAGTGACAACGAAGAGGTATGTCCTACTTGCGAAGAAATGTGTGATGCTATTTCTCGTGCCACTATTATTGTTAAGAAAAAGGACAAAAAGCTTAGGGACAATGCTGTTAAAATTGAGTCACTAGAATCTGAAATTAATCGTTTAAAATCCTTGATTCCTAGTGATGATTCTTGTTTCTCATGTGATTTAATATATGAACAATTGTCCTCTCTAAGAAGTGCACACACCTCCACACTTGATAAACTTGAACTTGAAATCGAAAAGAACAAAAAGCTTGCAGCACTTAATGATGAAAACTTGAAAGATGCTTGTTGTTCTACAATTGATTTGCATTGTTCTACTTGCGATGATCTTGATAAGAAACTACAATATGCTATGAAAGAAATTTCTATATCGAACAATGCTTTACGTTCTCATGAAGTTAAATATTGTTCCAATTGCAAATTAAAAGGAAAAACTTCATGTGAAAATTGTCTTGATCTATCAAATAAACTTGATAACATGCATAGGACATTAGATCGGTTTTGTAATGGGAATAAGAACCTAAACTTGCTGCTGAATTCTTCCAAGTCTTGCAATGATAAAACTGGTTTAGGTTTTGATTCACATGCTCATGCTAAGGAACATCCACCTAAAATTGTAAAATCATTAGGAAGTGGTTTGATTCAAACAGTTCCTAAACAAAAAGAAGTGGTTTTTAAATCTGCAGGAGTGTTGTCACATTCGGGTTCAAATAAACATACTGCATGCTCATCTAGACATGAACACAAAGTTAAATTTCATTGTACCTATTGTGGTAGAGATGGTCATGTCATAGATTTTTGTTATAGACTAGCTAAACAACATAAAAAGGAAAGAATGCAATCTAGATCTTATAACTCTCATGCAAAATTTGCTGCACATACTAAACCGAATGTCAGGAACATGCAACCTGCTGTTATGAGTCAGAAATATTCAAAGTTTACCTCCGGAGCTTCTGTTTTTGCCTCCGGACCTTCTGTTTTTGTATCCGGAGCTACTGATTTTCATGCTGCACAAGTAACACCTCATAGGTCAATAGTTAAGAACAAAAAATCTCAAACTTTGACTCATAAACCTGCTGTTTTATCTCAGCTTTCGCATGTTATTCCTACTGGACATCGTGTGACTCAGTACTGGATTCCTAAATGCCTTTTAACTAACCCCAGTATTGAGTCATCGATGTATTGTGCTTCTATGTAGGTTACACGCTTGAGGAAGGAGAACATTTGGATTGTGGATTCAGGTTGCTCACGCTACATGACCGGTAACAAAGAATGGTTATCCTCTCTCTCTTTTGTGTCACGTGTAGAGAATGTTACTTTTGCCTATAATTCTTCAACTCCTATAATTGCTAAGGGTTCGGTTAGAGTAAATGATCACTACACTTTGAAGGATGTGGCACTTGTCAAAAATTTGAAATACAACTTGCTTTCTGTTTCACAATTGCTAGATGAAAATCTGGAAATTATTTTCAATAAAAACTGCTGCAAAGTTGTAGGTTCAAATAGTGAGCTTATTTTTAACATGTCTCGGTTGGAAGAGTTTTTAAAGCTGATTTTGATATGTCTTCCTCTAAGCATAGATGTCTAGTTGCAAATGATTCCAAAGATTTATATTTTTGGCATCGTAGACTTGGTCACGTAGGCTTTGATCATCTCACGCGTGTTAGTGCTTTTGATCGCATACGCGAGCTGCCTAAGCTTAAAGGGGACAAAGAAATTGTGTGCTCTTCTTGTAGACATGCTAAGATGGTTGCAGGTTCACATGATCCTCTCACAATGACCATGACAACTGAACCGGATCAACTTTTACACCTTGACACCGTAGGACCTTCACGTGTTCAATCCTTCGGAGGTAAATGGTATGTTCTTGTGATTGTTGATGACTATTCTAGATACTCTTGGGTTTACTTTATGGCATCTAAGAATGAAGATTTTAGTCACTTTAGAACTTTATTTCTTAGATTATCAATTGATCACCCAGGATCTTTAAGAGCAATTAGAAGTGATAATGGAACCGAATTTAAAAATCAATCGTTTGATCACTTTTGTGCTGAAAATGTAATAGATCATCAATTTTCTTCACCATATGTACCTCAACAAAACGGTGTTGTAGAGAGAAAGAACAGAACCTTAGTTGAGATGGCTAGGACTATGCTTGATGAATATCAAACTCCTAGGAAATTTTGGGCTGATGCAATTGCAACCGCTAGTTATGTTCAAATCGTGTTTTCTTGCGTGCTAAGCTAGGTAAAACACCATATGAGCTCAGGTTTGGACATAGGCCTAGTGTCACACACTTTAGGGTCTTTGGTTGCAAATGCTTTGTTAAGAAACATGGTAATCTTGATAAATTTGAAGCTAGATCTGTTGATGGCATGTTTCTTGGTTATCCATCTCATACTAGAGGCTACCGTGTGCTTTTACTTGATACTAACAAAATTGTGGAGACTTGTGAGGTTTCTTTTGATGAAGCTAGCCCAGGTACTAGTTCAAATATTGCAGGTCCGGATCCATATCCGCAAGGGGAGAGTATTTTCGTTGAAGAAGAGGAAGAACTGGTGTTGCTGCTCGAAAATTCAGCAGCTAATGACATTGTTCAAGCTCCTGATCTTGATTCAAAGCCAGCACCGACGACCACCATTGCTGGTCCAGATCCTCCTCACGTCAGAAGCTCAGATATTTGTGATGAACATGAAGAAGAAGAAGCTTGTGAAGTGTCCACTCCCCTCCGGATTCTCAAAAGTCATCCTCCACAACAAATTATTGGAAGCTTGCATGAACGAGTTACAAGATCCAGGTTTTTCGACCCCAATTCTCATGCTCATTCTGCTTTTGTTGCTTCTTTTGAACCCAAAGATATATCACACGCACTCACTAATGAATCTTGGATTATTGCCATGAAAGAAGAGTTAGAAAATTTTGAAAGAAATAATGTTTGGAAACTTGTACCTCCACCTCAAGGTCACACTTTAATTGGAACTAAATGGGTGTTTAAAAATAAACAAAGTGAGGACGAGGTTGTGGTTAGGAATAAGGCTAGGTTGGTTGCTCAAGGTTTCACACAGGTTGAAGGTCTAGATTTTGATGAAACTTTTGCTTCTGTTGCTAGATTAGAAGCCATAAGAATTTTGTTAGCTTTTGCTGCATCTAAAGGTTTTAAGCTATATCAAATGGATGTTAAAAGTTCTTTTCTTAATGGCTACATAGATGAGGAGATTTATGTCAAACAACCACCTGGTTTTGAAAATCCAAATTTTTCTAATCATGTTTAGAAACTGTCCAAAGCCTTGTACGGTCTCAAACAAGCCCCTAGAGCATGGTATGATAGGTTAAAAACATTCTTACTTTAAAAGGGGTTTACCATGGGCAAGGTTGATAAAACTCTTTTTGTGCTTAAGCATGGCAATGACTCATTTGTTCAAGTGTATGTGGATGATACTATCTTTGGTTGTGCTTCTCATGATCTTGTGTCCAAGTTTTCAGCTATGATGAGTTCAGAATTTGAGATGAGTATGATGGGAGAACTCACGTACTTTTTGGGGCTGCAAATCAAGCAAACCAAGGAGGGTACCTTTGTGCATCAAACAAAGTATACAAAAGATCTCCTAAGGCGCTTCAACAAGGACAAAAGCAAGCCTCTTCGGACACCAATGGGAACAGCAACAACACTTGAACTTGATGAAGATTGTGATCCCGTTGATAAAAAAGAATATAGAAGCATGATTGGCTCACTTTTGTATCTCACGGCATCAAAACCGGACATATAATTCAGCGTATGTCTTTGTGCATGGTTTCAAGCCTCCCCATGTGCTTCACATCGTCAAGCCGTCAAAAGGATTCTCAGGTACTTACATAGAACTCAAGAATTTGGCATTTTTCTTCCTTCTTACTCAACCGTTACTTTGAAAGCTTTTTCCGATGCTGATTTTGGGGGTTGTAGGATTGATAGGAAAAGTACTTCTGGTGCTTGTCATTTTCTTGGTAATTCACTTGTTGCCTGGTCCTCTAGAAAACAAAGTTCAGTTGCACAATCCACAGCCGAATCTGAATATGTAGCTGCTGCTAGTGCTTGCTCACAAATTCTTTGGGTTGTTCAAACACTTAAGGACTATGGGGTTGATCTAGATAGTGTCCACTGTTTTGTGATTAGACTAGTGCCATTTGCATTGCTAGAAACCCCGTGCAACATTCGAGAACTAAGGACATTGACATTAGGTATCACTTTCTCCGTGATAATATCGAAAAAGGGAACATTGTGCTTCACCATGTAGATACCGAACAACAATTGGCTGACATTTTTACAAAACCTTTGGATTTCACTCATTTTTGTTACATTCATAGTGAAATAGGGGTTATGCATCCTCATGGCTTAAATTGAGGGAGAATTTTGAAACTTGGGAAGTCTATGTGTGAATCTGAAATTAAAATAATATGAGCATAGTATTTCCTGCATATATGACTTTGTGATTCCTTTTTCATGCTGAAAGTTCTTACTACATTACTCGTGTTATACATTTTGTAGTTTTTACCATGTCTAGTAATTGGAATAATTACTTACACTAAATCTGGTCATGGTCGAACTTTGTTGCTGTTTTGAACTTGTTGCATGCTCACAAGTGCTTTTAATCATAAAGAATTAATCAAGTAATCAACTCACATGTTGAGTTTTTATGTTCAAATAAAAAAATGAGAAAAGATCAAGAGAATATGCATGCATCACACTTCTTCTTTTGAGATGGCTTATCATTGCACTTAGATATTAACTTGAAAGGAGTTGTGTATGACTAAAATCATGTCCTTAAGCTTCTGACTATCAAATGACATAGGCTTGGCTTGGTTGGTTAGAATAAGGCTGATGCTGCATATAATCTCTTGCAAATGTCATAAGATCAAAATTTGTGCTTTAAATGATAAATAAAATGCAGCAACAAGTTTCATGTTTTCAGGTCTTGAAATAGTTAAGTTTGTGAGATCATGACTTGCTTAAATTGAAAATTACACTTGATCTCTAGCATGGCTTACACTACTTTATGTATCTCATTGATGTGATAGTGTAAGTTACTTGATAGTATGATTTGGATGAGCTTTGTTTTATATATATATGTTATAATATGCTCATAACAAGTTAAAATTTCTCTTTTGTACCTTGCTGAATACATTGTCAAAGGGGGAGAAATTGATATCACATTGCACACATTCACAAGTGTTTTGGCACAATTCTTCTCAAGGGGAGAATTTTTGGTATTTTTGTTTTTTTTTCTCATTTTATTTCTGATTTACAAAGGGGGAGAAATTGTTTTCAAAACTTTTCATGTGAATAAGCCAATGTTCGGATTTTAAGTGGTGTTGCCAATGCATTCATCAAGGGGGAGATTGTGAGACCTATGTGTGCTGAATACATTGGCTTTGACGATAAAAGTTTTGAATACTACCATAACACTTTTTTAACAAGGTCCGAGCTCCTGCAAGGTCCGACGATAGGTCCGACTTGTTTTGGGTAGCTCCGGCAAGGTCCGATGTAAGGTCCGACTTGCTTTGTCTAGGTCTGACTTATTTTGGCTAGGTTCGACTTATTTTTGCTAGCTCCGGTGCTAGGTCCGACTAGCTTTGGTAAGTTCCGTGCTAGGTCCGACTAAGCTTTAGTAAGCTCCGGCGCTGGGTCCGACTAGCTTTGGTAAGCTCCGGTTCAAGGTCCGGTTAGCTTTGGTAAGGTTCGGAGCATGATTGCAATGGTTCTGCTTTTAACTTGCAAAGTTTCGAACTTGCTTTACTCTTATGGAAAGTTTGCTTAGTATTATTTTACTATGTTTTTGGTGTGTTTTGGTGGTTATGGCTGATATCATTTTGCTATGGTTTACAACATGCTTATGTGAGGTGCTCACGTAAGATGTTGTAGTTTCGGAACTAACGAGAGTCAAGTCGAGGACTTGTGCTCGGAAGTATTGGTTGTTTATTCATGTGCAGGTGTTGCTTGAGTTCAAGACATGGCTGGTGACGCGATCCATTGAACTAGTCTTAGGGTGAAGATGAGGTTCAACAACCAAGTTCAGGAGGAATTGTGGTTGAGTTGATCGGGAGGTTGCGCAATATGTTTGAATCAAGAACAATGCATATGAAGGTATCTTGGACGTTGTTGGAAGATGTTTGCACGTATGCAAGGAGTGCATGGACGTGGCTGCATGGTTCCAAGGCGTCATGAAGAGATGTGGATGTAAAGAATTGGTCGGAAAGGTCCAACCGACTAGGTTATGGACTCAGGCTGCGGCTGAGTCGTGTTTGACTCAAATATGGAAAGTTTTGAGTTGGTTATGATAGGATTTCGTGTGGGTCACGAATTTGAGTTATTTTAGGAATGTAGGATACGTTCCTAAGGTGTTTGGAAGTCTTAAGATTGCTTCTATCTGCGAATAGAAGAGTCCTAAGCAGTATTGGAAAGTTACAGTTTGAATCCAAGTAGGAGTAGGAGTCCTAGTTTGAGTTGAGTTGGCCTTCAGGCTGGTTATATAAGCAAGTGAGGCCAGAGCTCATGGAGCACGACTTTGGGGCTGTTCCTCTTGTGTTTTGATAAATAAAATTCGTATTCTAAAGGAACTTTTGTGCCTTGTTCGTCCGACTTGTTTCAGACAATTTTTTCTCGTCGAGTTTCTGTTCAGCACTATCTTGCTTCGGTGGTTTTATAATAACTCGAGTTTTACAGATCCAATTGATGTGATTCTTTTTGGGTTGTCTTCAAAACTTGATTGTCTATCATCTGTGAAAATTTCACGGTCATTGAATTTGTGGTTTATGATCTACACGAGTTTCTTTGCAGTATTCCAGAACTGTTTTTCTCGCGTAGGACAGATTGACCTTTGTTCGATCTTTCGATCGTAACTTGAGTTTCTCTCAACGGATTTTCATGATTATTGTTGTGACATCTTCGTGACTTGATTCTCTACAATATATACTAGTTTTGTCACAGTTGAACATGTTTATATTAGTCGCACACACGGTTTCTTTAACAGATCGGTTTTCTGCTGAGGGGTGTTTTGTTGCTTCCGCTGAAAAGTATTTATCTACAATTTACCCCCCCTCTGGTAGCTTTACACGTGTACTTCGATCCTACACTTTTCGACTCCAACTCGCTGTTTTACAACAGCCACTGGACGTTGAATTGTGACACTAAGTGTTTTGGTTGAAACAATTCAACATGGTGCTCACTGTCCAGCTTCTGGTCCAGCTAACCAGTGTGGATAATTCAAACGTTCTGACCACTATAGAGGCAAAATCTGGACTAGCGTTCCACAACAAAGTTGTAGAACATTTCCTGTACTTTCCAACGGTGTCTTTCTTGACCCTTGGAAATTTTTTTCTACAGGAAGTTGTGGTTGAAATACAGAAAACTCCAGAGAGCATTTTGGTCTGCCCTGTTTCTGGACTGTACCTACTCTTCTAAGATTTTCATCCCCTTGGATGGAGATTTTGTTCTAGAGCTCTACAGGAAAGTTGTAGAGGACTTCAAAACCTTTCCAGAATGGTATCTCACACCTCCATTGGTTCAACCAATCTTAAGTTATGCCCTGTTGAAGTTCAGCAAAAATTTCTGCCGAAACCAGGGAAGATTGTTCCTATGTTTTTGAGATTGAATCTATACTCTCAATTGACTCTTAGTTCAATATAGGCGTTTACTAACCCCTAAATGGAATCCTAAACTTCATTTTAACTCTTTTCTTTGAAAAATATTCTTTTATGCAGTCTCGGTACTACGTTTCCTCACCAAAGAAAAATTCTAAACCGGTATTCCAACATATACGTGTCAAATGGTGGAACTAAGAACGTCACTCACAAACGGTATATAAACGTCATGCACTAACATGGTTAATGTACCTGAAGAAGAACACACAATAATGGTGCACACACAGGTTTTTGACATGAGAGGCAGTTCCATATCATAATAAAAACATTCGGTCCGTATCATTGCCATACGGATCGTCCTTGAGTCAAGCCACGTCTCAAGGTATGGTCGTGTTTTCACACCACACGACGGGGAACCCGAGTAGAGTGCGAACGGGTCGTCACGGTTTGGAATTTTATCAACCCAACGGATACCACCTACTGCCTCATGACCGTTGAGGCACGCCGATGGCGAGCGCTGCGTATGGCCCTTTGAACATTGAACGTTAAAGAGTTGCATACTATCGTGTTTCTTACCACACGATGGGGTATTCTCACTTTTGCCTAAAGCACACTAGAGAACAGCATTTTCATATGCTCTCAGAACCATGAAGAGGTTCAGAGACTCATATTCACTACCGTGCCAAGCCACGGTATATCTTTCCATACTATTTCTCGCATGGAGAGTTACCGTAATTGATCCGCCTACGGTGGCGTACCTTACCTCATACCTGACGTCGGAGCGTCGTTACAGAATGTATAACACATAAGTTAGCTTTTCCACCTTAGTAACTACTACTATCATAGACCTTATATGGGCTTAGTGACTAATCCTCACTCGACTACTTCTAAATTTTCAAAATAGGCTCTTTTTGAGCGTGCTATTCCCAATGCGGCTCTGATACCACGACTGTGGGGACCACCCCGTGGTTCGCCCACTCCAGGATCGCATAGGGTGGTGTCGTGCGATGCGGCACCCAACAGCACACATGAAAAGAATAAAGAACAACATACAACTTTTTATTTGATATAAAACAGCGGAAGTCTTTTACAAAATTTAATTAACAGCGGAAGTAATTTACATAAGTAGCCTCTCATCCTAACTATGCAAAAGTGCAGCCGTCCAGCCCGGAGATGCTACACACTAGCAGCATGGAACCGGAGATTCACGGCGGCGTGCAGGGCTCCAGCTCAGCCGTGTACCCCGACGGGGGCATCGCTTCATCCTCGGATCCCTCCTCATAACTCTCACCTGCACACAGCTCAAATATTGCAACCGTGAGCACGATGGCTCAGCAAGGCTTAACCGTCTAGCCTAGACATGGAACTCTACATGCAGGGATATGTAAGATAGGAAAAAGGACTTTGCGTCAAAGACACGCCTATAAGTTGATCCTTACTTTCAGTTTTATAGCAGCAAATTCATGTGCCTTAGGCAGCCCTCACATCGGAAGTCCACGATCAAACAAGAAACGCTTTCCTCCGATGTGGTGATGCCCAAAGCGGAAAGTAAACTTAATTAGCTCTACATCTACAGCAGACATGGTTTCCAAAACATTAATCTATCATCACAGCATATTATCATTCAACTGGCTTACTTCACTTCTTACTACGTCACGGAACAGTGAACAAGCGGTACCCAAATAACCGCGAGGGACGGTGATTGCAATCAGGAGACACCCGGACAACATGTTGCATACAACCACTTTCAGAAGCGTGATTCCATACCCCTTCCTACTCTGTTGTATGCAACAACCTTTCAAAGGCAACCCAAATGCCGAACCGGTCCATCCGTAACGGGCAGGAGGTCCCTGCGTGGAGCGTGACTGTGCCCACCGGCAGTTTTACACCTTGCTACCCTCAACCCACTCCTATTTACGGTTGGGTAAGCCTCGACACCCAGGTTAACCAATTACATCGGTTTCCTGCTTATGTCAGTATGCCATCCGGTACTGTTCGATACTTGTTCAGCAGGCCCGCACACGACTCGGTCCTCAATCGACACCAACAGGGCTACGCATGTGAGACCTCCGCTCACTGCTTCCTATCCCCCCTGCTGGGTCTATTTTCTCCACCCTTAAGCCATTTTCTATTCTGACCAAACTGTGTGATAAAGCCTTACCTCACGAGTAGATTCCAACTACTCGACTTCTACCGAGATCCTAAACATATTAGCATGGCATTCTCTACTCGTCGAGTCTGTAAACTACCCAACCCTCCACAGGATTTAAAAGGTTATGCAAGTGGGCTTTCAATCACCTTAACTCTAATGCAAGCATTCACCCTAGACATAAGTGATGCAAATAAAGAATTTGTAAAAGTACTTAAATGCAAACCAGGGCTTGCCTAGTTGCGAGTCAAACGGGAAGTTAGCTTCAGGTGGGAGGACGTCCAAAGGCTCCGGTGCGTCTTCAACTTCGGTCACTATTATGAAATGTAACAAAATATATGTGTAAGTATTAAAAACTTATAAGAATTGAACTTCTATTCATAGCTACTGCTATTTAGGATCCTTAATTGGCTTTGTGATTTTTACAGTGGGTACTAGACTCTCTAAGGATGATCTGAGCAAAATTTGGAGAAATGTCATTGCACATTGTGGTCTCCAAAATTCCCACAAGCACAAGGCTTCTCTGAACTTTTGAGCCTAGATAAGGAGCTTTGACATAGCTAATAGTGGAAGATCTGAGTAGGTAAGTCTCCATGGTGCTAACAAAATTTGTTTCACCATTTTTGGAGCTACCAACAGAGAGATATGAATTTTTGAAGTTGGATAGGAGTTCTGAAAAGTTTCTGTTTAAATTTGAATTTCCAAATAAAGGCTGAATTTTCGAAGGCAATTTAGCCTAGTAAATGAACCCCAATGAAGCCCAAATTTTTACTGGAGATCTGTTTCTATGAAAAGGATTTGCTGCCCAAATTTCGGAATGTTTCATAAAGAATTGCTCCTGTAATAAATCCCTAAAAGATTTATTAAAAACAATTCTACAGAAATTCCTGGGCATTTTCATAGCATGCAATTTGTTTATCTGTGAAGTACTCCTCATGAGGATTCGAAAAAATTTGTCCCACCCTTTTTTGAGTTTTCTACACAAAGTTATGGGTCTCCAAAGTTTGAACTGTATTAGGAAAATCTGGAAATGTTTAAATTCTTTCTGTGGGCCCCACCCATCAGCTCTCTCTTCTTCCTCGCGCCAAACAGAGGAGCCCGCGGCGCTGCTCCAGCAAGGTTGGTGGGAAGGACTTTCCCGGCCATCCCCCGGGCCCAAACTGGCCGCTCCTCCATTATTGACCGTGTTGAACACTCTGGGAGGGTTGCCGGCGGCCGTAGCTCACCGGAAACCACCGCGCACCGGTGACAGCAGGGTTTTGAACTCCGGCGAGGTCAGGAACCCTCATCACTCCACCAAACGATCGGTTCTCGGGCTCTAGAGCACCAGCGGAAGATGTAGGAGCTCATAATGGTCTCGGCCGCCGGTGAAACAGCCGGCAACCGGGGGCTCCACGGTGACCCGAGGTGCTTTTGCACCGGCGACTAAGAAAACAGCTAGGACTCCCTCATTTCTTGATGTTTTTCTTCGTTGAGGAGAGGATCTAGGAAGTATGGAAGCTGTGTGCAAGCTTGCTCGAGCTCTAATGGATCGTGCACCACGAATTTTTGGTTAGAGCGAGCACTACCCGTCAGTGCACAGTTTCGGGAAATGGTGAAATTCTCGCCACCGGTTCTAGCAATAGCCAAACGGCCTCCGACTACACGACCAGGACATGTACACGCACCTTTCGTGTACAGCAAGTTGGAGAAGAGGTTGACCTAGGCGCTCTGTCCACGGTGGCCCGACTTCGGTTTCCGCCAGTGTCTTCGGTTCTTGGCGCCGATCCTCGAATTAGGGCCAACAGTAGCCCCAAGCATCAAAGCCTGAGTGGGGGACTACCTTGTACCCACGTCGGCGCTCCTCTTTTGTGTTGGCAACTTGGGCGAGGAGGGATCAGCGCTGGCTTGCGATCGAAAATGGCCGAGACAGCGTCGGCGGCTCACGTTCGCGTGTGGGAGCAGAACAGAGGCCGAAGCACGAGCTGTAAGTGGCGAAATGCACCTGCGGCACTCCGGGTGAGGTGATCAAGATGAGCAGCAGCGAGGAGACTAGGAGATGGCGCGGTGGAAAGCCTCGGGCGCGGGTAGAAGTCGAGCGCTGGCGCGCTGTGATCGTCCGAGGGAAAAACAAGTCGGTTTGTTTGCTTTGTGTGGCTGACAACTGGGTCCCACCTCCCCCTCTTTTAGTCAAACTGTTCTCTGATATTTTTCATCCAGCAACTCAGAATTAAAGGCCTTACTTCACCCCAAAGTTAAGGTTTGAATTTTCTGAATTCAAATGGTTTGAATTCTGGTGTAGAATTTGAATTGTGTTTGATCATTTGAATTTGAAATGAATTTGAATTCTCCCCTTTGTCTTGCTCCAAAAACATAGCAAACCAGGCCCAAAATTTCTGATTGTTGGCATGGCTGTTAATTCAAATGTGGAGAACACATTTGTGGAACCAAATTGGCAAATTGGGGGGATTGGAATTTGAAACTGAATTTGAAATTCAGATTAGAGAGTTTCTTCTTTTAATCCCAAACAAATATTGAAACTCCTCCAAATGAACTGAAATTTGGAAGGGTGAATAATTGGACTATGAAGACCCATGTGATGAATTTAGATCTCCATGTTTTGGAGTTTTGGGAAGTTTGAATCCTCCCTTTGAACCTTCACCGTTATAATTCAAAGTTTTAATTCCCCTCTTTTTTTTCTAAGTGTCCATGAGCTGAATTTTCTTGCTACCACTTTTAGGGGATTTTACAGCAGGCAATTCCACGGCGTTGTTGATCGTTAGCCACAGCAGCTGCACAACTCAATTGTCGTTTCTCTGCTCACACAAACAACCGAAGACTTTCCTCCATGTGACTTTGTTTCCACAGTTTGAATCATCTGCAGATTTGAATTTAAACACGCATTTGAATTTAGGAGCTATTGAGTGTTGGGGAAGACTGCCTGTGGATCCTACAGGTCAGTGGAACAGAGCAACTCATCGAAGCTCCTCTGCTGTGCGTTCAACACTGAGGCACCAGCGATTTTCCACCGAGCTGTGTGTCTCCCTGCTCTCCCACGTCGGTTCAATCCTTATTCTCAGCTGCTCGACAAATATTGTGGCTGCACAAAGCAAATTGTGTGTTTCCTTCTCTGTCTCGCATGAGCACATCCACAGAACTCTCTCCTCGCGAGCTCACCCGAAGGAAAAAACATCGCAGCGCTCTATGCTCCCATCGCCGATCATCTCCCAGCGTGTTTGACGCCCGGCTGGGCCACCCAAGAGCTGCGCCGGAGTCTCCCCGACGTCCTCAACGTGTTCTCAGCTCGTCCCCGGCCTTTCCCCGCTGCTTCCGAGCCATTTTTCTTCCGACAAAACAGAGCCACGATGCCTCCACAGCTCCACGTCGCCCGGCCGTCTCCCAACCTCCCCAACATGCTCAAAAGCTCACAGAGGTGCGCCACGAAGTCTAGCTACTCCTCCAGTAGCCCCTCTGCTCTTCCCCGTCGCCGGCTAGCCGGAATTCGGGTTTTACCGCTGGAGTACGTGAAGAGCCGACTGATTTAGAACCGGGAAATTCGTCCAACGTGGTGGATCATCGGTTCTACAATTCAAGACACAGAAACTAGTAACCCTAGCGCCCTCCCACGCCAAAGCACACATTAAACCGGCCATCCCACGCCCCGAGCAACGAGAATTTGCCGCTGGCGGCAAAAACAGGTCGGGCCTCCGGTGACCGCCCTATTCCCGCTGATTGCTGCACGAATTGAGGTGCGTTCCATGCTCCACGAGATATGGGGATGCTTTAGGGCAACGTATCTCGCCGGGAGAAGCTTAGGAAACGCCAGAACGTGTTGATACCAAGCTCCCGAGCTGCCCCGCCGATGCCGACCCATCTCCGGCCGTTTTCATGCGGGTAAACCTTGCCCGGCAGCTGCGCCATGTTCCAAGGATTCTGTAGGGCGAAATCAGAGCTAATTGTGTGGAGAATTGAGAGAGAACGAGCCGCGCCACGATCTCTGCCAGTGTGCACCCGCGGGCTCTGGCGAGAGGTTGAAGAAACACCTGACCTGTAGGCCCCACGTTTGACTGTTCTGTGTAAAATCAAACAGAGAGTTGTTCAAACTTGGAAAATCCATAACTCTGTGTAGAAAGCTCCAAAAATAGTGAGACAAATTTTATTGGATTCCTTAGGAGGATTACTTTTCAGAGAGATAAATTTATAGCTATGAAATATTCATTGTTGGATTCCTTAGGAGGATTACTTTTCAGAGAAACAAATTTTCTAGCTAGGAATTTCCGTAGAATTCTTTTATTTATTCCTTTAGGGAGTAATTACAGGAAATTGGCTTGTTGAAATATTCCCATTTTTGGTCAGAAGCTCTTTATCATAGTTCCTGAGCTCCAGTAAAAATTTCAGGATTTTTGGAGATGATTAAGAGGGCTTAATCAGTAGGTTTTTCTCAGGGTTATTTAAATGGGCTGAAAAATCACAGAAGCAAATTTCAGAAAAATGGAATGAACTTCAATCCTCCATTCTGGCCAGCAGAAGACTTAGAAAAATTTGAAACAAATTTTCCTAGGAACCTTAGGTCCAGACTTATTAAATTTCTCCATATGACCAAGTCTAATTAAATTCCTATAAATCATTGAAGGTTAAAGGTTCCAAGAATTCTTGTGCCCATTTTCTGTCTCAAAAGCTTCTGAAAATTTTACCATACTACTATCATGAGTTTAGAAAGACTCTGTGAAAATTTCAACCATAGACTCCTCTGTCTTCTTAGGTTTTGCTTCGGTAGTTTGCTTATAGCACATTATTTCATAATGTGACGCATTTCTTTAATTGATCATTTTGATAGCGATACATCACGCGAAGACTTCGGAGGCCACTAACTTGCTCCTGTTGACAGAAACATTAGTCGGGATCAACACTAAGGCAAGCCCCGGTTTGCATCAAAAATTTACAAGTTTTTATTTATATTCACTTTATAATGTCTAGCATGTTGGTTATTGCATTAAGTCTAGATGGTATGACACTCCACATGCATGACCCAGAAAACCCTGGAGTTTAATGTAGAGTAGGTTATCACTTGATTATAACTGCTGATCACAAGTTAACAAAAGTGGATTAAAAGAGCCATAACTCGAGTAGGCAGTTTCCTACTCGTGAACCGGGATTAAGGGGGACCAATCGGAAGAGTTGTGTATTGATCCTCATAGTTGGGAATGGAGACCGGGCAGTGGATGGAAGGCTCAAGGACGTGGTCCTGTGAACCTGGTCTCTGTCTGAGTCGATTAAGGCCCGTTCTCATGTGCGGCCCTGTGGGACAAGTTTGAGTTGTGTACCGGATGCATACTGGCTATATGGGACCTAGGAAACCGATGTAACATGTTAACCTGGGTGTCGAGGCAATCCCCACCGTCTTATGCAGATGCTGAAAGGATAGAGAAGTTGGCTCTACGTAGGTTTGCCATAGTGCGACTTAATCCAAGTCGGTGGGACCGGTTTGATATTTGGGTGTCGTGTGAAAGGTTGCCACATACGGCGTTGAGGGGATCGGTTGATCACCGGTCTCATACGGGCGTATGTGTCGTGTCAGTCGGGTGTTTTTGATTTAAATCACTGTCGCTCGTGGTAGTGAGCATACTTGTTCTTTGCGTCATAACGTAGTAATAAACTGGGAAAAAGTTAATATGCTTCATGAGTAATCCTCATATTGGAGATGAGGGATGATCAACACCTTCACTAAATTTATTTTCCACCTTGGGCTAGTAGCGTTGAGGCAAAGTGTTTCTTGTTTGATTGTGGAGTCTCGGCGTTGATGGCGCAAGGTCTGTATAGGTCTAGGGTAGTTCACTAAAGTTACTTTCACCTAAGCCAAGTGGCATCGAGATGAAGCATTTCATGTTTGATTGTGGAGTCTCGATGTAAATTGTGCGAGGGATATAAAAGTTGCTTAAAACTTGAAGTAAGAACTCTCCTTTAGCTCAAGTTCATAGTTTGTGAAATCATCTATATTCAGCACTCTATTTTCAGCATTTAGAGTTCCATGTGTAGGACGTCGGTTAAGTCTTGCTGAGCGTAAGTTCACGGTTTGTTGATCCAATGTTTTGCAGGTAATGTTGCATAAGGTAACATTACGGAGGAAGGGAGATCTGAGCAGAGCAGCACCCAATTAGGGGTGTGAGTCTCACTTTGGAACCCTGCACGCCGCCGGGTTTTTGATGTGGCGCTAGTGTGAGGCATCCGCGGGCAGGATTGCTTCATTTTGCTTAGCGTAGGCTATAGTCCGTGAGTGTATTCTTATTTTCCGCTGCAATGTACACTTGTACAGTATTTGTAAAATGAGACAATATTATGTATTAAAGACATATATTGTTGTGTATGTGTGTTTTTCGGTGATGTGCTGTTAGGTGCCGCATCGCACGGTACCACCCAATGCGATTCCTGGACTGTCAGGGCGGGGTCCTTACATAAACCACCATCTCATTCAGTAATATCCATGAACAAAGCTTGCCTAGATCTCCCCGATTCCATACTCCTCAACATCATCAAGTTCTCATCATCATTACTCATATGAGTGCAGTTAGGCAAAGCAAAAAGAAAAAACGACCATACCCGACTCATCAACTGTGACGGACAGAAATCCGTACGCCCAGGATCTCAGAGGGTGATGCCGCTCGATGTGACACCCGACAGCACACATCATAAGGCAAAATATTGTATTACATAGAAAGCAACTGAATATGTACATATTTGTACAAACCTTCAGTATACAACTAAGAACAGAGTTTATACATGCGGAAGCTAACTTGTTACAACTCACGCCCACCTAACTAGCAAAAGTCGGTTGTCCATCCCTATGGACAACCAACACTAGCTTCACTCCTCAGCTCAGCACGACGTGTATGGCTCCCACTCAGCCGTGGTCCCGGACGTAGGGTAGCCCTCATCGGTGGACTCGTACCCGAGTCCATGGAATACTCCTCACCTGAAAAACACTCATAGCAGTAACCGTGAGCACGATGGCTCAGCAAGGCTTAACCGACTCACCTACACATGAAACTCTACATGCAGGTTATACAACATAGGATGACACATTGCAGCAAAGGACACACCTACAAGTTCATCCTTAATTCATATTTTAGCCACAAGTTAACCGTTCATGAATCTGAAATTTAGTAAGCGATATTTGGCGGCGCACATGTAGCAATACAATTTATACATATCAGCAGAATTGAATCACCACATTCCATAATTTTTCTACGTCACGACGCAGTGAACAAGCGGTACTCATCACCATGAGGGACGGCGAATTGACTCGATATACACCTGCAGGGATACCCGAAGAGCACGTCACGTACGCCCACCCGTGGAGCTGCACAGCACGCTCAGTCGATGTCGTACCGGACAACCTTTCACCAAACAGCCCAAATGTTGAACCGGTCGCACCCAAACGGACAGGAGGTTCCCTACACGGAGCACCTCTCTATGCCCGTTAGCGGATTTCCACCTTGCTGCTCTCAACCTACACCTATAAATCGGTGCGTTATGCCTCGACGCCCGGAGGTATAGGTTACATCAGTTTATCGGGGCCCATATATCCGATATGCCTTCAGTACGTTCAATACTTTTCCAGCGGGGCCGCACACGGATCAGTCCTCAATCGACACGGACAGGGCTGCGCCCACAAGACTTCCTCTTGCTGCGCCCTAGCCCCTGCCTAGTCTCATTTTCTTACTAAAGTGATCTCACATCACTCGAGCCAATCCCCTGTGTCCCGACACCTATACTTGCGAGTAGATTCCAACTACTTGACTTATACCAAAGTTCTATGAACATTAAGCATAGCCTGACTACTCGAGGACTTAGATACTACCCTCACTCTTGTAGGAAAAATCTTGTTATGCACTTGGGGTTTCATCTACCCTACACCTAATGCACATACATACCTCATGCTAAGTATACATAAAGCAAAACTTTGTAAAAATTGTTAATGAAAACAGGGGCTTTCCTTGCTTCTGCTGGTCAGAGGTTAGTGCTTCGTCCTGAAGGAGGAAGTCCAGCACTTCCGGGGTCTCCTCGCCTTCAGCGACTACACGTAAGCAATATACTATATGTCAATTTAAATGCAATGTGTTAAATTGAATATGTAAAGACAATAACTCTAGCTAGCCCTCCCCTTTGGCTATGAAATTTTTATGGTGGCTTGGTAGGGTCCTAACCAAATACTTGGTCAAGTTTCATTTGAAACAAAGTTCACTTGAGCTCTGTACAAATAAAAGCCTATTTGGTCATTAGTAGAGCCTCTAAGGATTTCCAGGGACTTTCATGACTCAAACATTACTTTCTGGGAATTTGAGTTTGAAAAGGTTCTAGTGGAATTGGTTTCATATTATTTGAAGAATTCTAGAGGAAGTTATGCCCTAAACAAGATTGGAGAAAATCTGAAAAATGTTTCTGTACATTTTTCCATTTTCTCAGGGCAGTTCTCTTAATCACACCATTAGAGGAACTAAATGAACATCGATGGATCTGAAATTTTTCCTGTGACTCAAGGATTTTCAACTGAACATCCGAGCCAAATTTCAGAATTTTCCATAAAAGAATTCTCCAGATAAAATTCCCGACAGTTTAAATTTTAGGGAATTAATTCTGGAAAAAAATAAGTTCCATAAGCTGAAACTTGTTTTGCTGGATAGTACACGAAGAGATGAATCCAACAAAATTTGGTTCACTGGATTTGGATACTTCTAACCAAAATTATGAATTTCTAAAGTTTGGTTGGATCCCTGAATTATTTTCCTAAAGAAAATCGTCTCCCGCGCTTAATCAGTGACTGTCAGCGGGGCCCGCCCATTTAAATTAAACTAACCACACGCGCGCTTAGCTCAGTGGCTGACACGTGGGACCCGCGCCTTTCGTCAACCTCACGACGCTGCCGCCCCGAGCCACCGGAGCTCCGGCGAGGTCGGCGTTCCCGGCGACCTAGCTCGCCGGCGACGGTGAAACTCGCGGCCCCTACGTAACTTTGAACGCTGAACACGCTGGACACCATGCCGCCACCGGCTAACCGCCGTAGCCGCCGGCGGTGAGCGCTATGCCCTTGTGCAACTTCGGCAACGCGTTCCCGTCCTTCCGACCATCCCCTTCGCGCGCTAATCGCGTCACCACGTCCAGGGAAGCCTCGGGAAGATCGGCATGATCTTGGTTGGGACCTAAACAGCCACGAAACCGGACCTCACCGGCGACCCCCTCTTCCGCCGAGCTGTTCCTCGGTGAACCTAGGGTTCCTGCGGTGGTTTCTTTCCGGTTTTCGATCGAGAAGGGGCGCAAGAACCTCTAGATGCCATTTCTAAGATCTGTTTGCCCTCCCAGACGACGATCCTCCCAAATTTCTCCTAAACCTAATCGGGTCCTGAAATGAGCTCTCAATCCTAAACTGGGAAATTCTCTGCACACGAAGGTCAAACCTTGAAACGGTTTGCACGGTGAGCTCGAGGACAAGCTAGCGCTCAGCTTTTCTATGAACGTCGAGGGCAGAGAATGATTGTAGCTCGATTTGCACAGGATCAGAAACCGAGCGGCTAGGCGGCAGTTTACGGAAGTGCTCGGAAAGGAAGCTCACTGGCCAATCTTGTGCCTTTTATAGCCAACCGAGGGCAGTGGAGGGTTCAACACCTGTTAAGCCACCTCCCACACCGAAGCAGGAGCTGGCCGGCACCGCTCGGTGGCCTTCGGCGTGAAGTCTCAGCGCATCCTCTCACTGAGCGCGTGGAACACCGAGTACACTGAGTTCAGTCGGTTTGGACTCTGCTGTGGCTGACAGGAGGGCCCCACAGGCTCCAAAATTGTCCTCAAAAATTGAATTCCTACTGCTCTTAAATAGTGTGACCCCCTTGTTCCTGGTAATTTGATCAAACAACATGTATGGGTCTCTGAATTTGAATGATTCAAATTGACATTGGGTTTGAAAGAATTTGAGCATATGTGAGGCTGAAATTCAAATTTGGTTTGAATTTGCTCAAATAAGCTCCTAACAATATGAACTCCAATTAGGTTGAAAATTGGAGGTCTAACTCAGAAAAATGTGCTGAGTTTGAATATGAAGTTAACTTTTGAATCCAAGTGATGAAAACTAGCTGAAATTTGAATTTGCATTCAAATAGCCCCTTTTTCAAATGTCTCCAAAAGTGCCTCCAAAAGGCTTGGATTTGCATGAAACATGGCCTGAGCCTTCCCAAGAATATTTAAGGTCTAGGGGTGAGCTCAACCTCTCATGATTATGTGTATGAACTCCTACTTTTTGGAGTTATGGGTTTCCCTTCTAATGACCCTCTTGATTGTGTTTACTTGCTCTTCACAAATGTTCATGAGCTAACCACTAAGTTGGTTGTGGTTTGGTGATGTGATGAACATTTTTGCAAGTCCATTCTTGGGCTTTTAAATCCCTCCCCCCTTAAAAGAATCTCGTCCCGAGATTATAACGGAAGAGACGGCGATGTAATAGGTACTTACCCATGATGAGACACCATGAAGTCTGGGTAGTTTGAGCGAAGGAACTCCTCGTTCTCCCACGTCGCTTCTTCAGCGGTGTGGTTGCTCCACAGTATCTTGTAGAACCACAGCATTGGCTACATGTGGTCCGAGACTTCTCATCAATAATCGCCACCGGATATTCAGCATACGTCAAATCCGGTTGCAGCTCGCCAATGTCTTCGGTGGAAACAGCAGCCGTACACTTCAGACATTTCCGTAGTTGTGAAACATGGAAAACGTCATGAACACCAGTGAGAGATGCCAGTAACTCTCTATACGCCACTGGTCCACACTTCTCGGTGATAGCATAGGGTCCAATAAATCGGGGAGCGAGCTTCCCCTTCACGCCAAATCAATGCACGCCTTTCATCGGAGATACAAGGAGGTACACGTGTTCGCCGACATCGAAGTGTAGCGGCCTACGCCTCTTGTCAGCGTAACTTTTCTGTCAGGATTGGGCGGCCTTCAAGTTGGCTTGAATCATCCGAATGCGCTCTTCGGCGTCGTTCACCACATCAACCCCGAACGTGACCCTTTCACCGGACTCGCACCAGTTCAATGGGGTGCGGCATTTGCGACCGTAGAGAGCCTCATATGGTGCCATCTTGATACTCGCTTGATAGCCGTTGTTGTACGAGAGTTCCGCCAACGGTAGATGATCATCCCAGTTTCTACCGTGGTGGATGGCACACGCTCTCAACATGTCTTCTAACACTTGATTCACCCTCTCAGATTGCCCATCTGTCTGAGGGTGATAGGCGGAGCTTTGAATCAGTTTGGTACCCAAAGCAGCGTGCAACTGTTCCCAGAAACAAAATACAAATAGTGCCCCTCGATCTGAGATTATGGTCTTGGGTACCCCATGCAAGCATAGGATTCTTGCAATGTACAACTCCGCATACTTGCTGGCATTGTAACGTGTATGCACGGGAATGAAATGAGCCGACTTGGTTAATCAGTCAACGATTACCCAAATGGAATCATGTTTGTTGGAAGTCAGGGGTAACCCCACAATGAAATCCATGCTCACATCTTCCCACTTCCATGCTGGAATTTTCAGGGGTTCTAACAGCCCTGATTTTCCCATATGATCCGCTTTCACTCGTCTACACGTATCTGAAAGTGCATCTAGGGTATCCCTTGTGGGTTTTGGAGAATTGATGACAAGCATATGAGATCCTAATGAAATGATTGCAGGACAAACAAAGTGAACTAGCTCGTGCACACAAAAAGGTGAAAAATAAAGTGCTGCCCGAAAAGGAAGACTTTAGTGGAATTTAGAGGAGCAAATTAGATGTAAATGTATAGGGTGTGTGTGAGAGACACATCCCAAGAGCTCAGGACTTTCCGTAAGGGTAAGGGGCTAATACTCAACTAAAATCCAATGGACACCGGACTAGTCCGTCCATGGACCGGACTAGTCCGGTCAGCTTACTGGAATGCAACCGGACAAGTCCGGTTTAGGACCGGACTAGTCCGCTCATGTCTCTGTTGTCCTCTTTAGAGGACTGCGGACTAGTCCATCCAAGCAACATGACTAGTCCGCTGAACTTTCTGGAACCCCACTTCATATAGCACCGGACAAGTCCAGTTTTAGACCGGACTAGTCCGGTTAACCCACTGGAAGTAGACCGGACAAGTCCGATCATATACCGGACTAGTCCGGTATTAGGTTTTACAACGACAACCTTTTGGAAACCATATAAATGGGTGATCCACGGCCTCCCAAAGGAGAGACACGACTCATACTGCTAAAAACTAAAACCCTAGCGCCGCCACCTGTCCCAAGAGCCCCAAAACACATCTCCCCACACATCTAAGGTGCAAAAAAGGTGAAGATCAATCAAACACTTGGATTTGGAATTGGGAGATCGTCGTTCCTTTGTTGTGAGCTCTTGGGGTTTGATCTCTCTACACTCAAATTCTGCATTGTAATCTTTTGAGTGTATTTGATCGCTTTCTCATTGTAATTCTTGTGGGAGCCCTCAACATGTGAGGTTGCCCCACAAACTCGGTGATTACCCGTGCTAGTGGAATCAAGTCGGCCTTGTGTGGTGACTTGAAGAGGGAAAGGGTTAGATACCCGGCTCTGTGTGAGCCTCCTCAACGAGGACGTAGATCTCTTGGTGAGATCGAACCTCGGTAAAATTTGTGTCTCGCATGCGTCCTTGTTTTTTGTTGATTATAACATCTAGTTGCTAAACTTCATAATTTGAGTTGCTAAGTCTCATTCACGGTCATAATCACACCTCACATTGTAAAATCAAAATAGAATAATTGTTGTTCTTATTTCCGCTGCTAAACAAGTTAATTCTTCTGCACAACACTTATACAATCTACACACTTCAGGCACACCGGACTAGTCCGCTCACGCAACCGGACTAGTCCGGTCAATCAAGTTTTTGACAACTACTTTAAGTGTGCAGGAAACTCTATAAGGCCTATTCACCCCCCTCTAGGCCACATTCAATTGGTATCAGAGCCAAGTTCTCCATCAACGAGACTCACATCTCGGAGAGATCAATGACTTCTGAGAAGAACAACGATATCCCGAAGACGAACAACAACGATGAGGAGCAAGAAGCCAAAGCCTTCGATGTGCTGAAAGAAAGTCCACATGACGATGATGAAGTGAGACAACTAAAGGAATTACTGAGAAAGAAATTAATGGTACAAAAGGGAAAAGAGGAAGAAAAGACGATGGGGAGTGGTCATCACGACTAGTCCCGATATCCTTACAACTACAACAGTCTCAATTCAAACAATCATTATCTCTCCATTCCTACGGGAAGGCCCCCGCAGTTTGAAGGAAGTGACTATACCATGTGGAAGTACAACATGAAAATGCACCTAATATCCTTGAATCCCAGCCTTTGGCATATTGTCTGCACAGGAATAGATATCCCAGACACGGATGAAGAACTCACTCCGGAACAAGAACAAGAAATTCACAGAAATGCACAAGCCGTTGCAGTAATCACATCGTCACTGAGCAGAGAAGAATTTACCAAGATCGATGGACTAGAGAGTGCAAAAGAAATTTGGGATACACTCAAAACATCTCATGAAGGAAATAGGTCTGTACGTGAAGCCAAAATTGAGATGCTTGAAGGAGAGTTGGGGAGATTTGCTATTGAAGAAGGCGAATCACCTCAAGACATGTACAATTGGATGAAGGCACTCATTAACAAAGTCTGTGCCTATGGAAGTAAGAAATGGACTGATCACGAGGTGGTTAAAAGGATGATAAGAGCCTTCATGCCAAGAAACTTCACACTTTGCTCAATGATTAGAGAAAGCCCCGGGTTTCACAAAATGACTCCCGATGAGTTATTGGAGAAGATCATAAATCATGAAATGATGGACAAGGAGGCTCAATACGTCAAAGACTTAGCCGAGCTCACCTCTTCTAAAAAGAAAGAAGTTGCTCTCAAAGCAACGTGCAGACCCAAACTCAAAGAAACCCGTGAAGACCAAGATGACGGAGATACAAGCGACGTGAGTACCGACCTAGATGATGAGGAAATGGTACTCTTTATCAAAAAGTTCAAGCGCATGATGAGGAGAAGACATGGCAACAACTCAAATGAAGGGAAAAGCAAGGATAAAGGAAAATCGAAGGCTCGACGTACTTGCTATAATTGTGGAGAGTACGGTCACTTCATGGTGGACTATACTTATGAATAAAACAAGAAGAAGAAGGAAACAAAAGCACATGAGAAGAAAAATTTTAGAAAAAGGGGACAAGCTCATCAGGCTCACATTGGCAAGGAGTGGGACTCAAACGATGAGTCCTCCTCCGATGAAGAAGAGGAGATGGCCACCATTGCCGTTAAGAAACCCACCATGAGAGCTACACTCTTCCCAAACATGGGAGGACGGGATATGAACAACCATACTTGCCTTATGGCTAAAGAAGGCAAGAAAAAGGTTCGACTTACTTCTCCTGCGTTAAATACCTCTATTGATGACTTTGATAGCTCTAGTGATAATGAAGAAATGTTTAGAGGATTAAGTAAAACTGCTTTAAAGAAAATGGAAATGTTGTCGAACGAAATCTTTGAAAAGGAGGAACTTGTCAACCGACAAGAAGATATGCTCATCCATGAAAGGAAGAGATATCAAGAGGTTGAAAAACTTCTTGAGCTTGAAAGAGAGAAGAACAAGTCACTTGAGGTTGAGCTAGCCTTGAGTAAGGAGGCTTACTCAAAGCTAGAGGACTCACATATTACAATCAAGGATGAGCTTGTTAGCTTGTCAAGAGTTAACAAGATCCTAGAAGTGCAAGTTGAGTCGCTAAAGCAAAGTGACTCATCTTCCTCCAAGAGCTCTTCCTCCAAAGATATGAGTTCAACAACAATTGGAACCTACACATGCTCTAGTAAGAAAAATATCATTTCTAATACTTCAACTTCTCATGATGTGCATCCTTCCCAAATCGGCATCTTTGATAAGGAGAAGATCAAATATGCATGTAGCGCATATATGATCACTAGACCTCCCAACGTCAAAGATGGTCTTGGGTTTGACAGGAACAAACACACATCCACTCTTAATCATGCAAACAAAAGAATCACCTTTGTTAAGGAAAAATCACATGAATCTAATTTACAAATATTGTTTCGTACATTTGATGCTTCCTATGTTCTTATGAAAAACAAATATGGAAAAGTTATTGCTAAATACACAGGGCCACGCCACAGGAACTCGAAAACTTGTGTGTGGGTGCCCAAGACTCTTGTCACTAACCTGAGAGGACCCAAGCAAGCTTGGGTACCTAAAACCAAGGAATAATTCTGTTTTGCAGGCTTACTCCTCCGGTGGATCTAAGTGGGTGCTAGATAGTGGATGCACAAACCACATGACCGGAGAGAGAGATATGTTTGTGGAGTACGAGTACAACGAGGATCCAAGTGAAGGCATATACTTTGGAGACAACAGCCAAGGAAAGGTCCTTGATAGCGGTAACGTTGAAATATCTCCTCAACACACTTTATCTAATGTTTTACATGTAGACTCCCTAGATTATAACCTTTTGTCAATATCTCAACTATGCGACAAAGGTTATAACTGTTTATTCACTAATGAGGGTGTGACCGTTTTTAGAAGAAGCGATGGCTCGATTGCATTCAAGGGAATGTTGAAGGGAAAGCTTTATCTTGTTGACTTCAACAAAGATAAAGCCGAACTCAAACACTTGCTTGGTTGCTAAAACCAACATGGGATGGCTGTGGCATAGACGGCTAGCCCATGTTGGGATGAGAAATCTACAGAAACTTCTAAAAGGTGGTCACATCCGAGGTCTAAAGGATGTGGTTTTTGAGAAAGACAGGCCGTGCAACGCTTGTGAGGCGGGAAAACAAGTCAGAGCACCACACCCCGCCAAGAACATAATGACCACTACAAGATCACTGGAACTTCTTCATATGGATCTATTTGGTCCAATTGCTTACATAAGTATCGGCGGTAATAAATACGGTTTAGTAATTGTTGATGATTTTTCAAGATTTACCTGGGTATTTTTCTTGTATGATAAATCAGAAACTCAGGGAATCCTCAAGAAGTTCCTGAAAAGAGCCCAGAACGAATTCTCATTAACCGTGAAAAACATCAAAAGTGACAACGGGACAGAATTCAAGAATACACAAGTTGAAGAGTATCTCGATGAAGAAGGGATAAAGCATGAGTTCTCGGCACCCTACTCTCCTCAACAAAACGGGGTGGCCGAAAGGAAGAACAGAACATTGATTGAAATGGTGAGAACAATGTTGGATGAATACAAGACATCAGATCGATTTTGGGCAGAAGCGGTGAACACTGCTTGTCATGCCACAAATCGGCTGTACCTTCACCGATTACTGAAGAAAACTCCGTATGAGCTCCTTACCGGTAAAAAGCCTAATGTTTCTTATTTCAAAGTTTTTGGTTGTAAATGTTTTATTCTGAACAAGAAACCGAGGGTTTCGAAGTTTGCTTCGAAGTCTGATGAAGGGTTCTTGCTCGGCTATGAATTGAATGCCTACGCCTATCGTGTCTTCAACAAGGTGTCCGGTCTTGTTGAAGTAGCACGTGACGTAGTGTTCGATGAAACTAACGGCTCACAAGTGGAGCAAGTCGATAAGTGTATCCTAGATAAAGAGGAATCTCCATGTGAAGCGCTGAAGAAAATAGCACTTGGTGATATTCTACCACAAGAGCAAACGCAGGACTCAAATGCACAAGGTGAACCTTAACGAGGAAGCAATGATCAAGGGGGAGCTTTCACAAAAGATCAAGTGGAGGAAGATCAAGAAGATCAAGATAATCATGGAAGCAATGATCTAGGGGGAGACAGTGAACATGAAGATGATGAAGAACAAGCAGCTACACAAGTTCCTCACCCAAGAGTACATCAGAGTGTACAAAGAGACCATCCTGTCAACAATATTATTGGTGATATTGCTAAGGGAGTAACTACTAGATCTCGCGTTGCAAATTTTTGTGAATACTATTCTTTTGTCTCTTTTCTGGAACCATACAGGGTAGACGAAGCCTTAAGGGATCCAGACTGGGTGATGGCAATGCAAGAAGAATTGAACAACTTCAAAAGAAATGAAGTGTGGGAGCTGGTGGAAAGACCAAGGGCCAACATTGTTGGAACTAAATGGGTCTTTCGGAACAAGCAAGATGAACATGGAGTAGTAACAAGAAATAAAGCGAGGTTGGTGGCTAAAGGTTATTCTCAGGTCGAAGGTTTGGACTTCGACGAAACTTTCGCTCCCGTAGCTAGACTTGAGTCCATTCGTATTTTATTGGCATATGCTACTCACCATAATTTCAAGTTCTATCAAATGGACGTCAAAAGTGCTTTCCTCAACGGTCCGATAAAGGAGGAAGTTTATGTGGAGCAGCCACCAGGATCCGAAGACCAAGAGTATCCTAACCACGTCTATAAACTGCGTAAGGCTCTCTATGGCCTCAAACAAGATCCTCGAGCTTGGTACGAGTGCCTTAGAGATTTCCTAACTCAAAATGGATTCAAAATTGGTAAAGCTGACTATACACTCTTCACTAAACATTTTGATGATCATCTATTTGTATGTCAAATTTACGTTGATGATATTATCTTTGGATCCACTAACAAGTCTTTCTGTGAGGAATTTAGCAAAATTATGACAGATAGGTTTGAGATGTCGATGATGGGCGAATTGAAGTTCTTCTTGGGATTCCAAGTGAAGCAACTGAGATAAGGCACATTTATAAGACAAACCAAATACACACAGGACATCCTCAAGAAATTCAATATGGACAAAGCCAAGCCCATCAAGACACCCATGGCAATCAACGGACATCTCGATCTCAATGAAGAAGGTCCAAATGTGGACCAAAAGGTATATAGGTCAATGATCGGCTCCTTACTTTACTTATGTGCATCTAGGCCAGATATTATGCTTAGCGTATGCATGTGTGCAAGGTTTCAAGCCGCACCTAAAGAGTGTCACTTAATTGCTGTAAAAAGAATCCTAAGGTATCTTGTGCACACACCAAACTTGGGCCTTTGGTATCCCAAAGTATCCAAGTTTAACTTGATAGGTTATTCCGATGCCGACTATGCAGGATGCAAAGTTGATAGAAAGAGCACTTCAGGGACCTGTCAATTTCTTGGCAGATCCCTAGTTTCTTGGTCATCTAAAAAGCAAAACTCTATTGCTCTTTCAACAGCAGAAGTAGAGTATGTTGCAGCAGGAAGTTGTTGTGCACAACTACTTTAGATGCGACAGACTCTTAGAGACTACGGCTACAATCTAAATCATATCCCGCTTCTATGCGATAATCAAAGCGCGATAAAAATTGCACACAACCCAGTAGAGCACTCAAGAACTAAGCACATAGATATTCGTCATCACTTTCTTAGAGACTCATTAAAAGGTGACATTGAGATTTCACATGTTAGAACTGAAAAACAACTAGCAGATATTTTTACCAAACCATTAGATGAGAAAAGATTTTGTGAGCTAAGAAATGAACTTAATATTCTTGACTCTCGAAATGTGGCTTGAAATGTTGCATACCTGATTGCTACCTCAAATGTTACATTTTATTGTAAAAAAAAAACTGCTCCTCATCTCTTTTTCTTCTAAGAAAACTATTTTAATGAAGAAATCTTGCTAAATATGACCAATTTTTTATTGTTGTTTGCCTACTGGTCGTAATTACCAAGATTATTTGCAAAAATTAGTGTCCTTGGATCACCTCTAAACTCTACTCTCCGCATCAAGTCTGCTGGAACCGGACTTGTCCGGTTGTCGACCGGACTAGTCCGGACAGACGACAATTAGGTTAACTCAGGGGTACCGGACTAGTCCGCTACCATGACCGGACTAGTCCTGTCAGTCGCATATAGAAGCAATTGGCCGGACCAAACCCCTCCCTCTCCACTCATAAGCACTTTGTCTCACCCCCTCTCCTAAACCCTAGCTCCCAAAGTGATTTTCGAGTTGAGCCCTCAAACTCGGAGTTTTCTCCGTGAAAAAGCCTCTTCTCGACGAGGGGATTCTACTTTCCGGACTCATCCGGATAGACTCTTGCTCCTTCAACGCGAATCTTCAAATCTTGGTAAATCCCCCCTAAAACCAAAATCTCAACTTTTCTAGTTCTAGCTAGTTTCCTTTGATTTCAAAAGGATGTACATTGCCTAAATAGATGTATTCCTACCACTTTCCTGCCCTTGTGTCCTTAGATAGGAGATTTGATTCAAATGAAACATTAGGGTTCTTATGCTAGGCCGGACTAGTCCGGCGCCCAGATGCGGACAAGTCCGGTCCACCGGGCAAGTCCGCACTCTGAAACCGGACAAGTCCGGTCTCTGACAGTTAAACCCCTACATTCCCATTTGAAGTCGATAATGCGTCCATTTGCATCTAATCCTTGAACTCCTTATCAGGCATCATGTCTTCAGGCTCAGATGACGGCTCTTTTCACCTTGACGAAGAAGTTCAACGTGAAAGAGTGAGGAGAGCTAAGGAGGGAGTGATGAAGAAAAGACATGATATCAATGTCCACTCTTCACCTTCCGACGAAAATTTGCCTAAGAAGAGGAAAGTAATGTGAAGAAGCCTCGAGGGAAGGCTATGGCCGAGAGCTCCTCAGGACCTAAGAGGACTCTCAATAGAGGAAAATGGCTTGCTAGTGGCCCCATTGGGCCTCTAAAAATGAAAAATCCCGTTCATCGCAACAGTCAACCTTCAGATAATGATTACACTGGAAAAGGGGGTGAACTAGCTGACAAGTTCAGAAAAACAGAAGTTTATAATCAGCCCAGAGAGTCAGCTGACCCCAGATTTTGGAGTAATTTTCATGCTGACTACTATGAACATGTGTATCGGAAGATGAAGCATCCCGTTGTCGAAAGTCAGTGGGTTGATATTGATTATCTTCAGTCCAAGAGATGTCAAGCTTATCAGGAGGTTGTGGCAGCCCTCGAGCTTCATGGGCTAAAAGAACTATTCTCTTTCCAGTGTGACTGGAATGATGAGTCATCACACAATTCTACTCCACTCTCTACTTCGCTCGTGATGACAATGACAGGATGATCTGGATGACACATGGGTCTCAGTACAGTGTCACATATGAAGAATTTGCAAGGATCCTTCATCTTGAGCATACTTTGGACAATGAACTTGTGATTCACAACCTGAAACCACTGGAGAAGGATCAGCTGGACTTTCTCTATGATACAAGAATGCCATTCAGGCCTCCAACAACAAAATACATGAAGCCCTTCTTTGTAGTCCTCAATCGGATATTGAGGAAGACTATAGCTCCCAAAGAGGGAGATGCAGGGACTGTTCAGGGCACCCTCAGAACATTAATGAAGGTCATAAGCAAGAAGAGGAAATTCAATGTGTTTGAGTACATCTACAATGACATTGTCAATATCTCTATCAATCCCATCCGGTCTTGCGGCTATGCACCCTACATAATGTTCATGATTGAGAAAGTGACAGGATTGGAGTTCGTAAAGGATGTGGCTCACACTAGACTTAGGCCCCAAAAGCCTACTATACATTCTGCCCCTTCTGCTCCTGCCTCACCCGGAGAAGAAAGAAGATCCAAAAGAGCTCAAGAGGAGCCAAGATCTGAGGCTGCAGCTACCACTCATGCAACCACCTCTACTCGGGAATCCTCAACTGACATCTTCAAAATGCTATCTTCTATCTTTGCCTCTTGCCGCAAAATTGAAATTAAGCAACATGAAGAGAGATTGGCCAGGAAGAAGCATCAAAGATATGTAAAAGCCAACATCCAAGCCATCTGTGCCAAACTAGAAATTGAGCCACAAGGGTCACTTGAGGTTTCTGAGGACTCAGCTGAAGACTTCACTGAAATGCCAAATTTCACTGACCAAGAGTTGAGCTCCCTTGGGTTTTGTAGTGGTTCAGCTGCTAATCCTCTACATGGTCAAGATGATGAAGATCAAGGTGGATAGGAAGATGAAGATGAAGATAGGACTGAGAGTGAAAGTGGCAACGGCGATGAGTGACTCCAATCGATTTTTCCCTTTTTGGTGCCTTGATTCCAAAGGGGGAAAGATTATCTAGAATAAGCTATTAAGGACTTGTGATCGAGGACTTGTACTTATTTTTTAAAAAGAACTATTGTAATTTGACTATTTACCTTATGTGTGATGCTTACATCTATGGTTGTTATCTTTTATCTTCGTTCATCACATTTTTGTTGATCACACATTTGTTAGGCACCCCACCATAAGGTGTGTGTATATGAGAGAAGTTTTTCTCGCAAGTTATTCATTATTCTCATATATGCACACATTATGAAAAATCAATTTTTTTCTCTTAATTGTGATATCTCAAATGGTTGTCATCAATCACCAAAAAGGGGGAGATTGAAAGTGCATCTAGGGTATCCCTTGTGGGTTTTGGAGAATTGATGACAAGCATATGAGATCCTAATAAAATAATTGCAGGACAAACAAAGTGAACTAGCTCGTGCACACAAAAAGGTGAAAAATAAAGTGCTGCCCGAAAAGGAAGACTTTAGTGGAATTTAGAAGAGCAAATTAGATGTAAATGTATAGGGTGTGTGTGAGAGACACATCCCAAGAGCTCAGGACTTTTCGTAAGGGTAAGGGGCTAATAATCAACTAAAATCCACTGGACACCGGACTAGTCCGTCCATGGACCGAACTAGTCCGGTCAGCTTACTGGAATGCAACCGGACAAGTCCGGTTTTGGACCAGACTAGTCCGCTCATGTCTCTGTTGTCCTCTTTAGAGGACTGCGGACTAGTCCATCGAAGCAACAGGACTAGTCCGCTGAACTTTCTGGAACCCCACTTCATATAGCACTGGACAAGTCCGGTTTTGGACCTGACTAGTCCGGTTAACCCACTGGATGTAGACCGGACAAGTCCGATCATATACCGGACTAGTCCGGTATTAGGTTTTACAACGACAACCTTTTGGAAACCATATAAATGGGTGATCCACGGCCTCCCAAAGGAGAGACACGACTCATACTGCTAAAAACTAAAACCCTAGCGCCGCCACCTGTCCCAAGAGCCCCAGAACACATCTCTCCACACATCTAAGGTGCAAAAAAGGTGAAGATCAATCAAACACTTGGATTTGGGATTGGGAGATCGTCGTTCCTTCGTTGTGAGCTCTTGGGGTTTGATCTCTCTACACTCATATTCTGCATTGTAATCTTTTGAGTGTATTTGATCGCTTTCTCATTGTAATTCTTGTGGGAGCCCTCAACGTGTGAGGTTGCCCCACAAACTCGGTGATTACCCGTGCTAGTGGAATCAAGTCGGCCTTGTGTGGTGACTTGAAGAGGGAAAGGGTTAGAGACCCGGCTCTGTGTGAGCCTCCTCAATGAGGACGTAGATCTCTTGGTGAGATCGAACCTCGGTAAAATTTGTGTCTCGCATGCCTCCTTGTTTTTTGTTGATTATAACATCTAGTTGCTAAACTTCATAATTTGAGTTGCTAAGTCTCATTCACGGTCATAATCACACCTCACATTGTAAAATCAAAATAGAGTAATTGTTGTTCTTATTTCCGCTGCTAAACAAGTTAATTCTTCTGCACAACACTTATACAATCTACATACTTCATGCACACCGGACTAGTCCGCTCACGCAACCGGACTAGTCCGGTCAATCAAGTTTTTGACGACTACTTTAAGTGTGCAGGAAACTCTATAAGGCCTATTCACCACCCCTCTAGGCCACATTCAGTATCACACTTGGATATGTATTTAGCCACTTCTTGCTTCATACGTGTCCACCAAAATTTTCTTTTCAAATCTTGGCACATTTTGTTGCTGCGCGGATCAATGGAGAATTTAGACAACTGAGCTTCATCAAGGATCTTCTTCCTCAGCTCCATATTCCGGGGTACGACTATGCGGTCATTGAACCACAGCGTCCCCTCATCATCTTTCCGGAAACATTTTATTATCCCCGCTGTCTATCCGTCTCCAGAGATGTGCCATACCCTTGTCAACCTTCTGAGCTGCAATGATATCCTCCCTAATGGTAGGGATGAGGGCAAGGTTGTAGAGTGATCCATAAGGAAGCAAGTATAAACTCGGCTCTTCCTATTCCACCGGTGTAACGGTGAGGTTATGGACATGTGATTTCCAACTCAGCGCGTCGGCAACCACGTTCGCCTTGCCGGGGTGGTAATGAATCTCAATCTCATAATTTTTTATTAGTTCTAACCACCTCCTTTGTCTCATATTCAGCTCCTTCTGGGTGAAGATATACTTCAAGCTCTTGTGGTTGGTGTAGAGATGCACCAAATTCCCCAAGAGATAGTGCCTCCACATTTTCAGCGCCAAAACCACAGCAGTGAGCTCAAGATCATGAGTTGGATAGTGCTGCTCATTGTTTCAAAGTTGGCGTGAGCCATACGCAACCACACGTCCTTCTTGCATCAACACACAGCCGAGCCCAATGCCGGACGCATCACAATACACGTCGAAGGGCTTGGTCGTATCCGGTTGAGCTAAGACCGGGGCTGTTGTGAGATGCTTCACCAGTGCTTGGAATGCTCTTTCACATGCTGAGTTCCAAACATACTTTGTTCCCTTTTTCAGTAATTCTGTCATCGGCTTAGCAAGCTTGGAGAAGCTTGGAATGAATCTCCGGTAATATCCTGCTAAACCGAGGAAGCTTATGACTTCATGGACAGAAGTGGGGGCTTTCCATTTCAGCACCTGCTCAATCTTGCTTGGGTCAATCGCAAGGCCTTCCGCTGAGATGATATGTCCCAAAAATGGCACTTGGCTGATCCAAAACTCGCATTTGCTGAACTTTGCATACAGCTTATGGTCCCGCAATCGTTGAAGAACGATTCTCAAGTGTTCGGTGTGTTCTGCTTCTGACTTGGAGTAAACCAAGATATCATCAATGAACACCACAACGATCTTGTCCAGCTCCGGCATGAACACTGAGTTCATGAGATACATGAATATGCTGGAGCATTAGTGAGACCAAAAGACATGATGAGATATTCGTATAAGCCATATCTCGTCGAGAAGGCCGTCTTCGGGATTTCCTCCGCCCGGATTTCTATTTGATGATACCTGCAGCGAAGGTCCATCTTCGAGAACACACTTGCACCCACAAGCTGATCAAACAGGATGTCAATACGGGGCAGTGGATATTTGTTCTTGATGGTGACGGCGTTGAGCGGCCGGTAATCCACACAGTCTCAAGGTTTCATCCTTCTTCTTGACGAACAGCGCCGAGCATCCCCAAGGCGAGGAACTCAGCCTAATGAAACCCTTGCTCAACAAATCATTGAGCTGTTCTTTCAACTCAGCTAGCTTGTTCGGAGCCATTTTATATGGTCTCTGCAATATTGGTGTAGTCCCGGGTGCAAGTTCTATCTTGAACTCCACCTCCCGTTCAGGTGGCATGCCCGGAAGATCATCCGGAAACACGTCGGGATACTCTCGGACTACAGGGATGTCCTCTAACTGGGAAGCTTCAGTAGTATAGGCGGCTGAAACTTCCAGGACTGGATCGTCTAGTATGAGGGACTGCGGACGGTGTAGTGGGGAGTTGAGGTGAACCGTCCATGATAATGTTTCTAGGACAGCGCCATGGTAACTTAGCCATGACATCCCTAAGATTGCATCAATCTTCTGCCCCTCAAGAATAATCATAGTAGTTGGATATATCTTCCCAACTAAGCACAGTGGTGCCTTCGGAATCATCATAGTTGCTAAAATCTTTCCTCCCGGTGAGCAAATCATATAAGAGCACTCAGTTGGAAACGCTTCCAGTTGATGCTTAACCACATATGATGCACTTATGAAGTTGTGGGTTGCACCAGAATCAAATAATATGATGATTGCTTGATCGTTGAGAGTGAACGTACCTGCCAGCACATTTTCCCCCTCTGGAGCGTCCTCATTGTCGAGGTTGTGAACGCCCCCTGTTCGCTGACCAACATTCTTGACCGGAGGTGGGCCTCGACCACTGCACTGATACTGGGCTTGCCCGCTGCTCTGCTGCCCCTGGGGACAGTCCTTCGAGAAATGGCCCACCTGGCCACACGTGTAGCAGTTGTAGCGAGGCGGTCCTCTGCTGATCGGCAGACGGAAACCCGGGGCGCGTTGTTGCGGTGGAAACGCCCGGGGTACCATCTGCTGCTGCTGTTGCGGTCGCGGTGGTGGCATCGGCGGTCGGAACGGGGGTGGCTAGAAAGAACGACCCCTGAACTGCTGAGGTCGCGCCGGTGGGTGCCACTGCTGACCGGATGGTGTCCGATACACCATGTGGTATTTTTGAAGAGCTCCACACCCACTGCTGGGTGGAGCGCTGCGCTTTCGCTGCTCAACCGCCAATTACCGCTGAGCATCTTCTTGCATGATCGCGGCGTTGACAAGATCGTTGAACGTGCCGTGATTGCATTGTACGAGATCCGTCTTCATCTCGGGATTTAACCCCCGATAGAAATGCTCTCGCTTCTTCACCTCGGTCGAGACATAATCCAACGCATACTGCGCCAGATGGTTGAAGGCACGGGAGTAGTCGTGGGCACTCCTCCCGCCCTTCTTCAGCTCCAAGAACTCTTGGAACTTCCGCTTCATTATCCAGGGAGGGATATGGTAGGCGCGGAACGCCTCCCGAAATTATTCCCACTCCACGGTGTGACCAGCCGGCAGTGAGGCGACATAGTTCGCGCACCACTCACCAGCGGCACCGTGAAGCTTCTGCGCCATGAAGAGAGTTTTCTGCCGCTCCGTGCATTGGAGCAGCCCGAACTTAGGCTCGATCGTCCGCAGCCAGTTGTCGGCCTCCAGGGGTTCTGCCGCTTCGGTGAACACCGGAGGGAGCGTACTCATGAAGTCCGAGTACGTCACAGTGTGGGGCTCACAAGGCCCCCTCTCTTGACGCCCCCCTGCCTGGGACATATTCTGCACGATCCCTCACGATTACCCACCAGTGCCGAAATCACATCCGCTAGTGTAAGCGGAGGCGGCGGTGGTGGTTGTTGCTGCGGGGTACTGTCGTAGGCAGGTGGATGGGAGTCATCACCTCCCTGCTGGATAGAGCCACCGACCTCATGTGTGGCCCGTGTACGAACCATCTGCAACCATATGACAATAAAAATCAGTCCCGCAACATACTTCATGCAGTCCAATAAAATAGGCATAAAGACATAATGACAATAAACATGTGATACATCTCGTATAAAGATAATGTAATAACTTTGCACAAACTACACCATTACCATAAATACAAACTATTTAAATCCAAATTGACGGACTTCCTCTTTGGATGTTCATCTCAACTAGATTTGGTCACTACGAGAAGTTAATATCGCTTTGTCATCACATATACTACCCTTTTATTTTCAATACGACACAAACATGGTCTCTAGCAAAATAACCTTGAGTAGGAAATATACTCAAACCTTTCACTAGTTGAAGATAACATCTCATGAGAAGGTGCTACCCTATTGGAAGTAATCAAACCTCCTTAGGGTACAACAATCTCTCGAATGAGTTCAACTGTCCATCCCTCTGCCCAAAATGACTAGTTTGTACATATCCCAGATTTTGACCTGGTAGATGGCATTTTCATAACTCAAGTTGAATACCAAAATTAAAGTTAACTTCAGTAGATTTCCAACAAATATTGGTTTGCCCTCCAATCAGCTCTGCTTAAAAAGTTATGATAATTCAAAGTCAACTGAATTTCTGGAGGAATTTCAACAGCACCTCTTTTGTAAGTTGCTGTTTTCAACTCTAAATTTCACTGAATTCCGCGCTACAATTGCAGAAACTCTGGATTACAAAGATGTAACACATCTCCTACCCTTTCCAAACATGTATCATATGATAATTTTAGATTTTTCTACAGAAAGTTATACTTGAAAAACAGAACAGTCCAGAGAGTTTTTGAACCTGTCCTGATTCTGGACAGTTTACAATCATCTAGAATTTCAACCAGTTTAAGGTGTGATTCTGCTCTGGCAGTCAACAACAAAGTTGTAGATTACTTAAACACCTTCCCATAACTATATCCCACACCTCTATTGGCTAAAGAATCTGTGAGTTATGCTCTGTTAAAGTTCAGCAAACTTGCTGCCAAAACAGAGCACTCTGCTTTTCAATCCCTTTGGGCTAAACTAGTAACTTGTTGAATTTTTCCTACCCAACCAGGGTCCTAAATATTAAAACTTGGTTATTTTAGTTCCTTGTTACCATTATCGTTAATACAAATGTCTATTACATGTCGGTACTATGTTCCTAACAAAAAGGAAAGTCCTAACTGAATTATACCGGCATATACGTCTCAATTGTGGCACTAATCGGTCTCTCGCACACGTGTACTACACGGAATACATACGTGGTCAGTACCTGCAGAATAACACTCAATAGTGATGCACTCAAAGGTTGTTATCATTTCAGGAAGGTCCATATTTTAAAGTAAAAACATACGCCCGTATCATTGCCATACGGCCGTCCTTGAGTTAAGCCACGTCTCAAGGTACGTGATCATGTGTTCACACCACACGACGGGGAGCCCGAGTAGAACGGAACAGGTTGTCACGGTTGGGAATTTTATCAACCCAACAGATACCACCTACTGCCCTGCAGGGCACGCCAATGGCAAGCGCTGCATATGTCCTCCTAGGCTATTTCCAGAAGAATACACTCTTGCGTTACTGACCACACAATGGGGTCTCCACTTTCTTGCCTAATGCACGCTAGGGATCAGCGTTTCATATGAACTCAGTTACATGAAGAGCCCAAGAGTTTCATATTGACGTCTCACACCAAGCTGTAAGACCTATCCCTGAACCACATTCCTCGTCAGGGGAGCTAACCGAAATTGAACCGCTTTCGGTGGCGTTCCTTACCATTTTTACCTGAGCGTAGGTACGTCGTTACATAATCAAAATTCAGGATTATAACACATATGTTAGTCATGCCACTTTAAGTAACTATGCTAATATAGTCCTTACTTGGGCATACTAGCGAATCCTCATCGTAAACCTAAGTTTTCCCGTAATACAGTTCTTAATTAGTGTGCTATCCCCTAAGCAGCTCTGATGCTAGCCTATGATGGACCGAAATCCGTACGCCCAGGATCTCAGAGGGTGGTGCTGATCAATGCGACACCCGACAGCACACATCATAAGGCAAAACATTGTATTACATAGAAAACAACTGAATATGTACAAATTTGTACAAACCTTCAGTTTACAACTAAGAACAGAGTTTATACATGCGGAAGCTAACTTGTTACAACTCACGCCCACCTAACTAGCAAAAGTCGATTGTCCAGCCCTATGGACAACCCACACTAGCTTCACTCCTCAGCTCAGCGCGGCGTGTACGGTTCCCACTCAGCTGTGGTCCCCGATGGAGGGTAGCCCTTGCCGGTGGACTTGTACCCCGAGTACATGGGATACTCCTCACCTGAAAAACACTCATAGCAGCAACTGTGAGCACGATTGTAACACCCTCAAATTCACTTCCTTGCATTGCATACATTTTTCATAGAGAAACATTTTTAAAATAAGTAGAAATGGAGAAAGAATCATAAAAATGGTGGGGAATGGGAGAAAGATAGCTGAGATGAGCCAATTCCAATTTGCCGAGGTGCGCTGTCGACACTTCCTCCGGCCCGCGAGACACGTGGCGCCTTCGGAGCTCGCCCCTGCAAAGGGGTGAGGTCCGGCACTGCTGGCCACGTGGCAGGCTCAAAGCTCGCCTCTGGGGAGAGGGGAAGTCCGACCTGCGGGACACGTGTCACCCTCAGAGCTCGCCTCTGAAGAGAGGGGAGGTCCAACCCAGTGGGACACGTGTCATCCTCGGAGCTCGCCTTGGAGGAGAGGCGAGGCCCAGCCCCGCAGGACACGTGGCGCCTTCGGAGCTCGTCCTTGCGGAAGGGATGAGGTCCGGCTCCGCTAGACACGTGTCGCCCGCGGAGCTCACCTCCGCGGAGGGGGTGAGGTTTGACACCGCTGTACACGTGTCGCTCTCGGATCTCTCCTCTAAGGGAGAGGGAGGTCCGGCCCCGCTGGACACGTGTCGCCATCGGAGCTCTCCTCTGAGGAGGAGGGAGGTCCGGCCCCGCTGGACACGTGTCGCCACCGGAGCTCGCCTCTGAGGAGAGGAGAGGCCCCGGCCCGCTGGACACATGTCTTCACCGGAGCTTACCTCTGAGGAGAGGAGAGGCCCCGGCCCGCTGGACACGTGTCGCCACCGGAGCTCGCCTCATAGGAGAGGAGAGGCCCCGGCCCGCTGGACATGTGTCGCCACTAGAACTCGCCTCTGAGGAGAAGAGAAGCCTGGCTCCGCTGGACACGTGGCATCCTCGGAGCTCACTTCTGAGGAGAAGGGAGTCCCGGCTCCGCTGGACACGTGGCGCCCTCGGAGCTCGCCTCTGAGGAGAAGAGAGGCCCGGCCCCGCCGGACGCGTGGTGTCCTCGGAGCTCGCCCCTGCGGAGGGGGCGAGGCCTGGCTCTACTGGCCGCGTGGCAGGCCCGGAGCTCGCCACTGAGGAGAGGGGAGGCCCGGCCCCCACCGGACACATGGCACCTACGGAGCTCACCACTGCGGAGATGCGAGGTCTTTAGGTTATTTTTCTCTTGTACGCGGGAGTACCCGGTACTGAGGGTACCGACACAATTTCTCCCGCACCAAATCAATTGGAGATAAGTTTGTTAAGATCCCAAAACAAATTGAATAGGACTCTTATTTGAGCTCCAATCGGAGTAGGACTCCTCTTTTCCCCCTTATAAAAAGAACCCAAAACCACCTCCTTGGCCGTAACCCCTTTTCTTTTTCACCCTCCCAAGTCGATGACTTGGAGGTCCTAGCCCCCAACTCGCCGAGTTGGACACACCCCTCGCCGGAGTTCAGTCGCCGGTGAGCCCCCGCTGCTGCCATTGCTAGGAGGAAAGGCCCTGCCATCAAAGGGAAGTGAGGTAGGTCTTTGTTTACGACATCGCCGCTGTTTCTACGCATCTGTTGTCTTCGCTCCCTTCGAGCAGAAACTTTTACGTGTGGACAGGTCGTGTTTTGATCGGTTTTTGATGGTAGATATGATCTAGATCATGAGCCAAGATCATCACCGTGTCCACACTTGATCCCTACACCCTTGTTCATCATGAAACCCCATGCAAGCCATTTAAAACATGCTAGAACACGTACAAACTGGTTTAATAAAACAGCACCATAGGATTTGCATTCATCTACATCATTGCATCTTGAGTAGAGTTGTGCATGATGTTTGATCGCTGTAAAATTTGTATGTGCGTGGTCGTGAGTAGAAGGACAAGCTCAGGAAGCCATCTACGAAGAACTACAGCACCAAGACTTCGAGACGCTTGAGCAACAAGAGCCACAGGAGCAAGGCAAGTGCCCCTTTACCATATTGATTCCATGTTTTGAAACTGTTTTGTTTGTGAAAACGTGTATGCTTGAGTTAACTTGATGGGACACCCTTTTATAGGAGTTTACTAGATTTGTTAACCATCCTTGTCACCAGGAAAAGTTGTTGAGTCGGGTATGGTCCTTTTTCCTTTTTGCTTCGCTTAATCTACGGGATATGGGAAGCTGAATTAAAACATGGTTAGCTACTGCACTCATGAGAATAATGATGATGAGAACTTGATGATGTTAATGAGCATGGAATCGGGGGTGACCTAGGCAAGCTTGGTTCGTGGATGTTGCTGAATGAGATGGTGGTTTACTTGCCGTAGATCTAAGGACCGGTTCATGCTAGCACATGGCAGGAAAACAGTGCCACCACAAGGCCAAATATTGGTGCGGCTTAGCTGACTAATTAGGTGTGTTACTAGTTTGTTATGGACCGTGGATGGCGCGGGGAATGAGAGTCGAGAGAGGACTGCCCGGAACTGCATGGCACAAGAGGTGGCCCGTAGGTGGGAGAATGGTGATTCGAGCCTGCCGGTGAAACCTTAGTGAGTTCATACATCTAGTAGCCCCTTTGTAAAGGCTATTTTGTGATCTCTTGGCCATACACCGACGGTTGTGTACTGGTATGATGGAGGTTCTGCAGTCGCCGATGGGTGACAAAATCACAAACTTGTGGGTAAAGTGGTGCCACCTCTGCAGAGTGTAAAACTATCATGATAGCCGTGCTTACGGTCACAAGCACCTGGCCAACTCACATGATTAGAGGGAAAACTTGGGATGGATGTTCGGTATGGTTATGGTATGGTCATTGGATTGGTTTTGGGACTGGTTTGAGTCATGACAATGAGCTTTGGTTTCGGTTATATGAACATGAGATGGTTATGAATATTATGAGCATGAGATGAAGTTGAGAAAGATTAATGGCTGGTTGAGACATAATAAGTGGTGAATCATGATGGAAGAATGTTGCTGTTTTACTTTGTTATATTGGGATAAATATCACTTAGAAATAGTTGATGTTTTTATCATGTTTGTGAAATAAAATTTGCTTGCTGCAATGAGCCTTTTTATTCCTGCCTTGTTGTAAGCTACATGTCATACTTTTCCCGCACTTTCTGAGTACGACATGTACTCACCCTTGCATTATCACATAAACATCAGCAACAAGAGAAGAGTACTTCGAGGATCATGTGGAGTACTAGACGTGCGAACTACCGTCAACATGCCTGTGGAGTTGAAGATGGAGCCGCTGCTATTTAGTTATTTTCGCTATCATTTAGAGACTTCCGCTGAAAGAATAAGTTAGAGATTCATGAGTGAGACAATTAGTCGATGTAATAAAGTACTTAAACACTATTTATTCGTGGTTATATTCTGAATTCAGTTTGTGGATTACATGTGTATGTGTGATGAACATCCTAGGCACACATATGCGTTAGCTCGGTTCCGTGTTTTATGGGACCGGGTCTCACAGATTGGTATCAGAGCCACGTTGACCGTAGGACGCAATCCTAGGTAGAATGGACACTCTAAAACACATAGAAACACCCCTCTAAACTGCTATTTTCGAAAATTGCTTGCTGCTGCACTTTTCTTGTCAATTCAGCCACCGCAAAGTGCTATTTCCAGCCCCTCTTATCTCTTCCTTTGGACAACAACCGTTTTTGCTTTCTTGCATCATAGATTCTGAAGTTTTGAAGTATTTTCTTCCTTCCCTAAAGTTTCTCATGACCTATTTATAGATGCCGGTGATCCGGAGCACGAGTACTCGTTCACCACCACGTGGGAATGCACTTAACCCCATTGAGGTGTCCGATGGACCACCCCCGTCACACAGCGGGAACAGCACCAGTTCACATGATTTAGGATTCCCATTGAATAAGCTGTAATAAGGACGCTTAGATCGTAGTAGCTTGAATAGGAGTGGTGTGTTGAACTTTTGTGATGATTGCTTGTGTTTGTGTGCTAGTGTGAGTTGTGAGACGTTTCTGCGAATGTCCACATCCACACATAGTAGAGAGATGTGAGATGCTTCGGCATGAGTTCCCATCCTCATATAGGCTGAAGTTAATGAAAGAAGATATATAGTTCATTGTAACACCCCAAAATTCTGTTAAGAGGGGAATTTAAAAATTTTTGGACGTATTGCATGTGGTGCAGAAATTCATATTCAAATTGGAATTCAAATTCAAATCAAAACAGAAAAGAAATGGAAAAAGAAAAACCCCCGGGCCAGTGGGCCGAAACCCACCAGCCGGCCCATCATTTTCCCCCCGCCAGCCCACAGCCGTGCGCCTCTCCCTCTCACTGACACGTGGGGCCCACGTGTCATCCCCCACCTCTCTCTCACGCCAACCGCCGGGACTCCTCCGCGCGCCCGAATCCAAACCACCCCGGAAAGCCACGTCCCACAGCTGAATTCTGGTCCCGGACGACTCCGGCTCGATCCCAACAGACATGCCGCATCCCTCGTCTATATAAGCGCCGGCATCGCCCGTTTTTTTTCATCCCGATCGACTGTTTTTCCTCCCGGTGAGAACCAGAGCTTCTCCAGCCGTTTTCTCTCGATCCTTGCTCGGATTTTCCGATCTAACGTGCCGATCGTGTTCCACCGCCTCCGGGGAATCACGCAGGTACAGAAAACTCGGTGGTTTGCACTCTAGGCACAGCTCCGACGAGCACCGCAGCGGTTCCACCTCGGACCTCGTCGCCGACCGTCTTCCAAGACCTCCGAGCTCAAGAAAAAGCCCGAGGTGAGATCCCCGACCTCCCCTCTACCGATCTATGCCATGAAATCCTAGTTTTAGGAGGTATAGACGAAGATCCGAAGTCTTCCGGCGAGATCGCCGCCTTCCGCCACCGCGCGCCGCCGGGCAGCGCCGCTCGCGCACGGTCAGGGCGACGTGGCCGCTTGTGCGCCGTCTATTTTAAATCGCACGGTAGACATAAAACTCCCGCGTGCCGGTTCGGCTTTATAATCTCAGCCGTCTGTTTTAAATCGGACGGTCCACGTCAGCCCCGCGTTATAAAGGCTGGTATTCTTACGCGATACCCCCTGGGAATCTCGGAAAACACGAGCTAGCCCTGAAAACTTCTGATCTAGCCCCTGGAACTTCAGAAATTCGTGTAAATTCATTTAAAAATCAGTTTTAGCCCCTAGACTTAATAAGAATTAGGAAGACCTCCCTATTTTGCACACTTAGACCCCTGAAAATTTAGGAAATGAGAAATGGGGCCCTACTGCAGTGTGAATTTGCACATCAGCCCCTGAGGGTTATTAATTTCAGGAAATTGAATATGTGAATAGGATTTAAATTCAAAACATAGGTATAGTTTCAGTTGAATTATTCTAACCCTGTTTAAAATTGGTAGAACAATCTGAGGTCTGAATTTAGAAGGGAAATAAACTTTTAAACTAAATGAGATTGCTGTTTTGTAATTTATCTCTGAAATATACCCTTTAGGCACAAAACAAATTCAAATATGTGGAAAAATGAATCTAAATAACCAAAAAGGGGTAGGAAAAATTTATAAAGGTTCTGTTTAGGTAATTGGAACAGTAGAAATTTTTGTATGAATTTAGGTTGCTGTTTTATTGGTGGAAATTCATTTTTAGGCTAGAAAATAATTCTGAAAATGGGTAAAAATAAATTTAAATTGATCCTCATCAGAGAGGAAGTCAAAAGATAATTTATTAGACATTTTAGATTAGAACACATTCTGTTTAGGAGATATATTATGCTATTTTAGTATTAAAGTTACCTTTTAGGTATGGAAAATAAATCTGAAAATATTGGAAAATAGGTATACCTAATTAGAAAATGTCAACTGAGGTCCCCAAATCCAAAACTTTGAATTAAGATTTTGTAGAAGATCTGAAAACCTAATTGGAGTAGGAAATTATCTTTTATGCAAATTTTGTGGCTAAGAAGTGTATTATCTAATATAGAGAATTTGTTCAAAATTGGAAATTCATATATAGTGTGCACGTAGAAATATGAATATTAAAGTTAGAAATAATACATATGTTTAAAAGTGCATGTATGCCTAGAATCAACACATCTAGGGTAAACACAACACGTAAAAATGTGAATGACTTTCATATGTATGTATGTGTGGTTTGCATGAGTGGAAATGTGGACTATGACTTATGGAATGTTGTTTTCTTTTGCTATGTGTGTATTGGCATCAGTAGAACCAGCCCCAGAGCAGGTTCTCACCTTTCAAGATCCAGACTTTCCATTCCCGGAGCAGCAGCAAGAAGGAAAGTGTCCTTGACCACTTTGATCCTATACTAGGATGTGTAGATAGAATTATTTGTATTGTCAATTGCATTATGAAACCCATGCTAGGAAGTTTCCCTAGAATTGCATTACCTTGTTTCCTTGTAGCTTGGGTTGGGATTTATTTTATCATGTCATTTATTCATATTACTTATGCTTAGCCATGCTTAGAATGGGATAATTGGGATATGAGATCATCAACTTATTTGCCTTACTCTTGAATGAGATATATTATGAGTATGTAGAGATAGGGATCGAGGCAAGTTGGATGATTTGGTTGGTGCTGGGTGCACGAGACTCGGGTTTGTGTTAGTACTTGCCTGGATTCTAAGGACCGGTTCATGGATCATGTAACCTGGCTTTACCGTGCCAACCACATACTGAGATGGGGCAGCTTAGCCAATTAATTAGGTGTATCCCCGGCATAGTATGGGTGTGTTGGATGGTGCGGGGAGTAGGTGTCAGCTGGACTACCATATGAACCGCAAGGCTCAAGAGGGGGCCACCGCAGCGGGGTTGGAGCCTCTTGTATGCTGTTAGGGGTGAAACCTCAGTGGGTCAACGCTCGTCGGGAATCCCTTTGTAAAGGCTTCGTAGTGATCTCCTGGCTACACACCTGGGAAGTGTGAATGTGGTTCGTAGCCACTGGCATAATGGAGGTTCTTTTAGTCCACCCGGCAACGGGGATGAAATCACTACATGTGGGTACAGTGGTGCGAACTCTGCAGAGTCAAAAACTGTCGTGACAGCCGTGCTCACGGTCAAGAGCGGCTTGGACTTATTCATGATTAGAGGATGATGAATTTGGAAGTTGAGGATGTTAAGCGGGGAGCTTAACATTGGAAACAATGATATGGTTACTTGATTTTGATGATGGGTTGGGAGATTGGGACCATTTCACCTGTGTAGTAATGTAGGTGCTTAATAAGCTAAGGTGATAGGTATTAATTGCTTAGTGCTTTAACGATGAGTTCAACCACTCCTTGCTCTGGCCATGCATGACATAACTTTCCCCCACTTGCTGAGTAACAACGGTACTCAAACTTGCATATTTGTTGGTTTAAATTGCTGCTCAGGTCAAGGGGACGATGTGGTGTTCAATGACCAAGATTTCGGACCTGAAAAAGGATTCTAGGTTCATGGAGTCCCCCCCCCCCGGCAACGCCTGTGACGGAGCCCACAAGAATAATATTCCGCTGCTATTTTATTTACATGTTATGAACTTATTATCGTCCATCGAGACATATGCGTTGTAAGACATATTTATATTCGACACCTGGCTTGTAATAAATGATGCTTCACTATTTGTCATCACATGTATGAGAAAATGATCATGGCATACATGTGATATTCACTCGGTTGTTCTTCGGAGAAACCGGGTGTGACAGAAGTGGTATCAGAGCCAAGGTTGCCCGTAGGAACGTGGACCTAGGTAGAAATGGACGTATTTAAGGACCCTATTTTCTTAAAAAACTATTTTACAGTGGTGTGGGTTGAAAAGTGTTATTTAATGGGGTTACTTTATTCCTCTTACCCCAACTTTTATTCAAAATAGGATTTTTGATTAGAATCTTATCTAACTTAATTTTAAATGCTTTAGATGGTTCGCATGATCCGCACCGCCCGCAAGTCCACCGGAGGGAGAGTTCCCGTAGTTGCCCTTGCCCTGAGAGAGGAGAACCGTCCGGTGAAGTACCTCTCCTACTGATTGGCAGTAGGAGGCTTGTTGCGCCGTCTTCGGCGTATGCTCCACGCCGCCGGCAATACGGGCAAGCTAATCATACACTACAGCTCCACCCGGACCATCCGTGAGAAGCGGGAAGAATGGAGTTCAGAAATGAGGATTATCCATGAAAATCAGCTGCTCAAGATCCACCGCTCTCCGGCTTGTCGAGCGACACAGGTCGATGTGGAGAAGGATGTCACCTGGGAGGCTATCACCTGCCAGAGTCACATCTACCGTCGCCACCTGGACAGGACTGAGTACATGTATGTCCTCCAGTGTGAGAGTGGTACAACGGAGTACAATTACCCGCCAGTGCAGCAGGGGACTTCCCATGAGCACATGGACCTGTGCTTGGAGGATGCTGCTATGCTCAGCACTCGACTGCAGGAGTGTCAGCAGGAGCTTCAGGATGTTCGTGACACCCTGAAGGAGACTGAGGCGTTGCTTCGAGCCAGCTTGAGGGCGAGAGAAAGAGGAGATGGGAATGAACTGTGTGTCACCGTGAATGACACATGGACTCCTGACTCCCCAGATCGCCGGGCGAGCAGGCGTCGCCGCACTTCTCCACCAGCAGCTTCCCCACCCAAAGCGGAGTCAGAGGGCAGCCGCAATAATGAGGAAGATCCCGAGGAGCCAGCTCAGTGATACGAGTCGTGTAGAGTCCTTTCCCTTAGTTCAGCAGGTTATCGAGTAGGCGAGTCAATACCTTAGTTAATGGTGTGTTAATGTTTGGTGTGTGACGGGAGTTGTGGAAGACACGGGCATTTGTCCACAACCTCGTCTTCAGGTTGTTTTGCTTTGATGTGTGAATCCCTACGAATTAAGAGTGCATTTATTTTCGCGTGAGACATGAAACCCTCAGAAAATATAAATATAATAAGGTCTCAAAATTTTAAAGTTTAAACAAGCAAATTGGGAAGTTAATACGCAATGCTTTAAATTGACATTTGGTTGATCAGGATAGATGGCTGGAAGAGGAAAGGGTCGTGGTGCCAACCCCACCAACAGCAACGATGATGCCGGCAACCCTCATCTTTCTGGAGGGCAAGACAGGGGTGGTCGCCGTGAAGGAGTTGATCCCATCCACCAAATGCATGAGAATCAGAATCAGCTCATCCAGAGCCTAACTCAAGTGGTGGCCAACTTGCACCAAGCTCCACCTCCACAAGCTGCACCACGCCAACCAAGGTTGAGTTAGTTTCTAGGGACTCAACCTCCAAAGTTTGCTAGTGCTGCTGAACCTCTGGAGGCAGATGATTGGCTAAAGACCATTGAGAGCAAGATGAGGATCATACAATGCCAAGGGTATGAGAGGGTGCTGTTTGCCTCTCACCAATTGCATGGACCTGCTGCTGATTGGTGGACCGCTTACGTGGCAGCCCATCATGACCCCGAGAACATCATTTGGGAAGAGTTCAAGCGCAGTTTCCACAACCATTATATACCAAGGGGTGAACTCAAAAACAGAAGAAAGGAGTTCTTGGGACTGCAGCAAGGAAACATGACTGTGAGGGAATACCTCACTAAATTCACCCAACTATCCCGTTATGCACCACGGGACATCGAGACTGATGAGCAGAAACAGGACTGCTTTGTGGAAGGACTTACAGCGGAAATGCAGTGTGCACTGTCCTCCAACGAGTATGAAAGCTTCCAAAAGATGGTGGACAGAGCATTTGTCATGGAGAGGAAGCTGAAGGCCTTGGAAAATGAAAACAAGAGGAAGGCGGGATGGTCACACCAAGCCTCGGGTAGCAACACACGCCCACGTCTGATGCAGCAACCCGCAGGGCAGACGAGCCGTGCTGCGTACCCTACTCAGCACCGAGAGGGTACAACCCGAACTTCAGGCCTACATCAGCACCAGCACAGTCACAACGTCAGTTTGTGCAGCAGCCACGCCCCACATATCAACCTCGACCAGCAGTACAAGGACCCCCAAACCAACCCCAAGACAACAAAGGCCAGGCACCTAAGGTTGGGGTGCAATGCTTTAATTGTGGTGAAGTGGGACACTACGCCCATAAGTGCCCAAAGAAGAAGCCCGTGCAGCCACAACAGCAGAATGTGATGCGAGGATGGGTGAACCACGTGACCATGGAGGAAGCGCAGGAGGCACCTGACGTGGTAGTTGGTAAGTTTCCTGCCAATTTACACATTACAACCCTATTGTTTGATTTTGGTGCTACCCACTCGTTCATTGCCCAAGGGTTTGTTAAGAAGCATGATAGCAACCACACAAATGAACCATATGCTAGCAGTGAACTCTCCAGGTGGAGAAATAAGGACAAGACGAGTGTGTCCCAAGGTGAATCTAGACATTAATGGGGTAGTATTTACTGCCAACCTCATAGTGATAGATTCACAAGGGATAGATATTATTTTGGGTATGGATTGGTTGACCAAACATAAAGGAATCATCCATTGTTCGACAAGAATGGTGGAACTAACTCGCCCTAGTGGCACAAGAGTAAAGTTCATAACTATACAAGAGCGTAGGAGGGACATTAAACTCAATCAAGTTGAGGCGGAAGTGGAGGAGATCAGGATCATCAAGGAATATCCAGATGTTTTTCCGGAGGAGTTGCCAGGTATGCCCCCCGATCGTGAAGTGGAATTCGCGATTGAGCTAGTGCCTGGAACAGCTCCGATATACAAGAGGCCTTATCGGATGGACTCTAAACAGCTGGAAGAACTCAAGGAACATTTAAGAGAGTTGACAGAAAAGGGGTGCATTCGTCCTAGTTCCTCACCATGGGGAGCTCCAATGATATTTGTGCCCAAGAAGGACGGAACCCAAAGGTTGTGCGTAGACTACCGTGTGTTGAATGAAGTAACCATCAAGAACAAGTACACATTACCCCGCATAGAAGACTTGTTTGATCAGTTGAGGGGAGCTTGTGTGTTCTCGAAAATTGATCTCAGGTCGGGATACCACCAACTTAAGATAAGGCAAACTGATATTCCAAAGACAGCTTTTGTATCTCGGTACGGACTGTATGAATACACCGTCATGCCTTTCGGGCTAACCAATGCCCCGGCATACTTCATGTATCTCATCAACAAGGTATTCATGGAATATGTGGACAAATTTGTGGTGGTTTTCATAGATGACATTCTCGTCTTCTCCAAAGATGAAGAAGAACATGAGAAACACCTAAGGTTGGTGTTGCAAAAGCTGAGAGAACACCAACTATATGCCAAGTTGAGCAAGTGTGAGTTTTGGCTGAAGAGAGTTCCCTTCTTAGGACATATAATCTCGGAGGGAGGAATCTCCGTAGATCCTGCCAAGATCGAGGATGTACATAAGTGGAAGACCCCTGAGAATGTCGGGGAAGTTCGAAGCTTCTTAGGATTGGCTGGGTATTATCGACGGTTTATCGAGGGTTTCTCCAAGATTTCAAGACCCCTCACCAAATTGTTGGAGAAGGGAATCACATTCAAATGGACACCGCAGTGCGAGATGAGTTTTTAGGAATTGAAGAAAAGATTGACAACAACCCCAGTGCTAGTTATGCCAGATATGCAGAAGAACTTTTCGGTGTACTGCGATGCCTCTAGAAACGGGTTGGGATGTGTTCTCATGCAAGAGGGGCATGTCGTGGCTTATGCGTCCCGGCAGCTCCGGAAACACGAGAAGAACTATCCTACACATGACCTAGAACTAGCCGCAGTGGTACACGCGTTGAAAATTTGGCGGCACTACATGATGGGGAAGAGGACAGAGATATATACGGATCATAAGAGCTTAAAGTATATTTTCACACAGCCAGATCTCAACCTCAGACAAAGGAGATGGTTAGAGCTAATCAACGACTTTGATGTGGGCATCAACTATCATCCTGGGAAAGCGAATGTCGTGGCAGATGCTTTAAGCCGGAAAGTGCAGGTCAATAGGTTGAGCTTGAAGGACATGCCTGCAGAATTGAAGGACGATGTTACAAGACTCAATCTATGCCTGGTAAATAGTGGTGAAGCCATCGCCATGGAAGTGGACTCCACATTAGAGCAAGACATACGCGATGGTCAAAAGAATGATGAGAAGATACAAGAAATCAGACAACTCATCAAGGATAATAAAGCCCCTGATTTCAGAGAGGATGAACAAGGTACAGTGTGGCACGGGAAAAGAATCTGTGTGCCTGAAGTGAAGGAGATCCGTGAATTGATTTTAAAGGAGGCTCATGATTCCGACTATTCCATTCATCCTGGGAGTACGAAGATGTACCATGACCTCAAGAGCCGGTATTGGTGGTATGGCATGAAGTGAGATGTCGCGGAACATGTTGCCCTATGTGACACATGTCAGTTGGTGAAAGCAGAACATCAACGACCCGCGGGATTATTGCAACCACTCAAAGTGCCTGAATGGAAATGGGAAGAAATCGGTATGGATTTCATAGTGGGACTGCCTAGGACCCAATCGGGATATGATTCGATATGGGTCATCATCGATAGGCTAACCAAGGTAGCTCATTTCATCCCCGTGAAAGAAAGCTACAACGGATCCAAATTGGCAGAATTATACATGTCAAGGATCGTGTGTTTCCATGGAGTGCCAAAGAAGATAGTGTCAGATCGAGGGACACAGTTCACCTCAAGGTTTTGGCGGAAGTTACATGAAACCTTGGGAACTCATCTGAATTTTAGTTCTGCCTATCATCCTCAGACTGACGGACAAATGGAAAGAACCAATCAGATCCTCGAGGATATGCTGAGAGCGTGTGTGCTCAAGAACAATAGGAGTTGGGATAAGAACTTACCGTATGCGGAGTTCTCCTATAACAACAGCTATCAGGCTAGTATGAAGATGTCACCGTTTGAGGCTTTGTATGGGAGAAAGTGCAGAACTCTACTATTTTGGAACCAAGCCGGGGAAAGTAAAGTGTTTGGACCCGAGGTACTACAAGAAGCCGAGGCAAAAGTGAGGGAAATTCACAACAACCTGAGGATAGCACAGACCCGACAAAAGAGTTATGCTGATGTACGGAGAAGAGAGCTTATTTTCAATGTGGGAGACTATGTTTATCTCAAGGTGTCCCCTATACGAAGACTTCGTCGGTTCAAGGTAAAAGGGAAGTTATCACCTCGATACATCGGACCCTTTCAAGTTCTGGAGAGGAAAGGCGAAGTGGCATATCAACTAGAACTACCGGCTCGCTTATCGTATGTGCATGATGTATTCCATGTGTCACGGCTCAAGAAATGTCTAAGGACGCCTGAAGAGATGTTACCCATGAATGAGGTTGACGTACGAGAGGATCTGTCTTATGCCGAGCAACCGGTCAAGATTTTGGAGACAATGGAACGCCTCACGAGAAATGAAAGAATCCGGATGTGTAAGGTGCAGTGGAAGCATCACTCGGAAGAGGAAGCCACATGGGAGCGAGAAGACGAGCTTAAGGCACAGTTTCCAGAATTGTTTTCCTAGAACCACCAATCTCGAGGACGAGATTTCTTTTAAGGGGGGTAGAGCTGTAACACCCCAAAATTCTGTTAAGAGGGGAATTTAAAAATTTTTGGACGTATTGCATGTGGTGCAGAAATTCAAATTCAAATTGGAATTCAAATTCAAATCAAAACAGAAAATAAATGGAAAAAGAAAATGAAAAAAGAAAAACCCCCGGGCCAGTGGGCCGAAACCCACCAGCCGGCCCATCATCCCCCCCCCCCCGCCGGCCCACAGCCGCGCGCCTCTCCCTCTCACTGACACACGGGGCCCGCGTGTCGTCCCCCACCTCTCGCTCGCGTCAACCGCCGGGACTCCTCCGCGCGCCAGAATCCAAACCACCCCGGAAACCCGAGTCCCACAGCTGAATTCTGGTCCCGGACGACTCCGGCTCGATCCCAACAGACACGCCGCCCTACCTCGTCTATATAAGCGCCGGCATCCGTTTTTTTTCATACCGATCGACTGTTTTTCCTTCCGGTGAGAACCAGAGCTTCTCCAGCCGTTTTCTCTCGATCCTTGCTCGGATTTTCCGATCTAACGCGCCGATCGTGTTCCACCGCCTCCGGGGAATCACGCAGGTGCATAAAACTCGGTGGTTTGCGCTCTAGGCACAGCTCAGACGAGCACCGCAGCGGTTCCACCTCGGACCTCGTTGCCGACCGTCTTCCAAGACCTCCGAGCTCAAGAAAAAGGCCGAGGTGAGATCCCATACCTCCCCTCTACCGATCTATGCCATGAAATCCTAGTTTTAGGAGGTATAGACGAAGATCCGAAGTCTTCCGGCGAGATCGCCGCCTTCCGCCGCCGCGCGCCGCCGGGCAGCGCCGCCCGCGCACGGTCAGGGCGACGTGGCCGCTTGTGCGCCGTCTATTTTAAATCGCACGGTAGACATAAAACCCCCGCGTACCGGTTCGGCGTTATAATCTCAGCCGTCTGTTTTAAATCGGACGGTCCACGTCAGCCCCGCGTTATAAAGGCTGGTATTCTTACGCGCTACCCCCTGGGAATCTCGGAAAACACGAGCTAGCCCCGGAAACTTCTGATCTAGCCCCTGGAACTTCAGAAATTCGTGTAAATTCATTTAAAAATCAGTTTTAGCCCCTAGACTTAATAAGAATTAGGAAGACCTCCCTATTTTGCACACTTAGACCCCAGAAAATTTAGGAAATGAGAAATGGGGCCCTACTGCAGTGTGAATTTGCACATCAGCCCCTGAGGGTTATTAATTTCAGGAAATTGAATATGTGAATAGGATTTAAATTCAAAACATAGGTATAGTTTCAGTTGAATTATTCTAACCCTGTTGAAAATTGGTAGAACAATCTGAGGTCTGAATTTAGAAGGGAAATAAACTTTTAAACTAAATGAGATTGCTGTTTTGTAATTTATCTCTGAAATATACCCTTTAGGCACAAAACAAATTCAAATATGTGGAAAAATGAATCTAAATAACCAAAAAGGGGTAGGAAAAATTTACAAAGGTTCTGTTTAGGTAATTGGAACAGTAGAAATTTTTGTATGAATAGGTTGCTGTTTTATTGGTGGAAATTCATTTTTAGGCTAAAAAATAATTCTGAAAATGGGTAAAAATAAATTTAAATTGATCCTCATCTGAGAGGAATTCAAAAGATAATTTATTAGACATTTTAGATCAGAACACATTCTGTTTAGGAGATATATTGTGTTATTTTAGAATTAAAGTTCACTTTTAGGTATGGAAAATAAATCTGAAAATATAGGAAAATAGGTATACCTAATTAGAAAATGTCAAGTGAGGTCCCCAAATCCAAAACTTTGAATTAAGATTTTGTAGAAGATCTGAAAACCTAATTGGAGTAGGAAATTATCTTTTATGCAAATTTTGTGGCTAAGAAGTGTATTATCTAATATAGAGAATTTGTTTAAAATTGGAAATTCATATATAGTGTGCACTTAGAAATCTGAATATTAAAGTTAAAAATAATACATATGTTTAAAAGTGCATGTATGCCTAGAATCAACACATCTAGGGTAAACACAACACGTAAAAATGTGAATGACTTTCATATGTATGTATGTGTGGTTTGCATGAGTGGAAATGTGGACTATGACTTATGGAATGTTGTTTTCTTTTGCTATGTGTGTATTGGCATCAGTAGAACCAGCCCCTGAGCAGGTTCTCACCTTTCAAGATCCAGACTTTCCATTCCCGGAGCAGCAGGAAGAAGGCAAGTGTCCTTGACCACTTTGATCCTATACTAGGATGTGTAGATAGAATTATTTGCATTGTCAATTGCATTATGAAACCCATGCTGGAAAGTTTCCCTAGAATTGCATTACCTTGTTTCCTTGTAGCTTGGGTTGGGATTTATTTTATCATGCCATTCATTCATATTACTTATGCTTAGCCATGCTTAGAATGGGATAATTGGGATATGAGATCATCAACTTATTTACCTTACTCTTGAATGAGATATATTATGAGTATGTAGAGGTAGGGATTGAGGCAAGTTGGATGATTTGGTTGGTGGTGGGTGCACGAGACTCGGGTTTGTGTTAGTACTTGCCTAGATCCTAAGGACCGGTTCATGGAGCATGTAACCTGTCTTTACCGTGCCAACCACATGCTGAGATGGGGCAGCTTAGCCAATTAATTAGGTGTATCCCCGGCGTAGTACGGGTGTGTTGGATGGTGCGGGGAGTAGGTGTCAGCTGGACTACCATATGAACCGCAAGGCTCAAGAGACGGCCACTGCAGCGGGGTTGGAGCCTCTTGTATGCTATTAGGGGTGAAACCTCAGTGGGCCCACGCTCGTCGGGAATCCCTTTGTAAAGGCTTCGTAGTGATCTCCTGGCTACACACCTGGGAAGTGTGAATGTGGTTTGTAGCCACTGGCATAATGGAGGTTCTTTTAGTCCACCCGGCAACGGGGATGAAATCACTACATGTGGGTACAGTGGTGCAAACTCTACAGAGTCAAAAACTGTCATGACAGCCGTGCTCACGGTCAAGAGCGGCTTGGACTTATTCATGATTAGAGGATGATGAATATGGAAGTTGAGGATGTTAAGCGGGGAGCTTAACATTGGAAACAATGATATGGTTACTTGATTTTGATGATGAGTCGGGAGATTGGGACCATTTCACCTGTGTAGTAATGTAGGTGCTTAATAAGCTAAGGTGATAGGTATTAATTGCATAGTGCTTTAACCATGAGTTCAACCTCTCCTTGCTCTGACCATGCATGACATAACTTTCCCCCACTTGCTGAGTACCAACGGTACTCAAACTTGCATATTTGTTGGTTTAAATTGCTGCTCAGGTCAAGGGGACGATGTGGTGTTCAATGACCAAGATTTCGGACCCGAAGAAGGATTCTAGGTTCATGGAGTCCCCCCCCCCCGAGCAACGCCTGTGACGGAGCCTACAAGAATAATATTCCGCTGCTATTTTATTTACATGTTATGAACTTATTATTGTCCATCGAGACGTATGCGTTGTAAGACATATTTATATTCGACACCTGGCCTGTAATAAATGATGCTTCACTATTTGTCATCACATGTACGAGAAAATGATCCTGGCATACATGTGATATTCACTCGGTTGTTCTTCTGAGAAACCGGGTGTGACATTCATACACCTTGATGCATATAGTTGGGGGATCAATCTAAACTTCTCTTTCCTATTCTACCCAACTCTCTCTCACAGATGGTGAGGGAAAACGCCAGCCGCTAAAGGAGGAACGTTCGTGGCCACCCTGAACCACAAGAGGATGGCAACGTTGAAGTTTCTGAAAATGCCAACCCCGCTGATGCAAACAACCTTGAATGGTTGATTGCTATGCAGAACCAGCTCATGCAAACCATGATACAAACGTTGGGACAGCTGGAAGACAACAACCTCAACAATCCTAACCCCGTTCCTGCACCACCACCACCACCACCGCCGGCTCACAACGGGTTGGGAGAGTTCATGAGGACTCGACCGCCTACTTTTGCACAAGATAATGATCCATGGAGGCTGATGATTGGTTGAAATCCATGGAAAAGAAGCTTGCTATTGTTCAGTGCGATGTTTGGGAGAAAGTTCTCTTCGCATCGCACCAACTTATGGGAGCAGCCGCTGACTGGTGGGACGCTCTTTGCAATGCTCATGACAACCAGGAGACTATCACTTGGCCTGAATTCAAGGAGAGTTTCTGCTATCATTATGTCCCTGCTGGAGTCATGATGCTTAAAAGGCAAGAGTTTGAAGGTCTCCGCCAAGGAAGGAAGAGCGTGAATGAGTACCTCAACTAGTTCACGCAGCTGTCAAGGTATGCTCCCGAAGACGTCAACTCGGATCAAAAGAAGCAATACTTGTTCATGAGAGGATTGAACAATGAGATCCAAGTACAACTGCTCAACAATGATTATGCAAACTTCCAGAAGCTCATTGACAAAGCTATAGTGGTTGAGAGCAAGATCTGTGAGATCGAGCAAGAGGGCAAGAGGAAGATGCCATACCAGCCACAAGGGAGCAATGTACGTCCCCGTTTCATGCCCCCAGCTGCACCACAATATGGCTCGTCCGCTTCTACTTTCCGCCCTGCAAATCCACCTCGCCCTAATCAGCCACTGCAGCAACGTCCTGTCATGCAAGCACCTCGTGTGCCTTTGCCTCTAGCGCCCCGTCCCAACATGGGCTCCTATGCCCAAAACCACCCCCGCCCCAATGTTCCTGCTGTTTTGGGCAACAAAGCATTCTTTGCATGCGGAGAGGCGGGACACTTTGCAAGTCAATGCCAAAAGAAAGGCCTTGGACAGCCGACCAACGCACCAAAACAGAACCCGCGACCGAATGGAGGAGTTACGCAAGGTAACCATGGGCAACAGAACTACGCCCGTGGCAACATGAATCATGTCTCTGCTGAGGATGCGCAACAAGCTGAGGACGTCGTTGTCGGTACCCTCAATACCGGGTACCCCTGCGCACAGGAGAAGACTGCCAAATGACCTCGCCCCCTCCGCAGGGGTGAGCTCCGAAGGCGCCACGTGTCCAGCAGGGCCAGGCCTCCCCTCCCCTCAGAGGTGAGCCCCGGGCCTGCCACATGGCCAGCAGAGCCGGACCTTGCCCCCTCCACAGGGGTGAGCTCCGAGGGCGCCATGTGTCCAGCAGGGCCCCGCCTCCCCTCCCCTCAGAGGTGAGCCCCGGGCCTGCCACGTGGCCAGCAGAGCCGGACCTCGCCCCCTCCGCAGGGGTGAGCTCCGAGGGCGCCACGTGTCCAGCGGGGCCGGGCCTCCCCTCTCCTCAGACGAGAGCCCCGGGCCTGCCACGTGGAGTTAAAGGGTAGAATAGGTTACTTTCGTGTAACTTCGGCTAGGCTTAAGTTGTATAGGATCCGGTAAAAGTCGGGTAGTTGGAAGCTACTCACGAGTTTAGGATGTTGGTTCAGCGCTGTATGATTCTAGAGAATGAAAGTTTTGGAATGAAAAATGAGACCGAGCAGAGAGTTGGAGCAGCAGGTCGTTGGGCCTGTGTAGCTATAGCTCTGTTTGTGTCGATTAAGGACCGATGCGTATGCCACCCTGTTGAACAAGTTTGAACAGCACCGGATGCATACTAGAATTATGGGGTCCAGGAAACCGATGTAACTCGGGTACTCTCATGTCGAAACTTATACAGCCGTCCTTTGGGGGTTGGTGTCAGAGGTGTAAACCCGCTAGCGCAGCAACTTCAACGTGTTCTGTGTAGTGGCCCTTCTGATGGGTCGGCGGAAATGGTTCGGCATTGGAGTGACGGGTGAAAGGTTGCTGCATACAACATAAGAAAGAGCTCGCGTGAGTCTTTCAAGGCAGGTGTATGTGTCGTGTATTCCGGGTGTGTCCTAATTGCAATCACCGTCCCTCGCGGTTATATGAGTACCACTTGTTCACTGTGTTGTGATGTAGTAACAACTTCCAGATGAAGTGAAATGAATCATTGCTGTCGTGAAGTTCTTAAGTTTATTGTATTGCAAACCATGTATGTTATAGTGTAGATCTCACTAAGTTTATCTTCCACTTTGGGCATCACCACATCGGAGGAAAGCGTTTCTTGTTTGATTGTGGACTTCCGATGTGAGGGCTGCATAAGGCATAATAATCTGCTGCTAAAAACCTGAAAGTAAGGATCAACATTTAGGCGTGTCGTTATTGCATCATCCTTTTCCTATGTTAGTAATCCCTGCATGTAGAGTTTCATGGTTTAGGAGTGTCGGTTAAGTCTTGCTGAGCCATCGTGCTCACGGTTGCATTATTAGTGTTTTGCAGGTTATAAAATTTGCTATGAAGATGGTTGTTCGGTGAGCCATCAGCGACTCACCGGAAACCCTGCCGCTGCACTCATCTTTGTGGAAGCTAGTAAGAAGCGTCCGCGGGCTGGACGTCTTCTCTTTTGCATAGTTAGGACCGAGTGTAAGTGTCTATGTATATTCCGCTGCGTGTACCTTCGTGGTACAATATTTTGTAAATGACACTATCTTGAGAAATAAAAGACTTTGTACTTTACAGTTCTTTTCGTGTATGTTGTTGGGTGCCGCATCGCACGGCACCACCCAATGTGTATCCTGGAGTGTGGATCCCGGAAGGGGTTCCCCACATAGCCGCACCCGAAGGTCGGTCTGCACTGAGTGAAAGGAAAAACTGAAATTCGTCGCCGGCGATCAAGCACTTGGGCTGTGGCTCGGGGGTGAGCAGCACCGGTCCCTAACGCGTCCAGGGACGCCTCAGCTTGGGTGTAACACCCTCCCGTTTGGGCTGTCCACGGGAGCCCGAGGTGCGGCAGACATAGGTCCCCGAAAGAAACTCTCGGCATGGCCGAGATCGTCCGAGTTCAACCAATTTCCAGTGATGGGGAAGGAGAAAGAGAGCCTCTCTTACCGTTTTACAGCTCGGAGGGAGTGAAGAGGCGGTGATCACTGATCCTCTGATCAACTCCGAGCGAGCGGCGGCGAGGCGGTGTTTTTCTTGCACGAGAGCAAAAGAAACAATGGATAACGCCTCGGTTTGGCTCAGCTGCGGGGATAAGAGGGAGGGTGAGGCGGTTCAGTGGTCGGGAGCAGCAACCAGCTGCTGTCCCGAATTCTCCTCGCCGTGGAGGTAGCCCAAGCCGGCGCAAGAAACCGGGCTGAGTCCCTCAGTCGGTTGCTTTTGCTTCAGTGACTGACATGTGGGTCCCACCCAGGGTTTTAACCTCTGAAATTAACTTTTCTCTACTGCTCTAAACAGTAGAGACCAAATTAACCTCAGGCATTTGAATTATCTACCCCTGGGCCATTTGAATGAGATAGAATTCACATTGGTTTGTGTTTGACTAAATTTCAGCACATATGCAGTTTGAAATTCAAATAAAATTTGAATTTGCTAAACTTAGCTCATGTCAAGATCAACTCCAAATGGAGTGAAAACTGGTGTGTGAGCTCACAAAAACGTGCTGAGTAAGAATATGCCTCCCACTTTTGAATTCATGGGATGGAAGTAGTTTGAATTTGAATTTGAGTTCTAACCACCCTCTTTCTAGTTATACCCAAAAAGACCTCAAAAGGTTTTGGATTTGGGTCAATTTTGGAATGAGCCTTCCTAGCAAGGAGTAGGACTTTTTCATATGCCCAGCCCCTATATGATACATGTGGGAAATGCCACTTTTGCATTTTGTGAGTTTGTTTCCTAATGAGCATGTTGATGGTGGTTACTTGCTCTTCAAATGTGTTCATCAAGTTTCTTCAAATGAAGGTTGTGTGTGGTGATGAACACTTTGAATATGTGTCAAAAATTTAGGCCCTTACATTCCTCCCCCCTTAAAAGAATCTCGTCCCGAGATTATAAGGTGCAAATGAGAGAGAGGACGGTGGAAAAAAATTACTGTATATGCGACGTGAAAAAGTCGGGGTAGTTAGCGCGAAGAAATCCTTCGCTCTCCCATGTCGCTTCGTCCATGGAGTGATTACTCCATAGAACCTTGTAGAACCACCACGTACGGTTGCGTGTGGTTCGGGCCTTTTCATCAATAATCTGAACCGGTTCCTCCCGATACGTGAGATCCGGTTTCAGTTCTTCTATGTCCTCCAGCTGAATGGTAGTTGATAGCTTAAGACACTTCCTCAGCTGGGAAATGTGAAAGACGTCGTGCACACCGGAAAGTGCTTCTGGTAATTTCAGCCGGTATGCCACTGATCCACATCTTTCGGTAATCTGAAATGGACCGATGAATCGGGGTGCCAACTTTCCTCTCACCCCAAATCTGTTCACGCCCTTCATTGGAGACACACGTAGGTATACGTGATCCCCGACTTTGAATTGTAATGGGCGTCTTCTCCGGTCCGCGTATTGTTTCTGTCGGGATTGTGTGGCTTTTAGGTTCGCTTGAATCAGTCGAACCTTTTCCTCCGCGTTGTTAACAAGATCAATACCGAAGGTAATCCTTTCGCCAGACTCACACCAATTCCGTGGTGTGCGGCATTTTCTCCCGTATAGCGCCTCGTAAGGCACCATATTGATGCTGGCTTGGTACCCATTGTTGTACGAGAACTCGGCCAATGGCAAGTGATCATCCCAATTCTTGCCGTGGTTGATAGCACAAGCTCGTAGCATATCTTCTAGAATTTGGTTTACCCGCTCAGTTTGTCCATCCGTTTGCGGGTGGTATGCTGAACTACAGATCAGCTTCGTCCCCAATGCAGCGTGTAGCTGCTCCCAAAAACGGGACACAAATAAAGTGCCCCGATCCGATATGATGGTACGGGGTACGCCGTATAAGCATAGGATCCGTGAGATGTACAGTTCAGCATACTTCTTGGTGTTGTAGTTGGTGTTGACCGGGATGAAATGGGCAACTTTGGTGAGCCGATCGACGATCGCCCACACAGAATCATGCTTCTGAAAGGTGGTGGGTAAACCGACGATGAAGTCCATGCTCACATCCTTCCACTTCCAGGCAGGAACACCCAGTGGTTGTAACAGTCCCGGTTTCCGCATATGATCTGCCTTCACCCTTCGACATGTATCACACTCGGACACGTACTTTGCTATCTCCTGCTTCATCCGTGTCCACCAAAACTTGCTTCTGAGTTCTTGATACATTTTGTTGCTGCCGGGGTGAATAGAAAACTTTGACAAGTGAGCCTCATCAAAGATTTTCTTCCGTAATTCCAGGTTACGGTGTACGACGATCCGGTCCTTGAACCATAGGATGCCGTCTCTGTCCTTCCGGAAACATTTCAGCTCCTCACTGTCTATACGTCTCCGCAAATGCGACATGCCCTTGTCATGTTTCTGAGCAGCCGCTATCTCTTCAAGGATGGTGGGGATCAAAGCTAAGTTGTAGAGAGCTCCGTGTGGAATCACATGCAGTGGTGGTTCGCTCTCTTCCAACGGTGTGATGGTCAGATTGTTGACGTGTGACTTGCGGCTCAGCGCATCTGCCACTATGTTTGCCTTGCCAGGGTGATAATGGATCTCTATTTCGTAATCCTTTATCAACTCTAATCATCTTCGCTGCCTCATGTTTAGCTCCTTCTGAGTGAATATGTACTTGAGGCTTTTGTGGTCGGTATATAAATGTACGAGGTTACCGAGTAGGTAGTGCCTCCACATTTTAAGTGCAAGTACCACGGCAGCGAGCTCCAAGCCATGAGTTGGATAATTCTGCTCATGGTTTATGAGCTGCCGTGATCCATACGCGACCACCCTTCGGTCTTGCATCAGCACACATCCGAGCCCAATGCCGGATGCATCGCAGTACACATCGAACGGTTTTGTTGTGTCTGGCTGCACCAAAACCGGTGCTGATGTTAGGTGCTTCACTAATGCCTTGAATGCTGCTTCACATGCTGGACTCCAAACATATTTGGTATCCTTCGTCAGCAGCTCTGTCATAGGCTTGGCAATCTTCGAGAAGTTCGGAATGAACCTCCGATAATATCCCGCGAGTTCGAGGAAACTCCGTACCTCGTGAACAGTTCTCGGGGACTTCCAATTCAGCACTTGTGTGATTTTACTCGGGTCTACAGCGATGCCCTATGCTGAAATGATATGCCCGAGAAAAGGCACTTGCGATATCCAGAACTCGCACTTGCTGAATTTCACGTATAGCTTGTGATCCCGCAGCCGTTGCAAGACTATACACAGATGCTTCTTGTGTTCTTCCTACGACTTGGAATACACCAATATGTCGTCGATGAAGATCATGACAAACTTGTCCAGCTCCGGCATGAATACCGAATTCATCAAATACATGAAGTGAGCTGGAGTGTTGGTGAGGCCGAAGGACATGACCAGGTACTCATAAAGTCCGTACCTCATCGAAAAAGCTGTCTTCGGCATATCCTCAGCACGTATTTTAATCTGGTGGTACCCGGACCTTAAGTCCATCTTGGAAAAGATCCTTGCTTCGACCAACTGATCAAACAACATGTCGATCCATGGCAACGGGTACTTGTTCTTGATGGTTACAGCGTTTAGTGGACGATAGTCCACGCAAAACCGCAACGTCTCATCTTTCTTCTTCACGAATAATGCTGAACAGCCCCATGGCGAGGAGCTCGGCCTAATAAAGCCCATCTCCAGCAGGTCCGTTAGCTGAGTCCTCAGTTCAGCCAATTCCTTGGGCGCCATCTTGTACGGCCTTCGGGATATTGGCATGGTTCCTGGTGCAAGTTCAATCTTGAACTCCACCTCTCTGTCGGGCGGCGTCCCCGGTAAATCATCTGGGAACACGTCAGTGAACTCTCAGACAACTGGAATATCTTCCAATCTGATGGTTATGGATTGATAGACACTTGGAAGTTTTATTTCTGGACTGTCCAGAAATAAGGAGTGAGATCCGTGCACTTCTGAGTTCAAGTGCACGATTCAAAGGACGGTGTCTAAAACAGCGCCGTGGCGGTTTAACCACGACATCCCTAAGATGACATCGACCTTCTGTCCCTCTAACATTATGAGAGACGTAGGGTACACTCTACCCGCTAAGCATAATGGTGCTTTGGAAACCATTACGCTTGCTGAAATCTTCCACCCGGTGAACAAATCAAATATGGACTATCGGTGGGTAGTATTTGCACGCTGTGTTTAGCAACGAAAGCTTGGCTAATAAATTATGCGTGGCGCCTGAATCAAACAATACTATGGCGGGATGCTGGTGGTGTTGGAACATACCCGCAAGGATTGGCTCACCCTCCGGCACGTCCTCTATAGCAAGTTGGTGGACAGTGCCGGGCCTAGGGTTCGCCCGCCGCGCATTAGTGGGGTTTCGGGGTTGATTCCTCCCCGGGAATTGCGGTGCAACTCCGCCGCCTTGCCTCTCCGGACAACTACTGGCGAAGTGTCCGGGACGACCACATTTGTAGCATGTGGATGCTGCTTGGCCGGTGCTTGGGGGACGAAAGCCCGGCATGCGCTGCTGAGGTGCATACGCACGCGGCATCGCCCGCTGATGCTATTGTTGCTGCGGAGGTGGAACTGGTAGTGCCGGCCTGAATGCTGGTGGATAATATGGCCGACTGCGGAATGGCATCGGCCTCTGTGGTGGCTGCCAGCGTGGACCCGATGGTGGGCGATTCACCATCCGGTATTTTTGAGAAGGACCACCTCCTTCTCCGCTGCTTTGCGGCGCGCTTCGCTTCCTTTCCGCCGCCGCTAACTCCTTGCCGGAGTCTTCCTGAACAATCGCAGCATCAATTATGTCATTGAGGCTGCCGTGATTGAACATCGCCAGCTTGTCTTTCAGGAGCGAGTTAAGCCCCTGGTAGAAGTGATCCTGCCGCTTCTCGTCGGTATCAGCGTGATACGACGCGTAGAGCGCAAGATCATTGAACGCCCTGGAATATTCCAGCGCGTTTCGGCTCCCTTGCTGCAGGCGTAGGAACTCCTGCGTATTACTCTTCATGAGACCCGGCGGTATGTGATAGGCACTGAAGGCCGTCCGGAATTCCGTCCAGGTCATAACTCGGTCGGTGGGCTGCGAAGCACAGTAGTTCACCCACCACGCGCTCGCGGATCCTTGGAGCTGTTGGACCACGAACTGAGTCTTGCGCTGCTCACTCACTTGGAGCAGCCCGAACTTCATCTCCATCGTCCAGAGCCAGTTGCCTGCATTGAGGGGTTCATCCGCCCTTGAGAATACCGGGGGATGACTCGCCAGAAAATCAGAGTAGGAGCTCTGTTGGCGCTGATGAGAACCCGTCATCGCTGCCACAATGTCAGCCAAAGTAACCCTTGGCGGTGGCGGTTGTTGCTGTTGCTTCTGCTGCTGTTGCTGTCCCGAGGAGTCCTCGGGAGGTTGTTGGGAGGTCTCTCCCCCCTGACTGGAACCCCCAACATCCGGGTTGGCACGAGTATGAGTCATTCTGAAATTCAAAGCAGAAGCGATCAGCACATGTCATACTTAAAATTCCATATGAAACAGTAGGTATTGACGTGACGCATGAATAAGTGGCACAACATTCACATATATTGATAAAGCATAAACTTTATACAAGATACATTAGCCTCAGATCCCCGAGAAGTTGTGCTCATGTCTTCACTACCTATACATGCACTACTGTCTACACGACATGTCATCGAACTCATAAGACTTGGAAACATAGTTCAAATTTAAACAAATTTGACTGCTGATCTGCTGTCCACTATGACAGCCTGACCAATTTCAATTTCAACCTGATTTAGACCATGCTAAAAGCAAAAAATTCTGGAGCTCAACATCAATGTTAAAGCTAACATCAATATCTTTCCATAAAGTATTTGCTTGGCCTAAGATATGTTCTGGTTCAAAAGTTATGAGATGTCAAAGTTGATAGAATTTCTGGAGAAAATTGGACAGCACCTCCCTGCTTAAGGTACTGATTTGATCCAAGAATTCCATTTAATTCTACTCCCAATCTGACAAAACTTTCTGTTACAAAGTTGTAACCCATCTCTTAAAATTTTCATAACTACCTCATTTTCTATTTTTGGATTTTTATGCAGGAACTTATGCTCAATTTACAGAGAGTTACAGAGAGTGTTTGCTCTGCCCTGTCTTCTGGACAGTTTCAACTCTACTGCATTTTTCGATTGGTTAAGGGATGAAACACCTCTGGACCTCAACAGAAAAGTTGTAAAGCTCTTCCAATTCTTTCCAGAAATGTATCATATGACCCCAACCTCGAAATAACTCAACCTCTAACCTCTGATTAACTTCAGCTTAATTTAGCTGAAAACAGGGGACTCTGTCCGTAGTATCCTATAAGTTGAATACTTATTAACTTTGAATATCCTGATTAAGGGAAGAGGATACAGCAAAGGTTTAATTCTATAGATTAAAACCTTCAAGTTTTACCATGAAGTTGATCATTTAGTGGGGTGTCACGTCGATGCGTCACCAGATCATGTCGGTACTATGTCCTCACAAAGAAAAACCTATACCGAACTTAGCCGGCTTCATTAGTTCAGTGGTACTAAACGTCTCTCGCACACGGATGCTACATGTCTACCGTTTCGTGGTCAAACTACCTGCAGATAACTCATACAATCGTCAGAGTCAGCTGCACACCGAGCCCGGTATCCATACAGTTCGTACACCCGGCCGTCATTACTCACCCGGATGTTCTCAAGCCAAACACGCCTTGAGCTACGTGTTCACGTTACTGGCCACATGACGGGGTCTCCCAAATTGCCCAAAGAACACTAGGGACAGACGTTGCTCGAATACCCCAAACGACATGAAGAGTCGTAGAGGATATTAAAGCGGGTCGGGTTACCTGCCACCCGTGGGGCTCCACCCTTCAGCTTGTGCGCACTGGTGGACAGCGCTTACGTGCACCCCCAAGACATAAAGTATCCCAAGATGCACGATTTTTCCGACATAATCAATTAAATTAGTATGCCACTTTCTATACACTAAAAACATCCTTATATGGGCTACTAACTCGTTCCTCACCGAATTTTTGACAAAGATGACCTTTGTAGTGTGTTAAACCTCAAGCGAGCTCTGATACCACGCTGACACGACCCCACGGTCTTGTCGAGCCAGGATCACGCTGAGGGGTGCTGCGTTGCACAGCACCGGATAAAAAGGTTTATTACAAAGCGGAAGCAAAGTTTTATTACATAAAAAGGTTTATGAACATTTGTACAACAAAATATGTTCAGTCTACACTCACGGGCGCAGACTACGCATCGAGTTCACATTCAGCCCGTGAACGTGTCCCCGCTAGCACGCACACACGCTAACACAGCGGCGTGCACGACTCCCACTCGACGGGGTTTCCCTCCTGGGGTTCCGCCTCCTCCTCGGGATTCCCTTCCTTATAAAACCCTGCAAAAGCTTCAAACACAAGCAGTGAGCACGATGGCTCAGCAAGACTGACCCGTCTCTCCTAAACATGAAACTTCTACATGGAGGGTTATAGGTTACATGAGGTAAAGTAAGTTGCAAGGACTCGCCTAATTAGTGGAACCTTACTTTCAAGTTTTAGCAACAGGTTGTGGAGACTTTATGCTAAGGCACATGAGAGAGCCGCAATCAAACAAGAAACACATTTCTCTCATGTACTTTGCCAAAAGTTGAAAAGAGCTTTAGTTAGCTCTAGGCTACAGCAAATCATTAACAATCAAAGTCCATCTTTCAATCAGCAACATTTTTAACATGTATCTAGCCTGTTCTTTCTACGTCACGGTACAGTGAACAAGTGGTACTCACTGACCATGACGGACGGCGATTATAATCGATTTACACCTGCAGGGTTACCCGAATAACCCGTCACGTACGCCCGTACTCTATGTTGCCTACAGCAACCATCACGGACGTCGTACGCAACCACCTTTCGCCCGTCAGCCAAATATTGAACCGGTCCTATCGTCCCGAGCAAGAGGTCTCTGCACAGTGCCGCCAGCCGATTTACACCTCGAGCTCTCAACCTACCCTTTGAACGACAGACAATGCCTCAATATCCAGCTACCCGAGTTACATCAGTTTCCCGGTTCCCATATAGCCGGTAGGTCTTCGGTACTGTTCTAGCTTGTTCAACAGGCCTGCACACGGCTCGGTCCTCAATTGACACAAGCGGAGCTATAGCACCTAGGCCCCAAAGTCCTGCTGCCCTTACTCTCCGCTCGGTCTCATTTTTCTTGCCAGGTGTTTCATTTGCTATTCTTACCCGAGCGATGTGCCTCTAGCCTATTCTCGCCAGTAGTTCCAACTACTCGACTTGTACCGAATCCTACTGTATCTTAGCATTGCAGTGGCTAACGAGGTTTTCCATCCTATTCCCAACCCATGGTTTTCTTGGCTATGCATTTGGGTTTCAAACAAGACTCTAATGCAAGAGATAAGTGGTACTCAAAGGAAGTGCTCAAAACAATAAAAATTTGTAAAGAGGTCAATGCAAACCGGAGCTTGCCTTGCTGCTCTTGGTCGTAGGCTAGCTGCTCTTCCGTAGTGATGAAGTCTAAGACTTCAGGTTCCTCCTCAACCTTAGCGACTACATGAGATAACATGTATATGTATTAATTTAAATGCATTTGAATTGAATTTACACTTGTGACGATTATAAATCTCACTAGACAGACCCAATGACTCTGAAATTTTTACTGTGGTTTGATTACAATCTAAACAGAGACTTGGCCAAGTTTTTTTGCAGTAAAGTTCATTTGAGCTCTCCACAAATAGTTATGTACTTGACCTTAATTGGAGCTCTTAGGGTTTTCTAGGAATTTTCTGTGGGGAACCCCTTCCGGGATCCACACTCTAGGATACACACTGGGTGATGCCGTGCGATGCGGCACCCAATAGCATACACGAAAAGAACCATAAAGTACAAAGTCTTTTATTTCTCAAGATAGTGTCATTTACAAAATAATGTACCACAAGGGTACACGCAGCGGAATATACATACACACTTACTCTCGGTCCTAACTATGCAAAAGAGAAGACGTCCAGCCCGTGGACGCTTCTTACTAGCTTCCACAAAGATAAGTGCAGTGGCAGGGTTTCCGGTGAGTCTCTGATGGCTCACCGAACAACCATCTTCATAGCAAATTTTATAACCTGCAAAACAATAATAATGCAACCGTGAGCACGATGGCTCAGCAAGACATAACTGACACTCCTAAACATGGAACTCTACATGCAGGAATTACTAACATAGGAAAAGTATGATGCAATAACGACACGCCTAAATGTTGATCCTTACTTTCAGGTTTATAGCAGCAGATTGTTATGCCTTAGGCAGCCCTCACATCGGAAGTCCACAATCAAACAAGAAACGCTTTCTCCGATGTGGTGATGCCCAAAGTGGAAGATAAACTTAGTGAGCTCTACACTATAACATACAAGGTTTGCAATACAATAAACTTAAGAACTTCACGACAGCAATGATTCATTTCACTTCATCTGGAAGTTGTTACTACGTCACAACACAGTGAACAAGTGGTACTCATATAACCGCGAGGGATGGTGATTGCAATCAGGACACACCCGGAATACACGACACATACACCCGCCTCGAAAGACTCACGCGAGCTCTTTCTTACGTTGTATTCAGCAATCTTTCACTCGTCACTCCAATGCCAAACCAGTTCCGCCAACCCATCAGAAGGGCCACTATACGGAACACGTCAAAGTTGCTCCGCTAGCTGATTTACACCTCTGACACCAACCACCAAAGGACGGCCGTATAAGTTTAGACACGAGAGTACCCAAGTTACATCGGTTTATCGGGTCCCATATATCCGATATGCATCCGGTACTGTTCAAACTTGCTCAGCAGTGCGGCATACGCATCGGTCCTTAACCGACACAAACAGAGCTATAGCCACACAGGCCCAACGTCCTGCTGCTCCTACTCTCTGCTCGGTCTCATTTTTCATTCCAGAACTTTCATTCTCTAGAATCATACCCCGCTGAACCAATCGGAGTAGGACTCCTCTTTTCCCCCTTATAAAAAGAACCCAAAACCACCTCCTTGGCCGTAACCCCTTTTCTTTTTCACCCTCCCGAGTCGACGACTTGGAGGTCCTAGCCCCCAACTCGCTGAGTTGGACACACCCCTCGCCGGAGTTCAGTCTCCGGTGAGCCCCCGCTGCTGCCATTGCTAGGAGGAAAGGCCCTGCCATCAAAGGGAAGTGAGGTAGGTCTTCGTTTACGACGTCACCGCTGTTTCTACGCATCCGTTCTCTTCGCTCCCTTCGAGCAGAAACTTTTACGTGTGGACAGATCGTGTTTTGATCAGTTTTTGACGGTAGAATTGATCTAGATCTTGAGTCAAGATCATCACCGCATCCACACTGGATCCCTACACCCTTGTTCATAATAAAACCCCATGCAAGCCCATTAAAACATGCTAGAACACGTACAAACTGGTTTAATAAAACAGCACCATAGGATTTGCATTCATCTACATCATTGCATCTTGAGTAGAGTTGTGCATGATGTTTGATTGCTGTAAATTTTGTATGTGTGTGGTCGTGAGTAGAAGGACAAGCTCAGGAAGCCATCTACGAAGAACTACAGCACCACACTTCGAGATGCTTGAGCAACAAGAGCCACAGGAGCAAGGAAAGTGGCCCTTGACCATATTGATCCCATGTTTTGAAACTGTTTTGTTTGCGAAAACGTGTATGCTTGAGTTAACTTGATGGGACACCCTTTTATAGGAGTTTACTAGATTTGTTAACCATCCTTGTCGCCGGGAAAAGTTGATGAGTCGGGTATGGTCGTTTTTCCTTTTTGCTACGCTTAATCTACGGGATATGGGAAGCTGAATTAAAACATGGTTAGCTACTGCACTCATGTGAATAATGATGATGAGAACTTGATGATGTTAATGAGCATGGAATCGGGGGTGATCTAGGCAAGCTTGGTTCGTGGAGGTTGCTGAATGAGATGGTGGTTTACTTCAATAGATCTAAGGACCGGTTCATGCCAGCACATGCCAGGAAAACAGTGCCACCACAAGGCCAAATATGGGTGCGGCTTAGCTGACTAATTAGGTGTGTTACTAGTTTGTTATGGACCGTGGATGACGCGGGAAATGGGAGTCGAGAGAGGACTTCCCTGGGAACTGCATGGCACAAGAGGGGACCCGTAGGTGGGAGAATGGTGATTCAAGCCTGCCGGTGAAACCTTAGTGAGTCCATACATCTAGTAGCCCCTTTGTAAATGCTATTTTGTGATCTCTTGGCCATACACCGACGGTTGTGTACTGGTATAATGGAGGTTCTGCAGTCGCTGACGGGTGAAGAAATCACAAACTTGTGGGTAAAGTGGTGCCACATCTGCAGAGTGTAAAACTATCATGATAGTCGTGCTTACGGTCACAAGCACCTGGCCAACTCACATGATTAGAGGGAAAACTTGGGATGGATGTTCGGTATGGTTATGGTATGGTCATTGGATTGGTTTTGGGACTGGTTTGAGTCATGACAATGAGCTTTGGTTTCGGTTATTTGAACATGAGATGGTTATGAATATTATGAGCATGAGATGAAGTTGAGAAAGATTAATGGTTGGTTGAGACATGATAAGTGGTGAATCATGATGGAAGAATGTTGCTGTTTTACTTTGTTATATTGGGATAAATATCACTTAGAAATAGTTGATGTTTTTATCATGTTTGTGAAATAAAATTTGCTTGCTGCAATGAGCCTTTTTATTCCTGCCTTGTTGTAAGCTACATGTCATACTTTTCTACGCACTTTCTTAGTACGACATGTACTCACCCTTGCATTATCACATAAACATCAGCAACAAGAGAAAAGTACTTCGAGGATCATGTGGAGTACTAGGCGTGCGAACTACCGTCAACATGCCTGAGGAGTTGAAGATGGAGCCGCTGCTATTTAGTTATTTTCGCTATCGTTTATTGACTTCCGCTGCAAGAATAAGTTAGAGATTCATGAGTGAGACAATTAGTCGATGTAATAAAGTACTTAAACACTATTTATTTGTGGTTATATTCTGAATTTAGTTTGTGGATTACATGTGTATGTGTGATGAACATCCTAGGCACACATATGCATTAGCTCGGTTCCGTGTTTTACAGGACCGGGTGTCACAACGATGGCTCAGCAAGGCTTAACCGACTCACCTACACATGAAACTCTACATGCAGGTTATACAACATAGGATGGTACATTGCAGCAAAGGACACGCCTACAAGTTTATTCTTAATTCATCTTTTAGCCACAAGTTAACCGTTCATGAATCTGAAATTTAGTAAGCGATATTTAGTGGCACACATGTAGCAATACAATTTATACATATCAGCAGAATTGAATCACCACATTCCATGATTTATCTACATCACGATGCAGTGAACAAGCGGTACTCATCACCGTGAGGGATGGCGAATCGACTCGATATACACCTGCAGGGATACCCGAAGAACACGTCATGTACACCCACCCGTAGAGCTGCACAGCATGCTCACTCGATGTCGTACGGGACAACCTTTAACCAAACAGCCCAAACGTCGAACCGGTCGCACCCAAACGGACAGGAGGTTCCCTACATGGAGCATCTCTCTATGCCCATTAGCGGATTTCCACCTTGCTGCCCTCAACCTACACCTATAAATTGGTGCGTTATGCCCCGACGCCTGGAGGTATAGGTTACATCAGTTTATCGGGGCCCATATATCCGATATGCCTTCGGTACGTTCAATACTTTTTCAGCGGGGCCGCACACGGATCGGTCCTCAATCAACACAGACAGTTCTGCGCCCACAAGACTTCCTCTTCCTGCACCCTAGCCTCTACCTCGTGAGTAGATTCTAACTACTCGACTTGTACCGAAGTTCTATGAACATTAAGCATATCCTGACTACTCGAGGACTTAGATACTACCCTCACTCTTGTAGGAAAAATCTGGTTATGCACTTGGGGTTTCATCCACCCTACACCTAATGCACATACATACCGCATGCTAAGTATACATAAAGCAAAACTCTGTAAAATTTGTTAATGCAAACCGGGGCTTGCGTTGCTGCTGCTGGTTAGAGGTTAGTGCTTCGTCCGGAAGGAGGAAGTCCAGCACTTCCGGGGTCTCCTCGCCTTCAGCGACTACACGTAAGCAATATACTATATGTCAATTTAAATGCAATGTGTTAAATTGAATATGTAAAGACCATAACTCTACCTAGCCCTCCCCTTTGGCTATGAAATTTTTATGGTTGCTTGGTAGGGTCCTAACCAGAGACTTGACCAAGTTTCATTTGAAACAAAGTTCATTTGAGATCTGTACAAATAAAAGCCTATTTGGTCATTAGTAGAGCCTCTAAGGATTTCCAGGGACTTTCATGGCTCAAACCATTACTTTCTGGAAATTAGAGTTTGAAAAGGTTCTAATGGAATTGGTTTCATGTTATTTGAAGAATTATAGAGGAAGTTATGTCCCAAACAAGATTGGAGAAAATCTGAAAAATGTTTCTGTACATTTTTCCATTTTCTCAGGGCAGTTCACTTAATCACACCATTAGGGGAACTAAATGAATTTGGATGGATCTGAAATTTTTCATGTGACTCAAGGATTCTCAAATGAACATCCCAGCCAAATTTCAGAGTTTTCCATAAAAGAATTATCCAGATAAAATTCCCAACAATTTAAAGTTTAGGGAATTAATTCTGAAAAAAATAAGTTTCATAAGATGAAACTTGTTTTTCTGGATATTACTCGAAGAGATGAGTCCAACAGAATTTGGTTCACTGGATTTGGACACTTCTAACCAAAATTATGAATTTCTAAAGTTTGGGTGGATCCCTGAATTATTTTCCTAAAGAAAATCATCTCCCGTGCTTAACCAGTGACTGACAGCAGGGCCCGCCCATTTAAATTAAACTAACTACGCGCGCGCTTAGCTCATCGGCTGACACGTGGGACCCACGCCCTTTGTCAACCTCGCGACGCCGCCCCGAGCCACCGGAGCTCCGGCGAGGTCGGCGTTCCCGGTGACCTAGCTCGCTGGCGACGGTGAAACTCGCCGCCCCTACGTAACTTTGGACGCTGAACACGCTGGACACCATGCCGCCACCGGCTAACCGCCGTAGCTAACCGGCGACGAGCGCTATGCCCCTGTGCAACTTCGGCAACGCGTTCCCGTCCTTCCGACCATCCCCTTCGCGCGCTAATCACGTCACCACGTCCAGGGAAGCCTCGGGAAGCTTGGCATGATCTTGGTTGGGACCTAAACAGCTGGAAAACCGGAGCTCACTGGCGACCCCCTCTTCCGCCGATCTGTTCCTCGGTGAACCTAGGGTTCCGGCGGTGGTTTCTTTCCGGTTTTCGATCGAGGGAGGGGGCGCAAGAACCTATAGATGCCATTTCTAAGCTCTGTTTGCCCTCCCACACGACGATCCTCCCAAATTTCTCCTAAACCTAATTGGGTCCCTAAATGAACTCCCAATCCTAAACTGGGAAATTCTCTGCGCATGAAGGTCGTACCTTGAAACGGTTTGTGCAGTGAGCTCGATGACAAGCTAGCGCTCAGCTTTGCTATGAACATCGAGGGCAGAGAACGATTGTAGCTCGGTTTGCACAGGATCAGAAACCGGGCGGCTAGGCGGCAGTTTACGGAAGTGCTCGGAAAGGAACCTCGTCGGCCGATCTCGTGCCTTTTAGCCAACCTAGGTCAGTGGAGGGCGCAAAACCTGTTGAGCCACCTTCCACACCGAAGCAGGAGATGGCCGGCGCCGCTCGGTGGCCTTCGGCGTGAAGTCTCAGCGCCCCCTCTCACTGAGCCCGTGGAACACCGAGTACACTGAGTTCAGTCGGTTTGGACTCCAGTGTGGCTGACAGGAGGGCCCTACAGGCTACAAAATTGTCCTCAAAAATTGAATTCCTACTGCTCTTAAATAGTGTGACCCCCTTGTCCCTGGTAATTTGATCAAACAACATGTTTGGGTCTGTGAATTTTAATGATTCAAATTGACATTGGGTTTCAAAGAATTTGAGCATATGTGAGGCTGAAATTCAAATTCGGTTTGAATTTGCTCAAATTAGCTCCTAACAAGATGAACTCCAATGAGGATGAAAATTTGAGGACTAACTCAGAAAAATGTGCTGAGTTTGAATATGAACTTAACTTTTGCATTGAAGTGATGAAAACTAGCTGAAATTTGAATTTGCATTCAAATAGCCCCTTTTTCAAATGTCTCCAAAAGTGCCTCAAAAAGGCTTGGATTTGCATGAAACTTGGCCTGAGCCTTCCCAAGAATATTTATGGTCTAGGGGTGAGCTCAACCTCTCATGTTTATGTGTATGAACTCCTACTCTTTGGAGTTATGGGGTTCCCTTCTAATGACCCTCTTGATTGTGTTTACTTGCTCTTCATAAATGTTCATGAGCTAACCACTAAGTTGGCTGTGGTGTGGTGATGTGATGAACATTTTTGCAAGTCCATTCTTGGGCTTTTACATCAACTTTCCCGGCGACAAGGATGGTTAACAAAACTAGTAAACTCCTATAAAAAGGGTGTCCCACCAAGTTGACTCAAGCATACGAGTTTTCGCAAACAAAACAGTTTCAAAACATGGGATCAATATTGTCAAGGGGCACTTGCCTTGCTCCCGTGGTTCGTGTCGCTCAAGTGTCTCGAAATCTTGGTGCTGTAGTTCCTCGTAGACGGCCTCTTGAGGTTGTCCTTCTACTCACGACCACGCACATACAAAATTTACAGCAATCAATCATCATGCACAAACTTTACTCAAGATGCAATGGGGTAGATGAATGCAAATCCTATAGTGCAGTTTATAAAACCAGTTTGTACGTTTTCTTGCATGTTTTAACGGGATTTCATGGGGTTTTATGATGAACAAGGGTGTAGGGATTAAGTGTGGACGTGGTGATGATCTTGACACAAGATCTAGATCGATTCCACCATCAAAAATCAAACAAAACACGATCTGTCCACACACAAAAATTTCTGCTAGAAGGGGGCGAAGAAAACGGATGCGTAGAAACAGCGGTGACGTCGTAAGATGGGTACTGAAGACCTACCTCACTTCCTCCTTGTGGAAGGGCCTTCCTCCTAACAACGGCAGCAGCGGGGGATTTTTCTGCGGGGAATTATGGTAGGGCAGATCGTCGGGCTTCTTCTCCAGCAACGGCTGAGCTCGACGGCGGGGCTCAACGACGGGGCTCGACGGCGGGGCTCGACGGTGGAGCTCTTCGACGACCAAACTCCGGCAAGGGGGTGGGGCTCAACTCGGTGAGTTGGGGGGGCAGGGGCAACTTGGCGAGTTTTGGGGGGGGGGGGGATGCGGCCAAAGGTGTAGGGGGGCTGGGGGTTGTATTTATAAAGGGGAAAAAGAAGAGTCCTAATCAAGTTGGGACTCAACCAAAGAGTCCTAGCAAGATGAGACTCATCCCAAAGAGTCCTAGGGTTTTTCCCCCTCTAGGGCTGCGGCCAATTTGGGGGCAAATCCCCCCAAATGATTCGGAAATTCCCCCCTTTGGGGAATTTGGGGAAGATTTGGAATTTTGGGAAAATTTGAAATGGCTCAATTCAGCTATCTTATTTCCATTTCTCTCAATTTCTATGTCCCTTTCTCCATTCCTATATTCCCTTCTCCATTTCTATATTCTTTTTTTCATTTCTATGGTTCTTTCTCTATTTCTATGGTTCTTTTTAAATGCTTCTCTACATCAAAAATGTATGCAATGCATGATAGTGAAATTGAGGGTGTTACAATGAATTCAGTATTCATGCCGGAGATAGACAAGTTCGTCGTTGTATTCATCGATGACATATTGGTTTACTCCAAGTCAGAAGAAAAACATGCTTAACATTTGCGCACGTGCTACAACGGTTGAGGGAGCACAAATTATATGCCAAGTTCAGCAAGTGCGAGTTCTGGATTGATAAAGTGCCTTTTCTAGGCCATATTATTTCAGCAGAGGGCATCGCATGGACCCTAGCAAAATTGAACAAGTGCTGAAATGGGAATCTCCCAAATCTGTCCACAAGGTCTGAAGTTTCCTAGGTTTAGCGGGGTATTATCGGAGGTTCATTCCAAACTTCTCAAAAATTGCTAAACCAATGACGGAGCTGCTGAAGAAGGGCACGAAATACATGTGGAATGCAGCATGTGAAGCCACATTCAAAACTCTGGTGAAACATCACACAACAGCTCCCGTTCTTGCTCAGCCGGACACGACGAAGCAATTTGATGTATATTGTGATGCATCCGGCATCGGTCTCGGCTGCGTTCTTATGCAAGAAGGACATGTTATGACTTATGGGTGTCGTCAACTGTGAAACCACGAGCAGCATTATCCAACTCGATCTCGAGCTTGCTGCTGTGGTGTTGGCGTTAAAGATGTGGAGGCGTTATTTGCTTGGTAATCTTGTTCACCTCTACACCGACCATAAAAGCTTGAAGTATATTTTCACACAGAAGGAGCTGAATATGAGACAATGGAGATGGTTGAATCTCATAAAAGATTATGAAATCGAGATCCACTACCATCCGGGAAAAGCAAACGTGGTTGCCGACGCGCTTAGTCGGAAAGCCCACGTTCACAACTTGGCGGTTGCTGATTTGGAAGATGAAGAACCGAGTCTCTGTGTCATTCCGTATGGAGTGCTTTATAATCTCGCTCTTATTTCAACAATCCATGAAGAGATTGTTGAGGCTCAAAGAAGAGACAGGGGTATGTCTCATATACGGAGAAGACTAGACAACGGAGAGGTGAAATGTTTCCGGAAGGACGAGGATGGTATGCTATGGTTTAACGACTGTATAGTGGTACCGCGTAACATGAAACTCCGGAAGAAGATCTTGGATGAAGCCCACCTGTCAAAGTTTTCCATCCATCCCGGCAGTAACAAGATGTACCAAGAATTAAAACAGAAATTTTGGTGGACGAGGATGAAGCGGTGTAAAGGTCCCAAAATTCTGAATAAAAAGGGACTGAAGTTTGAACACCATTTGGTTTCAAGTTATGAAAATTTGGACTTGTTTAAATTTTTCCACATGTGATGACACACATGAGTGTCCCACCACTCTAGCCTAGGATTAATTGAGTGTTGGGGGGACAAAGTTATTTTAAAACCCATGTGTAAGCTCTCATGTGCAAGGGAAATGAAATTCAGAATTTTAAACTCAAATTGTTCAAACTCAAATTTCAAATGAGGGCAACAATAGGAATGAAAACTGTTGTGATCAAAACCTCATTTGCAGCAGCCAAACCAAAAATCAGGTTTCATATTTGAATTCTTTAGGTCTAAATTAGGGGGTAGGCAAAGTCTCATGAATTTTTGAAGATATTTTCTACCCATTTTTCCAAATAGACGTAAATGTACAATGAATTCAAATACATATTTGAATTTGGATGAATTCTGCCCAATTATCCAAAGGCAGTTCAGTTTTCAACTCCACACAATTGAATTTCATCATTTGCAAACTTTGGAGATATTTTGGAGGGATAAGGGGGAGAGTGGGACCCACTTGTCATATGCACCCAAATATCTGAAACTGAGTCGGTTCTCTCTGTTCCACTCGCTGGTCACCGAGACAGAGCCGAGGCAGCTCCGGGCGACACCGAGGGGGCAACAGAGACACCTCCTCAGCTGCTGAAGCTCCTCCGTGGACAGTTTCACCATTATCAGCAGCTCAAGCCGTGTCTCTCGTTGCTCACGGACAGCACACCGAGGCTCCCTCTCCCTCACACCGAGCAGAGCAACCTCACCTCCGCCACACTAGCCGATCGTCGAATGATCATGATCTCTACAGAAAAAAGCTTCGTCCAAGCGTGCTCTAGCTGGCTAGCAGCTTCTCCCCACGGTTCCATGCTCGTTTTAACCTAAAAACGGCAAAGTGCCGCTGATCCCGTGTTGAACATCGAAGAACACGAGCTCGGTCACTGTGGACAGCCCGAACCGAGGCAGATCACGCCCAAGCAAGCTACCCCATCGATGCACCCACAACCCTAGTTTCTCACCTCCGAAGCTCTGCCCTAGCCATTGATCACAAAGAAAGAATTTCAAGATTTTCTCCCGGGCGACTCAAACTGACCCTGAGGTAAGGAATTGCAAAATTCGTCCTCAATTCATGTTGTTTGTGTTTCAGACTTCACACACGGGATCTTAACTACCTAGCAAACCTCCTCCATCGACTTTAGACCAAGAAATTGAGTGTAGAGCATGGAATTCGAGTTCTTTTCAAGGAAATACCGCTGGACCATGTCGGGAGCACGGTGCTGATAGGTTTGGAGCGCTCCCCGGCTCTTTTAAACCTCATGTCGACCTTCTACACCTTTCCCTGGTGATCTAAAGCCAAAGAACCGATCATTTGGTGGAGAATTCACCTTGCACAGGCTCGCCGGAACCCTAATCTTTGATGTTACCGGTGCGCAAGGTTTTCCGGCGATCTACGGCCGCCGGCGACCCTCCCGACGTGTTCAGCGGGCCAAATAATGGTAGGGCGGCGAGCAGGGGGTCGGGAGATGGCCGGGAAGGCTGTTCCGGCGACCCTCACCGGAGGGCGCCGCCGCTCGGATCTCTGGCGCGAGGTTGAAGAAGATGGCTGACGGGTGGAACCCACAGTCAGCGTTTAAACATTTTCAGAATTTCCAGTTTTCAGTTTAAATTTTGGAGAGCCACAACTTTGTGTAGGAGTGTCCAAAAATTGTCAAATAAATTTTGTTGGATTCCTCCAAGAGAGTACTATCCAGGGGTACAGCCCAATATTTATGAAAATCACTGGATTTGGCTCATTAATTCATAAAAGAAAATCTTGTAGGATTTATTCAAGGAGTTCTATTTATTGGAAAATTCCCAATTTTGTCCAGGACGTTCTTCCAAAAATACTTGAACTCCAGTAAAAATTTCAGAGGCATTGGACCTTATTTGCTTGGCCAAATGTTGTGTTAATTCCTCATGTCTCTGAAAATTGGAAAATAGAACAGACCTCATTTTCAGATTTTCTCCAATTCTTGTAAAGATCATATATTTGTGTAGGAACTTCCAAATTTAGTGATTCAAATTTATTTAGATTCATATTGAAATACTCTATGCAAATATGCAACCCAATATGAAGGAAATTCAATAATTAATTGTCGAAAATTCTTTGAAGCTTATCAGTAAAAGAATTTTAGAGGGAGTTTGGTTTATCCAAAAATCCTCAAATTTGGCCAGAATAATCCTTAGTATGTTATTGAACTCATGTAAAAATTTCAAATCATTTGGAGTTGAGTTATGCGGGAGAATTCAGATTTCAAATACTGTGTTCAAATGAATACAGAGACTTTTAGAAAATGTCCCAGAGTCGGAAAAATCATTTCTGGGCAATTCTTAGCTCCAAAAATCCTAGGAAAATTTATGAGGACTCTATGAACTATAATTGAAGTTGTAGTTCACTAAGTTAGGCATGAACATGTGAGTTACTTCAGAAGTAATTTCTTTTTTTCTTAATTGCTTAGGGAATTGTTCTGAATAAAAAACTCAATGAAAAGTGTTCATTTTTGGTCCATGACGCTTTCATGTAACCAGGAATTCACATGTAAATTTTCAGCTCAAATTGAGCTTTGGATATTCCTGTCCTTGTTCTCCAATCTTATGCATAGGAGAAGAACATAGGGATTAGTGGAGAAATTATGGGAGACCCAATTTCCTTCCACTTTGGCTGAAATTTGACAAGCTAAGTCTCTGTGTAGTGCATGACTTCCTGTAAAAATTTCGAAGTCGTTGGAGATAAGGATCTGTAGTTCTACCCAAATCATTCTAGCAACTTATATGTTCATTAGGAACTTAGCTAGGGATGTTATGAAACATCTAAGGCAGATTTAGTTCCTTTGAGTTCTTTGCACAACAGAGGCAACAAAATCATCCTAGGATCTCCACACAGCCTTTGTTATTAAGAAGTTTTAATCTCTTAAGTCTTTAAATTGCATTATAAAATATTATGCATATACATGTCGATAGGGTTCACGACGAAGGACTTCGACGGAGCCATCCCTTGACGTGTGGATCAGTTGAGTAAATTCAGAAAGATCAAGGGATCAAAGATCACTAACTTTGATTATATACAACTACCCAGCAAAACAGGCAAGCTCCGGTTTGCATTAACCATTTTTACAAAATTTACTGTTTTGAGAACTTACTTTGAGCACCCAATTAAATTTTGCATTAGAGTCTTCTTTGAAAACCCAAATGCAGAGCCAGGAAAACCCTGGATTTGGGCTTAGGTTTGTAAACCTCGATTAGCTACTGCAATGCTAAGATAGTGTAGGATTCGGTACAAGTCGAGTAGTCAGAACTGCTCGCGAGATTAGGCTAGGGGCACACCACTCGGGTAAAGATAGCAAATGGAACACATGGCAAGAAAAATGAGACCGAGCGGAGAGTAAGGGCAGCAGGACATTGGGGCCTGGGTGCCATAGCTCCGCTTGTGTCGATTGAGGATTGAGCCGTGTGCGGGCCTGTTGAACAAGCTAGAACAGTACCGAAGACCTACCGGATATATGGGAACCAGGAAACCAATGTAATTCGGGTAGCTGGGTGTTGAGGCATTGCTTGTCGTCCAGAGGGTAGGTTGAGAGCTTGAGGTGTAAATCGTCTGGCGGCACTGCGGATGCACGTGCAGAGACCTCTTGCTCGGGTTGATAGGACCGGTTCAACATTTGGCTGACGGATGAAAGGTGGTCGCGTACGACGTCCGTGATGGTTGCTGTAGGAAACATTGAGTACGGGCGTACGTGACGGGTTATTCGGGTAACCCTGCAGGTGTAAATCGATTATGATCGCCGTCCCTCGCAGTCAGTGAGTACCACTTGTTCACTGTACCGTGACGTAGAAAGAACATGCTAGATACATGTTAAAAAGTTGCTGATTGAAAGATGAACTTTGATTGTTAATGATTTGCTGTAGTTTAGAGCTAATTAAAGTTACTTTCAACCTTAGGCGAAGCACATGAGAGAAATGTGTTTCTTGTTTGATTGCGGCTCTCTTATGTGTCTTGGCATGAGGTTTTCTCCACACCTGCTGCTAAAACTTGAAAGTAAGAGCAAACTAAATAGGCATGTCGTTTGCAACTTACCTTTCTATTTCACATTGCAATTCTAGCATATAGAGTTACATGTTTAGGTGAGACGGGTCAGTCTTGCTGAGCCTATGTGCTGACGCTTGCTATATGAGTGGTTTTGCAGGTTAACTTCGGTTCTTAAGAGAAGGTTGTCCGGTGAGACTCGGAGACTTCCGAGTCGTTTAACACGTGGAGAACCCGGCTGCTGCCGTATGACTTCGTGTTGCTAGCAAGAAGAGTCCGCGGGCTGGATCTCTTCTCGAGTGCTTAGTAGATATGAAACGTGAGAAAAACTAGTCTTCCGCTGTAGTTATTTGATGTAAATTATTTGCAAAGATCATTTGTAAGCTTCCGCTATGATTTATGTAATACATGGTTCTTATAGTGTGCTGTTGGGTGCCGCGTATCCCGGCACCACCCAATGTGATTCCCGGGCGAGTGGCACGACCCCGTGATCAGGTGGTCGGGGCCCTCTCAGCGTGGTATCAGAGCCGCATTGGTAATAGCGCACGGAATAAGGATTGTATTACGACAAAAAACTTAGGTTACGGTGAGGATACGGTACTAGGCCCACATAAGGACTATTATTAGCTTAATATGAAGGTGGCAACCTCACTTATTTGATATATCAGAAAATCGTGCATCTCGGGACGTTCTATGTCTTGGGGGTGCATGTAAGCGATGTCCACCAGTGCGCACAAGCTGAAGGGTGGAGCCCCACGGGTGGCAGGTAACCCGGCCCGCTTTAGTATCCTCTACGACTCCTCATGTCGTTTGGGGTACTCGAGCGACGCCCTTCCCTGGCATGCTATGGGCAAGTTTGGGAGACCCCATCACGTGGTTAGTAACGTGAACATGCAGCTCAAGGCGTGTTTGGCTTGAGAACACCCGTGCGAGTGATGACGGACGGGTGTATGGAACTGTATTGAGACCGGGTTCGGTGTGCAGCCGAACCTGATGATTGTGTGCAACTTATGCAGGTTCTAACCACGAAACCGTAGTACGAGTAGAACACGTTTGCGAGTGACCGTTTTAGTGCCACCTAAGGATACGGATCTGCCGGTATAATCCGGTTAGGATTTTCTTTTGTGAGGCAACGTAGTACCGTCATATGTCTTACGGTGCATCGCCACCGTACTACAATTTATAACTTCTTTCCTATGAAGAAATCATTCATGACTAACTTTAAACTAAAAATGGAAGTTGTAAAACACATATTAGCTAATGAACTCTTCATTTGATCTAAGCTTCAAAGGGGAGAATAGATAGGCTTCTAGGTTTCTCAAAAACAGAGTGCTCTGTTCTGGCAGAAATTTTTGCTGGACTTTGACAGAGCATAACTCCGAGAAGATTGACCCAATGTAGGTTTATGATACAGTTAAGGAAAAAATTTTAAGTGCTCTACAACTTTTTGTAGACCTCTACAGAAAAATCGCACACCAAATTGGTTGAATGTCCAGTTGAATGCAAACTGTTCAGAAAACAGGACAACTGCAAACCTTCCTGGATGTTTCTGTATAACACTTATAACTTTCTATAGAAAAATCCCTAAGTAGCCTATGATATACCGTTGGAAATTTTATGAAATTTGCAACATTTTTGTAGTTCAAAGTTTGTTCAGATTCTTAATGTATTTGCATATACAACTGTGATAAAAATCAGCCACATACAAAGGAGATGCTGGCAAATTTTATCCAGGAATTCTGTCGACTTTGTAAAATCATAACTTTTGATCCAGAAGTGATATAGAGGCATGTGAATGCTCGTTGGAAATATATTGAAGTTAACGTTAACTTTTATATTCAACTTGAGTTATGAAAATGCTTCTAACTGGATCAAAATCTGGATTTAGTGCATCAAGGTCTGTTCTGTACAGAAGAGGAAAATGAGTGATATCATGCAGGCTAGCACAAGTTATGTGCCCCAAAAGTACCGGTTGATGTTCTGAACGCTGTTCGGTGAAATATGGAGGCCCCTGTATGATTAACTCCTCAGAGGTTGATTGCTGGTCACGTATCACAACTTGCACTACCTCCACAGCAGCAGCATCAGACGGTGGTTTGTGCTCCACCGCTGCAGCTATATGTATCTAACTTCCAACCACAAGTTAGTGAAGAGCTGGAGAGACATCCGTGCTCCATTTGTGGTCGGATGGTCCATTATGCTAGGTATTGTGGGGAGGAAATTCAAGTCTGCGGGTCATTATACTTTCAATGTTCAGACCTGTACCTATATCTGCAGAAAAGAGGGCAGAAAAGGGGCAACATTCACTACACAGTGAGTGATGATGTTCCGGAAGGAGAAGACGCGTTAGCAGAGATGCTTTCTCTGAATTAGCTACCGGTATTAATTCTCTTCGACTCCGGTGCCACACCTAGCTTTGTTAGTCAATCTTTTGTGGCTCCACATTAGCTCCAAATTACTTTTACAAAGAGGCAATACCTCATATCTTTGCCGGGCAGCATTACAACAAGTGATGTTGTTTTCCGAGCACCTCTTTGTTTGCAGGTTAGACTATAACCCGTGAGCCTCCTTATTCTTGGGGTCTGAAGATCAACATTATTTTGGGGATGTCGTGGTTGAATTACCACAATGCGGTTCTCAACAGCAGTGTTCAATCCGTTAAGCTCAACACCCCACAACATGGTCTTCATACATTATTTCTGGGCACCAGTCGGCAACAGATTGCAATATTGAACCACTCGGAAACTGTTAAGATACAGGACAGTCCGGTGGTACGCGAATTTCAGGATGTGTTTCCCAATTGTTTACCGGGCATACCGCCTGAACGGGACGTAGACTTCAAGATTGAACTTGCGCCGGGAACACCACTGAGTTCACAAAGACCGTACAAAATGGCACCCAATGAATGGGCAGAGTGGAAGACACCACTGAATGACCTTATGAGCAAATGTGTTGTACGACAGAGTTCATCACCTTGGGGTTGTTTAGCATTGTTTGTAAAGAAGAGGGACGAAACACTACGACTTAGTGTTGATTTTTGTCCGCTTAACATTGTGACAATCAAGAACAAGTACCCGTTACCACAGATCAACATTGTTTGATCAGTTGGTCAAAGCAAAGATCTTTTCTAAGATGTACTTAAGATCAGGGTGCCATTAGATTGAAATACGGGCCGAGGATATTTCAAAGACAGCTTTTCGATGAGATACGGGTTTTCTGAGTACCTTGTCAAGTTCCTTGGTCTCACCAAAGCTCCAGCTCAGTTCATGTACTTAATGAACTCAGTATTCATGCTGGAGCTGGACCAGTTTGTCATGGTCTTCATCGATGACCTACTGGTTTAGTCCAAGTCGGAGGAAGAACACAAGAAGCATCTGCGTATAGTCTTGCAACGGCTGCGGGATCATAAGCTATACGCGAAATTCAGCAAGCGTGAATTCTAGATATTGCAAGTACTTTTTCTCGGGCATATCATCTCAGCAGAGGGCATCGCTGTAGACCCGAGTAAGATTGCACAAGTGCTGCATTGGAAGTCCCCGAGGTCTATTCATGAGGTACGGAGTTTCCTCGGACTCGCGGGATATTATTGGAGGTTCATTCCGAACTTCCCGAAGATTACCAAGCCTATGACAGAGCTGCTGAAGAAGACTACCAAATATGTTTGGAGTCCAACATGCTAAGCAGCATTCAAGGCATTAGTGAAGCACCTAACATCAGTACTGGTTTTGGTGCAGCCAGACACAACAAAACTGTTCGATATGTACTGCGATGCATCCGGCATTGGGCTCGGATGTGTGCTGATGCAAGACCGAAGGGTGGTCATGTATGGATCACGGCAACTCAGGAATCATGAGCAACAATATCTGACTCATGACTTAGAGCTCGCTGCCGTGGTACTCGCACTCAAAATGTGGGGGCACTACCTACTCGGTAACCTCGTGCATTTATATACCGACCACAAAAAGCCTCAAGTACATATTCACTCAGAAAAAGCTGAACAAGAGGCAGTGAAGATGGTTAGAGTTGATAAAGGATTATGAAATAGAGATCCATTATCACCCTGGCAAAGCAAACATAGTGGCGGATGCGCTGAGTCACAAGTCACATGTTCCTAATCTAACCATAACCCCGTTGGAAGAGAGTGAGCCACCATTATTTGTGGTTCCCTGTAGAGCTCTCTACAGTTTAGCTTTTATCCCCACCATCCGTGAAGAAAGGGTGGCAGCCCAGGAACATGACAGGGACATGTCACATTTGCAGAGACGTATAGACAGTGGGGGGCTGAAATGTTTCCGGAAAGACAGAGACGGCGTCCTATGGTTCAAGGACCGGATAGTCGTAACCCGTAGTTACGGAAGAAAATGCCGCACACCCTGAATTGGTGTTATTTTGGAAAAATGGTCACCTTCAGGATTGATCTTGTCAATAATGCAGAAGCAAAGGTTTGGCTGATTCAAGCGAACCTTAAAGCGGCTCAATCCCAATAGAAACAGTATGCGGAACGGAGAAAACATCCTTTGCAATTTGAAGTTGGGGATCACGTGTATCTACGTATATCTCCATTAAAGGGCGTGAACAGATTCGGGGTGAGAAGAAAGTTGGCACCCCGATTCATCGGTCCATTCCAGGTTTTGGAAAGATGTGGCTCTGTTGCACCAGCTGGAATTACCAGCGATATTCACCGGTGTGTACGACATCTTCCACATTTCTCAGCTGAGGAAGTACCTCAAGTGTTCAACCACCATTCAGCTGGGGAATATCGAGGAACTGAAACCAGATCTCACACATCAGAAGGGACTGGTTCAGATCATCGAACAAAAAAGGGCCGAACCACACGCGACCATACGTTGTGGTTCTATAAAGTTTTATGGAGTGGTTACTCCAAAGTTGAAGCGACATGGTAGAGCGAAGGATTTCTTCGCGCCAATTATCCTGACTTTTGATGTCACACATCCTAAAATTTTTCCACCATCCTCTCCCTTATTTTTACTTTGTAATCTCGGGACGAGATTCCTTTTAAGGGGGGAGGAATGTAAAGGTCCCAAACTTTTGAATAAAAAGGGACTGAATTTTGAACACCATTTGGTTTCAAGTTATGAAAATTTGGACTTGTTTAAATTTTTCCACATGTGATGACACACATTAGTGTCCCACCACTCTAGCCTAGGATTAATTGAGTGTTGGGGGACAAAGTTATTTTAAGACCCATGTGTAAGCTCTCATGTGCAAGGGGAAATGAAATTCAGATTTTTAAACTCAAATTGTTCAAACTCAAATTTCAAATAAGGGCAACAATAGGAATGCAAACTGTTGTGATCAAAACCTCATTTGCAGCAGCCAAACCAAAAATCAGGTTTCATATTTGAATTCTTTAGGTCCAAATTAGGGGGTAGGCAAAGTCTCATGAATTTTTGAAGATATTTGCTACCCATTTTTCAAATAGACCTAAATGTACAATGAATTCAAATACATATTTGAATTTGGATGAATTGTGCCCAATTATCCAAAGGCAGTTCAGTTTTCTACTCCACACAATTGAATTTCATCATTTGCAAACTTTGGAGATATTTTGGAGGGATAAGGGGTAGAGTGGGACCCACTTGTCATATGCACCCAAATATCTGAAACTGAGTCGGTTCTCTCTGTTCCACTTGCTGGTCACCGAGACAGAGCCGAGGCAGCTCCGGGTGACACCGAGGGGGCAACAGAGACACCTCCTCAGAAGCTGAAGCTCCTCCGTGGACAGTTTCACCGTTATCAGCAGCTCAAGCCGTGTCTCTCGTTGCTCACGGACAGCACACCGAGGCTCCCTCTCCCTCACACCGAGCAGAGCAACCTCACCTCCGCCACACCAGCCAATCATCGAATGATCACGGTCTCTACAGCAAAAAGCTTCGTCCAAGCGTGCTCTAGCTTCCTAGCAGCTTCTCCCCACGATTCCATGCTCATTTTCACCTAAAAACGGCAATGTGCCGCTGCTCCCGTGTTGAACGTCGAAGAACACGAGCTCGGTCACCGTGGACAGCCCGAACTGAGGCAGATCACGCCCAAGAAAGCTACCCCATCGATGCACCTACAACCCTAGTTTCGCACCTCCGAAGCTCATCCCTAGCTATTGATCACAGAGGGAGAATTTCAAGATTTTCTCCCGGGCGGCTCAAACTGACCCTGAGGTAAGGAATTGCAAAACTTCACACACGGGATCTTAACTACCTAGCACACCTCCTCCATCAATTTTAGACCTAGAAATTGAGTGTAGAGTAAGGAATCCGAGTTCTTTCCGAGGGAATACCGCTGGACCACGTCAGGCGCACGGTGCTGATAGGTTTGGAGTGCTCCCCGGCTCTTTTAAACCTCATGTCGACCTTCTACACTTTTCCCTGGTGATCTAGATCCAAAGAACCGATCATTTGGTGAAGAATTCACCATGCACAGGCTCGCCGGAACCCTAATCTTTGCTGTCACCGGTGCGCAAGGTTTTCCGGCGATCTACGGCCGCCGGCGACCCTCCCAACGTGTTCAGCGGGCCAAATAATGGTGGGGCGGCGAGTAGGGGTCAGGAGATGGCCGGGAAGGCCGTTCCGGCAACCCTCACCGGAGGGCGCTGCCGCTCGGGTCTCTGGTGCGAGGTTAAAGAAGATGGCTGACGGGTGGGACCCACAGTCAGCGTTTAAACATTTTCAGAATTTCCAGTTTTCAGTTTAAACTTTGGAGAGCCACAACTTTGTGTAGGAGTGTCCAAAAATTGTGAAATAAATGTTGTTGGATTCCTCTCAGAGAGTACTATCCGTGGGTGCAGCCCAATATTTATGAAAATCCCTGGATTTGGCTCATTAATTCATATAAGGAAAATCTTGTAGGATTTATTCCAAGAGTTCTATGTATTGGAAAATTCCTAATTTTGGGCAGGACATTCCTCCAAAAATACTTGAACTCCAGTGAAAATTTCAAAGGCATTGGACCTCATTTGCTTGGCAAAATGTGGTGTTAACTCCTTATGTCTCTGAAAATTGGAAAATAGAACAGCCCTCATTTTCAGATTTCCCCCAATTCTTGTAAAGATCATATCTTTGTGTAGGAACCTCCAAATTTAGTGATTAAAATTGGGTCAGATTCAGATTGAAATACTCTATATAAATATGCAACCCGATATGAAGGAAATTCAATAAATAATTCTGGAAAATTCTCTGAAGCTTATCAGTAAAAGAATTTTAGAGGGAGTTTGGTTTATCTAAAAATCCTCAAAATTTGCCAGAATAATCCTTAGGATGTTATTGAACACATGTAAAAATTTCAAATCATTTGGAGTTGAGCTGTGCGGGAGAATTCAGATTTCAATGTACTGTGTTCAAATGAATAGAGACTTTTCAGAAAATGTCCCAGAGTTGGAAAAATCATTTCTGGGCAATTATTAGCTCCAAAAATCCTAGGAAAATTCATGAAGACTCTATGAACTATAATTGAAGTTGTAGTTCACTAAGTTGGGCATGAACATGTGAGTTACTTCAGAAGTAATTTCTTTTTGCTTAATTGCTTAGGGAATTGTTCTGAATCAAGAACTCAATGAAAATGTTCATTTTTGGTCCAGGACACTTTCATGTGACCAGGAATTCACATGCGAATTTTCAGCTCAAATTGAGCCTTGGATCTTCCTGTCCTTGTTCTCCAATCTTAGGCATAGGAGAAAAACATAGGGATTAATGGAGAAATTATGGGAGACCCAATTTCCTTCCACTTTGGCTGCAATTTGGCAAGCTAAGTCTCTGTGTAGTGCATGACTTCCTGTAAAAATTTCGAAGTCATTGGAGATCAGGATCTGTAGTTCTACCCAAATCATTCTAGCAACTTATATGTTCATTAGGAACTTAGCTAGGGATGTTATGAAACATCTAAGGCAGATTTAGTTCCTTTGAGTTCATTGCACAACAGAGGCAACAACATCATCCTAGGATCTCCACACAGCCTCTGTTCTTAAGAAGTTTTAATCTCTCAAGTCTTTAAATTGCATTATAAAATATTATGCATATACATGTCGATAGGGTTCACGACGAAGGACTTCGACGGAGCCATCCCTTGACGTGTGGATCAGTTGAGTAAATTCAGAAAGATCAAGGGATCGAAGATCACTAACTTTGATTATATACCACTACCCTGCAAAACAGGCAAGCTCCGGTTTGCATTAACCATTTTTACAAATTTTACTGTTTTGAGAACTTACTTTGAGCACCCACTTAAATTTTGCATTAGAGTCTTGTTTGAAAACCCAAATGCATAGCCAAGAAAACCTTGGATTGGGCTTAGGTTTGTAAACCTCGATTAGCTACTGCAGTGCTAAGATAGTGTAGGATTCGGTACAAGCCGAGTAGTCGGAACTGCTCGCGAGATTAGGCTAGGGGCACACTACTCGGGTAAAAATAGCAAATGGAACACATGGCAAGAAAAATGAGACCGAGCGGAGAGTAAGGGCAGCAGGACGTTGGGGCCTGGGTGCCATAGCTCCGCTTGTGTCGATTGAGGACCGAGCCGTGTGCGGGCCTGTTGAACAAGCTAGAACAGTACCGAAGACCTACCGGATATATGGGAACCGGGAAACAGATGTAATTCGGGTAGCTGGGTGTTGAGGCATTGCTTGTCGTCCAGAGGGTAGGTTGAGAGCTTGAGGTGTCAATCGGCTGGCGGCACTGCGGATGCGTGCGCAGAGACCTCTTGCTCGGGACGATAGGACCGGTTCAACATTTGGCTGACAGATGAAAGGTGGTCGCGTACGACGTCTGTGATGGTTGCTGTTGGCAACATCGAGTACGGGCGTACGTGACGGGTTATTCGGGTAACCCTGCAGGTGTAAATCGATTATAATCGCCGTCCGTCACGGTCAGTGAGTACCACTTGTTCAATGTACCATGACGTAGAAAGAACAGGCTAGATACATGTTAAAAAGTTGCTGATCTAAAGATGAACTTTGATTGTTAATGATTTGCTGTAGCTTAGAGCTAATTAAAGTTACTTTCAACCTAAGGCGAAGCACATGAGAGTAATGCGTTTCTTGTTTGATTGCAGCTCTCTTATGTGTCTTGGCATGGGGTTTTCTCCACACTTGCTGCTAAAACTTGAAAGTAAGAGCAAACTAAATAGGCGTGTCGTTTGCAACTTACCTTCCTATTTCACATTGCAATTATAGCATATAGATTTACATGTTTAGGTGAGACGGGTCAGTCTTGCTGAGCCTATGTGCTCACGCTTGCTATATGAGTGGTTTTGCAGGTTAACTTCGGTGCTTAAGAGAAGGTTGTCCGGTAAGACTCGGAGACTTCCGAGTCGTTTAACACATGGAGAACCAGGCCGCTGACGTATGACTTCGTGTTGCTAGCGAGAAGAGATCCGCGAGAAGAGTCCGCAGGCTGGATCTCTTCTCGAGTGCTTAAGAGATATGAAACGTGAGATAAACTAGTCTTCCGCTGTAGTTATTTGATGTAAATTATTTGCAAAGATCATTTGTAAGCTTCCGCTATGATTTATGTAATACATGGTTCTTATATGTGTGCTGTTGGGTGCCGCGTATCATGGCACCACCCAATGTGATTTCCGGGTGAGTGGCACGACCCCGTGATCAGGTGGTCGGGGCCCTCTCAAGCGGGAAATCGCCAAGTACGTATCCGAGTGTGATACGTGTAGACGGGTCAAGACTGACCATATGCTGAATATACCGGCATGGAAATGGGAGGATGTGGGTATGGATTTCATCGCCGGATTACCGCTCACATCCCGGAAGCATGACTCGGTTTGGGTGATCGTCGACTGGTTGACGAAATCAGCTCATTTCATACCGGTGAACACTCATTATCGAGCAAGACAATATGCGGAGTTGTATATCTCAAGAATTATATGCTCACATGGTATCCCAAAGTCCATCATTTCAGATCGAGGTGTGCTGTTTGTTGCTCGATTTTCGGAGCAGCTGCGCACCTCGTTGGGCACCAAGCTGATTAGAAGCTCCGCATATCACCCTCAGATTGATGGACAAACGGAGAGGGTGAACCATGTACTAGAAGACATGTTGAGAGCGTGTGCCATCCACCACGGTTGGAATTGGGATGATCACTTACCGTTGGCGGAGTTTTCATACAACAACGGGTATCAAGCGAGTATTAAAATGGCACCGTGTGAAGCTCTCTACGGCCGGAAGTGTCGCACACCGCTGAATTGGTGTGAGTCCGGTGAAAGAGTACTGTTCGGGGTTTATCTTGTCAATGAAGCCGAAGACCGAGTTCGGTTGATACAAGATAATTTGAAGGTTGCACAATCCTGACAGAAGAGCCACGCTGATCAAAGGCGTAGGCCATTGCATTTTGACGTTGGAGAGCACGTTTATCTTCGTGTATCTCTGATGAAGGGAATTCAACGGTTCGGTGTAAATGGGAAACTCGCTCCCCGCTTTATAGGTCCATTTGCTATCATGGAGAAGTGCGGACCCGTAGCCTACCGGCTGGAACTACCGGCAAGTCTTGCTGGTGTTCATGATGTATTTCATGTGTCACAGCTGCGAAAGTGCCTCAAATTCACCGCTGCTGTTCGCACCGAAGAAATCAACGAATTGAAACTTGATCTTATCTAAACCGAGCGACCGGTTCAGATTGTAGATGAAAAGACCTGAATAACCTGGAACCGGACGACAAAATTTTACAAGGTGCTGTGGAGTAATCATACCGCGGAAGAGGCGACGTGGGAAAGTGAAGATTACCTCCGCACCAACTATCCAGAACTTTTATCTTTGTACAGTTTGTAATTATCTCTACCGTCTCGTCTTCTTTTGTAATCTCGGGACGAGATTCTTTTAAGGGGGGAGGAATGTAGAAGTCCCAAAAATGTATGTGAATAAACCAAAGTTTGAATTCTAGGGGTTGCAAATTCATGAAAAATGGGACTTGCTAAAACTTTTCTACACGCAAAGTGGTACATGGATGGTCATCAAAAAGGGGCTCACATGTTCATTTGAATATGTTGAACCAATATAGACTTAACCACTCAGTTACATGAAAGTTAAAAATCAAATTTCCAAATTCAAAGTTCCTCACAAATTGTGGCCAAACCATTGAATACTCTTGCAGTCTATGCTCTTGACTTGGAGGAAAACTAGGGTGGCAAACTTTTCATTTTAGGTTGGGCTAAAAAGGAATTAACCAGGAGCAATTGCAAATTCAAACTGAATTCAAATTTGCTATGCAAATTCAAACTGAATTCGGCGCATTCAAACTCTAGCCCACTTTTGAAATTCAGAGCTTTGGAATTTGAGAGATGGACATGAGGAGATCTTTTGAGAGGAGGAAATTTGGGTGGAGCTCACATGTCATTGAGCTCAATTTGTGACTTGCACCCTAAGCAACCAAGACTTTGTCTCTGTTTTCCACTCGAACAGCCGAGAGCACACAGAACGCCACCCAGCTGTCACCGCGCCACCTCCTGTGGTTTTTTCCCTCGCGCTGGCGACCAGGGTGGCTGCTTCATTCCCCTATTGGCGTGATCATCTCCTCACTGACCGAAGCAACTCGGCTTTCACTTCCTCTCTCGCAAAGAACCGAGCCCCCACCGCTGCACCTCAGTGATCAAACAGGAAAACTCATGTGCAACTCCCCTCTGAGCTGCAAAACAGCATGGCGCACTTGTCCTTCATCCCCTCAGCGCAAAAGCTAGCAAGTTCTGGCGTTTCCCTAGCCCTAGAACACTTCATCCGCGGCGACCTAAAGCAAACCGGCGACCGGGCGCACGTGGACATCTCTCCACAGAGGCTTTCAGGCCCGAGCAAGCACGGCCACAGGAGCGCCCTACCTCGGTGCTGCTCTCCTCCAAAACTTGGAGCAAACCGTGGATCATCGCCGGCGAATTCGACGTTTTTGCTCCGGCTGGTGCAAACCAAGTAACTGGTACGGGAACTCAAAAATTCTCACTCGTTAATCCTCCTTAGATCATCAACTCTTGCACACAAGGTCTAGACTAGCCGGCGATCATTTTCCTTTTAGCAACCATGGCTTGAATTCAACTTGGAGCGGCATATTTTCCTGTTTTTCGAGCGCTTCTATGGCGGAAGCGATCGGGCGCACGGTGAGGAACCATTTGGAGGCGTTTTCAAGCACCGGTTCTTCTTTTCTGAGCTAACCTAGTACCCACTGGTGCTTTAGAGCGGGTTGGCCGAGCTTTTAGTGGGCTAGAAACCTTGGCCGACGGTGCCGAACGTTTCCCGTAGCCACCACACGTCGCCGAGCTACTTCTGGCCACCGGCAGCCCGAGCACACTTTACCAGCGTGTTCCCGGCCTCCCAAACCCCCTAGCAGCAAGCCTCCGGTCGGGAGATGGCCGGAAATGGGTTGCCGGCGAGGAGCAGGTTGGTCCGGCAAGGGGGTTAGCGTGCGCGCGCGAGGGAACGGGTGAGAGGAAGGTGAAAGGGGTGGTCCCACGCATCAGTGACTTAAATTTTAAATCTTTGATCGGCTGTGGCTCTGGGATCCCCTGTGGCTGCGTGCCAAAACAGTGTGGCCCGGTGTGGCCCAAAATCTATTGGCTGTGGTTTAAACACGTGGGCCCAATTCATTTCCAATAGCAAAACAATTCCAGATTGTGCCATAACTTTGGAAAATCATATCTTTGTGTAGGAAACTCCAAATTGAGTGATTCAAATTGGGTTGGATTCATTTTGCAAAGATCTATCCAAATTTGAACCCCAATTTTCATGAAAGTCAATATTAAATTCTAAAATTCATGAAGGTTTTCTGATAAAGAATTATTGAGGGAGTTTGGTTCATCCAAAAATCCTCAAATTTTTCTAGAATATTCTTAAGCATATTGTTTACCATGTAGCAAATTTTCACCTCATTTGAAGATAATTTGTGTTGGAATTTGCTAAATACAAACTGCTGTGTTCATAGTGGTCCAGAAACATTTTCAGAAAAGGTTTCCCAACTTGTAAAATCTATTCTAGGCAATTCATAGCTCCAAAAATCATGAGAAAATCTAGGCAACCTCTCTGAGTCCTACTTGAAATTTTAGTTCACTTGATTGGGCATGAAAATGCACTTTACTCCAGAATTAATTCATTTTAGTAGAAATGCTTAAGGATTTATTCTGGAGGGACTACTCAAGTAAAACGTCTGAATTTTGTATCATAATACTTCATATGACCAGGAACTCACATGCAAATTATGAGCTCAAGTTGAGCCTTAGAACTCCCTGTTCTTGTCTACCATGCTTATGTATGTGGGAAAATACATAAGACTCTTGTGGGAATTATGGGAGACACAAATTCCCTCCACATTAGCTGCAATTTGGCAAGCCAAGTCTCTGTGGAGTGTATGACTTCCAGTAAAAATTTCGAAGTCATTGGAGGTCAGGATCTTTAGTTATGTCCAAATCATTCTAGTTCATCTCTTATGTTCATTAGGAAACTTAGTTAGTTATAAACTAAAACACTAAGACAAATTTAGTTCATTGATGTTTCTTTGCACAACAGGGGCAACAAAGCCATTTTTGGCATTTCCACACAGCCTCTGTTCTTAAGAAAGCAAATCTTTAACTCTTTGAATTGCATTGTAAAATTTGTGCATATACATGTCAATAGGATTCACAATGAAGGGGATTCGAAGGAGTGATTCATTGAAGTTGGATCAGACTCCAGAGGATCAAGGGCACAAGGATCACTAACTGCTTATATATACTACTACCCTTCAAAACAGGCAAGCTCCAGTTTGCATTTAACAACTTTTAAGTTTTTACTTTGTATTCACTTATTGGTTAGGATATGAACTGTGCATTAGGTCTAGATGATTTGATACTCCTCTTGCATGACCAAATAAACCCATGGAGTATTGGGTAGATGTCTTTTCATCATGTAGAACTTCCATGCCTAAGTAAGGTTCGGTAGAAGTCGAGTGGCGAGATGCTACTTGCATGACCAGGAAAAACAGGGGCATACGGGATTGGTTCAGATAATTTGTTAGCAAGTGAAGTTGAGACCGGGAAGGTTGTAGGAGCAGCAGGACATAAGGGTCTGGGTGCGTTAGACCTGTCCATGTCAGTCAAGGACCAATCCGTATGCGGCCCTGTTGAGCAAGTTTGAGTTGTGTACCGGACTCATGCTGGCTATATGGGACCCAGTAAACCAATGTACCTCGGGAAGCTTGCGTTGAGCCTTTTCGGTTCGCCTCAAGCGAGAGGGCCGGTGTGCAGTATGTGGGTAACACTCTCATGACATCTCATTAGAGTAGGTGCACCATGAGAGTGGCTATTGTACGGGGCGATTTGATCGATTCAACGTGGGTGAAACGGGGGAAAGGCTGCCATGTACGACGTCAGTGATGGTTGCTGTAGGAAACGTCGAGTACGGGCGTACGTGTCGTGTAGTCCCGGTGTTATTGATTCGAATCACCGTCACTCGCTGAAGAGGATTGAGCATACTTGTTCTCACAGTTGTGACGTAGTAAGAACTTGCATGAGAAAGGAACTATTCACTATGGTTTGAAGTTCATACTAGCTTTGTGATGTATCTTTGATGAATAGCTAGAGCAAACTCGATTCATTTACACCGTGAGCAAATTACATTGGGGGAAAGCGTTTCTTGTTTGATTGTGGACTCTGGATGTGGCGTGCCCAAGGTTACTATTAATTTGCTGCTAATAAGAATTGAAAGTAAGGATTCACATTTAGGCGAGTTTATTATGCATTATGCTATCCTACTTTATGTCTATACCCTCATGTAGAGTTTCATGACTAGGTTTGACGGTTAAGTCTTGCTGAGCTTTATGCTCACGGATACTATCCTAGTTGTTTGCAGGTATTGACTTTATGCTTATGAGGATGGCTGTCGATGAGACTCGGAAACCTCCGAGTGGTTACTCATGAGCATCCTTGCCGCTGCGGTTTGTTCTTCGTGTTGCAAGTAAGAAACGTCCGCGGGCTGGACTGTTTCTTTGATGCTAAGCTAGAAATGAGTCGTGAGAGTTATAGTCTTCTGCTGTAGTTTATTTTGAGATAAGTATTTGTAAAGTACTCTTGTACGCTTCCGCAAATGGTTTATGTAATATGATGTTTCCTCGATCGTATGCTGTTGGGTGCCGCATCGCACGGCACCACCCGACGCGGTCCGCAGGCCCCGGCAGGAGGCCCTAGCGCAAGAAAGAAGTGAGGTAGGTCTTTGTTACCCCTCTTACAACGTCGCCGCTGTTTCTACGCACCCGTTTTCTTCGCCCCCTTCGAGCAGAAACTTCTGCATGTGGACAGACCATGTTTTTGTCGATTTTTGACGGTGGGATTGATCTACACATGGTGTCAAGATTATAACCACGTCCACACTTGATCCCAGCAACCTTGATCATCATAAAAACCCATGGAAGCCTACTAAAACATGCAAGAACACGTACAGACTGGTTTTATAAAACTGCACCATAGGAATTGCATTCATCTATCTCATTGCATCTTGAGTAAGGTTTGTGCATGACAATTGATTGCTATAAATTTTGTATGTGCATGCTCGTGAGTAGGACACGCTCAAGAGGCCGTCTACGAGGAACTACAGCACCAAAACTTCGAGACGCTTGAGCAACACGAGCCACGGGAGCAAGGCAAGTGCTCCTTGACCATATTGATCCTATGTTTTTAAAACTGTTTTACTTGGGAAAACTCGTATGCTTGAGTCAACTTGATGGGACACCATTTTTATAGGAGTTTACTAGTTTTGTTAACCATCCTTGTCGCCGGGAAAGTTGATGAGTCGGGTATGGTCGTTTTTTCTTTTTCTTCGCTCAACTTACGGGATACGAGAAGCTGAAATAAAACTTGCTAGCTACTGCACTAATGATATTAAAGATGATGAGAACTTGATGATGTTGATGAGCATGGAATCGGGGAGATCTAGGCAAGCTTGGTTTGTGGCTATTTCTGAATGAGATGGTGTTTTCCTTGATGTAGATCTAAGGACCGGATCATGCCAGCACATGCCAGGAAAACAGTGCCACCACAAGGCCAAATATGGGTGCGGCTTAGCTGACTAATTAGGTGTGTTGCTAGCTTGTTACGGACTGTTGGATGGCGCGGGGAATGGGAGTCGAGGAGGACTGCCCAGGGAACTGCATGGCACAAGAGGAGGCCCGTGGGTGGGAGAATAAGGATCGAGCCTGCTAGTGAAACCTCAGTGGGTCCGTACATCCTAGTAGCCCCTTTGTAAAGGCTATTTTGTGATCTCTTGGCCATACACCGACGATTGTGTACTGGTATAATGGAGGTTCTTTCTAGTCGCCGACGGGTGACGAAATATAGAACTTGTGGGTAAAGTGGTGCCACCTCTGTAGAGTGCAAGACTATCACGATAGCCATGCTTCCGGTTACAAGAACCTGGCCAACTTCCATGATTAGAGGAAAAACTTGAGATGTTTTTTCGTCTATGGTCATTGGGATTGGTTTTGGGACTGTTTTGGGTCATGACAATGAGTCTGGTTTCGGTTATATGAAAATGAGATTGTTACTAATATTTATGAGTATGAGATGAACTTGAGAATGAGTAATGGCTGGTTGAGACTTGATAAATGGTGAATTATGGTGAAGGAATGTTTCTGAATTACTTCGTTATGATGGGATTAAACTCACCTAGAAATAGTTGCTATTTTTACCATGTTTGTGAAATAAAATTTGCTTGCTGCAATGAACCTTTTTATTGCGTACCTTGTTGTAAGATACATGTCATACTTTTCCTGCACTTGCTGAGTACGAAATGTACTCACCCTTGAATTCCCACATATATATAAGCTACAGGAGAAGAGTACTTCGAGGAACATGTGCAGTACTAGGCGTGCACACTACCGTGAACATGCCTGTGGAGTTGAAGTTGGAGCTTGCTGTCTTAGCCATTTTCCACGTCGTTTAGAGTCTTCCGCTGCAAGAATAAGTTAGATATTCATGAGTGAGACATTGAGTCAGTGTAATAAAGTACTTCAAAATTATTTGTACGTGGTTATATTCTGAATCTCAGTTTGTGGAATACATGTGTATGTGTGATGGACATCCTGGGCACACATATGCATTCACTTGGTTCATTTTCGAAACCAGGTGTCACAGTTTGGTGCCAGAGCCACATTGACCATAGGACGCAAGCCTAGGTAGAATGGACACTCTAAAACACATAGGAACACCCCTCTAAACTGTTATTTTCGAAAATTGCTTGCTTCTGCACTTTACTTGTCAATTCAGCCACCGCAAAGTGCTATTTTCAGCCCCTCTTTTTCTCTTCTTTTGGACAGCAACACTTTTGTTATCTTGCTTCATAGCTTCTAAAGTTTTAGAGTTATTTTCTTCTTCTCTAAAGTTTCTCATGTGTTATTTATAGATGCCGGTGACTAGGAGCACAGCACGCATAAGGAATCGTCCACCGCCACATGGGAGTGCACTTAACCCCATTGAGGTGTCCGATGGACCATATTGGGACGAGGTGAAGATGGAACCCCATGAGGAAGATGAAGTCAGTAGCTCCATGCATGAAGGAGATGGATCCAAAGAGGAGCCACCCCTTTCTGAGGCCGAGTATGAAGATGATGACGGGCCAACCGTTCAGTTTAAGAATTCCGGTCCGATAGGATGGAAGGAGGACACTTATCCAAGGAGCTTAAAGAGTTCCTGGATTGCTGCATCCTATAGCCGGAATATCTTCTCAAGAAAGTCCCTCATCTCAGACATGAAGAGTGGAAGGCTGAGGTAACCATCCTATCTAACGGTAGGGTTGTCACTCGGCACTTCACACCCACATGGAGAACTACAAGGGCAGAAGCTATTGATGATGCTGCATGGGATGCACTCATGGGACTGTGCTACGCCTTCTGTGAGCAGCTTGAGAACACTACCTTTGGGCTGCACCCGTATCGGAAGAGTGGTACAAGGGAGATCATTGGAGCCCATGAAGGAGCTCTTTCCAACCCACAAGCAGCTGACAAGTCTCAGAGGTTGCCCGTGGAGTTAGGAAACCACTATGAAAGCGCACAAGAAGAGATCCGTTACCCCCGCAAGAAGCTGTACTTGCTGGAAAAACAAGAGGAGAATCGTGCCAATGCGGGAGCAAATGGAGCACCAGCGTCATCTATCACTACATGGACTGCCAACTCACCATGGCGTGCACCCATGTATGGACCACCCCCATCACACAGCGAGAACAGCACCGGTTCTCACGATTAAGTTTAAGTTTCCATTGAATAAAGCTGTAAGAGTGGTGTGCAGAAATTTTTATGATGATTGCTTGTGTTTGTGTGATGGTGTGAGTTGTGGGACGCTTCGGCGAATGTTCACGTCCATACATAGTATAGAGATGTGAGATGCTTTGGCACTTGTTCACATTCTCACATAGGCTTATATTAATAATGAAGTTGCTTAGTTCATACACCTTGATGCATATAGATGGGAAATCGCTTCTTTCAATTCTAAATTCTATTCCGAGAGTAAGCCTTAAAATAAGGGGGATAGATTTTCTTGCCAAACTTATCGTCTTCGATTCCCAAGGGATTGACATAATACTTGGAATGGACTGGTTAAGCAAGCACAACGGAGTGATTCAATGAGCTCAGAGGATCGTGCAGTTGACGAGTGAGCACGGTACTCGTACTGAGTTTGAGGCAGCCCAACCTACAACCGAGAAGGCAGTGCTGAACCACATCGAAGAAGTGACAATGGGACATTGAATTTGCCTGATAATGAATTAGTGGAGCTCAAGAAGCAAATTTAGGAGCAGCTAGATAAGGATTTTATACGCCCAAGCTCGTCAAAGTGGGGAGCCCCCGTGCTCTTCGTAAACAAGAAAGATGGGACCCAAAGGATGTTTTGGACTATAGGTCTCTTAACGAAGTGACGATCAAGAATAAGTAACCGCTGCCCCGCATAGAGGACCTATTCGATCAATAAAAGGTGCCCGAATTTTCTCAAAAATTGATCTTCGGTCGGGATATTTCCAGCTGAAGATTAAGCCCTCCGACATACCCAAAACTGCATTTCGAACACGGTATGGTTCATATGAGTATACCATTATGTCATTTGGGTTGATGAATGCACCCGCATACTTTATGTACCTCATGAATAAGGTCTTCATGGAGTATTTGGACAAGTTCATCGTTGTTTTCATCGACGACAGCATGGTGTATTTGAAAAGCGAGGAAGAACATGAAGAACACTTGAGGTTAACGTTGCAGAAACTGCAAGAGCATCAATTGTATGATAAGTTCAGCAAGTGTCAGTTTTGGCTAAAGGAGATATCGTTACTAGGCCACATCATATCCAAAGGAGGAGTATCGGTTGATCCCAGAAAAGTGAGAGATATTTTTAAGTGGAACCAACCACAGAATGTGAGGGATATTCGAAGTTTCCTTGGGATGGCTGGATACTACCGCCGGTTCATCAAGTATTTCTCCAAAATAGCGAAGCCTACGACAGAATTGCTGATGAAGGGGAAAGCATTTCAGTGGACACAAGCGTGTCAAAACAGCTTTGAGGAGCTAAAGAAGAGATTAACAACAGTGTCGGTTTTGGTATTGCCGGACGTGAGCAAGAGTTTCAATATATATTGTGACGCATCAAGACAAGGGCTCGGATGTGTGCTTATGCAAGGAGGACAAGTGGTTGCCTATGCATAGAGGCAATTAAAGAAACATGAGCTGAATTACTCCACACACGACCTGGAACTTTCAGCCATGGTACATGCCTTGAAGATTTGGAGGCATTATATCCTTGGTCACCGATGTGAGATCTATACAGATCACAAAAGCCTCAAGTATATATTCACGCAAACGGATCTGAATTTGAGGCAACGTAGATGGTTGGAACTCATCAAGGATTATGATGTTGGAATCGACTATCACCCTGGAAAGGCCAATGTAGTAGCTGATGCGTTGAGCCGAAAAGGAGCATGTCACCAACTCACGGTTCGGGAGCTGCCACCCGAGTTGCGTAAGGAGTTTGAACGGTTACATCTCGGGTTCTTGAAGGAGATGGAGGTGGTAGAACTGAACTCACTCTAGAACAAGAGATGCGAGATGGCCAAGCAACGGATGAGGAAATCAAGGATATCAAGGAAAGAATCCGACAATGGATAGAAAAGGATTTCAAGGAAGACGAGAATGGCACGCTTTCGTTAGGGAAAAAAATTTCTGTGTCTGACGTGAAGCACATCCGTGACACGATACTAAAGGAGGCACATGACTCACCATATTCCATACACCCCGGCTGTACAAAGATGTACAAGGACCTGAAAACTTTCTATTGGTGGGACGGTATGAAAAGGGATATCACTGAATATGTTGCCTTATGCGACACGTGCCAACAAGTGAAGGCCGAACAGCAAAGACCCGCTGGATTGTGCGACACATACCTGAGTAGAAGTGGGAAGACATCATTATGGATTTTCATAGTCGGATTGCCACGAACTCAGTCCGTCTATGAATCTATTTGGGTTATCATGGACCGATTGACGAAAACAGCCCACTTTATACCTGTTAGGACTAGGTACACCGTGGCGCAATTAGCCGAGCTGTACATGGAGCAAATCGTGTGTCATCATGGAGTTCCGAAGTGGATAGTTTCAGATCGAGGTTCTCAATTTACCTCTAGGTTCTGGAAGAAGCTGCATGAAGCCATGGGTACACGGTTGAATTTCAGCTCTGCATATCACCTGCAAACCGACGGGCAAACTGAGACGACAAATCAGATTTTGGAAGACATGTTGAGAGCTCGCGCCTTGAAACATGGGCGTAGTTGGGATAAGAGCTTGCCATATGCTGAATTATCATACAACAACAGTTACCAAGCCAGCTTGAAGATGTCACCTTTCGCCTGACTAGATCTTCTTGGGGAGGTCCGAGACTCAAGGCCCCCAGGCCCTCGGGTCCAGGACTGCTTTCCGGGAGCTCGGGCCCGGATATGCATTGATCATCATGTCCGGCTGTTTGGTACCTAATTATATCCCCATCCCTAGGGTCTCCTGCAGAGTCTAAGCCCTGGGGCTTTATACCAACGGAAGCAAGAGCCTTATCTGGGACTTGAAGTCGATGGAGTTCTGGCCGCTCTGCAACCAGAACCATGCTCACGACCTCAGTTGTGGCAGCGATGTGGAGGAGTAGAGGCTCGCCTTGTTCCGGGGCCACCATGATCGGCAGCATTGTGAAGAACTTCTTTAGCTCCTGGAACACCTCATCCGCCTCCTTGGTCCATACGAATGGACCGGATTTGCGCAGAATATTGAAGAACGGAAGAGCCCGCTCAGCCAATCTAGAGATAAACTGACTGAGCGCAGCCAAGCATCCGGTAAGCTTCTGCACGTCCTTGATGCGGGCAGGGGGCCGCATCAGTTCTATCACCTTAATCTTCTCTGGTTAGCTTCAATCACTTAGGGTGAGACCAAGAAACCGAGCAGCTTCCCGGCAGAGACCTCGAAGACACATTTGTCTGGATTCAACTTCGTGCGTGTCGAACGCAGTCTGTCGAAGTCAGGGCTAGGATGTCCAGCAGAGATGCTTGCGACTTAACCTTCACTATGATGTCATCGACATAAACCTCTACTAGGTCCCGAATGAGGTTCCCAAATGTTTTCTGCATTGCACGCACGAAAGTGGGAAGGGCATTCTTAAGACCATAAGGCATGGACACATAGCAGTATAGACCATCTACTGTGATGAAGGTTGTATGCTCTTCATCTTCCCTAGACATAGGTATCTGGTGGAAACCTGAATATGCGTCTAGGAAACACAGTAGATCATAGCTGGATGTAGAATCGACTATTTGGCCTATATGGGGGAGAGGAAACAGATCCTTTGAACATGCCTTATTGATGGTGGTGTAGTCGATGCACATGCGTAGCTTCCTGCTAGCCTTGGGGATGACAACAGGGTTGGCCAACCATCGTGGATGGTGGACTTCTCGGATGAAGCCAGCATTGAGCAGCTTCTTGATTTCTTCATGGATGAAGTCTTGCCGCTCGTTGGATTGCTTTCGAGGCTTCTGTTGGACCGGCCTAGCGTCGGGGTGGATCTTCAGTTGGTGCTCAATCACCTCCATGGGGATCCCAAGCATTTATAACAGTTGCCATGCAAACACGTCGACATTTGCCCGGAGAAAGGTGACGAGCACGTCTTCTATTTGTCACTCAGGCCCGGTGATTCGGGTGGTCTGAGCGACATCAGGACCAACTTGGACGACCTTGACTGGTACGTCTTTGCCGTCCAAGGGCTGCACACGAGGTGCAGATCTCATCCCTCGCTGATGCATGCTTGGAGGCAGCCGGCTAGCTTCAGCATGACCGGAAGCGGCCTCCTGTGCTGCTGCCAGTGCTTGGAGCTTTTCCAGCACTGAGACAGCCGCAGTGTGGTCACCCTGGATCTTGAGGACGCCACTCGGGGTTGGCATCTTCAGGACCAAGTAGTCGTAGTTGGCTACCACCATGAACCGGTACAGGGTTGGCCTGCCAATTATGGCATTGAAGGGGACGCTGACCTCCGCAATATCGAAGACGACGCTTTCCATACGGTAGTCTTCAGGCATCTCGAATGTCACCGGGAGGGAGGTGCTACCGCATGGGAAGATTGGGTCCCGGCCTACCCCCTAGAATGGTCTCGAGGGGGTAAGCTGGGACATAGGGATTTTTAGCTTCTTGAAGGCTGCAAGGCTGATAACACTGAGAGACACCCCGCCATCGATCAGCATGTGGTATAGCTTCATGTTGGAGATGGTCAGGGCGACGAGGAGAGGCAGCTGCCCGGCGCCTGCCATGTTCTTGGGGGCAGTCGGAGGCGTGGAAGCTGATCGACGTCTCCATCCACTTATGATGCAGCGGCGGCCCAGGGGCTGTGGTGGCCGCTGCCACTGCTCGACGGAGGGTCTTGACGGCTCATCGGGATGACACGTCAGAAGAACCTCCGTACATCACGCAGAGCGTGCCAGCTGTTTGACCATCAGGCACGCTGACCGTCTGGCCAGACCTGCCCACTCTGGAGTGGGAGGTAGCCTCATCATATCCTGCCTGGAAACGACGGCGAGTCGGGCGAGAAGGCTCGCCATGGGAGGTGATGTTCACCATGGTTGCATGGCGAGCGCGGAAATCCATCCTTCCTGGCACGCCAAATGTCGGAGTGTGTGAGCTGCGACACTCCTCCCGGCCTGTTACGGAAGCAGCCCGCGAGGTTCTTTGATTGGAGGGGGCTCGGCACCCTCATGCAATCGGGCTCAAGGGAGCGGATGAACACCGAGATTTACGTGGTTCGGGCCGCCGGAGCGTAATACCCTACGTCCATGGGAGTGCTTGTTGCATTGTTTGCGTGTATGTGTGTGAGGGGGTGCAGGGTCGCGAATGCGGAACCCCTTGTCGGGTTGTCACCCCGGTCCTTTTATAGTTCAAGGCCGGGGTGGTTACAATGTTTCTTGGGGCCCGACAAGTGGCCCTGATGCTATGTGAACCATATAAATGATCTAGGGTTTTGTACGTGTAAGGGCCTCAGTTTTGGCACACATTTGAAGTGTTCATCACCACACCACACACCTCATTTGACGAAAGATGGTGAACATAAATGAAGAGCATGTAACCACCATCAACATGCTCATTAGAGAACAAACTCACATATTACAAAAGTGGTATTTCCCACATGTGATATAGGTGGGCTGGATTTATGAAAACTCCTACACTTTGCTAAGGATGTCCATGCCAAGTTTCACCCAAATTCAAGACCTTTTTGAGGTCATTTTGGTTATAGATAGAAAGAGGACAGATTGAAACCACATTCAAATTCAAACTGTTCTTATCCCATGAATTTAAAAATGGGAGGCATATTCTTATTCAACACATTCTTGTGAGCTCACACACCAATTTTCACTCCATTTGGAGTTGATCTTGACATGAGCTAAGTGGGACGAATTCAAACTTTATTTGAATTCAAAACTGAACTTGTGCTGAAATTCAATCAAACCAAACCCAATTTGAATTCTATTCAATTCAAATGGCTCAGGGGTGAATAATTTGAATCACCAGGGGTATTATGGGGCTCACTGTTTACAACAGTGATTAGGAGTAAATTTCAGAGGTTAAAACCCCGGGTGGGACCTACATGTCATAGAGGGGAGAAGGAGAAACTTGCACCCAAAGTCAGAGTCTCGGTGGGAAATTCCACCGAGCAGCTGTCGGCTATGCCACCGAGCAGCTACCGGCGCCACCAGCTGCTTCCCTCTCCACGCGTTGGCGCCCAGGGCGGCTGGCTCGCGCCCCCACGCAACTGGCACCGCCTCAGCCGAGCAGGAGTCGGCCGGCTTTATCTTCTCGCGGGCAAACCCGAGCAGCGGGATTGTTTCTCACCGTAGCTCTCTGCTCAATCGGGAAAACCAGCAAAACCATCTCCTCCTTCGTCCCTGAGCTGCTAGACAGCCACCTAAGCTCGCACTCCACCTCTCCAACGCCAGAAACCCGAGCTTCGACCTCCTTTGCCCGAAGACGATCGCCACCGCGGCGACCTAGCCTCAGCCGAGAGTTAGGCGCCCGTGGGCAGCGTTCCACAGGCGTTTTCACGGTCCAGCGAGAGAGGCAACAGGAGCGCGCGACCACCGTCCTGCTCTCCTCCAAGTTTGGAAGCCAACCGTGAAGAATCCGCAGAGGATTTCCAGTTTTTGCTCCGGCAACCGTAAACCGAGCTTCCGGTACGGTTTCTTTAAATTCTCGCTCTATGATCTTTCAGAGGTCATCAAATCTTGCACATAGACGCTGTACTAGCCGGCGGTCAAGTTCTTTTCTGCATCCGTAGCGTGAAACTGTCTAGGAGTGACGAATTTCGAGCTCGATCGAGGGCGGTCATGGCGGGTACGGTCGGTCACACGGTGCCGACCGACTTGCCGCCATCCCTGAACCCTTTTGACACTTTGTCGAGCTTCCTAGAGGTACACTGATGCTGTAGGGCCGTTTGTTCGAGGTGTTGGTGGGTTAGAAACCACGGTCGACGGTGTCGAACCTCAACCGAGGCCGCGGCACGTCGCCGAGCTATTTCCGGTCACCCCCAGCCCGACGTGTTCCTCGACATCGACAACCCCCTGACGGCGATATTCAGACCATGGGAGGTCCAGCAGCGGCGAGCCGGCGAGCCCCGAGTCTGCTCCGGCGAGGTCGGCGGCGCGGGCGCGAGAGAACGGCAGGAGGAAGACGAAGCCGGCTGGCCCACGTGTCAGCGGCTGAAGAATTTAAATCGGGATCGGGTGTGGCCGGGGATCGGCTGTGCTGGCGCGCAAATACCCTGTGAGCCCCGGTGTGCCGGACACCTCCGCGCTCGACACGTGTGGTATCCCCGGTGTGCCGGACACCTCCGCGCTCGACACGTGTCCCCGCGGGCCCCGAGAGTTTAAACTTTTCCCCCGATTTTCAGAATTCTTCCAAACTTCAAATCCTCATAACTTTGGCTAGAAAGCTCCAAATCGGGTGAACCAAATTTTGTTGGATTCAGCTCTCTGAGCACTTTCCAGCAATACCAAATTCAGCTCATGAAAGTGAATAGTTTTCCAGAATTAAATCCCTAAAATTTAAACTGTTGGGAATTTTATCTGGAAAACTACTTTATGAAAAATTCTGTAATTTGGCTGAGAGGTTCATTGGAAAATCCCTGAACACCAGTAAAATTTTCGGACTCATCCAAGTTCATTTACCCTAATCGGGTGATTAAGAGAACTGCCCTGAGAAAATAGAAAAATGTACAGAAACATTTTTCAGATTTTCTCAAATCTTAATTAGGGCATAACTTTCTGTAGAATTCGTCAAATGACATGAAACCAACTCCATTAGAACCATCTGAAAGTCTAGTTTCCAGAAAGTAATGGTTGGAGCCATGAAAACCCCTGTAATTATTCAGAGGCTCAAATATTGACCAAATGGGCTTTTATTTGTACAAGGTCCAAATGAACTTTGTTTCAAATAAAACTTGGTCAAGACTCTGGTTAGGACCCTACCAAGCCACAATAAAAATTTCAGAACCAAAGGGGAGGGCTAGCTAGAGTTAGTAGTAAATAAGTATTCAAGTTTACACATTGCATTTAAATTTACATGTAGTATTATATTCAACGTGTAGCCATTGAAGAAGAGACTCCGGAAGTGCTGGACTTCCTTCTTCCGGACGAAGAACTAACTACTGACCAGCAGCAACAAGGCAAGCCCCGGTTTGCATTAACCTTTTATAAGTCTTACTTTGTTACATGTGTCATATGAAGTATGTATGTGCATTAGGTATAGGATGAATGAAACCCCAATTGCATAACCAGAACTTTCCCCTAAGAGTGAGGGTAGTGTCTAAGACCTCGAGTAGACAGGCTATGCTTAATGATTCCCAGGACTTCGGTACAAGTCGAGTAGTTGGAATCTACTCGCGAGAAAGGCATTGGGACACACGGGTTTGGTTGAGTGACGTGAGATCACTTTAGTAATGAAAATGAGACTAGGCAGGGGCTAGGGCGCAGCAAGAGAGAGTCTTGTGTGCACAGCCCTGCCCGTGTCGATTGAGGACCGATCCGTGTGCGGCCCTGCTGAACATGTATTGAACATACTGAAGGCATATCGGATATATGGGCCCCGATAAACCGATGTAGCCTAAACCTCCGGGCGTCGAGGCATAACGCACCGATTTATAGGTGTAGGCTGAGGGCAGCAAGGTGGAAATCTGCCAACGGGCATAGAGAGATGCTCCGTGTGGGGAACCTCCTGCTCTTGTCGGTGCGACCGGTTCGACGTTTGGGCTGTTTGGTGAAAGGTTGTTCCGTACGACATCGAGTGAGCGTTCTGTGCAGATCCACGGGTGGGCGTACGTGACGTGCTCTTTCGGTTTTCCCTGCAGGTGTATATCGAGTCGATTCGCCGTCCCTCGCGGTGACGAGTACCGCTTGTTCACTGCATCGTAACGTAGAATAATGAATGAAATGTTATGATTCAATATTGCTGTTATGATATAAGTGTGTTTCTACATGTGTGCCACCAAATATTGCTTACTAAATTTCAGCTTCATGAACTGTTAACCTGTTGCTAAAAGATGAACTAAGGATGAACTTGTAGGCGTGTCCATTTGCTGCAACATTGCTATCCTATGTCATGGTACCCCTAATGTAGAGTTTCATGCTTAGGTGAGTCGGTTAAGCCTTGCTGAGCCTTCGTGCTCACGGTTGCTGCTTAAGTGTTTTTCAGGTGAGGAGCCACCCACGGACTCGGAGTACGAGTCCACCGGCGAGGGTTACCCTCCGTCGGGGACCAGGGCTGAGTGGGAGCCGTACACGCCGCGCTGAGCTGAGACGTGCAGCTAGTGTGGGTTGCCCTAGGGCTGGGCAACCGACTTTTGCTAGATAGGCGGGCGTGAGTTGTACAAAAGAAACTTCCGCTGTGTAATAAAAGACCCTAGTTTGTAACTGAGAAGTGTACTACTTTGTACATTCAGTTTGTTTTCCCCATGTAATATAATGTGTTCTTATGACGTGTGCTGTTGGGTGTCGCATCGCGCGGCACCACCCTCTGCGATCCTGGATGAGCGGATCCCGGTCCGCCACAGCCTGGTATCAGAGCTGCATTGGGGATAGCACAGTATTTAAGGACTGCATTATGGTAAAACTTAGGTATACGGTGAGGATTCGGTAGTTGCCCAAGTAAGGACTATATTAGCATAGTTACTTAAAGTGGCAAAAACTAACCTATGTGTTTTAATTCTGAATTTCAATTATGTAAGGACACACCTACGCTCTGGTAAGTGTGGTAAGGAACGCTACCGAAAGCGGTTCAATTTCGGTTAGCTCCCCCTGACGAGGAACGTAGTTCAGGGATAGGTCTCACAGCTTGGTGTGAGACGTCAATATGAAACTCTTGGACTCTCCATGTTCCTGAGTTCATATGAAACGCTGATCCCTGGCGTGCATTAGGCATGTAAGTGGAGACCCCATCGCGTGGTCAGTAACGCGAGAGTGTGTTCGTCTGGAAATAGCCCAGGAGGACATACGTAGCGCTTGCCATCGGCGTGCCCTGCAGTGCAGTAGGTGGAATCTGTTGGGTTGATAACATTCCCAACCGTGACGACCCGTTCATGACATACTCGGGTTCCCCGTCGTGTGGTGTTGAAACACGATCACGTACCTTGAGACGTGACCTAACTCAAGGACGGCCGTATGACAATGATACGGGCGTTTGTATTTACTTTCAAATATGGTACTGCCTGAAATGGAAACAAAACCTTGAGTGCATCACTATTGTGTGGTCTTCTGCAGGTACTAACCACGTATGTATCCATGTAGAAAACGTGTGCGAGAGACCGTTTAGTGCCACACTTGAGACGTATATGCCGGTATGATCCGGTTAGGATTTTCTTTTGTGAGGAACGTAGTATCGAGATATCATAGGCATATGCATGCAAAATAATGATAAAAAGGAATTAAAATCTATAGGTTCAACATTTAGGACCCTGGTTGGGTATAAAAATTGGATAGTGATGAATGTAGTCCAAAAGACTGAAAAACAGAGTGCTCTGTTTTGGGCAGCAGGTTGCTGATCTTCAACAGGGCATAACTCACGGGTCCTTTAGCCCAGAGAGGTGTGCTATATAGTTCTGGAAAGGTATTGAAGTCCTCTACAACTTTGTTGTAGACTCCCAGAGCTGAAACTCACCTTAAGATGGCTTAAATCCCAGAGGAATGTAAACTGTCCAGAACCAGGACAGAGTAAAACATTCTCTGGACTGTTCTGTTTTTCAAACATAAATCCCAGTAGAAAAATTTAAAAATTTTCATATGATACATCCTTAGAAAGAGTAAAAGATGTGTGATATCTTTGCAATTCAAAGTTTCTGAAGTTTCAGCACAGATTTCAGTGGAAACTCGAATGGAAAGCAGCAACTTCCAAGGGAGGTGCTGTTAAAATTTTTCCAGAAATTCTGCTGACTTTGAATTGGCATAACTTTTTAACCAAAGCTGATCTGGGGGCAAATGAATACTCGTTGGAAAGATACTGAAGCTAACTTCAACTTTGGTATTCAACTTGAGTCATGAAAATGCCCAGAACCAGATCAAAACTTGGAATAGGTAGAAACTGGTCATTCTGACAGAAGAATGACAGTTGAACTCATTGGAGAGGGTGTTGTACCCTAAGGGTGGTATACGTGATGAAAACGTGATAGTAATGTCTCGTGGTGGCCAAACCTAGTTATGGTGAGCTTCCAAAGTGGAGGTTCATCAAGTTGGATTAAACTAGCTTGTGTTTGGTCTGGTAACGGTGTAGCTTGTGCAAAGTTATTACATTATCTACATACGAGATGTATCGCATGGTTATTGTCATTATGTTTTACACCTATTTCATTTGCACCGCGTGCACTGTCTTGCGGGACTGATGTTATTGTCGTATCGTTGCAGATGGTTCGCACTAGGACCATGCACGAGGTTGGTGGCTCTAGCCAAGGGGGAGGCGATGACTCCTAGCCACCGGCCCACGACAGCACCCCGCAGCAGCAGCCACCACTGCCGCCTCCGCTTACTCTAGCGGATGCGATAGCGGCATTGGTGGGAGGTCATGAGGAGCAGACCGACCTGCTCCGCACGATCGTGCAGAATACGTCCCAGGCGGTGGGACGTCAAGATAGAGGGCCTCGGGAGCCCCGTGATGTGTCGTACTCGGATTTCATGAGTACGCACCCTCCAGTGTTCACCAAAGCTGAGGAACCACTGGAGGCGGACAACTGGCTACGGACCATCGAGTCCAAGTTCGGGCTGCTCCAATGTACGGAGCGGCAGAAGACTCTGTTCGCAGCGCAGCAACTCCACGGTGCCGCTGGTGCATGGTGGGCGAATTATGCCGCCTCACGCCCGGCTGGCCATGCCGTGGAATGGCAAGAGTTCCGGGAGGCGTTCCACACCTATCACATCCCTCCCGGAATAATGAAGAGGAAGTTCCAAGAATTTTTGGAACTGAAGCAGGGCGGGAGGAGTGCCCATGACTACTCCCGTGCCTTCAACCATCTGGCGCAATATGCGTCAGACTATATCTCCACGGAGGAGAAGAAGAGGGAGCATTTCTATCGGGGGTTACACCCCGAAATGAAGACGCACCTCGTTCAGTGGAATCGCGGCACTTTCAACGACCTAGTCAATGCCGCGATTATGCAAGAGGATGCTCAGCGGGAGTTGGCAGCTGAGCAGCGGAAGCGCAGCGCTCCACCCAGCGGTGGGAGTGGCGCTCCCCAGAAGTACCGTGTGGTGTATCGGGCACCATCCGGGCAGCAGTGGCGACCACCAGCGCGGCCTCAACAGTTCGGGGGACGTCCCTTTCAGGCACCTCCGTTCCGTGCGCCGATGCCACCACCAAGACAGCAGCAGCAGCAACAGACGGTACCCCGGGTGTTTCCACCGCCACAACGCGCCCCGGGATTCCGTCCACCGATCAGCGGGGGACCGCCCCGTTTCACCTGCTTCACGTGTGGCCAGGCGGGCCACTTCGCGAAGGACTGTCCCCAAGGGCAGCAGAGCAGCAGGCAAGCCCAGCTCCAGGGCGGTGCTCGAGGCCGACCTCCGGTGAAGAAGGTTGGTCAGCGGACTGGAGGCGTCCGCAACCTCGACAATGAGGACGCCCCGGAGGGAGACAACGTGCTGGCGGGTACGTTCACTCTCAACCATCAAACCATCATAATATTGTTCGATTCTGGTGCAACCCACAACTTCATGAGTGCATCATATGTGGTTAAGCATCAGCTGGAAGTCTTTCCAACCGAGTGTTCGTATATGATCTGCTCACCGGGAGGAAAGATTTCAGCAACGATGATGGTTGCAAAAGCACCACTGTGCTTAGGTGGGAAGATATATCCCACCACTATGATTATCCTAGGGGGGCAGAAGATTGATGCAATCTTGGGAATGTCATGGCTAAGCTACCATGGCGCTGTCCTGGAAACGCTATCACGGACGGTTCACCTCAACTCCCCATTACACTGTCCGCAGTCCCTCCTATTAGATAATCCAGTCCGGGAGGTTTCAGAAATCAACAATACTGAAGCTCTCAAGTTAGAGGACATCCCCGTAGTCCGGGAGTATCCCAACGTGTTCCCAGATGATCTACCGGGCATGCCACCTGAGCGGGATGTCGAGTTCAAGATCGAGCTCGCACCCGGCACTACGCCAATATCACGGAGACCATACAAGATGGCTCCAAATGAACTGGCTGAACTGAAAGAACAGCTCAATGATCTGTTGAGCAAGGGTTTCATTAGGCCCAGTTCCTCGCCTTGGGGATGCTCGGCGCTGTTCGTGAAGAAGAAAGATGAAACCTTGAGGCTGTGTGTGGATTACCGGCCGCTCAACGCCGTCACCATCAAGAATAAGTACCCACTGCCCCGCATCGACATATTGTTTGATCAACTTGTGGGTGCAAGTGTGTTCTCCAAGATGGACCTTCGCTCTGGATATCACCAGATCAAGATCCGGGCGGAGGATATTCCGAAGACGGCGTTCTCGACGAGATACGGCTTATACGAATATCTCGTTATGTCATTTGGTCTCACAAACGCTCCAGCCCATTTCATGTATCTCATGAACTCGGTGTTCATGCCGGAGCTGGACAAGTTTGTGGTAGTGTTCATCGACGATATCTTGGTTTACTCCAAGACAGAAGCTGAACATGCTGAACACTTGCGGATCGTTCTTCAACGATTGCGAGACCATAAGCTCTACGCCAAGTTCAGTAAATGCGAGTTTTGGATCAGCCAAGTGCCATTCTTGGGACATATCATCTCAGCAGAAGGCATTGCGGTTGACCCAAGCAAAATAGAGCAAGTGCTGAAATGGAAAGCTCCCACTACAGTCCATGAAGTCAGAAGCTTCCTCGGGTTAGCGGGATACTATCGAAGATTCATTCCAAGCTTCTCCAAGCTCGCTAAGCCGATGACAGAATTTCTGAAGAAAGGGACGAAATATGTTTGGAACACGGCGTGTGAAGGAGCATTCCAAACATTGGTGAAGCATCTCACCACAGCCCCGGTCTTAGCTCAACCGGATACAACAAAGCCCTTCGACGTGTATTGTGACGCGTCCGGTATTGGGCTTGGCTGCGTGTTGATGCAGGAAGGACGTGTGGTCGCCTATGGCTCACGCCAACTTCGGAACCATGAGCAGCATTATCCTACTCATGACCTTGAGCTTGCTGCAGTGGTTTTGGCGCTGAAAATGTGGAGGCACTATCTCCTGGGGAATCTGGTGCATCTCTACACCGACCACAAGAGCTTGAAATACATTTTCACCCAGAAGGAGCTGAACATGAGACAAAGGAGGTGGTTAGAATTAATCAAAGACTATGAAATTGAGATTCACTACCACCCCGGCAAGGCGAATGTGGTTGCCGACGCGTTGAGTCGGAAATCACATGTTCATCACCTCACCATTACACCGGTGGAGGAGGAAGAGCCAAGTTTATACTTGGTTCCTTATGGATCGCTGTACAACCTTGCCCTCATCCCTACTATTAGGGAGAACATCATTGCAGCTCAGAAAGATGATAAAGGCATGGCACATCTCCGGAGACGGATAGACAATGGTGAGATCAAGTGTTTCCGAAAAGATGATGAGGGGACGCTATGGTTTAATGACCGCATAGTCGTACCCCGAGATATGGGACTGAGGAAGAAAATCCTCGATGAAGCTCACTTGTCCAAGTACTCCATTCATCCGGGCAGCAACAAGATGTACCAAGATTTGAAAAGGAAATTTTGGTGGACACGGATGAAGCGGGAGGTAGCTAAGTACGTATCCGAGTGCGATACGTGTAGACGAGTGAAAGCTGATCATATGAAGAAATCAGGCTGTTGCAACCCCTGCAGATCCCGGCATGGAAATGGGAAGATGTGAGCATGGATTTCATTGTGTGATTACCCCTAACATCCAACAAGCATGATTCCATATGGGTAATCGCTGATCGGTTAACCAAGACAGCTCACTTCATTCCGGTGAATACACGTTACAATGCCGGCAAATATGCGGAGCTATACATAGCGAAGATTCTATGCCTATACGGGGTACCCAAGACCATCGTCTCAGATCGAGGTGCATTATTTGTATCTCGCTTTTGGGAGCAGCTACACGCTGCATTGGGTACTAAGTTGATCAGGAGCTCCGCTTATCACCCTCAGACAGATGGGCAAACAGAGAGGGTGAACCAAGTATTAGAAGACATGTTGAGAGTATGTGCCATCCACCATGGTAGGAACTGGGATGATCACCTACCATTGGCGGAATTCTCGTACAACAACGGCTATTAGGCGAGTATCAAGATGGCACCCTACGAAGCTCTCTATGGTCGCAAATGCCGCACCCCATTAAATTGGTGCGAGTCCGGTGAGAGGGTCACATTCGGGGTTGATGTGGTGAACGACGCTGAAGAGCGCGTTCGTGCAATTCAAGCTAACTTGAAGGCCGCTCAATCCTGACAGAGGAGCTACGCTGATAAGAGGCGTAGGCCGTTGCATTTTGACGTTGGGGAACACGTGTACCTCCGCGTGTCTCCGATGAAGGGCGTGCACCGGTTTGGTGTGAAGGGGAAGCTCGCTCCCCATGTTATTGGACCCTACGCTATCACCGAGAAGTGTGGACCAGCGGCGTATCGATTGGAGTTAACGGCATGCCTTGCTGGTGTCCATGATGTGTTCCATGTTTCGCAACCGCGAAAATGTTTGAAGCATACAGCTGCTGTTCCTACCGAAGACATCAGCGAACTGAAACCGGATTTAACATATGATGAGTATCCGGTGGAAATCCTTGATGAGAAAGCCCGAACCACGCGTAGAAGAACGTTGTGGTTCTACAAAATACTCTGGAGTAACCACACCGCTGAAGAAGAGACGTGGGAGAGCGAGGAGTTCCTTCGCTCAAATTACCCGGAGTTTATGGCTTCTCAACACAGGTAAGTCCCTACTACATCGCTATCTCTTCTTTTGTAATCTCGGGACAAGATTCTTTTAAGGGGGGAGGAATGTAAGGGCCTCAGTTTTGGCACACATTTGAAGTGTTCATCACCACACCACACACCTCATTTGAGGAAAGATGGTGAACATAAATGAAGAGCATGTAACCACCATCAACATGCTCATTAGAGAACAAACTCACATATTGCAAAAGTGGTATTTCCCACATGTGATATAGGTGGGCTGGATTTATGAAAACTCCTACACTTTGCTAAGGATGTCCATGCCAAGTTTCACCCAAATTCAAGACCTTTTTGAGGTCATTTTGGTTATAGATAGAAAGAGGACAGATTGAAACCACATTCAAATTCAAACTGTTCTTATCCCATGAATTTAAAAATGGGAGGCATATTCTTATTCAACACATTCTTGTGAGCTCACACACCAATTTTCACTCCATTTGGAGTTGATCTTGACATGAGCTAAGTGGGACGAATTCAAACTTTATTTGAATTCAAAACTGAACTTGTGCTGAAATTCACTCAAACCAAACCCAATTTGAATTCTATTCAATTCAAATGGCTCAGGGGTGAATAATTTGAATCACCAGGGGTATTATGGGGCTCACTGTTTACAACAGTGATTAGGAGTAAATTTCAGAGGTTAAAACCCCGGGTGGGACCTACATGTCATAGAGGGGAGAAGGAGAAACTTGCACCCAAAGTCAGAGTCTCGGTGGGAAATTCCACCGAGCAGCTGTCGGCTATGCCACCGAGCAGCTACCGGCGCCACCAGCTGCTTCCCTCTCCGCGCGCTGGCGCCCAGGGCGGCTGGCTCGCGCCCCCACGCAACCGGCACTGCCTCAGCCGAGCAGGAGTCGGCCGGCTTTATCTTCTCGCGGGCAAACCCGAGCAGCGGCATTGTTTCTCGCCGCAGCTCTCTGCTCAATCGGGAAAACCAGCAAAACCATCTCCTCCTTCGTCCCTGAGCTGCTAGAAAGCCACCTGAGCTTGCACTCCACCTCTCCAACGCCAGAAACCCGAGCTCCGACCTCCTTTGCCCGAAGACGATCGCCACCGCGGTGACCTAGCCTCAGCCGAGAGTCAGGCGCCCATGGGCAGCATTCCACAGGCGTTTTCACGGTCCAGCGAGAGAGGCAACAGGAGCGCGCGACAACCGTCCTGCTCTCCTCCAAGTTTGGAAGCCAACCGTGAAGAATCTGCAGAGGATTTCCAGTTTTTGCTCCGGCAACTGTAAACCGAGCTTCTGGTACGGTTTCTTTTAAATTCTCGCTCTATGATCTTTCGTAGGTCATCAAATCTTGCACATAGACGCTGGACTAGCCGGCGGTCAAGTTCTTTTCTGCATCCGTAGCGTGAAACTGTCTAGGAGTGACGAATTCCGAGCTCGATCGAGGGCGGTAATGGCGGGCACGGTCGGTCACACGGTGCCGACCGACTTGCCGCCATCCCTGAACCCTTTTGACACTTTGTCGAGCTTCCTAGAGGTACACTGATGCTGTAGGGTCGTTTTTTCGAGGTGTTGGTGGGTTAGAAACCACGGTCGACGGTGTCGAACCTCAACCGAGGCCGCGGCACGTCACCGAGCTATTTCCGGTCACCCCCAGCCCGACCTGTCACCACCGACGTGTTCCTCGACGTCGACAACCCCCTGACGGCGATATTCAGACCATGGGAGGTCCGGCAGCGGCGAGCCGGCGAGCCCCGAGTCTGCTCCGGCGAGGTCGGCGGCGCGGGCGCGAGAGAACGGCGGGAGGAAGACGAAGCCGGCTGGCCCACGTGTCAGCGGCTGAAGAATTTAAATCGGGATCGGGTGTGGCCGGGAATCGGCTGTGCTGGCGCGCAAATACCCTGTGAGCCCCGGTGTGCCGGACACCTCCGCGCTCGACACGTGTGGTATCCCCGGTGTGCCGGACACCTCCGTGCTCGACACGTGTCCCCGCGGGCCCCGAGAGTTTAAACTTTTCCCCCAATTTTCAGAATTCTTCCAAACTTCAAATCCTTATAACTTTGGCTAGAAAGCTCCAAATCGGGTGAACCAAATTTTGTTGGATTCAGCTCTCTCAGCACTTTCCAGAAATACCAAATTCAGCTCATGAAAGTGAATAGTTTTCCCGAATTAAATCCCTAAAGTTTAAACTGTTGGGAATTTTATCTGGAAAACTACTTTATGAAAAATTCTGTAATTTGGCTGAGAGGTTCATTGGAAAATCCCTGAACGCCAGTAAAATTTTCGGACTCATCCAAGTTCATTTACCCTAATCGGGTGATTAAGAGAACTGCCCTGAGAAAATAGAAAAATGTACAGAAACATTTTTCAGATTTTCTCAAATCTTAATTAGGGCATAACTTTCTGTAGAATTCGTCAAATGACATGAAACCAACTCCATTAGAACCATCTGAAAGTCTAGTTTCCAGAGAGTAATGGTTGGAGCCATAAAAACCCCTGGAATTATTCAGAGGCTCAAATATTGACCAAATGGGCTTTTATTTGTACAAGGTCCAAATGAAGTTTGTTTCAAATAAAACTTGGTCAAGACTCTGGTTAGGACCCTACCAAGCCACAATAAAAATTTCAGAACCAAAGGGGAGGGCTAGCTAGAGTTAGTAGTAAATAAGTATTCAAGTTTACACATTGCATTTAAATTTAATATAGTATTATATTCAACGTGTAGCCATTGAAGAAGAGACTCCGGAAGTGCTGGACTTCCTTCTTCCGGATGAAGAACTAACTACTGACCAGCAGCAACAAGGCAAGCCCCGGTTTGCATTAACCTTTTATAAGTCTTACTTTGTTACATGTGTCATATGAAGTATGTATGTGCATTAGGTATAGGATGAATGAAACCCCACTTGCATAACCAGAACTTTCCCCTAAGAGTGAGGGTAGTGTCTAAGACCTCGAGTAGACAGGCTATGCTTAATGATTCCTAGGACTTCGGTACAAGTCGAGTAGTTGGAATCTACTCGCGAGAAAGGCATTGGGACACACGGGTTCGGTTGAGTGACGTGAGATCACTTTAGTAATGAAAACGAGACTAGGCAGGGGCTAGGGCGCAGCAAGAGAGAGTCTTGTGTGCACAGCCCTGCCCGTGTCGATTGAGGACCGATCCGTGTGCGGCCCTGCTGAACAAGTATTGAACGTACCGAAGGCATATCTGATATATGGGCCCCGATAAACCGATGTAGCCTAAACCTCCGGGCGTCGAGGCATAACGCACCGATTTATAGGTGTAGGCTGAGGGCAGCAAGGTGGAAATCTGCCAACGGGCATAGAGAGATGCTCCGTGTGGGGAACCTCCTGCTCGTTTCGGTGCGACCGGTTCGACGTTTGGGCTGTTGGGTGAAAGGTTGTTCCGTATGACATCGAGTGAGCGTGCTGTGCAGCTCCACGGGTGGGCGTACGTGACGTGCTCTTTCGGTTTTCCCTGCAGGTGTATATCGAGTCGATTCACCGTCCCTCGCGGTGACGAGTACCACTTGTTCACTGCGTCGTAACGTAGAATAATGAATGAAATGTTATGATTCAATATTGCTGTTATGATATAAGTGTGTTGCTACATGTGTGCCACCAAATATTGCTTACTAAATTTCAGCTTCATGAACTGTTAACCTGTTGCTAAAAGATGAACTAAGGATGAACTTGTAGGCGTGTCCATTTACTGCAACATTGCTATCCTATGTCATGGTACCCCTCATGTAGAGTTTCATGCTTAGGTGAGTCGGTTAAGCCTTGCTGAGCCTTCGTGCTCACGGTTGCTGCTTAAGTGTTTTTCAGGTGAGGAGCCACCCACGGACTCGGAGTACGAGTCCACCGGCGAGGGTTACCCTCCGTCGGGGACCACGGCTGAGTGGGAGCCGTACACGCCGCGCTGAGCTGAGACGTGCAGCTAGTGTGGGTTGCCCTAGGGCTGGGCAACCGACTTTTGCTAGATAGGCGGGCGTGAGTTGTACAAAAGAAACTTCCGCTGTCTAATAAAAGACCCTAGTTTGTAACTGAGAAGTGTACTACTTTGTACATTCAGTTTGTTTTCCCCATGTAATATAATGTGTTCTTATGACGTGTGCTGTTGGGTGTCGCATCGCGCGGCACCACCCTCTGCGATCCTGGATGAGCGGATCCCAGTCCGCCACAGTACTCTCTGTAGAGTAGTCAGAGGGGGAGTTAAGTCCCGCCACCTGACGCGTTGAGCGCCCCTATTCGTGTGACAGGTGATGATGAAGACGCCTTCTTGTCGCCGCGTCTCCTCCTCCTGCTTGGGCAGCTTCGTGCCGTTGAGCAGTACTGTGCCGCTGTCACGCCTTGCCGTCCTATCTTGTCACCATAATGGCGAACGAGCAGGGGACGGAGGCGCGCGTAGTGCGCCATGCTTGATGCTTCTGGGGAAGGTGCGAGTCTTGAATGCGCAGCCTGACAGTGCACTTCCACCTTGACTTCGTAGACCCACGGCCCACGATGGATCGTGGGGCACGTGGCGGCTTCATAGCTCTTATCAACGGGTTTGGAGCCAGGAGACACGTGGCAGCTCCGGACCTCACCTTAGCGAGGAGGCTCGGACCGGAGCCCAGGGCACGTGTCAGCTCCGGAGCTCTCCTCAGCAGGGAGGAGGCTTTGAGCCAGGAGACACGTGGCAGCTCTGGACCTCGCCTCGATAGGGAGGCTCGAACCGGAGCCCAGGGCACGTGTCAGCTCCGAAGCTCTCATCCTTAGCAGGGAGGGGTTCTGAGCCTAGAGACACATGGCAGCTCTAGACCTCATCTCAGTGTGGAGGCTCAGACCAGAGCCCAGGGCACGCGTTGGCTCTAGAACTCAAGCGCATGTGGCAGCCCCAGGGCTGACCTTGGGGCCAAGGACATGTGGATACACCGGGGCCTACCTCAACAGGGAGGTGGGGCACAGGCTGTCTTTTACCCTCTACGCGGGGGTACCCGGTCTGCAGGATACCAACATCCACCTTCAGAGAAATTGAATTTTGATGCTGAACTGATTTATAAGATGCATGAGCAAACTAAAGCAAACATTGAGAGCATGAACATTAAGTATCAACAACCCGGTAGCAAGGGTAGAAAGCATGTTACTTTTGAACCTGGTGATTTAGTTTGGGTGCATTTGAGAAAGGATAGATCCCCTGATTTGAGAAAGTCTAAATTGCTACCTAGAGCTGCTGGACCCTTCAAAGTGCTTTGCAAAATTAATGATAATGCATATAAAATTGTGTTGCCTGCACATTTTGGGGTTACTTCCTCTTTTAATATTGCAGATTTGAAACCATACGTGGGCGAGAAAGACACGTTTGAGTCAAGGACGACCCTATTGCAAGAAGGGGAGGATGATGAGGACATCACTACCGTCGATACAACCACAACGGCAGGCCATTCACCGCTTACAACTAATCAAGGTCCAATGACACGCGCTCGTGCACGTGAACTTAATTATTAGGTGAATTCGTTCCTGGCTGTTAAAATTAATTCTCCTTCAAATGGATACCTATTAAAGCCTTGTGATGACTTTTTTATTCTTTGGTGCTTGGGAATTGATCCAACTAGGAGTGAACGAGGGATTAAGGCAATCAAAGCTGTTCCACCCGAGGGGTCCTCGTAACTGCAGCGAGTACCAGCTTAAAAGGGGCATAACTCTCAACTCCCAAGGTTGTTTAATGCAAATAAGTACTTGCTGGAAAGGTCTCTTCATATACTTTCCATTGGATCAAGAATCAATGGCAGATGACGCTTGATCTGCCCAGAAAATGCCGAACAAGACTCGTGACTCCATCCTGAGTTTTAGTCTTCCTCCTCTATATAAGCAAGTAGCAGCCATAGGAAGAACTTGGGTTTTGTTTTCTGAAAGTTTAGCCTTTGCTACTTCCTTGTAACGTAAGTGTCGACGAGACCTTCCGATTACTTGAATCAGAATCCCATCTTTATCAGATCCGTGAGTGTTTGCTTGTTATCTTGTTCTTGCTTGTTCTTTGATTGCTTGCATGTTCAAGGCTGTTATTGGCACGGCAAGAACAGCAAAAACAGGAGACGGTGTAACTATTGCTAAGGTGCAGGACCCTTGTGGATGTTGTAGTCGGGTAGCACAACATCGACCTCCACCCTAAATCATAGTTATCAGGAGACGGTGTAATTGTCGCTCAAGGCACCATACCATTCTGGTTGTGGTAGTCGGGCAGCCAACATCGGCCTCCACCAACTTCATCGCCACCATCATCTCTCATCGAAAGATAGGGTCTCCCCCGTACCCATCGGGTTCATCAGAATGCCATCTGGGTTGAAATCAGGAAAGTCAGTAAAACTCACGAACTCGGGTCCCGGGCGGCCGAATGGGACCTTGATGGAACACAAGTTCAGACGGTGCAACTTGATGGTTTCTCATGCGAGGATGGCCATATGGGTCGAAAAGAAAGACAAGAAAGACGGTAAAACTCACGAACTCGGGTCCTGGGAGGCCGGACGGAAGCTTAACGGAATACACGTTCGGACGGTGCAACTGGATGGTTTTGCATGCATGGATGGCCATCTGGGTCAAAATCGAGAAAGTCAGGTAAAACTAACAAACTCGGGTCCCGGGCGGCCGGATGAGACCTTGATGGAATACACGTTCGGATGGTGCAACGTGAAGGTGTTGCATGCACAGATGGCCATCTCGGCCAAAATTGAGAAAATTAGGAAAGTCGGTAAGACTCACGAACTAGGATCCCGGGAGGCTGGACGGGACCTTGAATGTGACGCCCGGTCCCGTAGAACACGGGACCCAGCTAATGCATATGTGTGCACAGGATGTTCATCATACATACACATATAATCCACAAACTGAATTCAGAATATAACCACGAATAATAGGGTTTAAGTGCTTTATTACATCAATCTCTAACTTATTCTTGCAGCGGAAGTCTCTAACTTATTCTAGCAGCGGAAGTCTCTAAACGGTAGCGGAAGCAAACTAAACACGGCAGCAGCGGCTCCATCTCCAACTCCACAGACAAGTTGACGGTAGTTCGCACGCCTAGTACTCCACATGGTCTTCGAAGTACTCCTCTCATGTTGCTGATGTTTGTATGATAATGCAAGGGTGAGTACATGTCGTACTCAGCAAGTGCGGAAAAAGTATGACATGTAGCTTAGAGCAAGGTAGGGAATAAAAAGGCTCATTGCAGAAAGCAAAGGTTATTTCACAAACATGATAAAAAAACAACTATCTTTAAGTGAATTTGATCCCAACATATATTAATCAAAACAGTAACATACCTCCATCATAATTTACCACTTATCCCGTCTCATCCAGCCATTAATCTTTATCAACAACATCTCATGCTCATAATAACCATCTCATATTCATATGCTGTAAAGGTCCCAAAAATATGAATACAAAGAAACTCTTGTCTGCAAAAGGTTGTTTCATATGAATGAAATTTGGGACTTGTTAAAACTTTTCCACATGTGATAACCCACATGAGGGCTTTCTTCACACAAGTTCAAATATTTGTTTGAAAACTTGGAACCCAAGGGGGGGTCAAAAACTAAGATGGGAAGTTACCATGTGTGTGAGAAAACTAAAGTCAGATTTGGAACAAACTTGTTCAACTCAAAATTCAAATGAGAGCAACACTATGAATTCCAAAACTGTTGTGCTACAAATCTCATTTGCAGCAGAATTAAAAGTCAGATTTCATATTTGAATTCCTTGGGTCCAAATTAGGGGGTATGCAGAGTTTCATGATTTATGGAAATGATTTGCAACCCATTTTCCAAAATGGACTTTAAATAACAAAGAATTCAAATGCATATTTGAATTTGGATGAAACTTGCCCAATTGTCCAAATGCCTCTCAGATTTAAACTTCCACAATTGAATTCCATCATTTGCCAATTTTGGGAGATATTTTAGAGGATAAGGAGGCTCTGAACTGTGGGACCCACATGTCATTGAGGGAGCTGAAAATTGCAAAAGATCTTCAGTGTAGAACACAGTCTCTGTTTTTCAACTCCCATGCGAAGCAACCGGGCAGAGCCGAATTCCCACCGGGCGACATCGCACAGCACCGAAGCCTCCACCTCCTGTTGAATTCCATCGTGCTGGAGAGCTGCCTCGGCGTCCTTACCCCACTGCCGTGCTCCTTTTATCCCACGGTACAGAAGACCCGGCGCTGTTCTTTCCTCCTCGCGCGAGAAACAGACCATAGCTGCCGACGCTCGAGCAATCGCTCGGCCACTGCCTAGCCTGCGTGAAGACTTTGGCTGAGCAGCCAAACCACACCACAGACCTTCCTCCAACGTCCTCGTGCCATTCCAACGTGAGCTCCACCTCCCCAAACCGAGATAAACCAGTTCCCGCGGCAGCCGCCATAGAACCGAGAGCAGGTGCTCTCGTGGACAGCCTCAACCGCGCCTTGTCACGGCCGAGCTAGGCAACCAGTGGACGTGCACGACGTCCATGCAGCTCACCCCTGAAGCTCAGGACCAACCGCGGATCATTGACAGGGAATTTCAAGATTTTCTTCCGATCGGTGCAAACCGACCTTCGGTTATGATTCCGTGAAATTCCCGATTGATCTTTGTTTAGATACCACGAAACTTCACACACACGGGCTAGACTTGAGGGCGCACCAGTTTGCTTTTGAAACCTAGCATGACACACACTGTGCACAGCGCAATTTTGATCTTTCCGACGGCGGTTTTAGCGTGACGGTTCGGGCGCACGGTGAACCCTAGTCTAGGACCATTTCCGAGCCGTTTCACTCCCATGCCAAGCCTTCCTAGCATCCACCGGTGCTTTAGAGCTTGGAAATTGAAGCTTGGAGGTCTTAGGGCATCGGGGCGACGTCGCCAGAATTCATCCGAGCCGCTGCACCGGTGCGGGGTGGTTTAGAGACATCGCCGGTCCGGGAAAATCACCTCATTGTATTCTTCGCATGAGGTTAGGGCCTGGCGGGGAGTGGCAGCTCGGGAATTGGTGGGGCGACCGAGTGGCGGGGAGTGGCGGCGCTATCGCGCGGGGGTGAGAGGTAGACGAAGGGGGTGTCGGACCCGCCTGTCAGTCACTCGGGAGAGAAGGACTGGATACTCTGTGGCGCCGGATCAACTGTGACAGTGCGGGAAACATTCCTTTGACCCTGTGTGGCGCTCTCCCGACACCAGACATGTGTCCCATGGACCCACAGTCAGTTTTAAATTTTTCCGGATTTATTCAAATCCCAGATTTTCCCTAAACTTTAGAAGAGCATAACTTTTGCTAGGAACCTCCAAATTTAGTGATTCAAATTGGGTTAGATTCAGATTGAAAAACTCTATCGAAATATGCAACCCAATTTATATGACAGGCATTAATTAATTCTGGAAAATTCTTTAAAGCTTTTCAGAAAAAAGAATTTTTGAGGGAGTTTGGTTTATCAACAAATCCTAAAAATTTTCCAGAATATTTTTTAGGATGTTATTAGACTAATGTAAAAGTTTCAGCTCATTTGGAGTTGATTTAATCAGGAAATTTCAGATTTCAAGTTGCTGTGTTCAAATGAATACAGAAACATTTTCAGAGAATTTCCAAAACTTGGAAATTCAATTCTGGGTAATTCTTAGCTCCAAAAAGCCTAGGAAAATTCATTCAGACTCCATGAACTATAATTGAAATAATAGTACACTAAGTTTGACATGAACATGGGTGTTACCTCAGAATTAATTCATCTTGGTTTAAATACTTAGAGAATTGTTCTGAATAAACCACTCAATGAAAAGTGCTAATTTTTTGGTCCAGATGACTTTCTTGTGATAATAAACTCACATGAAAATTATCAGCTCCATTGGGGCTCTGGATCACCGCTGTCATGTGTAACCTCTTAAGGTGATCAACACTTAAGTGGGAAAAGCACTCAACATTTGAACATACCAAACTCAAACCACTAGCACCAGTGTCATTTTAAATTCTTAAATAGGGTTCCAGTTTTAAAACTGTCATTAGAACTTATTAGAAAAGTTTTTCAATTAAATACATATGCATGATCATATCGTGTAGCATATACGTGGAGAACGTGAGAAGGATTTAAAGTGAAGATCAAGGAGGGAGGAAAACAAGTGATCAAGCTCCAAGTGATCGTCACTAACTGATTGTATTCTTAGTCACATGCAAAACAGGCAAGCCCCGGTTTGCATTTGAACAGTTTTACAAAACATTTCCATTTCTAGAGATCATAGCTTGAATTATTGATTGCATTAAGTCTAGCTGTATTGAAAACCCCAGTTGCATGACCAGAAATGCCTAAGGGAGAAAGGGTAGATTAGCACCTCCTCGAGTGAATTTGACTACGCTAATATTTGTAGGAAAGGTCCGGTAGAAGTCGAGTGGTTGGAAGCTACTCGCGAGTTTCGGGCTGGTTTACTCGGAACGGGTTAAAATTAGAAATGATGAGGAAAGTTCACACATAAGAAATGGAGACCGGGCAGGGAGGTCTAGATGCAGCAGGCTGCGGACCGTGCGTGCATAGCCCTGCCTGTGTCGGTTAAGGCCCGTCCGTGCTTGGCCCTATTGGACAAGTTTGAGTTGTGTACCGGGCACATACTGGCTATATGGGACCCAGGAAACCGATGTACCTTGGGAGATCCATAGTGGAACTTTTCCAACTGCCTTAGGCTTTCGGCGTCAGGGTAGCAGGAGGTAACTCGCTTAAGAACATACCACTGCAGGTATGTACCTTGAGGGAGCTTGCGTACTCGGGGCAGTTGGATTGCGTCCAATGTGGAAGATCTTGGGAAAGGTTACAACGTCAGTCGAGGTTGCTGCCGGCAACTTGGAGTACGGGTGTACGTGTCATGTAGTCCGGGCATGTACTGATTCGAATCACCGTCGCTCGCGGTTATATGAGCATACTTGCCCACTGCGTCTTGACGTAGTAACAACTGAACTGGTTATTATTTGAACTTGATAAGGTTGTGATGTAATTTGTATTGCAACCATGATTGAATTAGAGATAGGCTCATTAAACTTTACTTTCACCTTGTGCAAGGAGCATCACAACAAAGCGTTTCTTGTTTGATTGTGGAGTTGCGATGCTGTTTGGCTCAAGGTCTGCACAAGGAGGCTTAAAAATCTGAAAGTTAAGGATCAACTTTAGGCGAGTCCTTTATGCAAATCTAGCTAACCCAATGGCAACCGTCGTGTATGTAGAGTTTCTTGTTTAGGAGAGACGGATCAGTCTTGCTGAGCCTATGTGCTCACGCTTGCTATATAAGTGGTTTTGCAGGTTAACACCGATGCTAAGAAGAAGGTTGTCCGGTGAGACTCGGAGACTTCCGAGTCGTGTAGCACATGGAGAACCTAGCCGCTGCTGTTGTCTTCGTGTTGCTGGCGAGAGGAGTCCGCGGGCTGGACTTCATCTCGAGGGCTTTTAGTTATTTGATGTGAGTTGTTATAGACTTCCGCTGTAGCTAGTTGATGTAAATTATTTACAAAGAAAAACTTGTAAGCTTACGCTATTGTTTTATGTAATACATTGTTCCTTGTATGTGTGCTGTTGGGTGCCGCACAACACAGCACCACCCAATACGATTCCCGGGCGAGTGCTCCGTCCCCGTAACTAAATGGGCGGCGTCTGGCCGTCTCAGCGTGGTATCAGAGCTGTGACAAGTGGTGTCATGAGCTGAGCCCTGTTTCAGTTGGTATCAGAGCCGCATTGGTAATAGCACACGGAATAAGGATCGTATTACGACAAAAACTTAGGTTACGGTGAGGAAACGGTATTAGGCCCATAAGGACTATAGTAGTATAGTTACTTAATGTGGCATGACTAACATACCTGTTATTATTCTGAATTTTAATTATGTAACGACGCACCTACACTATGGTAAGCATGGTAGGGAACGCCACCGAAAGCGGTTCAATTTCGGTTAGCTCTCCTGACAAGGAAAGTGGTTCAGGGATAGATCTCACAGCTTGGTGTGAGACGTTAATATGAAACTCTTGAACTCTGCATGTTCCTGAGTTCATATGAAACGCTGATCCCTAGCGTGCATTAGGTAAGTAAGTGGAGCCCATCGTGTGGTCAGTAACGCGATAGTGTGTTCTTCTGGAAATAGCCTAGGAGGACATACGCAGCGCTTGCCATCGGCGTGCCCTACAGGGCAGTAGGTGGTATCTGTTGGGTTGATAAAATTCCCGACCGTGACGACCCGTTCGCGCTCTACTCGGGTTCCCCGTCGTGTGGTGTGAAAACGCGACCATGTACATTGAGACGTGGCTTGACTCAAGGACGGCCCGTATGGAAATGATACGGGGCGTATGTTTTTAGTATGATATGGAATTGCCTGAAATAAGAAAACCTATGTGTGCATCATCATCGAGTGTTTTTCTGCAGGTACTAACCACGTACGTATCCCGTGTAGTACACGTTTGCAAGTGACCGTTTTAGTGCCACCTAAGATATGTTTATGCCGGTATAATCCGGTTAGGATTTTCTTTTGGTGAGGCTACGTAGTACCGACATGCTTCTTGCGGTGCATCGACGCCGTACTAAACTTAATAACCCTTTCCTTTGAAGAAATGACTCATGAACTAACTTTCAACTAAAAATGGAAGTTTGAAACAAATATTAGTTACTGAAATCTTATTTTGAGCTAAGATTCAAATGAGAGGAAGACTAGGCTTCAAAGATTTCAAAAACAGAGTGCTCTGTTTTCGGCAGAATTCTTGATGGACTTTAACAGAGCATAACTTTGAGTAGTTTTAACGAATTAAGGTGTATGATACAGTTCTGGGAATATTTTCAAGTAATCTACAACTTCTTTGTATACCTCCAGAGCAAAATCACACGTTAAATGGGTAGAAAGTTCAGAGGAAGGTAAACTGTCCAGAACCAGGACAGCAGCAAAACCTCTCTGGACCCTTCTGTTTTTAAGCCATAACCTTCTGTAGAAAAATCCTTAAGAAGCCTATGATACACCGTTGGAAAGGTTATGGATTGTGCAATATTTTTTAGTTCAAAGTTTGTTCAGATTCTTATTGTATTAGCATATACAACTGTGATAAAATCAGCCACATACAAAGGAGATGCTGGCAAATTTTATCCAGGAATTCTGTCAACTTTGGGAAATCATAACTTTTAATACGAAGATGATCTGGAGGCATATGAGTACTCGTTGTAAAGAGGTTGAAGTTAACTTTAACTTTGGTGTTCAACTTGAGTTATGAAAATGCTTTTAACTAGATCAAAATCTGGAGAGAGAGTGCATAAAGGTCTGTTCTGTACAGATAGGCTAGATAGCCATGCCTACTAAGGAATTGTGTAAACATGGATTTTGTTACTGCTTTCATAAAGTTTGACATATTCATGTTTACACTAGTCTCACATACTTCTGATTTCTTGCTTAACTCATCTCAACTACATTTTTGCAGTATGGTTCATACTCGCTCTAGGAGTAAGGCCGGGAGTTCTCGCCAAGGCGGTGATGCTTCTATTCCACCGTCGGAACCACCATCCATGTGATGGGTGGATCTTATGACTCGAGTCGTCGATTCTAATCAAGAGAACACTAGGCTACTCCAAGAAGCAACGCAAGAATACACATGCTTACTCCAAGCTTTAGTACAGCAAGGCATACTCCAGAACACGCAACAAGTCGTTCCACCTCGGAACGCTTATCTGGATTTCTTGGTTACTCAACCGCCAATCTTTACTGAAGCTACCAAACCTGTGGAAGCAGATCAGTGGCTTCGTGTCATGGAGTCCAAATTTGGAGTATTCAAGTGTGATGACTACCAGAAAACTAAGTTTGCCGCTCAGCAACTCCATGGAGCCGCCGGAAACTGGTGGGTTGATCATCTTGCCACCATTCCGGATGACCATCAAGTAACATGGAGTGAGTTCTGTGAAGCCTTTCGTACTCGCCATATACCACTAGGTATTATCAAGGCAAAGCTGGAGGAATTTTTGGGTTTGAAGCAAGGGGACATGAGTGTCCTCGAGTATGTCAGAAGGTTTAACCTTTTGGCCCAATATGCTCCCGAATATGTAACAAAAGAAGAGGCACGATGTGACTTATTCTTCCATGGCCTGAGTGCCATATTACAGGAGAAGTTGGACATGCACAATAATGGCAGTTACACCGACATGGTCGATGCGGCTTTCATTCAAGAGAAGCCAACACTTGATTGGCAAGCTGAGAAGAGAAATATGAGGGAGATCGAGCAGGCCAGCACAAGTTATGTGCCTCAGAAGTACCGTTTGGTGTATCAAACGCCACCCGGTGAAAGATGGAGGCCACCTGTACGATCAACTCCTCAGAGATTGATTGCTGGTCAAGTTCTACGACTTGCACCACCTCCACAGCCGCAGCATCAGACGGTGGTTTGTGCTCCATTGCTGCAGCCATGTGTACCTAGCTTCCAACCGCAAGTCAACGAAGAACCGGAGAGACATCCGTGTTTCACTTGTAGGCATATGGGCCATTATGCTAGGCACTGTCCGGAGGGAACTCAGAACTGCGGGTCATTATATTTACAACAATACGACCCGTACCTCAATCTGCAGACAGGAGGGCAGATAAGGGGCAGCATTCACTATACTGTGATTGATGATGTTCCGGAAGGAGAAGCCGCTTTAGCAGGGATGTTTTCTCTGAATCAGTTACCAGTTTTATTTCTCTTTGATTCCAGTGCCACACACAACTTCATTAGCCAATCTTTCGTGGCTCAACATCAGCTCCAAACAGTTCATACAAAGAAGCAATACCTCATATCTTCGTCCGGGGGCAGCAGTACCGCAAGTAAGGTTGTCTCCCGAGCACCTCTTTGTTTGGGGGGTAGAATATACCCTACGACTCTCATTATTCTTGAGGGTCTGAAGATCGACATCATTTTGGGGATGTCATGGTTGAATTACCACCAGGCGGTTCTTAACATCAGCTCTAGGACCGTTGAGCTCAACTCCCCACAGCACGGTCTTCACATATTAATTCTGGGCGCCAGACGGCAGCAGATTGCAACAGTGAACCACACGGAAGCTGTTAAGATAGAGGACATTCCGGTGGTACGTGAGTATCCGGATGTATTTCCCGATGAATTACCGGGCATGCCGCCCGAGCGAGACGTTGAGTTCAAGATTGAACTTATACAGGGAACAACACCAATATCACGAAGGCCGTACAAGATGGCACCCAATGAACTGGCCGAATTGAAGACACAGCTGAATGACCTAATGAGCAAGGGCTTTATACGACCGAGTTCATCACCTTGGGGTTGTTCAGCATTGTTTGTCAAGAAGAAGGACGAAACACTACGGCTTTGTGTTGATTATCGTCCTCTGAATGCCGTTACCATCAAGAACAAATATCCACTACCTCGCATTGATATGCTCTTCGATCAATTAGTCGATGCGAAGGTATTTTCGAAGATGGATCTTCGGTCCGGATATCACCAGATTAAAATCCGGGCAGAAGATATTCCGAAGACGGCATTCTCAACGAGATACGGGCTGTATGAGTATCTCGTTATGTCTTTTGGTTTGACCAACGCCCCGGCACACTTTATGTACCTGATGAATTCAGTGTTCATGCTAGAGTTGGATAAATTCGTCGTGGTCTTCATCGACTATATCTTGGTGTACTCCAAGTCAGAGGAAGAACATGCTGAACATCTGCATATTGTGCTACAAAGATTGCGAGATCATCAACTCTATGCAAAATTCAGCAAGTGTGAATTCTGGATTAATCAAGTACCTTTTCTCGGACGCATTATTTCAGCAGAGTGCATCGCTGTAGATCCGAGTAAGATTATCCAAGTACAGAAATGGGAGTCACCAAAGTCAGTGCATGAAATCCAAAGCTTCCTCGGTTTAGCGGGTTATTACCAGAGGTTCATTCCAGGTTTCTCCAAGATCGCTAAACCGATGACGGAATTATTAAAGAAGAATACCAGATTTGTATGGGGTGCTGTGTGTGAATAAGCTTTCAAGACCCTAGTGAAGCATCTCACAACAGCCCCAGTTCTTGCTCAGCCGGATACGATGAAGCCCTTCGACGTGTATTGCGATGCATCTGGTGTCGGTCTTGGCTGCGTGCTGATGCAAGAAAGACAAGTGGTCGCTCATGGATCTCGTCAACTCAGAAATCACGAGCAGCATTATACAACTCATGATCTTGAGTTAGCTTCCGTGGTCCTTGCTTTGAAGATGTGGAGGCATTACTTGCTCGGAAATCTTGTACACCCTTACACCGACCACAAGATCTTGAAGTACATCTTCACTCAGAAAGAATTGAACATGAGGCAACGAAGATGGCTAGAGCTCATTAAAGATTATGAACTTGAGATTCATTATCGTCCAGGAAAGGCGAATGTGGTCGCCGATGCGCTCAGTCGTAAGGCGCATATCCATCACCTGAGTATTGCTGAAAAGGATGATGAAGAACCAAGCCTCCGTGTCATTCCGTATGGAGCTCTCTATTATCTCGCTCTCATTCCTACCATCCGAGAGGATATCATTGAAGCTCAACGAAAAGACAAGGGTATGTCTCACATACGGCGAAGGATAGACAACGGAGAGATGAAATGCTTCCGGAAGGATGAGGATGGTACTTTGTGGTTCAACGACCGGATTGTAGTACCCCGGGATATGGGACTACGGAAGAAAATTTCGGATGAAGCTCATTTGTCCAAATTTTCCATTCATCCGGGCAGCAATAAAATGTACCAAGATCTCCAGAAGAAGTTTTGGTGGACACGTATGAAACGTGAAGTCGCAAAGTACGTTTCAGAATGTGATACGTGTCGAAGAGTCAAGGCCGACCATGTGAAAAAGTCAGGCCTGTTGCAGACATTGCAAGTACCGGCATGGAAGTGGGAAGATTTGAGTATGGTCTTCATCGTCGGGTTGCCGATGACCTCCCACAACCATGATTCGATTTGGGTAATCGTGGACCCGTTAACCAAATCAGCACACTTCATCCCGGTGCATACAAGGTATAACGCAAAGCAGTATGCAGAGCTATACATAGCACGGATCTTGTGCTTACATGGAGTTCCCCGCACAATTGTGTCCGATAGAGGATAGCTGTTCGTAGTCCATTTCTGGGAGCAGCTACACGCATCCTTGGGAACCAAACTGATTAGAAGCTCCGCGTATCACCCTCAAACTGATGGGCAAACGGAGAGGGTGAATCAAATACTGGAAGATATGCTAAGAGCATGTGCCATCCACCACGGTAAGAGCTGGGATGATCACTTACCGCTGGCGGAGTTCTCGTACAACAACGGATATCAGACAAGCATCAAAATGGCACCATATGAAGCTCTATACGGTCGGAAGTGCCGTACACCATTGAATTGGTGCTAGTCCGGTGAACGAGTAACATTCGGGGATGATCTTGTCAATGAAGCCGAAGAGAGAGTTCGGATAATACAAGAGAACCTCAAAGCTGCCCAATCTCGTCAGAAAAGCTACGCAGATCAGAGGCGTCGACCGCTGCATTTCGAAGTAGGAGAGCACGTGTATCTTCGTGTGTCTCCGATGAAAGGGATTCATTGGTTCGATGTCAAGGGGAAAACTTGCTCCCCAATTCATCGGTCCGTTTGCCATAACGGAGAAGTGCGGAACTGTAGCCTACCGGCTGGAACTACCGGCAAGCCTTGCCGGTATTCACGACATATTTCACGTGTCCCAACTGCGGAAATGTCTCAAATTTACCGCTGCCATCGCACCGAAGACATCGACGAGTTGAAGCCGGATCTCACCTATGTCGAGCAACCTATGCAGATTATCGACGAAAGGACCCGGATCACCCGAAACCGGACTTGGAGATTTTACAAAGTCCTGTGGAGTAATCATATCCCGGAAGAGGCGACGTGGGAAACCGAAGATTACATCCACAAGAACTGTCCGGAACTTTTGTCATAAACTTTGTAATTACCTCCCGTCTCGTTCTTCTTTTGTAATCTCGGGACGAGATTCCTTTTAAGGGGGGAGGAATGTAAAGGTCCCAAAAATATGAATACAAAGAAACTCTTGTTTGCAAAAGTTGGTTTCATATGAATGAAATTTGGGACTTGTTAAAACTTTTCCACATGTGATAACCCACATGAGGGCTTTCTTCACATAAGTTCAAATGTTTGTTTGAAAACTTGGAACCCAAGGGGGGGGTGAAACACTAAGATGGGAAGTTCCCATATGTGTGAGGAAACTAAAGTCAGACTTGGAACAAACTTGTTCAACTCAAAATTCAAATGAGAGCAACACTATGAATTTCAAAACTGTTGTGCTACAAATCTCATTTGCAGCAGCCAAATTAAAAGTCATATTTCATATTTAAATTCCTTGGGTCCAAATTAGGGGGTATGCAGAGTTTCATGATTTATGGAAATGATTTGCAACCCATTTTCGAAAATGGACTTTAAATAACAAAGAATTCAAATGCATATTTGAATTTGGATGAAACTTGCCCAATTGTCCAAATGCCTCTCAGATTTAAACTTCACAATTGAATTCCATCATTTGCCAATTTTGGGAGATATTTTAGAGGATAAGGAGGCTCTGAACTGTGGGACCCACATGTCATTGAGGGAGCTGAAAATTGCAAAAGATCTTCAGTGTAGAACACAGTCTCTGTTTTTCAACACCCACGCGAAGCAACCGGGCAGAGCCGACTTCCCACCGGGCAACACCGCACATCACCAAAGCCTCACCTCCTGTTAAATTCCATCGTGCTGGAGAGCTGCCTCGGCATCCTTACCCCACTGCCGTGCTCCTTTTATCCCACGGTACCGAAGACCTGGCGCTGTTCTTTCCTCGCGCGAGAAACAGACCAGAGCTGCCGACGCTCGAGCAATCGCTCGGCCACTGCCTAGCCCGCATGAAGACTTCGGCTGAGCAGCCAAACCACACCACAGACCTTCCTCCAACGTCCTCGCGCCATTCCAACGTGAGCTCCACCTCCCCAAACCGAGATAAACCAGTTCCCGTGGCGGCCGCCATAAAACCGAGAGCAGGTGCTCTTGTGGACAGCCTCAACCGCGCCTTGTCATGGCTGAGCTAGGCCACCAGTGGACACACACGACGTCCACGCAGCTCACTCCCGAAGCTCAGGACCAACTGCGGATCATTGACAGGGAATTTCGAGATTTTCTTCCGATCAGTGCAAACCGACCTTCGGGTATGATTCCGTGAAATTCCTGATTGATCTTTGTTTAGATACCACGAAACTTCACAAACACGGGCTAGACTTGAGGGCACACCAGTTTGCTTTTGAAACCTAGCATGACACACACTGTGCACAGCGCAATTTTGATCTTTCCGGCGGCGGTTTTAGCGGGACGGTTCGGGCGCATGGTGAACCCTAGTCTAGGACCATTTCCGAGCCATTTCACCCCCATGCCAAGCCTTCCTAGCATCCACCGGTGCTTTAGAGCTTGGAAATTGAAGCTTGGAGGTCTTAGGGCGTTGGGGCGACGTCGCCGGAATTCATCCGAGCCGCTGCACCGGTGCGGGGTGGTTTAGAGACATCGCCGGTCCAGGAAAATCATCTCACCTTATTCTTGCATAAGGTTAGGGCCTGGTGGCGAGTGGCAGCTCGGGAATTGGTGGGGCGACCGAGTTCAGCGAGCTCCGGCGAGCCCCGGCGGCGCTATCACGCGGGGGCGAGAGGTAGACGAAGGGGGTGCCGGACCCGCCTGTTAGTCACTCGGGAGAGAAGGGCTGGATACTCTGTGGCGCCGGATCAACTGTGACAGCGAGGGAAACATTCCTGTGACCCCTTGTGGCGCTCTCCTGACACCAGACACGTGTCCCATGGACCCACAGTCAGTTTTAAAATTTTCCCGATTTATTCAAATCCCAGATTTTCCCCAAACTTTAGAAGAGCATAACTTTTGCTAGGAACCTCCAAATTTAGTGATTAAAATTGATTTAGATTCAGATTGACAAACTCTATCCTAATATGCAACCCAATTTATATGACAGGCATTAATTAATTTTGGAAAATTCTTTAAATCTTTTCAACAAAAGACTTTTTGAGGGAGTTTGGTTTACCCAAAAATTTTAAAATTTTGCCAGAATATTCTTTAGGGTGTTATTAGACTCCTGTAAAAGTTTCAGCTCATTTCGAGTTGATTTGATCAGGAAAATTCAGATTTCAGGTTGCTGTGTTCAAATGAATACAGAAACATTTTCAGAGAATTTCCAAAACTTGGAAATTCAATTCTGGGTAATTATTAGCTCCAAAAATCCTAGGAAAATTCATTTAGACTCCATGAACTATAATTGAAATTATAGTCCACTAAGTTTGACATGAACATGGGTGTTACCTCAGAATTAATTCATCTTGGTTTAAATACTTAGAGAATTGTTCTGAATAAACCACTCAATGAAAAGTGCTAATTTTTGGTCCAGATGACATTATTGTGACAAGGAACTCACATAAAAATTATCAGCTCCATTGGGGCTCTGGATCACCACTGTCATGTGTAACCTCTTAAGGTGATCAACACTTAAGTGGGAAAAGCACTCAACATTTGAACATAGTGTTTAAACCCAACCCAAACCACTAGAACCAGTGTCATTTTAAATTCTTAAACAGGATTCCAGTTTTAAAACTGTCATTAGACCTTATTAGAAAAGTTTTTCAATTAAATACATATGCATGATCATATCGTGTAGCATATACGTGGAGAACGTGAGAAGGACTTAAAGTGAAGATCAAGGAGGGAGGAAAACAAGTGATCAAGCTCCAAGTGATCGTCACTAACTGATTGTATTCTTAGTCACCTGCAAAACAGGCAAGCCTCGATTTGCATTTGAACAGTTTTACAAAACATTTCCATTTCTAGAGATCATAGCTTGATTTTATTGATTGCATTAAGTCTAGCTGTATTGAAAACCCTAGTTGCATGACCAGAAATGCCTAAGGGAGAAAGGGTAGATTAGAACCTCTCGAGTGAATTTGGCTACGCTAATGTTTGTAGGAAAGGTCCGGTAGAAGTCGAGTGGTTGGAAGCTACTCGCGAGTTTAGGGACGGTTTACTCGGAACGGGTTAAAATTAGAAATGATGAGGAAAGTTCACACATAAGAAATGGAGACCGGGCAGGGAGGTCTAGATGCAGCAGGCTGCGGACCGTGCGTGCATAGCCCTGCCTGTGTCGGTTAAGGCCCGTCCGTGCTTGGCCCTGTTAGACAAGTTTGAATTGTGTACCGGGCACATACTGGCTATATGGGACCCAGGAAACCGATGTACCTTGGGAGATCCATAGTGGAACTTTTCCAACTGCCTTAGGCTTTCGGCGTCAGGGTAGCAGGAGGTAACTCACTTACGAACATACCACTGAGGGTATGTACCTTGAGGGATCTTGCATACTCGGGGCAGTTGGACTGCGTCCAATGTGGAAGATCTTGGGAAAGGTGGCCGCATACAACGTCAGTCAAGGTTGCTGCCGGCAACTCGAAGTACAGGTGTACGTGTCATGTAGTTCGGGCGTGTTTTGATTTGAATCACCATCACTCGCGGTTATACGAGCATACTTGCCCACTGCGTCTTGACGTAGTAACAATTGAACTGGTTATCTTTTGAACTTGATAAGGCTGTGATGTAATTTGTATTGCAACCATGATTGAATTAGAGATAGGCTCATTAAACTTTACTCTCACCTTGTGCAAGGAGCATCACAACAAAGTGTTTCTTGTTTGATTGTGGAGTTGCGATGCTGTTCGGCTCAAGGTCTGCACAAGGAGGCTTAAAAATCTGAAAGTTAAGGATCAACTTTAGGCGAGTCCTTTATGCAAATCTAGCTAACCCAATTGCAACCGTCGTGCATGTAGAGTTTCTTGTTTAGGAGAGACGGATCAGTCTTGCTGAGCCTATGTGCTCACGCTTGCTATATAAGTGGTTTTGCTGGTTAACACCGATGCTAAGAAGAAGGTTGTACGGTGAGACTCGGAGACTTCCGAGTCATGTAACACATGGAGAACCTAGCCTCTGCTGTTGTCTTCGTGTTGCTAGCGAGAGGAGTCCGCGGGCTGGACTTCATCTCGAGTGCTTTTAGTTATTCGACTTGAGTTATTATAGACTTCCGCTGTAGCTAGTTGATGTAAATTATTTACAAAGAAAAACTTGTAAGCTTCCACTGTTGTTTTATGTAATACATTGTTCCTTGTATGTGTTCTGTTGGGTGCCGCACAACACGGCACCACCCAATGCGATTCCCGGGCGAGTGCCCCGTCCCCGTTATTAAACGGGTGGCGTCGGGCCGTCTCAGCGTGGTATCAGAGCTATGACAAGTGGTGTCATTAGCTGTGCCCTGTTTCAGTTGGTATTAGAGCCGCATTGGTAATAGCGCACGAAATAAGGATCGTATTACGACAAAAACTTAGGTTACGGTGAGGAAACAGTATTAGGCCCACATAAGGACTATAGTAGTATAGTTACTTAAAGTGGCGTGACTAACATACTTGTTATAATTCTGAATTTTAATTATGTAACGACTCACCTACGCTCTGGTAAGCGTGGTAAGGAACGCCACCGAAAGCGGTTCAATTTCGGTTAGCTCCCCTGACGAGGAAAGTGGTTCAGGGATAGGTCTCACAGCATGGTGTGAGACGTTAATATGAAACTCTTGAACTCTGCATGTTCTTGAGTTCATATGAAACGCTGATCCCTAGCGTGCATTAGGTAAGTAAGTGGAGACCCCATCGTGTGGTCAGTAACGCGATAGTGTGTTCTTCTAGAAATAGCCTAGGAGGACATACGCAGCGCTTACCATCGGCGTGCCCTGCAGGGCAGTAGGTGGTATCTGTTGGGTTGATAAAATTGCCAACCGTGACGACCCGTTCACGCTCTACTCGGGTTCCCCGTTGTGTGGTGTGAAAACGCGACCATGTACCTTGAGACGTGGCTTGACTCAAGGACGGCCTGTATGGAAATGATACGGGGCGTATCTTTTTAGTATGATATGGAATTGCTTGAAATAAGAAAACCTATGTGTGCATCATCATTGAGTGTTTTTATGCAGGTACTAACCACGTACGTATCCCGTGTAGTACACGTTTGAGAGTGACCGTTTTAGTGCCACCTAAGATACGTTTTTGCCGGTATAGTCCGGTTAGGATTTTCTTTTGGTGAGGCTACGTAGTACCGACATGCTTCTTGTGGGCTGGACTTCATCTCGAGTGCTCTTAGTTATTCGACGTGAGTTGTTATAGACTTCCACTGTAGCTAGTTGATGTAAATTATTTACAAAGAAAAACTTGTAAGCTTCCTCTATTGTTTTATGTAATACATTGTTCCTTGTATGTGTGCTATTGGGTGCCGCACAACACGGCACCACCCAATGCGATTCCCGGGCGAGTGCCCCGTCCCCGTAACTAAACGGACAGTGTCGGGCCGTCTCAGCGTGGTATCAGAGCTGTGACAAGTGGTGTCATGAGCTGAGCCCTGTTTCATATCCATCTCATAACCGAAACCAAAACTCATTATCATGACTCAACAGTCCCGAAACCAATTTCCAATGACCATACCATAACCAAACCAATGACCATACCATAACCAAACCAATGACCATACCATAACCAAACCAATGACCATCCCAAATAACCATCCCAATAACCATCCCATCTAATCATGTGAGTTGGCCAGGCGCTTGTGACCGTAAGCACGGCTATCATGATAGTTTTACACTCTTAAGAGGTTGCATCACTTTACCCACAAGTTTTTGATTTCGTCACCCGTCGGCGACTGCGGAACCTCCATTATACCAGTACACAACCGTCGGTGTATGGCCAAGAGATCACAAAATATTCTTTACAAAGGGGCTACTAGATGTATGGACTCACTAAGGTTTCACCAGCAGGCTCGAATCACCATTCTAACACCTACGGGCCCCCTCTTGTGCCATGCAGTTCCCAGGGCAGTCCTCTCTCGACTCCTATTCCCCGCGCCTTCCACGGTCCATAACAATCTAGCAACTTACCTAATTAGTCAGCTAAGCCGCACCCATATTTTGCCTTGTGGTGGCACTATTTTCCTGGCATGTGGTGGCATGAACCGGTCCTTAGATCTACGGCAAGTAAACCACCATCTCATTCTACCACATCCACGAACCAAGCTTGCCTAGATCTCCCCCGATTCTATGCTCATTATCATCATCATCAAGTTTTCATCATCATTATTCATATGAGTGCAGTACTTATACATGTTCTATCTCGCTTCCCATATCCCGTGGACTCAGCGAAGCAAAAAGCAAAAACGACCATACCCGACTCATCAACTTTCCCGGCGACAAGGGTGGTTAACAAAACTAGTAAACTCCTATAAAAGGGTGTCCCATCAAGTTGACTCAAGCATACGAGTTTTCACAAACAAAACAGTTTCAAAACATGGGATCAATATGGTCAAGGGGCACTTGCCTTGTTCTTGTGGATTTTGTTGCTCACGTGTCTCAAAGTTTTGGTGCTGTAGTCCTTCGTAGATAGCTTCCTGAGCTTGTCCTTCTACTTACGACAACGCACATACAAAATTATAGCAATCAAAATCATGCACAAACTTTACTCAAGATGCAATGGTGCAAATCCTATGGTGTTGTTTTATTAATCCAGTTTGTACGTGTTCTTGCGTGTTTTAATGGCTTGCATGGGGTTTTATGGTGAACAAAGGTGTAAGGATCAAGTGTGGACGTGGTGATGATCTTGACTCAAGATCTAGATCAATTCCACCGTCAAAAACCGATCAACATGTGATCTGTCCACATGAAAAAGCTTCTGTTCGAAGAAAACAAATGTGTAGAAACTGTGATGATGTCGTAAGATGGTAACGAAGACCTACCTCGGCCTTCCTCCTAGCAATGGCAGCAGGACAGTTCGTCTGCTCTCTTCCTGCGACGGTGAGCGTGACGGTGCTCGTCGGCGGTCTCACCGGTGGCTGAACTCCGGCGAAAGGGGTTAACTCGGCGAGTTGGGGGCTAGGGCCTCCAAGTCGCCGACTCGAGAGGTGGAAAAAGGTACGTGGTTGCGGCCATGGGGTTTTGGTTTCTATTTATAAGGGGTGAAAGAAGAGTCCTACTCCGATTGGATTTCAAATAAGAGTCCTATTCAATTTGTTTTAGATCTTAACAACTTATCTCCAATTGATTTTGTGCGGAAGCAATCGTGGAAAAAATCGTGTCGGTTTCTTCAGTACCGGGTATTCCCGCGCGCACAGGAGAAAACCGCTTAAGGATCTCGTCCTTCCGCAGGGATGAGCTCCGGAGGCTCCACGCGTCCAGCGGGGGCCGGGCCTCCCTTTTCCTCAGAGGCGAGCTCCGGGGCGCCACGTGTCTGGCGGGCGGGACCTCCCTGTCCCTCAGAGGCGAGCTCCACGTGCGCCACGTGTCGGGCAGGCGGGACCTCCCTCTCCCTCAGAGGCGAGCTCCGCGTGCGCCACGTGTTTGGCGGGGTCGGACCTCCCTCTTCTTTAGAGGCGAGCTCCACGTGCGCCACGTGTCAGTGTCAGACCTACCCTCTCCTCAGAGGAGAGCTCCGAGAGTGCCAAGTGTCCAGCAGCACCGGACCTCCTTTCTCCTCAGAGATGAGCTCCGAGGATGACACGTGTCCAGTAGTGTCGGAACTCCCTTCTCCTCGGAGGTGAGCTCCGAGGACAACACGTGTCCACTAGTGTCGGACCTACCTTCTCCTTGGAGGTGAGCTCCGAGGATGACACGTGTCCATTGGAACCGGACCTCACTCCCTCCGCAGGGGTGAGTATCGAGAGCGACACGTGTCCCGCGGTACTGGGCCTTGCTTCTCCGCAGAGACTAGCTCCGAAGGCAACACGTGTCCAGCGGAGCTGGGCCTCGCTTCTCCGCAGAGACTAGCTCTAGAGGCAACACGTGTCCAGCGGGGCCGGACCTCGCCCACTCCGCAGAGGAAAGCTCCGAGCCTGCCACATGGCCGATGGTGCCGGACATCACCCCCTCCGCAGGGATGAGCTCCGAAGGCGCCACGTGGCCAGCAGGCCGCGGGAAGTGTCGACGGCGCTCCTCGGCGAACTAGAATTGGCTCTTTTCAGCTATCTTACTCCCATACCCCACCATTTTTATGATTCTTTCTCCCGTTCTACTTCTTTTAAAATGTTTCTCTATATGAATTATGTATGCATGCATGGATACGAAATTGAGGGTGTTACAAACCTACCCCCCTTAAACTGAATCTCACCCTCGAGATTCGATAGAGTAGAGAATAGGTGAGGAAATTTTGCCTTGAGGTCTTCCTCACGCTCCCATGTAGCCTCGGCTTCCATGTGATGGCTCCATTGTACCTTGCACCAACGGACAACTTTGTTCCTCATGACCCTTTCCTTCACGTCCAAAATTCAAACAGGGTGCTCTACGTAGGTCAGATCTTCTTGAAGCTCGAGCTCATCCATCGGTACTTGTTCTTCTGGTACTCTGTCACACCCGGTTTTTCCGAAGAAACAACCAAGTGAATATCACATGTATGCCAGGATCATTTTCTCATACATGTGATGACAAATAGTGAAGCATCATTTATTACAAGCCAGGTGTCGAATATAAATAAGTCTTACATTGCAAATGTCTCAATGGACACTAATGCTTCATCACAAGTAAATAAACTAGCAGCGGAATATTATTCTTTAGGGCTCCATCACAGGCGTTGCCCGGGGGTCTCCATGAACCTAAAAACCTTCCTCGGGTCCAAAATCTTGGTCATTATACACCACCTCATTATCTTGACCTGAGCAGCAATATAAACCAACAAATATGCAAGGTTGAGTACCAATGGTACTCAGCAAGTGTGGGAAAATTATACCATGCAGGGCTAGAACAAGGAGAGATTGAACTCATGGTTAAAGCACTACGCAATTAATACCTATCACCTTAGCTTATTAAGCACCTACATTACTACACAAGTGAAATGGTCCCAATCTCCCATCCCATCATCATAATCTAATAACCATAACATCATTTCCAATGTTAAGCTCCCCGCTTAACATCCACAACTTCCAAAAAAACCTTCACTCCTCTAATCATGAATAAGTCCAGGCCGCTCTTAACCGTGAGCACGGCTGTCAAGACAGTTTTGACTCTGCAGAGTTTGTACCACTGTACCCACATGTAGTGATTTCATCCCCCGTTGCCGGATGGACTAAAAGAACCTCCATTATGCCAGTGGCTACGATCAACATTCACACTTCCCAGGTGTGCAGCCAGGAGATCACTACGAAGCCTTTACAAAGGGATTCCCGACGAGCGTGGGCCCACTGAGGTTTCACCCCTAACAGCATACAAGAGGCTCCAACCCCGCTGCAGTGGCCCCCTCTTGAGCCTTGCGGTTCATATGGTAGTCCAGCTGACACCTACTCCCCGCACCATCCAACACACCCATACTATGCCGGGGATACACCTAATTAATTGGCCAAGCTGCCCCATCTCAGCATGTGGTTGGCACTGTAAAGCCGGGTTACATGCTCCATGAACCGGTCCTTAGGATCCAGGCAAGTACTAAACACAAACCCAAGTCTCGTGCACCCAGCACACAACCAAAACATCCAACTTGCCTTGATCCCTACCTCTACATAACTCACAATGTCTCATTCAAGAGTATGGTAATATAAACTGATGATCTCATTTCCCAAATATCCCATTCTAAGCATGGCTAAGCAAATGCATGTAAATAAATGACATGACAAAATAAATCCCAACCCAAGCTACAAGGAAACAAGGTAATGCAATTCTAGGGAAACTTCCTAGCATGGGTTTCATATTTAACTTGACAATGCAAATAATTCTATCTACACATCCTAGCATAGGATCAAAGTGGTCAAGGACACTTGCCTCCTTCTTGCTGCTCTTGAAATGGGTAGTCCTGGTCTTGGAAAGGAATAACTTGCTCTTGAACAGGTTCTACTTCATACCATCACACATAGCAAAAGAAAAACAACAATCATAAGACATAGTTCACACTTCTTACTTCATACAAACCACACATTCATATTTATGAAATTCATTCACCATTATATGTGTTGTGGTTACTTTGTGTGTTGATCTGTGGCTTGCACACACTTTTATTTATATGTGTATGATTCCTACTTTGGTGTTCATATTTATACTTACATACTATATATATATATATATATATATATATATATATGTGTGTGTGTGTGTGTGTGTGTGTGTGTGTGTTTCAGTTTTAAATAAATTCCTTATATTAAACTACCAAGTATGTAAGAAAAGTATTTTTCTTCTCCATATGTGCCTTCATAATTTCTATCAACCCTAAACTGAACTCTTTGAATTTTAAAAACTCCATTTATCATTTACTAGTTGCTATATTTTCAGATTTATATTCCTATGCATAATTGTGTATTTTATTATGAAATTAGTAATACACATCATCTAAACAGTATAGGTTTTGGTCCTAAATAATTGAATAACATATTTTGACCTTGGCCTCTGATGTAAACTATTTCATAATTATTTTCCCTATTTTTTTATAGCTATTCTTTACTTAAAAATGTGTCCCTATACTAAATAATGTGATTAATAAATGAAACAGATTCATTTCAGCCCAAAGTATATTTTTATCTCACTCCAAAGTTTTCTAAGTACTGAGAAAGCTTTTAATTAATTTTGACAATTATGTTTGTCCCACTTTTTAATTTTTAAACACTAGTTACATATTCAATTTTCTAAATTAAATACTAAACAGGGCTAAAATAATGAACTCACCCCATTACAGGGTCTATAACATTATTTTCATAATTTCCAGGGGTCTAGCTACACTTATCAGAGGTGTTTTTCCTAATTTTTATTAAATCTAGGGGCTAAAACTGATTTTTAAATGAATTTACATGATTTTCTGGAGTTCTAGGGGCTAGATCTGAAGTTTCCGGGGCTAGCTCTTAATTCCAGAGAACCCCAGGGGGTAGCACGTAAGAATTCCAGTCTTTATAACGCGGGGCTGACGTGGACCGTCCGATTTTAAACCGACGGCTGAGATTATAACATCGAACCGGTACGCGGGGTTTTAAAGTCTACCGTGCGATTTAAAATAAACGGCGCACAAGCGGCCACGTCGCTCTGATCGAGCGCGGGCGGCGCTGCCGGCGGCGCACGGCGGCGGGAAGCGGCGATCTCGCCGGAAAGTTTCGGATCCTCGAGAATTCTGCCTAAAACTGTGATCTTATGGCATAGATCGGTAGAGGGGAGGTCAGGGATCTCACCTCGGGGGTTTTCTCGAGCTCGGGGGTCCTGGAAAGTGATCGGCGGCGAGGTCCGAGGCAAAACCACGGCGAAGCTCGTCGGCGCTGTGTTTACACCGTAATTCTCTGAGTTTTCTCCACCTGCAAAGCTCCCCGGAGGCGGTGGATCAAGACCAGCGAGTTAGATCAGAATTTCCGAGCTTAGATCGGCCAGAATTCACCGGCGAAGTCTCGGTGCTCACCGGAGTAAAAATCGGCGATCGCGTGGGAAAAACCGATCGGGGCTGTGGTTTTTATAGCCGGGGAAGGGCGGTGGGTCAGTTGTGATCGAGTTTGATTCTTCTGGGACCGGAATTCGGGCTGAGGGACGCGGTTTTCCGATCGGTTAAGATCGCGCGCGCGCGGGAGAGTCCGGGGTCGCGGGGTTAGGGATGACAGGTGGGTCCCACCTGTCTGTGAGGGATAGCGCGGGCGCGCGGCTGCGGGCTGGCGCGGGGGAATTTGGGCCGGCTGGCGGGTTTCGGCCCACTGGCCATTTTTTTCCCGTTTTCTCTTTTTCTTTTCCATTTCTTTTCTGTTTTGAGTCTAATTTGAATTCCAGTTTGAATTTGAATTTTTGCAAAACATGCAACACGTCCAAAAATTTTTAAATTCCCCCCTGAACATGGTTTAGGGTTTTGAATCAAAATTTGGGGTGTTACAGCTCTACCCCCCTTAAAAGAAATCTCGTCCTCGAGATTGGTGTTTCTAAGAAAACAATTCCGGAAATTGTGCCTTGAGCTCATCTTCCCGTTCCCAGGTAGCTTCCTCTTCTGAGTGATGCTTCCACTGCACCTTGCACATCCGGATTCTCTTGTTTCTGGTGAGGCGTTCCATCGTCTCCAAAATCTTGTATGGTTGCTCGGCATAAGACAAATCCTCAGCTACATCCACTTCATTCATGGATAACACCTCTTCAGGCGTCCTCAGACATTTCTTGAGTCGTGACACATGGAATACATCGTGTACATCCGATAGATGAGCCGGTAACTCTAGTTGGTACGCCACTTCGCCTTTTCTTTCCAAAACTTGAAAGGGTCCGATGTATCGTGGTGACAACTTCCCTTTCACCTTGAACCGATGAAGTCCTCTGATAGGGGACACCTTGAGATAAACATAGTCTCCCACGTTGAAAACGAGCTCTCTTCTTCGTACATCAGCATAACTCTTCTGGCGTGTTTGTGCTATCCTCAAGTTGTTGCGAATCTCCCTCACCTTCGCCTCGGCTTCTTGTAGCACTTCTGGACCAAACACTTTACTTTCTCCTGTTTGGTTCCAAAATAGGGGAGTTCTGCACTTCCTTCCATACAAAGCTTCAAACGGTGACATTTTCATACTAGCTTGATAGCTGCTGTTATAGGAAAACTCCGCATACGGTAAGTTCTTGTCCCAACTCCTATTGTTTTTGAGTACACATGCCCTTAACATATCTTCAAGGATCTGATTGGTTCTCTCCGTCTGCCCGTCAGTTTGGGGATGATAGGCAGAGCTGAAATTCAGATGGGTTCCCATGGTTTCATGCAACTTTTGCCAAAACCTCGAGGTGAACTGTGTCCCTCGGTCCGACACTATCTTCTTTGGCACTCCATGGTAACACACAATCCTTGACATGTACAATTCTGCCAATTTGGATCCGCTGTAGCTTTCTTTCACAGGGATGAAATGAGCTACCTTGGTTAGCCTATCAATAATGACCCATATTGAATCATACCCGGATTGGGTCCTAGGCAATCCCACGACAAAATCCATGCTGATTTCTTCCCACTTCCATTCAGGTACTTTGAGTGGTTGCAATAATCCCGCAGGTCGTTGATGTTCGGCTTTCACCAACTGACATGTGTCACATAGGGCAACATGTTCCGCGACATCTCGCTTCATGCCATACCACCAATACCTGCTTTTGAGGTCCTGGTACATCTTCGTACTCCCAGGATGAATGGAATAGTCAGAATCGTGAGCCTCCTTCAAAATTAATTCACGGATCTCCTTTACTTCTGGCACACAGATCCTTTTCCCGTGCCACACCGTTCCCTGTTCATCCTCTCTAAAACCAGGAGCTTTATTTTCCTTAATGAGCTGTCTGATCTCTTGTATCTTCTCATCATTCTTTTGGCCCTCGCGTATGTCTTGCTCGAGTGTGGAGTCCACTTCCATGGCGATGGCTTCACCACTATTTACTAGACATAGATTGAGCCTTATAACCTCGTCCTTCAATTCTGCGGGCATGTCCTTCAAGCTCAACTTATTGACCTGCACTTTCCGACTCAAAGCATCGGCCACGACGTTTGCTTTCCCGGGATGATAGTTAATGCCCACATCAAAGTCATTGATTAGCTCTAACCATCTCCTTTGTCGGAGGTTGAGATCTGGCTACGTGAATATGTACTTCAAACTCTTATGATCCATATATATCTCTGTCCTCTTCCCCATCAAATAGTGCCGCCAAATTTTCAACGCGTGTACCACTGCAGCTAGTTCTAGGTCATGTGTAGGATAGTTCTTCTCGTGCTTCCGAAGCTGCCGGGATGCATATGCCACGACATGTCCTTCTTGCATGAGAACACATCCCAACCCATTTCCAGAGGCATCGCAGTACACTGTGAAATTCTTCTGCATATCTGGCATAACCAACACTGGGGCTGTTGTCAATCTCTTCTTTAGCTCCTGAAAGCTCGTATCGCACTGTGGCGTCCAGGTGAATGTGATTCCCTTTTCCAACAGTTTGGTGAGAGGTCTCGAGATCTTGGAGAATTCCTCAATAAACCGTCGATAGTATCCAGCCAATCCCAAAAAGCTTCGAACTTCCCCGACATTTTCAGGGATTTTCCACTTCTGGATATCTTCGATTTTGGCGGGATCTACGGAGATTTCTCCCTCCGAGATTATATGTCCTAAAAAGGGAACTCTCTTCAGCCAAAACTCACACTTGCTCAACTTGGCATATAGTTGGTGTTCTCTCAGCCTCTGTAACACCAACCTTAGATGTTTCTCATGTTCTTCTTCATTTTTGGAGAAGACGAGAAAATCATCTATGAAAACCACCACAAATTTGTCCAGATATTCCATGAATACCTTGTTCATGAGGTACATGAAATATGCCGGGGCATTGGTTAGCCCGAAAGGCATGACAGTGTATTCATACAGTCCGTAACGAGATACGAAAGCTGTCTTGGGAATATCAGATTGCCTTATCTTGAGTTGGTGGTATCCCGACCTGAGATCAATTTTCGAGAACACACAAGCTCCCCTCAACTGATCAAACAAGTCTTCAATGCGGGGTAATGGGTACTTGTTCTTGATGGTTACCTCATTCAAGGCACGGTAATCCACGCATAACCTTTGAGTTCCATCTTTCTTAGGCACAAATATCACCGGAGCTCCCCATGGTGAGGAACTAGGGCGAACATACCCCTTCTCCGTCAATTCTCTCAAATGATCCTTGAGCTCTTCTAGCTGCTTGGAGTCCATTCGATAAGGTCTCTTGTATATCGGGGCTGTTCCCGGTACTAGCTCAATTGCGAATTCCACGTCACGGTCGGGAGGCATACCTGGCAATTCCTCCGGAAAAACATCTGGATATTCCCTGATAGTCCTGATTTCCTCAACTTTCACCTCCACTTGATTTAATTTAATGTCCCTCCTAGGCTCGTGTATTGTTATGAACTTTACTCTGGTGCCACTGGGGTGAGTTAATTCCACCGTTCTGGTCGAACAATGGATGATTCCTTTATGTTTGGTCAACCAATCCATACCCAAAATAATATCTATCCCTTGTGAATCTATCACTATGAGGTTAGCCGTAAATACTACCCCATTAATGTCTAGGTTCACTTTGGGACACACTTGTCTTGTCCTTATTTCTCCACCTGGAGAGTTTACCGCTAGCATATGGTTCATTTGTGTGGTTGCTAGGTCATGTTTCTTAACAAACCCTTGAGCAATGAATGAGTGGGTAGCACCAGAATCAAACAGCAGAGTTGCAAGGTGTAAATTGGCAGGAAACTTACCAACTACCACGTCGGGTGCCTCTTGTGCTTCCTCCATAGTGACGTGGTTCACCCGTCCTCTCATTACATTCTGCTGCTGTGGCTGCGTGGGCTTCTTCTTTGGACACTTATGGGCGTAGTGCCCCACTTCTCCACAGCTGAAACATTGCACCCCAATCTTAGGTGCCTGGCCCTTGTTGTCTTGGGGTTGGTTTGGGGGTCCTTGCACTGCTGGTCGAGGTGGATATGCGGGGCGAGGCTGCTGTACAAACTGACGTTGCGGCTGTGCTGGTGCTGCGGGAGGCCTGTAGTTTGGGTTGTACCCTCTTGGTGCTGAATAGGGTACCGCAGCACGGCTCGTCTGCCCCGTAGGTTGCTGCATCATACGTGGGCGGGTGTTGCTCCCTGAGGCTTGATGTGACCACCCAGCCTTCCTCTTATTCTCATTTTCCAGGGCCTTTAGCTTCCTTTCCACCACAAATGCTCTGCCCACCATCTTTTGAAAGCTTTCATACTCATTTGAGGACATTGCACACTGCATTTCTGCGGTAAGCCCTTCCACGAAACAATCTTGTTTCTGCTCATCGGTCTCTATGTCTCGTGGATCATAACGGGATAGTTGAGTAAATTTAGTGAGGTATTCCCTCACCGTCATGTTTCCCTGCTGCAGTCCCAAAAACTCCTTCCTCTTGTTTTTGAGTTCACCTCTTGGGATGTAATGGTTGCGGAAGCTACGCTTGAACTCTTCCCAAGTGATGCTCTCAGGGTCATGATGGGCGGCCACGTAGGCGGTCCACCAATCAGCAGCAGGTCCATGCAATTGATGAGAGGCAAACATCACCCTCTCATACCCTTGGCATTGTATTATCCTCATCTTACTTTCAATGGTCTTCAGCCAATCATCTGCCTCCAGAGGTTCAGCAGCACTTGCAAACTTTGGAGGTTGAGTTCCTAGAAACTCACTCAACCTTGGTTGGCGTGGTGCAGCTTGTGTAGGTGGAACTTGATGCAAGTTATCCACCACTTGAGTCAAGTTCTGGATGAGCTGATTTTGGTTCTCCAGCATTTGGTGGAGAGGATCAACTTCTTCACGGCGACCACCCCGGTCCTGGCCTCCAGAAAGATGAGGGTTGCATGCCTCATCATTGTTGTTGGCGGGGTTGGCAGCACGTCCTTTTCCTCTTCCGGCCATCTGGCAGAATCAACCAATGTTAATTGGAAATTATTTAGTATCCTCTTGCTACTTTCATTTGTTTGTACTTTGAAGTGTTGAGGCTTTGTTATACTTTTACAAGGGTTCATATCTCACACCAAATAAATGCACTATTATTTCCTGTGGGTTCACACACCAAAGCAAAACAATCTGAAGACGAGGCTGTGGACAATTGCTCATGGCTTCCACAACTCACGTCACACACCAAGCATTATCACACCATTAACTACGTCACGACTCGACTACTCGACCTCCTGCTAGCTAGGGGAAAGACTCTACACTACTCGTCCTCTTGAGCTGGCTCCTCGGGATCTTCCTCCTCATTTCGGCTACCTTCTGACTCTGCTTTGGGTGGGGAGGCTGCTGGTGGAGAAGTGCGACGACGCCTGATCGCTCGGCGATCCGGGGAGTCAGGAGTCCATGTATCATTCACGGTGACACACAGTTCATTCCCATCTCCTCTTTCTCTCGCCTTTAAGCAAGCTCGCAGCAACGCCTCCGTTTCCTTCAGGGTGTCTCGGACATCCTGAAGCTCTTGTTGACACTCCTGCAGTCGAGTGCTGAGCATAGCAGCATCCTCCAAGCACAAGTCCATGTGCTCATGGGAAGTCCCTTGCTGCACCGGTGGGTACTTGTACTCCGTGGTACCACTCTCACGTTGGAGGACATACATGTACTCAGTTTTGTCCAAGTGGCGACGATAGATGTGACTCTGGCAGGTGATGGCCTCCCAGGTGACATCTTTCTCCGCGTCAACTTGTGTTGCTCGACAAGCTGGAGAGTGGTGAATCTTAAGCAGCTGATTCTCGTGTATAATCCTCATCTCCGAACTCCATTCTTCCCTCTTCTCACGGATGGTCCTGGTGGAGTTATAGTGGATGATTAGCTTGCCCGTATTGCCAGCGGCTTCGAGCATACGTCGAAGACGGCGCAACAAATCTCCTACTGCCAATCCGTAGGAAAGGTACGTCACTGGACGACTCTCCTCTCTTTCGGCAAGGGCCACTACGGGAACTCTCCCTCCTGTGGACTTACGAGCGGTGCGAATCATGCGAACCATCTAAAACAAAAGAATTTAAAATTAGGTTAGATAAATTCTCAAACAAAAATCCTATTTTGAATGAAAGTTGGGGTAAGATGAAGAAAATGACTCCTTTAATAACACTCTTCAACCCACACCTTGGAAAATAGTTTTTAAGAAAATAGGGCCCTTAAATACGTCCATTTCTACCTAGGTCCACGTTCCTATGGGCAACCTTGGCTCTGATACCACCTCTGTCACACCCGGTTTTTCCGAAGAAACAACCAAGTGAATATCACATGTATGCCAGGATCATTTTCTCATACATGTGATGACAAATAGTGAAGCATCATTTATTACAAGCCAGGTGTCGAATATAAATAAGTCTTACATCGCAAATGTCTCAATGGACACTAATGCTTCATCACAAGTAAATAAACTAGCAGCGGAATATTATTCTTTAGGGCTCCATCACAGGCGTTGCCCGGGGGTCTCCATGAACCTAAAAACCTTCCTCGGGTCCAAAATCTTGGTCATTATACACCACCTCATTATCTTGACCTGAGCAGCAATATAAACCAACAAATATGCAAGGTTGAGTACCAATGGTACTCAGCAAGTGTGGGAAAATTATACCATGCAGGGCTAGAACAAGGAGAGATTGAACTCATGGTTAAAGCACTACGCAATTAATACCTATCACCTTAGCTTATTAAGCACCTACATTACTACACAAGTGAAATGGTCCCAATCTCCCATCCCATCATCATAATCTAATAACCATAACATCATTTCCAATGTTAAGCTCCCCGCTTAACATCCACAACTTCCAAAAAAACCTTCACTCCTCTAATCATGAATAAGTCCAGGCCGCTCTTAACCGTGAGCACGGCTGTCAAGACAGTTTTGACTCTGCAGAGTTTGTACCACTGTACCCACATGTAGTGATTTCATCCCCCGTTGCCGGGTGGACTAAAAGAACCTCCATTATGCCAGTGGCTACGATCCACATTCACACTTCCCAGGTGTGCAGCTAGGAGATCACTACGAAGCCTTTACAAAGGGATTCCCGACGAGCGTGGGCCCACTGAGGTTTCACCCCTAACAGCATACAAGAGGCTCCAACCCCGCTGCAGTGGCCCCCTCTTGAGCCTTGCGGTTCATATGGTAGTCCAGCTGACACCTACTCCCCGCACCATCCAACACACCCATACTACGCCGGGGATACACCTAATTAATTGGCCAAGCTGCCCCATCTCAGCATGTGGTTGGCACTGTAAAGCCGGGTTACATGCTCCATGAACCGGTCCTTAGGATCCAGGCAAGTACTAAACACAAACCCAAGTCTCGTGCACCCAGCACACAACCAAAACATCCAACTTGCCTTGATCCCTACCTCTACATAACTCACAATGTCTCATTCAAGAGTAAGGTAATATAAACTGATGATCTCATTTCCCAAATATCCCATTCTAAGCATGGCTAAGCAAATGCATGTAAATAAATGACATGACAAAATAAGTCCCAACCCAAGCTACAAGGAAACAAGGTAATGCAATTCTAGGGAAACTTCCTAGCATGGGTTTCATATTTAACTTGACAATGCAAATAATTCTATCTACACATCCTAGCATAGGATCAAAGTGGTCAAGGACACTTGCCTCCTTCTTGCTGCTCTTGAAATGGGTAGTCCTGGTCTTGGAAAGGAATAACTTGCTCTTGAACAGGTTCTACTTCATACCATCACACATAGCAAAAGAAAAACAACAATCATAAGACATAGTTCACACTTCTTACTTCATACAAACCACACATTCATATTTATGAAATTCATTCACCATTATATGTGTTGTGGTTACTTTGTGTGTTGATCTGTGGCTTGCACACACTTTTATTTATATGTGTATGATTCCTACTTTGGTGTTCATATTTATACTTACATACTATATATATATATATATATATATATATATATATATATATATATATATATATATATATATATATATATGTGTGTGTGTGTGTGTGTGTGTGTGTGTGTGTGTGTGTGTGTGTGTGTGTGTTTCAGTTTTAAATAAATTCCTTATATTAAACTACCAAGTATGTAAGAAAAGTATTTTTCTTCTCCATATGTGCCTTCATAATTTCTATCAACCCTAAACTGAACTCTTTGAATTTTAAAAACTCCATTTATCATTTACTAGTTGCTATATTTTCAGATTTATATTCCTATGCATAATTGTGTATTTTATTATGAAATTAGTAATACACATCATCTAAACAGTATAGGTTTTGGTCCTAAATAATTGAATAACATATTTTGACCTTGGCCTCTGATGTAAACTATTTCATAATTATTTTCCCTATTTTTCTATAGCTATTCTTTACTTAAAAATGTGTCCCTATACTAAATAATGTGATTAATAAATGAAACAGATTCATTTCAGCCCAAAGTATATTTTTATCTCACTCCAAAGTTTTCTAAGTACTGAGAAAGCTTTTAATTAATTTTGACAATTATGTTTGTCCCACTTTTTAATTTTTAAACACTAGTTACATATTCAATTTTCTAAATTAAATACTAAACAGGGCTAAAATAATGAACTCACCCCATTACAGGGTCTATAACATTATTTTCATAATTTCCAGGGGTCTAGCTACACTTATCAGAGGTGTTTTTCCTAATTTTTATTAAATCCAGGGGCTAAAACTGATTTTTAAATGAATTTACATGATTTTCTGGAGTTCCAGGGGCTAGATCTGAAGTTTCCGGGGCTAGCTCTTAATTCCAGAGAACCCCAGGGGGTAGCACGTAAGAATTCCAGTCTTTATAACGCGGGGCTGACGTGGACCGTCCGATTTTAAACCGACGGCTGAGATTATAACATCGAACCGGTACGCGGGGTTTTAAAGTCTACCGTGCGATTTAAAATAAACGGCGCACAAGCGGCCACGTCGCTCTGATCGAGCGCGGGCGGCGCTGCCGGCGGCGCACGGCGGCGGGAAGCGGCGATCTCGCCGGAAAGTTTCGGATCCTCGAGAATTCTGCCTAAAATTGTGATCTTATGGCATAGATCGGTAGAGGGGAGGTCAGGGATCTCACCTCGGGGGTTTTCTCGAGCTCGGGGGTCCTGGAAAGTGATCGGCGGCGAGGTCCGAGGCAAAACCACGGCGAAGCTCGTCGGCGCTGTGTTTACACCGTAATTCTCTGAGTTTTCTGCACCTGCAAAGCTCCCCGGAGGCGGTGGATCAAGACCAGCGAGTTAGATCAGAATTTCCGAGCTTAGATCGGCCAGAATTCACCGGCGAAGTCTCGGTGCTCACCGGAGTAAAAATCGGCGATCGCATGGAAAAACCGATCGGGGCTGTGGTTTTTATAGCCGGGGAAGGGCGGTGGGTCAGTTGTGATCGAGTTTGATTCTTCTGGGACCGGAATTCGGGCTGAGGGACGCGGTTTTCTGATCGGTTAAGATTGCGCGCGCGCGGGATAGTCCGGGGTCGCGGGGTTAGGGATGACAGGTGGGTCCCACCTGTCTGTGAGGGATAGCGCGGGCGCGCGGCTGCGGGCTGGCGCGGGGGAATTTGGGCCGGCTGGCGGGTTTCGGCCCACTGGCCGGTTTTTTTCCCGTTTTCTCTTTTTCTTTTCCATTTCTTTTCTGTTTTGAGTCTAATTTGAATTCCAGTTTGAATTTGAATTTTTGCAAAACATGCAACACGTCCAAAAATTTTTAAATTCCCCTCTGAACATGGTTTAGGGTTTTGAATCAAAATTTGGGGTGTTACATACTCTCAAGCACTTCTTGAGCTGGGATACGTGATACACGTCATGCACGTCGGAGAGGTGCGTTCGGAGCTCTATTTGATAAGCTACCTCTCCTCGCTTGCCCAAAATCTTAAATGGTCCGATGTAGCGAGGTGCTAACTTGCCTTTGACGTTGAAATGTCGTTGGCCACGGATAGGCGATATCTTAAGGTACATGAAGTCTTCTACTTCGAAGGTCAACTTTCTTCGCCTATTGTTCGCATAAACTTTTTGTTGTGACTGAGCAGCCTTCAAGTTCTCCCGTATTTTTTGGACTTGCTTCTCGGTGTTTTGCAGCACCTCGGGTCCAAACACTTCGTTCTCCCCGGTATCATTCCAGAACAGCGGCGTTCTGCACCGTCTACCATATAATGCTTCGAAAGGTGACATCTTCAAGCTGGCTTGATAGATGTTATTGTATGAGGACTCAGCATACGGCAAGCTCCTATCCCAACTTCGCCCATATTTCAAGGCGCAGGCTCTCAACATGTCTTCTAAAATTTGATTTGTCCTCTCAGTTTGCCCGTCGGTTTGAGCGGAGCTGAAATCCAGTCATGTACCCATAGCTTCATGCAGCTTCTTCCAGAACCTAGAGGTAAATTGGGTGCCCCGATCTGAAACTATCCTCTTCGGAACTCCATGACGACACACGATTCGCTCCATGTACAGCTCGGCTAGTTCTACAACGCGGTACGTGGTTCTAACAGGAAGAAAATGGGCGGTTTTCATCAATCGGTCCACAATAACCCAGATGGAGTCGTAACCCGATCGAGTACGTGGTAGTCCGACGATGAAATCCATGCTGATGTCTTCCCACTTCCACTCGGGTACTTTCAATGGTTGCAACAGTCCAGCGGGTCTTTGATGTTCGGCCTTCACCCGTTGGCACGTGTCCCATAAGGCAACATATTCAGCTTTGTCCCTTTTCATACCATCCCACCAATAGCAGGTTTTCAGGTCCTTGTACATCTTTGTACTGCCGGGATGTATGGAATAAGGTGAGTCGTATGCCTGCTTTAATATCGTGTCGCGGATGTGCTTCACGTTAGGCACACAAATCCTTTTTCCTAACCAAAGCGTACCCTTGTCATGTTCCTTGAAGTCCTTTTCTATGCCTTGTCGGATTCTTTCCTTGATCTCCTTGATTTCCTCATCCGTTGCTTGGCCATCTATTATCTCTTGTTCCAGCGAAGAATGGAGTTCCATCACTTCCATCTCGTTCAAGAACCCGAGATGTCACCGTTCGAACTCCTTGCGCAGCTCGGGCGGTAGCTCCCGAACCATGAGTTGGTGACATGCTCCCTTTCGGCTCAATGCATCAGCTACTACATTGGCCTTTCCGGGGTGATAGTTGATTCCAACATCATAATCCTTGATGAGTTCCAACCATCGATGTTGCCTCAAATTCAAATACGTTTGGGTGAATATGTACTTTAGGCTTTTGTGATCCGTATAGATCTCACATCGGTGGCCAAGAATATAATGTCTCCAAATCTTCAAGGCATGTACCACAGCTGCGAGTTCCAAGTCATTTGTGGGGTAATTCAGCTCGTGTTTCTTTAGTTGTCTCGACGCATAGGCTACCACTTGTCCTTCTTGCATGAGCACACATCTAAGCCCTTGTCTTGACGCGTCACAATATATGTCAAAGCTCTTGCTCACGTCCGGCAATACCAAAACCAGTGTCGTGGTTAGCCTTTTCTTGAGCTCCTCAAAGCTTTCTTGACACGCTTGTGTCCACTGAAATGCTTTTCCCTTCATTAGCAATTCAGTCATAGGCTTTGCTAAGAAATCCTTGATGAACCGGCGGTAGTATCCAGCCATCCCAAGGAAGCTCCGAATATCCCTCACATTCTGCGGTTGGTTCCACTTCAGAACATCTCCCACTTTTCCGGGATCAACCGATACTCCTTTCTCGGAGATGATGTGGCCTAGTAACAATATCTCCTTTAGTCAAAATTGACATTTGCTGAACTTGGCATACAATTGATGCTCTCGCAGTTTATGCAATGTAAATCTCAAATGTTCTTCATGTTCTTCCTTGCTTTTCGAATACACCATGATATCATCGATGAAAACCACGATGAACTTATCCAAGTACTCCATGAAGACCTTATTCATGAGGTACATGAAATATGCAGGTGCATTCGTTAACCCAAAATACATAACGGTATATTCATACGAACCATACTGTGTTCGAAAGGCAGTCTTGGGTATGTCGGAGGGCTTAATCTTCAGCTGGAAGTATCCCGACCGAAGATCAATCTTGGAGAAAACTCGGGCACCTTTCATTTGGTCAAACAGGTCCTCTATACAGAGCAGCAGGTATTTATTCTTGATCGTCACCTCACTGAGAGACCTATAATCCACACACATTCTTTGGGTCCCATCCTTCTTGTCTATGAAGAGCACGGGGGCTCCCCATGGTGACGAGCTTGGGCGAATGAAACCCTTTTCTAGCTGCTCCTAAATTTGCTTCTTAAGTTCCACTAGTTCATTAACGGGCATCCTATAGGGCCTCTTTGCTATAGGTGCTGTTCCAGGTACCAAATCAATGGCAAACTCAATGTCCCGGTCAGGTGGCATACCTGGAAGTTCTTCCAGGAACATGTCCAAAAATTCTTGAACCACTGGAATGCTTTCCAATGTAACTTATTCGACGTGGTTCAACGTTGCCTTCTCGGTTGCCGGTTGGGCTGACTCGAACTCAATACGAGTTTCGTGTTCATTTGTCAACTGCACGCTCCTCTTAGCACATTGAATTACTCCGTTGTGCTTGCTTAACCAATCCATTCCGAGTATTATGTCAAGCCCTTGGGAATCCAAGATGATAAGGTGGGCAAGGAAGTCAACCCCCTTATTTTAAAGTTTACTTTCGGACATATACTATATTAGTCCTCATCTCTCCACCGGGAGAATTAACCAACATAGTATATTTCATGTGTGATATGGGCAGATTACACTTGGTAACATACTTGGATGATATGAATGAATGCGATGCTCCGGAATCAAATAAAACAGTGGCTGGGTTGGAGTTGGCAAGGAACATACCAATCACGACGTCCTCAGCCTGTTGCGCTTCCTCAGCGGAGACATGATTCACATTACCACGAGCGAAGTTCTGCTGCCCACGGTTGCCTTGATTAGCTCCTCCGTCCCGGGCGGCCAGACGGGACCTTGTGCGGATGGTGCAACTTGATGGTTTTGCATGCGCGGATGGCCATCTGGTTCGAAATTGAGAAAGTGGTGAAAGTCGGTAAAACTCACAAACTTGGGTTTTGGGCGGCCAGAAGGGGCCTTGACGGAATACACGTCCGGACGGTGCAACTTGATGGTTTTGCATGCGCTGATGGCCATCTGATTGTAATCGGGAAAGTCGGGAAAGTCAGTAAAACTAACAAACTCAGGTCTTGCGCGGTCAGACAGGACATTGATAGTATACACATTAGGACTAGGCAACTTGATGGTTTTGTATGTGCAGATGGCCATCTGGGTCAAAATTGGGAAAGTCGATAAAACTCACAAACTCGGGTCCCGGTCGGCTGGATGGGACCTTGACGGAATACACGTCCGTACGGTGCAACTTGATGGTTTTGCATGCACGGATGGCCATCTGGGTCGAAATTGGGAAAGTGAGGAAAACTCATGAACTCGGGTCCCGGGATGCCGGACTGGACCTTGACGGAATACACATTCATATGGTGCAACTGGAAGGTTTTGCATGCGCGGATGGCCATCTGGGTCAAAATCGAGAAAGTCAGGAATGTCAGTAAAACTCACTAACTCGGGTCCTAAGTGGCCGGACAGACCTTGACGGACTACACGTTCGGATGGTGCAACTAAATAGTTTTGAATGCACGGATGGCCATCTGGGTTGAAATCGAAAAGTCGGTAAAACTCACATACTCGGGTCCCGTGTGACCGGACGAGACCTTGATGAAATACACGTTCGGATGATGCAACTTGATGGTTTTGCATGCGCGGATGGCAATGTGGGTTGAAATCAGGAAAGTCGGTAAAACTTATGAACTCAGGTCCCGGTCGGACGGACGGAACTTTGACGGAATACACGTTTGGATGGTGCAACTTGATGGTTTTGCATGCGCGGATAGCCATCTGGGTCAAAATTGAGAAAGTCAGTAAAACTCATGAACTTGCGTCCCGGAAGGCCGGATGGAACCTTGATGGAATACATGTCCAGACGGTGCAACTTGATGGTTTTGCATGCGTGGATGGCCATATGGGTCAAAATCGAGAAAGTCGGGAAAGTCGGTAAAACTCATGAACTCAGGACCCGGGCAGCCGGATGGAACCATGACTGAATACAGGTCCGGATGGTGCAAATTGATGTTTTTGCATGTGCGGATGGGCATCTGGCTCGAAATCAAGAAAGTCCGTAAAGTCGGTAAAACTCACGAACTCGGGTCCCGGGCAGCCGGACGGGACCTTGATGGAATACACTTGCGGAGGGTGCAACTTGATGGTTTTGCATGCGCGGATGGCCATCTAGGTTGAAATCGAGAAAGTCGGAAAGTCGGTAAAATTCACGAACTCGGGTCTCGGGCGGCCGGACGGGTCCTTGATGGAATACACATCCAGACGGTGCAACTTGATGGTTTTGTATGCGTGGATGGCCATCTGGGTCAAAATTGGGAAAGTCAGGAAAACTCATGAACTCGGGTCCTGGGACGCCGGATTTAACCTTGACGGAATACATGTCAGATGGTGCAACTAGAAGGTTTTCCATGTGCGCATGGCCGTCTGAGTCAAAATCAAAAAAGTCGGTAAAACTCACTAACTTGGGTCCCGAGCGGCCAGACGGGACCTTGACAGCGTGTTCGGAGATCATCCCTGCGAAGTGGGGAGAGGTCCGCTGCTAAACTGGCTACATGGCAGGCTCGGGAATCATCTCTGCAAAGGGGGAGAGATCCGACCCCGTGAGACACGTGTTGCCCCCGAACTAGCCTATGCGGAGATGCAAGGCCAGCCGCAGGACACATGTAACCTTCGAAGCTAGTAACCGCGGAAATCAGAGGACCAGTCGCGCGGGATACGTGTCGATCTTGGAGCTCACCTCTGAGAAGGTCCGGTTCTATTGGACAAATGTTGCCACCGGAGCTTATCTCCGGGAGGTCCGTCACTATTGGACAGGTGTCGACCTCGGAACTCGTTTCTAAGGAAAAAGGGAGTCCCGCGCTACTCGACGCGTGGCATTCACGGAGCTCACCTCCGAAGAGAGGGAGGTCCGAAATGAATACGTGGCACACCCGGAGCTACCTCCGGAGAGAGGAAAGGTCCGACACTGACACGTGGCGTGCGCGGAGCCACCTCCGAATAGAGAGGAGGACCTGACTGCCAGGATACGTGGCGCACGCGGAGCTCACCTCCGAAGGAGAGGGAGGTCTCGCTCGCTTGACACGCGGCACAACCGGAGCTCGTCTCTGCGGAAAAGGGGAGACCAGGCCCCGGTGGACACGTGGAGCTTCCGGAGCTCATCACCGCGGAGGTAACGAGTTCTGGAGCGGTTTTTGGATTCTGTACGCACGGAAATACCGGTACGGAGAGGAAACCGACCTGAATTCCACAATGTTACCGCACCAAATCAACTAAAGATAAGTTGTTTAGATTCAACGACAAGTTGAATAGGACTCTTATTCGAAGTCCAATAAGATTAGAACTCTTTCCTCCAGATTATAAGTAGAGCCCAGAACCTTTGGCCGAAACCACGAACTTCTTTTCCAACTCCTGAGCCGACGACTTAGAGCCCTAGCCCCAACTCGCCGAGTAAGCCATCGCCGGAGTTCAGTCGAGGAAGATCGCCAGAAGAGAGCCCCAACAATCTTTCTTGCTAAGAGAAGGACCCGAGACCATGAAGAACGTAACGTAGGTCTCCAATATCACCTGACGACATCATCGTGTTTTCTTTGCATCTGTTCTTCGATTCCTTTCGAACATAAGCTTTCTCGTGGACAGATCACTTGTTGATCGGGTTGATCTAAAGACAAGATCATCGTCACGTCCACATTTGATCCGAACACCTCTGTTCATCATAAAACCATGCAAGCCATGCAAGAACACGTACAAATTGATCTGATAAAAACTGATCATAGCATAGCATGCATATGCATCATCGCATCTAGTTAAAGTTTATGCATGATATTGATTGCTATGAATCTTGTATGTGCGTGATCCTGTGTAGAAGGACAAGCTCAGGGAGCTGTCTACGACGAGCTGCAACAACAAGGTTTCGAGATCCAAGAGCAACCGGAACCGCAATAACAAGGCAAGTGCCCCTTGACCATATTGATCCTATGTTTTGGGAAAAACTATTTTGTTTTGTGAAAAGGTGTGTGTGCTGAGTCAAACATGATGGGAAATCCTTTTATAGGAGTTTACTAGCTTTGGTTAAACCACCCTTGTCACCAGGGATGTTTATGAGTCAGGTATGGTTTTTACTTTTATGCTTCGCTGAGTCCATGGGATTGGGAAGCGAGATAGATGTGTCTTACTAACTGCACTCGTAATGATAATGAGAAACTGATGTTGTTAATGAACATGGATCGGAGGGAGATCTAGGCAAGCCGGGTTTGTGAATGATGTAGCCTGAGATGGCGGTTACTTGCCGTAGATCTAAGGACCGGTTCATGCGAGCACATGCCAGGATAACAGTGCCACCACAAGGTCAAGTATGGGTGCGGCTTAGCTGACTAATTAGGTAAGTTGCTAGATTGTTATGGACCGTGGAAGGCGCGGGGAATGCGAGTCGAGTGAGGATTGCCCTGGGAACTGCATGGCACAAGAGGGGGCCTGTGGGTGGGAGAATTGGAGATTCTAGCCTGCCGGTGAAACCTTAGTGAGTCCATACATCTAGTAGCCCCTTTGTAAAGGCTATTTTGTGATCTCTTGGCCATACACCGACAGTTGTGTATTGGTATAATGGAGGTTCTGCAGTAGCCGACGGGTGACGAAATCACAAACTTGTAGGCAAAGAGGTGCAAACTCTGCGGAGTCTAAAAACAATCATGATAGCCGAGCTTACGGTCACGAGCACCTGGCCAACTTCCATGATTAGTTGGGATGGTGATTGGATTTGGTTATTGGTTACGGTTTGGTTTTGGTTTGGTTTTCGGGACTGTTGAGTCCGGGTGATAAGATGGGTTGCATGACTGTTGAGTCATGGCAACAAGGTTGGTCTCTGTGGGAGATGAAGTTGTTTATGAGATGAAATGGTAGCGAATACGAGATGGTATTCGTGATATGGTAGCGAATACGAGGAGTTATTCGTGAGCAAGAATGAGGTTGATTGATGTCTGGTTGTGACATGGAAGGTAATGAACATAATGGAGGTATGATTGGTATTTTATTACATGTTGGGATTACATTCACTTAAAGATGAGTTGATGTTTTATCATGGTTTTGATAAATAACTTTGCTTTCTGCAATGAGCCTTTTTATACCTACCTTGTTATGAGCTACATATCATATTTTCCCGCACTTGCTGTGTACATTATCGTACTCAAACTTGCATTATTATTTCATCATCAGCAACAGGAGAAGATTACTATGAAGACCAAGTGGAGCATTAGGCGTGTGATCTGTTCTCAACCTTGCCTGTGGGGATGGAGTAGAGATGGAGCCACTGCTGCCTAGAATTGCTTCCGCATTAGTTAGAAGACTTCCGATGTTAGATTAAGACTTCCGCTGTGAGCATGAGTCCAAGAGTCATGAGACATTGTAATAAACTCTGTTATTCGTGGTCATATATATTTGGAATTCAGTTTGTGGAACATATGTGTATGTGTGATGAACATCCTGGGCACACATATGCATCAGTTCTTGGTTCCAGGGTTTTCCACAGAATTGAGGGCGTCACAGATTGGTATCAGAGCCACGGTTGACGGTGGGTTACACGCCTAAATAGGAAACACAGACTGGTATCAAATGCCACGGGTTGACGGTAGGATAGATCACAGATTGGTATCAGACACAGATTGGTATCAACCTGCCACGGATAGAGCACACAACCTAGATAGACACAGAGTGGTAGCTAAGTCACGCTGACCATAGGATGCAAGCCTAGAGTGCTTAGATTGGCCTTGAAACTACCTTGACATAGGATACAAGCCTAGGAGAAGCCATAGTTGGATCACAAATTTGACATCATCCTAAGTCATATAGGACCCCATTGAACAAAGCCTTGAATTGGAGTTGTGTGAGCCCTTGTGATGATTGTTTGTGATTGTGTGCTTAGTGTGAGTTGTGGGACGCCTCAGACATTGTCCATATCCACACACAAGTAGAAAGAGGAGTGAGATGCTTCGGCACTTGTTCACATCCTCATATGGGCTAATATATATAGTCCAACCCACCTTGATGCATATAGTTGAGGGGATCTACCTAACCTTCTATTCTATTTCGATCTCTCTCACAGATGGTGAGAGGAAACGCCGACCGAAGGAACGTCCGTGACAACCAAGAGGATGGCCACGATGAAGTTCCTATTAACCCCGGAGCTGGTGAGAACAACCTGGAACGGTTGATGGCCATGCAGAATCAACTTATGCAAACCATGATCCAAACTTTGGGTCAGTTGCATGCCAACAACAACAACCCCATTCTGGCACCACCGCCACCACCACCGTCGGCTCATAACAGACTGGGTGAGTTCATGAGGACTCGACCACCCACCTTTGCTCAAGCTAACGACCCCATGGAGGCCGACGACTGGTTGAAATCCATGGAGAAGAAGCTTGCCATAGTGCAGTGCAATGACTGAGAGAAGGTTCTTTTTGCGTCGCACCAACTCATGGGAGCTGCCGCTGACTGGTGGGATGCCCTATGCAACGCTCATGTCGACCCGGAAGCGATCACTTGGACTGAGTTCAAGGAGAGTTTCCGCTCTCATTACATCCCTGCTGGTGTAACGATGCTCAAGAGACAAGAGTTTAAAGGTCTCCGCCAAGGACAGAGAAGCGTGAATGAGTATCTCAACAAGTTCACAAAACTGTCCCGGTATGCCCCCGAAGATGTCAACTCGGACCAGAGGAAGCAATACCTGTTCATGAGAGGGTTGAACAATGAGATCCAGGTTCAGCTCCTCAACAATGACTACACGAGTTTCCAGAAGTTGGTTGACAAGGCTATAGTAGTCGAAAGCAAGATCCGAGAGATCGAGCGAGAGTGCAAGAGGAAGATGCCATACCAGCCTCAAGGGAGCAACGTACGACCTCGGTACATGCCCCCAGCTGCACCGCAGTATGGATCGACCGCTCCTGCATACCGCCCTAGTCAGCCACCACAGCAACGACCCGTTGCACAAGCACCTCATGTGCCCTTGCCTCCTGTGCCCCGACCCAACATGGGCGCTCCTGTTCAAAACCCCCATCCCAACATACCTGCTGCCGTAGGCAACATGGCATGCTTTGCATGCGGGGAAACAGGACACTTCGCGAGCCAGTGCCCGAGGAGAGGCCCTGGACAGCAAGGCAACGTGCCCAAGCAGAACCCGCGAGCGAACGGAGGGGACAATCAAGGAAACCGTGGACAGCAGAACTATGCTCGTGGCAACGTGGACCATGTCTCTGCTGAGGAAGCACAACAGGCTGAGGACGTCGTAATTGGTATGTTCCTTGCCAATTCCAACCCAACCACCATCTTATTTGATTCTGGAGCATCACATTCCTTCATATCATCCAAGTATGTTGCCAAGCATAATCTACGCATATCACACCTAAAATGTGCTATGTTAGTTAATTCTCCCGGTGGAGATATGAGGACTAATATAGTATGTCCGAAAGTAAGCCTTAAAATAAGGGGGGTAGACTTTCTTGCCAACCTCATTGTCTTGGATTCCCAAGGGATTGACATAATACTCCGGATGGATTGGTTAAGCAAGCACAACGGGGTAATCCAATGTGCTGAAAGAAGCGTGCAGTTGACAAATGAGCACGGTATCCGTGTCGAGTTTGAGTCAGCCCAACAAACAACCCCAAAGGCAATCTTGAACCATGTCGAAGGAGCAACATTGGACAGCGTTCCAGTGGTTCAAGAATTCTCGGACGTGTTTCTAGAGGAGCTTCCAGGTATGCCACCTGATCGGGACATTGAGTTTGCCATTGATTTGGTACCCGGAACTGCACCCATAGCAAAGAGACCCTATAGGATGCCCGTCAATGAACTAGTAGAACTCAAGAAGCAAATTCAGGAGCAGTTGGAAAAGGGTTGTATACGTCCAAGCTCGTCACCATGGGGAGCCCCCGTGCTCTTCATAGACAAGAAGGATGTGACCCAAAGGATGTGCATGGACTATAGGTCTCTCAATGAGGTAACAATCAAGAACAAATACCATCTGCCCCGTATAGAGGACCTATTCGACCAAATGAAAGGAGCCCGAGTGTTCTCTAAGATTGATCTTCGGTCGGGATACTTCCAGCTGAAGATTAAGCCCTCCGATATACCCAAGACTGCCTTTCGAACACGGTATAGTTCGTATGAATTTACCGTCATGTCTTTTGGGTTAACAAATGCACCCGCATACTTCATGTACCTTATGAACAAGGTTTTCATGGAGTACTTGGATAAGTTCGTCGTGGTTTTCATCGACGACATTATGGTGTATTCAAAAAGTGAGGAGCATGAAGAACATTTGAAATTGACCTTGCAGAAAATGCGTGAGCATCAATTGTATGCCAAGCTTAACAAGTGTCAATTTTGGCTAAAGAAAATATCGTTCCTAGGCCACATTATCTCCGAAGAAGGGGTATCGGTTGATCCCGGAAAAGTGAGAGATGTCTGAAGTGGGACCAACCGCAAAACGTGAGGGATATTCAGAGTTTTCTTGGGATGGCTGGATACTACGGACGCTTCATCAAGGACTTCTCTAAGATAGCAAAGCCTATGACGGAGTGGCTAACGAAGGGAAAAGCCTTTCAATGAACACCAGCATGCCAAGAAAGTTTTGAGGAACTCAAGAAAAGGCTAACCACAGCGCCGGTTTTGGTATTGCCGGACGTAAGCAAGAGCTTTGACATATATTGTGACGCATACAGACAAGGGATCGGATGTGCGCTCATGCAAGAAGGACAAGTGGTAGCCTATGCCTCATGACAATTAAAGAAGCACGAGCTTAATTATCCTACACATGACTTGCAGCTAGCAGCAGTAGTGCATGCATTGAAGATTTGGAGACATTATATCCTTGGCCATCGATGTGAGATCTATACGGATCATAAAAGCCTCAAGTACATATTTACACAAACGGACCTGAATTTGAGGCAACGTCGATGGTTGGAACTCATCAAGGATTACAATGTTGGAATCAACTACCACCCTGGAAGGGCCAATGTAGTAGCTAATGCATTGAGCCGAAAGGGAGCATGTCACCAACTTACGGTTCGGGAACTACCACCCGAACTACGTAAGGAGTTCGAACGGTTACACCTCGGATTCTTGAACAACATGGAAGTGATGGAGATCCACTCTTCATTGGAGCAAGAGATAAGAGATGTCCAAGCAACGGATGAGGAGATTAAGGAAATCAAGGAAAGGATCCAACAAGGAATAGAGAAGGATTTCAAAGAAGATGAGAAGGGTACGCTTTGGCTAGGAAAAAGGATTTGTGTGCCCAACGTGAAGAACCTTCGTGACATGATATTAAAAGAGGCACATGATTCACCCTATTCCATACATCCCGGAATACCAAAATGTACAAGGACTTGAAGACTTGTTATTGGTGGGATGGTATGAAAAGGGACATAGCCGAATATGTTGCCCTATGCGACACATGCCAACGGGTGAAGGCCGAACATTAAAGACCCGCTGGATTGTTGCAACCCTTGTAGGTACCCGAGTGGAAGTGGGAGGACATCAGTATGGATTTCATCGTCGGATTGCCACGTACTCTGTCGGGTTATGACTCCATCTGGGTTATTGTGGACCGATTGACGAAAACAGCCCATTTTCTCCCTGTAAGGGCCAAGTACAATGTTGCACAATTAGCCGAGTTGTACATGGAGCAGATCGTGTGCCGTCATGGAGTCTCGAGGAGGATAGTCTCAGATCGAGGTTCTTAGATTACCTCTAGATTCTGGAGGAAGCTGCAGAAAGCCATGGGTACACGACTAGATTTTAGCTCCACCTATCACCCACAAACCGATGGACAAACCGAAAGGACAAACCAAATTTTGGAGGACATGTTGAGAGCTTGCACCTTGAAACGTGGGCGTAGTTGGGATAGGAGTTTACCGTACGCCGAATTCTCCTATAACAACAGCTATCAAGCTAGCTTGAAGATGTCGTCTTTCGAAGCATTGTATGGTAGGCGGTGTAGAACGCTGCTGTTCTAGAACGAGACCGGAGAGAACCAAGTGTTTGGACCCAAAGTGCTACAAGAAGCTGAAAATAAAGTCCAAACAATACGAGAGAACTTAAAAGCTGCTCAGTCACGACAGAAAGGCTATGCGGACAATAGGCGAAGGAAGTTGACTTTCGAAGTAGGAGACTTCGTATACCTTAAGGTATCGCCTATCCGTGGCCAACGCCATTTCAACGTCAAAGGAAAGCTAGCACCTCGCTACATCGGACCATTTAAGATTTTGGACAAGCGAGGAGAAGTAGCTTCTCAACTAGAGCTCCCAACATATCTCTCCGACGTACATGACGTGTTTCATGTATCCCAACTCAAGAAGTGCTTGAGAGTACCAGAGGAGCAAATACCAATGGAAGAGCTTGAACTTCAAGAGGACCTGACTTATGCGGAGCACCCTGTCCGAATTTTGGACGTAAAGGAAAGGGTCACCAGGAACAAAGTGATCCGATGGTGCAAGGTACAATGGAGCCATCACACCGAAGCTGAAGCCACATGGGAGCGTGAAGAAGACATCAAGGCAGAATTTCCTCATCTATTCCCTACTAACGAATCTCGAGGGTGAGATTCAATTTAAGGGGGGTAGATTTGTGACACCCTCATTTCTGGTTTCTGCATGTATTCATGTTTCATGTAGAGAAAACATTTTAAAAGAAGTGGGAACAGGGAAAATATCAAAAAATAGCCAAAAAGAGCCGAATCCAGTTCATAGAGAGCGCTGAAGACAACTTCCGCGACTCGCTGGCCATGTGGCATGTTCGGAGCTCATCCCTGCGAAGTGGGGAGAGGTCCGCCGCTAAACTGGCTACGTGGCAGGCTCGGGGCTCATCTCCGCAAAGGGGGAGAGATCCGACCCCGTGAGACACATGTTGCCCCCGGAGCTAGCCTATGCGGAGAAGCAAGGCCAGCCACAGGACACATGTCACCTTCGAAGCTAGTCACCATGGAAATCAGAGGACCAGTCACGCGGGATACGTGTCGATCTCGGAGCCCACCTCCGAGAAGGTCCGGTTCTATTGGACACATGTCGCCACCAGAGCTTATCTCCGGGAGGTCCGACACTGTTGGACACGTGTCGACCTCGGAACTCGTTTCTGAGGAAAAAGGGAGTCCGGTGCTACTCGACGCGTGGCATTCACGGAGCTCGCCTCCGAAGAGAGGGAGGTCCGAAATGAATACGTGGCACACCCGGAGCTACCTCCGGAGAGAGGAAAGGTCCGGCACTGACACGTGGCGTGCGCGGAGCCACCTCCGAATAGAGAGGAGGACCCGACCGCCAGGATACGTGGCGCACGCGGAGCTCACCTCCGAAGGAGAGGGAGGTCTCGCTCGCTTGACACGCGGCACAACCGGAGCTCGTCTCTGCGGAAAAGGGGAGACCAGGCCCCGGTGGACACGTGGAGCTTCCGGAGCTCATCACCATGGAGGTAATGAGTTCTGGAGCAGTTTTTGGATTCTGTACGCGCGGAAATACCGGTACGGAGAGGAAACCGACCTGAATTCCACAATGTTACTGCACAAAATCAACTAAAGATAAGTTGTTAAGATTCAACGACAAGTTGAATAGGACTCTTATTCAAAGTCCAATCAGATTAGAACTCTTTCCTCCCAATTATAAATAGAACCCAGAACCTTTGGCCAAAACCACGAACTTCTTTTCCAACTCCTGAGCCGATGACTTAGAGCCCTAGCCCCAACTCGCCGAGTAAGCCATCGCTGGAGTTCAGTCGAGGAAAACCGCCGGGAGAGAGCCCCAACAATCTGTCTTGCTAAGATAAGGACCCTGAGACCACGAAGAACGTAAGGTAGGTCTCCAATATCACCTTACGACATCATCGTGTTTTCTTTGCATCTGTTCTTTGATTCCTTTCGAACAGAAGCTTTCTCGTGGACAGATCACATGTTGATCGGGTTGATCTAAAGACAAGATCATCGCCACGTCCACATTTGATCCGAACACCTCTGTTCATCATAAAACCATGCAAGCCATGCACGAACACATACAAATTGATCTGATAAAAACTGATCATAGGATAGCATGCATATGCATCATCGCATCTAGTGCAAGTTTATGCATGATATTGATTGCTATGAATCTTGTATGTGCGTGATCCTGTATAGAAGGACAAGCTCAGGGAGCTTTCTACGACGAGCTGCAACAACAAGGTTTCGAGATCCAAGAGCAACCGGAACCGCAAGAACAAGGCAAGTGCCCCTTGACCATATTGATCCTATGTTTTGGGAAAAACTATTTTGTTTTGCGAAAAGGTGTGTGTGCTGAGTCAAACATGATGGGAAACCCTTTTATAGGAGTTTACTAGCTTTGGTTAAACCACCCTTATTGCCAGGGATGTTTATGAGTCGGGTATGGTTTTTTACTTTTATGCTTCGCTGAGTCCATGGGAATGGGAAGCGAGATAGATGTGTCTAGCTAACTGCACTCGTAATGATAATGAGAAACTGATGTTGTTAATGAACATGGATCGGAGGGAGATCTAGGCAAGCCGGGTTTGTGAATGAGGTAGCCTGAGATGGTGGTTACTTGCCGTAGATCTAAGGACCGGTTCATGCAAGCACATGCCAGGATAACAGTGCCACCACAAGGCCAAGTATGGATGCGGCTTAGCAGACTAATTAGGTAAGTTGCTAGATTGTTATGGACCGTGGAAGGTGCGGGGAATGGGAGTCGAGTGAGGACTGCCCTGGGAACTGCATGGCACAAGAGGGGGCCCGTGGGTGGGAGAATTGGAGATTCTAGCCTGCCGGTGAAACCTTAGTGAGTCCATACATCTAGTAGCCCCTTCGTAAAGGCTATTTTGTGATCTCTTGGCCATACACCGACGGTTGTGTACTGGTATAGTGTAGGTTCTACAGTCGCCGACGGGTGACGAAATCACAAACTTGTGGGTAAAGATGTGCAAACTCTGCAAAGTCTAAAAACTATCATGACAGCCGAGCTTACGATCATGAGCGCCTGGCCAACTTCCATGATTAGTTGGGATGGTGATTGGATATGGTTATTGGTTATGGTTTGGTTTTGGTTTGGTTTTCGGGACTGTTGAGTCCGGGTGATAAGATGGGTTGCATGACTGTTGAGTCATGGCAACAAGGTTGGTCTTGGTGGGAGATGAAGTTGTTTATGAGATGAAATGGTAGCTAATACGAGATGGTATTCGTGAGATGGTAGCGAATACGAGGAGGTATTCGTGAGCAAGAATGAGGTTGATTGTTGTCTGGTTGTGACATGGAAGATAATGAACATAATGGAGGTATGATTGGTATTTTAATAAATGTTGGGATTACATTCACTTAAAGATGAGTTGCTGTTTATCATGGTTTTGATAAATAACTTTGCTTTCTGCAATGAGCCTCTTTAGACCTACCTTGTTATGAGCTACATATCATATTTTCCCGCACTTGCTGAGTACATTATCGTACTCAAACTTGCATTATTATTTCATCATCAGCAACAGGAGAAGATTACTATGAAAACCAAGTGGAGCATTAGGCGTGTGATCTGTTCTCAACCTTGCCTGTGAGGATGGAGTAGAGATGGAGCCACTGCTGCCTAGAATTGCTTCCGCATTAGTTAGAAGACTTCCGCTGTTAGATTAAGACTTCCGCTGTGAGCATGAGTCCAAGACTCATGAGACATTGTAATAAACTCTGTTATTCGTGGTCATATATATTCTGAATTCAGTTTGTGGAACATATGTGTATGTGTGATGAACATCCGGGGCACACATATGCATCAGTTCTTGGTTCCGTGGTTTTCCACAGAATTGAGGGCGTCACATGCATGCGCGGATGGCCATCTGGGTTGAAATCAGGAAAGTCAGGAAAGTCAGTAAAACTCACGAACTAGGATTCTGGGAGGTTGGATGGGACCTTGACGAAATAAACGTCCGAACGGACACAACTTGATGGTTTTTCATGCTTGGATGGCCATCTGTGTCAAAATTGAAAAAGTCAGGAAAGTCGGTAAAACTCACAAACTCAGGTCCCGGGCGGCCGGACGGGATCTTGATGGAATACACATTCGGATGGTGCAACTTGATGGTTTTGCATGCGCAGATGACCATCTAGGTAAAAATCAGGAAAGTCGGGAAAACTCACGAACTGGGGTCCCGGGCGGCCGAATGGAACCTTGACGGAATACACGTCCAGATGGTGCAACTTGATGGTCTTGCATGCGCCGATGGCCATCTGGGTTGAAATCGGGAAAGTCGGTAAAAGTCACGAACTCGGGTCCCGGTCGACAGGACGGGACCTTGATGGAAGAAAAGTCCGTACGGTGCAACTTGATGGTTTTGCATGCGCGGATGGCCATCTGGGTCAAAATTGGGAAAGTCAGGAAAACTCATGAACTCGGGTCCCAGGACGCCGGACTGGACCTTGACGGAATACATGTTCAGATGGTGCAACTGGAAGGTTTTGCATGCGCAGATGGTGATGAGGACATCACTACCGTTGATAGAACCATAGCGGAAGGCCATTCACCGCTTACAACTAATAAAGGTCCAATGACACGCGCTCGTGCACGTGAACTTAATTATCAGGTGAATTTGTTCCTGGCTGTTAAATTAATTCTCCTTCAAATGGAGAGCATTAAAGCCTTGTGATGACTTTGTTATTCTTAGGTGCTTCGGAATTGATCCAGCTAGGAGCGAAAGAGGGATTAAGGCAATCAAAGCTGTTCCACCTGAGGGGTCCTCGTAACTGCAGCAAGTACCAGCTTAAAAGGGGCATAACTCTCAACTCCCAAGGTTGTTTAATTCAAAAAATACTTGCTGGAATCGTCTCTTCGTCTACTTTCCATTGGATCAAGAATCAATGGCAGATGACGCTTGAGCTGCCCAGAAAATGCCGAACATGGCTCATGACTCCATCCTTAGATTTAGTCTTCCTCCTGTATATAAGCAAGTAGCAGTCATAGGAAGAACTTGGGTTTTGTTTTCTGAAAGTTTAGCCTTTGCTACTTCCTTGTAACGCAAGTGTCGATGAGACCTTCTGATTACTTGAATCAGAACCCCATCTTTATAAAATTCGTGAGTGTTTGCTTGTTATGTCGTTGTTGCTTGTTCTTCGATTGCTTGCAGGTTCAAGACTGTTTCTTGGCACGGCAAGAACAGCACAAACTGGAGCTGGTGTAACTATCGCTAAGGCGCAGCACCCTTGTGGATGTTGTAGTCGGGTAGCACAACGTCGACCTCCACCCCAAATCATAGTTGTAAGGGCCCAAGTTTTTCATTTACTAAAAGTGTTCATCACACCACACTCACCTCATTTAAGGAAATCATATGAACACATTTGAAGAGAAAGTAACCACCATCAAGAAATTCATTAGGAGATAAACTCACAAAATACAAAAGTGGTATTTCCCACATGCATCATATAGGGGCTGAGCATAAGTTTAACTCCTAAACTTTGTCAGGAATGCTCATGCCAAATTTCACGAAAATCTAAAACCTTTTGAGGTATTTTTGGGTACAATTAGAAAAAGGCTACTTTGAACTTAAATTCAAATTCAAACTCCTTTCACCACATGAATCCAAAAGTGGGATTCATATCACACTCAGCACATTTTTGTGAGCTCACACACCAATTTTCACTCCATTTGGAGTTGATCTTGACATGAGCTAATTTAAGCAAATTCAAACCAAATTTGAATTTCAAACTCCATATGTGTTGTAAATTCATTTCAAACACTTCACACATTGAATCATTCAAATCCAAATGGACATTTGGTGAATGGTTCAAATAGACAAGGGTATTAGGGTCCCCAAGAATTAAGAGCAGTAGGAGTTTAATTTGTGAGGTTAAAACTGGGGAGTGGGACCCTCCTGTCAGCCTCACAATTGAGCAAACCGACTGAAGAACAGGGGCTTGGTTTCTCGGGCTGTGGCAGCACGCGCCACCGAGCCAAAGCGCCAGCCAGCTCCTGCTTCGCTTCCCCATGCTGGAGACCAGCTGCCCGACGTCTTATCCCTCTTCGACATGCTCCGTTTGCTCACAACTAGAATCAACAGCGAGTTTGTCCTCTCTCACGCCGAGCTCAACCAAAAGTGTGCCGCCCTATCGTTCTCGCTCACGAGCAGGCCGATCACTCACAAACAGAGGCTCCCCAGTAGCAAAATGGCATCGTGGGTTCTTGAGCAACATCCTCAATGCCTTGTTGCCCCGTGACCGGACTCCCTCGAGCTACCCGAGCGTTTTTCCGGCGACCCGAGCGTTGCCGCCGTTCGGTGCTCCCACGGACAGCTTGGCACAGCCATCCTCACCTCCACCTCCTTACACAAGAAATGTGTGTCGTCGTGCGTAGAAGGTGTAGCCAAAATCCGTTTGGCAAATGATCAACCCTAGAGCGAGAATTTTACTGTTTCCCGAACCCTAGTGTAGAAGAACCGAGCTCGGTTAAGACTCAAATTCGAGTTACATGATCAATCAACAACCGAGCTGACTTGCACGTAGCTTCTACACCTCCTAGCACCCATCCTCAAAGAATAACCGAGAAAAACCATCCATAATTGACCGAGTTCTTGCTGTTTTTTGTGCCACCATGGATAAACCACCTCGGGTCACCGTGGAGCCCTCAGTTGCCGGCCATTTTACCGGTGTTAGAGTCCATTTCCACCTTCTCCACCTTCTACTGGTGCTATAGAGCCGAAAATCCGAAAGTTTGGTGAAGAGTTGAGCTCGGCCGACCTCGCCGGAACCCTAGCGGGCGCTGCCGCCGTCGCTCACCCCTTTCTGGGCATTGCTGGCCGTCGGCGACCCTCCAAATGGGTTCAGCGTGTCGATATAGGGGCAGGCGGCAAGTTTTGGGCCAGGAGGTGGCCGGGAAGGCCGTTCCGGCGACCCTCGCCAGAGGGTGCCACCGTTGGCTCCGTTTGGCGCGAGGTTGAAGAAGTTCTGCATCATGGGGCCCACTGGTAGGGATTTGAACTTTTCTCTGCTTGCAGATTTCCATTCAAACTTTGAATAGCCACAACTTTGTGTAGGAGTGTCCAAAACTTGTCAAATAAATTTTGTTTGATTCCCCACAGAGAGTACTATCCAGGGGTGCAGCCCAATATTTATGAAAATCCCTGGATTTGGCTCATTAATTCATTTAAGGAACAACTTGTAGGATTTATTCCAGGAGTTCTGTTATTTGGAAAATTCCCAATTTGGGGAAGGAAATATTTCTAAATATACTTGAAATCCAGTAAATATTTCAGAGACATTGGATCTCATTTTCTTGGCCAAATGAAGTGCCAATCCTTTATGTCTCTGAAAATTGGAAAATAGAACGGAGTCATTTTCAGTTTTTTCCCCAAAACTTGAAAAATCATATCTTTGTGTAGGAAACTCCAAATTTAGTGATTCAAATTGGGTTAGATTCATATTGAAAAACTTTATCCAAATATGCAACACAATTTCTACGAAAGTCAATAATTAATTGTGGAAATTTCTTTGAATCTTTTCAGCCAAAGAATTTTAGAGGGTGTTTGGTTCATCCAAAAGACCTCAAAGTTTTCCATAATAATACTAAGGATGTTATTGAACTACTGTAAAAATTTCAGCTCATTTAAAGTTGATTTGTGTGGGAGAATTCAGATTTCAAATTGCTGTGTTCAAATGAATACAGAAACTTCCACAAAAAGTCCCAGAGTTGGAAAATTCAGTTCTGGGCAATTATTAGCCCCAAAAATCCTAGGAAAATTCATACAGGCTCTCTGAACTATAATTGAAATTGTAGTTCACTATGTTTGTCATGAACATACGAGTTACTTCATAATGAATTACTTGTTGCTTAATTGCTTAAGGAATTGTTCTGAATAAACCACTCAGTGAAAAATTCTAAATTTCGGTCCAGAATCTTTTCATGTGACCAGGAACTCACTTGTAAAGTTTCAGCTCATGTTGAGCCTTGGATCTTCCTGTCCTTGTTCTCCAATCTTATGTATGTGAGAAAAACATAGGGATTAGTGTGGGAATTATGGGAGACACAATTTCCTTCCACTTTATCTGCAATTTCGAAAGCTAAGTCCCTGTGTAGGATAGGACTTTCTGTAAAAATTTCGAAGTCATTGGAGATAAGGATCTTCAGTTACATCCAAATCAGTTCAGCCCATCTTATATGTTCATTAGAAAACTTAGACAGTTTTATAACTAAACTCATAGGGCTGAGGGAGTTGACCTTTAAGTTTCTGTGCACAACATAGGACACAAAATCATTCCTAGCATTTCCACACAGTCCTCTGTTCTTCACAAGTTTAAGTTGTTAAGTCTTCAAATTGCATTATAAAAGCTTATGCATATTCCTGTCGATAGCTCACGACGAAGGACTTTGACGGAGCCATCCCTTGACGTGTGGATCAGTTGAGAAAATTCAGAACGATCAAGGGACAGAAGATCACTAACTTCTATTATATACTACTACCCTGCAAAACAAACAAGCTCCGGTTTGCATTAGCCATTTCATAAACTTTATTTTTTTGAGAACTTACATTGAGTAGCCATTTCAATTGTGCATTAGAGTCTTGTTTGAAAACCCAATTGCATAGCCAAGAGAACCAGGGTTTTGGGCTTAGGTTTTAAACCTCGAGTAGCCACTGCAATGCTAAATTAGTGTAGGATTTGGTACAAGTCGAGTAGTTAGAACTGCTCATAAGAATAGGCTAGAGGCACACAACTCGGTTAGAGATAGCAAATGGAACACATGGCAAGAAAAATGAGACCGAGTGGAGAGTAAGGCCAGCAGGACTTTGGGGCCTGGGTGACATTGCTTGTGTCGATTGAGGACCGAGCCTTGTGCGGGCCTGTTGAACAAGCTAGAACAGTGCCGAAGACCTACCGGATATATGGGAACCGGGAAACCGATGTAATTTGGGTAGCGATCTGTTGAGGCATTGCTTGTCGTCCAGAGGGTAGGTTGAGAGCTTGAGGTATAAATTGGCTGGCGGCACTGCGGATGCGCGCATAGAGTCCTCTTGCTCGGGACAATAGGACCGGTTCAACACTTGGCTGACGGATGAAAGGTGGTTGCGTACGACGTCCGTGGTGGTTGCTGTAGGCAACATCGAGTACGGGCGTACGTAACGGGTTATTCGGGTAACCCTGCAGGTGTAAAACGATTATAATCGCCGTCACTCGCAGTCAGTGAATACCACTTGTTCACTATACTGTGACGTAGAAATAACAGGTTAGTTCCATGTTAAAACATTGCTGATTGAAAGCTGTACTTTGTTTGCTAATGACTTGCTGTAGTTTAGAGCTAATTAAAGTTCTTTTCAACCTTAGGCAAAGAACATGGGTGAAATGCATTTCTTGTTTGATTGCAGCTCTCTTATGTGTCTTAGCACGAGGTTTTCCAACATCTTTCTGCTAAAACTTTAAAGTAAGAGCCAACTAATTAGGCTTGTCTTTTGCAACTTACTTTCCTATTATACACTGCAATTCTAGCATGTAGAGTTACATGTTTAGGTGAGACGGGTCAGTCTTGCTGAGCCTATGTGCTCACGCTTGCTATATGAGTGGTTTTGCAGGTTAACATCGGTGCTTATGAGGAGGTTGTCCAGTGATACTTGGAGACTTCCAAGTCGTTTAACACATGGAGAACCCAGCCACTGCCATATGACTTCGTGTTGCTAGCGAGAAGAGTCCATGGGCTGGACATCTTCTCGAGTGCTTAGTAGATATGAAACGTGAGCTAAACTAGCCTTTCGCTATAGTTATTTGATGTAAATTATTTACAAAGAATACTTGTAAGCTTCCGCATTTGATTTATGTAATATGTGTTTCTTATATGTGTGCTGTTGGGTGCCGCAACGCACGGCACCATCCAATGTGATTCCCATGCGAGCGGCACGACCCCGTCGAGGGCCGGGCCCTCATATTAGTTATCAGGAGACGGTATAACTGTCGCTCAAGGTGCTACATCATTCTGGTTGTGGTAGTCGGGCAGCCAACGTCGGCCTCCACCAACTCCATCCCCACCATCATCTCTCATCGAAAGATAGGGCATTCCCCGTACCCTTCGGGTTCATCAAGTGGTATCAGATTTCAGGTTGATCGGTGAGAGATTTCCTTCTCCTTTGTTCTTTATTTACCTACAGTCCACTTTTGCCAACATAAGTTTTGATCTGAAAATCCCCAAAACACTTTGAGCCTTGCTTCACTGCTTAGTTCTCAACTCATTGAATTCACGGTTGCCTTTTGTGTCGAGTTGCTGGTCCGAAGTTTTTCACCGCTAGAGTTTCGAGTTCGTGCCACTTCGTTCTCAGTCCATTTTCATTATCTACCCAAAGTTGAGAAAAAGGCAAGTTCAAATAAAAAGCCGCACGGATCAGCAAGAAAAAGGCACGTGCAAAAAAAAGAAAAGCCACACTGATTAAAATTGCTAGAGAAAGTTTCTAAGTACAAAAATGGGACAGTTTGTGCAACATTTGTTTCAAGTTTCGAAGTTCAACTTGCTGTTTTAAACGTTTTTGTTAAAACACAACGTTCGGGCTTTCCGAACTTTTCTACTGCAGTAAATCCAACGTCAAGTGGAGTACGGCTCGTGTCTCTATTACGGTTTGAACTACAGTACCATCATGGAACGTTTATTTAACTTGTTGTGACTAATGTGGTACCAGCTGTTCGTTTGTGCAAATTATGTCTAGCAGCGACCTACAACTCCACAAAATTATCTACAACATCATAGGGTTGTGCTGGCAGCCACCGTATGTTGTTGTTCTTGCTGATTGCCAGCGCCTCCTGTATCGCATGGTAAGAACTTGTAAGAGCTTAATTTCTTGCTAGTGAGGAAGTGTTTGTGTCCTACCACCTCTTAGCAACTGATAGGATTCATCTGCTTGCTGTTGTACTTCTTGTCTTTACTAATCATGTCAGCAGATGCAAAAGAGACATTTCCACATTCACCACGTACGATGGACATTATTCACCATTTCATACGCCAAGTGAAGCTTCACACGGATGCCCTCAACGAGGATATTCAAGTCACCAATGAACGCATTTGTCAATTAGAGTCGACGCAGATTTGTACCAACACCAAGCTGACCACATTAGAGAGCACTGCTGGGGCTATTAACACTTCTCTTGAAGCAATCATTGAGCGATTGGAAAGAATGGAACATGTTGGACACGGAGAGAGGGACAGATGTGTTGATAACGGCCACGAGTCCGTTGGTAGCCGCTGCAAGATATGACGAGGCGGGGTATTCAGCGGACACCGAGCTTGATGACGGATCTTTCAGGTATCGACGGCAGCCACGTCACGACCATCGTGGTATGGGTGGTCGAGCTCCACGACGTGAGGTATGTGACAATGACAATTCCATACGCAGAATTAAATTTTCCATAGCGCCTTTTGATGGGAAATATGATCTGGATGCATATCTGTCTTGGGAGTTGTTGGTAGATCAAAAATTTGCATGCCATAAATTTCATAATGATAAAAAGGTTAGAGCTGCACTAGTGAATTCACTGACTTTGCTTCTGTTTGGTGGCACGAGTATTAAACTAAAAATCCAGCTACCGTACCACAAACTTGGAATACCATGAAACGAATCACATGTCATCGTTTTGTTCCTTCCTATCATGCCCGTGACCTGTTGCATAAATTACAACAACTTAGACAAGGCAACAAATCTGTTGAGGAATACTATCAAGAACTACAAATAGGCATGATGTGATATGGTCTAGTAGAAAATGAAGAGGCTGCAATGGCTAGGTTCATGGGTGGTTTAACTAGAGAAATTCAGGATATGCTGGCTTACAAGAAGTACACTAACGTCACTCGATTATTTCATCTTGATTGTAAGGCTGAAAGAGAAGTGCATGGATGATGCACAAGAACTAACATTTCTGCAGGACGGACTACCTCATGGCAATCCTGCTAAAGTGCCGCTATTCCTAAGCATGATTTTCAGGACGATGCTTCCTATCGGTTGTCCAAGACTACATTTGCTTGCTGCTTTTTACCATGTTTGTGAAATAATTTATTTGTGTCCTGCACCTAGAGATAGTTGCTGTTTTTATCATGTTTGTGAAATAAAATTTGCTTGCTGCAATGAAACCATTTATTTCCTACCTTGTTGTAACTATATGTCATACTTTCCCGCACTTGCTGAGTACGACATGTACTCACCCTTGCATTTCCCACATATACATCAGCTACAGGAGAAGAGTACTACGAGGAACAGGTGGGGTACTAGGCGTGCGCACTACTGTCAACATGTCTGTGGAGTTGAAGTTGGAGCCCACTGTCTTAGTCATTTTCCACTGTCGTTGGAGTCTCCCGCTGCAAGAATAAGTTATATATCCATGAGTGAGACAATGAGTCAATGTAATAAAGTACTTAAACATTATTCGTATGTGGTTATATTCTGAATTCAGTTTGTCATAGAGCTGTGTATGTGTGCTGAACATCCTGGCACACATATGCATTCACTTGGTTCGTTTTCGGAACTGGGTGTCACAAATTGGCATCAGAGCCACGTTGACTGTAGGATGCAAGCCTAGGTAGAATGGACACTCTAAAACACATAGGAACACCCCTCTAAACTGCTATTTGCGAAAATTGCTTGCTGCTGCACTTTACTAGTCAATTCAGCCACCGCAAAGTGCTATTTTCAGCCCCTCTTTCTTCTTTTCTTTTGGACAGCCACACTTTTGTTTTCTTGATTCATAGCTTCTGAAGTTTTGGAGTTATTTCTTCCTCCTCTAAAGTTCTCCATGTCTTATTTATAGAGGCCGGTGACTAGGAGCACAGCACGTATGAGAACCCGTCCACCGCCACATGGGAGTGCACTTAACCCCATTGAGGTTTCCGATGGACCATATTGGGAGGAGGTGAAGATGGAACCCCATGAGGAGGATGAAGTCAGTAGCTCCATGCATGAGGAAGAGGATCCGGAAGAGGTGGAACCAATCGAAGATGACATGGAAGATGATCCACAAGAACGGCAGCATTGGTACGCACCTCAGGAGGAATTTCACGTGGGATTACACACAGCGGAGCCTCATGAAGCTATGTTGGAAGGAGATGAATACGAAGAGGAGCCACCCCCTGCTGAGGCCGAGAATGAAGGTGATGAACAGGCCAACCGTTCAGTTAAAGAATTCCGGTCCGACGGGATGGAAGGAGGACACATGTCCAAGGAGCTTAGAGAATTCCTGGATTGCTGCAGCTTATACCCGGAGTACATCCTCATGAAAGTCCCTCCTCTCGGACATGAAGAGTGGAAGGCTGAAGTAACCATCCTATCTAATGGTAGGGTTCTCACACGACACTTCGCACCCACATGGAGAGCTACAAGAGCAGAAGCTATTGATGATGCTGCATGGGATGCACTCACCGGACTGTGCTACGGTTTCCGTGAGCAGCTTGATAACACTACCTTTGAGCTGCACCCGTATCGTAAGAGTGGTACAATGGATATCATTGGACCCCATGGAGGATCTCTTTCCAACCCACAAGCTGCTGAAAAATCTCAGAGGTTGCTCGTGGAGTTAGGAAACCGCTATGCAAGCACACAAGAAGAGATCTGTTACCTCCGCAAGAAGTTGTACTTGTTAGAAAAATAAGAAGAGACTTATGCCAACGCGGGAACAAATGGAGCACCAGCGTCATCTATCCCTACATGGACTGCCGACTCACCATGGCGTGCGCCCATGTATGGACCACCCCCGTCACACAGCGAGAACATCACCGCTTCTCACGATTAAGTCTAGGTTTCCCATTGAATAAATTTGTAATAATAACGCTTAGATCGTAGTAGTTTGAATAAGAGTGATGTGCTAAAATTTCATGATGATTGCTTGTGTTGTGTGCTTGGTGTGAGTTGTGGGACACTTCGGCGAATGTCCACATCCATGCATAGTAGAGAGATGTGAGATGCTTCGGCACTTGTTCACATCCTCATATAGGCTGATATTAATGAAAGAAGTTGCTTAGTTCATATACCTTGATGCATATAGTATGTCCGAAAGTAATCATTAAAATAAGGGGGTAGATTTTCTTGCAAACCTTATCGTCTTGGATTCCTAAAGGATTGTTATAATACTTAGAATGGACTGTTTAGCAAGTACAACGGAGTGATTCAATGTGCTAAGGGGATTGTGCAGTTGACGAGTGAGCATGGAACTTGTATCGAGTTCGATGCAGCCCAACCTGCAACCGAGAAGGCAGTGCTGAACCACATCGAAGAAGTGACATTGGGAAGCATTCCAGTGGTTCGAGAATATTCAGATGTGTTCCCGAAAGAACTTCCAGGTATGCCACCTGACCGGGACATTGAATTTGCCATTGATTTAGTACCCGGAACTGCACTTATAGCGAACAGGCCATATAGGATGCCTGCTAATGAATTAGTGGAGCTCAAGAAACAAATTTTAGAGCAGCTAGATAAGGGTTTTATATGCCCAAGCTTGTCACCGTGGGGAGCCCCCGTGCTCTTCGTAGACAAGAAAGATGGAACCCAAAGGATCTGTGTGGACTATAGGTCTCTCAACGAAGTGACGATCAACAATAAATATCCGCTGCCCCGCATAGTGGACTTATTCGATCAAATGAAAGGCACCCGAATTTTCTCCAAGATTGATCTTTGGTTGGGATACTTCCAGCTGAAGATTAAGCCCTTCGACATACCCAAGACTGCATTTCGAACACGGTATGGTTCGTATGAATATACCGTTATGTCATTTGGGTTGACGATGGCATCTGCATACTTTATGTACCTCATGAATAAGGTCTTCATGGAGTACTTGGACAAGTTCGTCGTGGTTTACATCGACGACATGATGGTGTATTAAAAAAACAAAGAAGAACATGAGGAACACTTGAGATTGACATTGCAGAAACTGCGAGAGCATCAATTATATGACAAGTTCAGCAAGTGTCAATTTTGGCTAAAGGAGATATCGTTCTTAGGCCAAATCATCTCCGAAGGAGGAGTATCGGTTGATCCCAGAAAAGTGAGGGATGTTTTGAAGTTGAACCAACCGCAGAATGTGAGGGACATTCGGAGTTTCCTTGGGATGGCTGGATACTACCGCCGGTTCATCAAGGATTTCTCCAAAATAGCAAAGCCTATGACTGAATTGCTGATGAAAGGGAAAGTATTTCAGTGGACACATGTCAAGACAGTTTTGAGGAGTTAAAGAAGAGATTAACAACAGTGCCGGTTTTGGTATTGCTGGATGTGAGCAAGAGCTTTGATATAAATTGTGACGCCTCAAGACAAGAACTTGGATGTGTCCTTATGCAAAAATGCCAAGTGGTAGCCTATGCATCAAGGCAACTAAAGAAACATGAATTACCCTACGCATGACCTGGAACTTGCAGCCGTGGTACATGCCTTGAAGATTTGGAGGCGTTATATCCTCGGTCACCGATGTGAGATCTACACGGATCACAAAAGCCTCAAGTATATATTCACGTAAACGGATCTGAATTTGAGGCAACGTCGATGGTTGGAACTGATCAAGGATTATGATGTAGGAATCAACTATCACCCCGGGAAGGCCAATGTAGTAGCTGATGCATTGAGCCGAAAGGGAGCATGTCACCAACTCACGGTTCGGGAGCTGCCACCCGATCTGCGTAAGGAGTTTGTACGGTTCATCTCGGGTTCTTGAACGAGATGGAGGTGGTAGAACTGTGACACCCAGTTCCAAAAATAAACCAAGTGAATGCATATGTGTGCCCAGGATGTTCATCACACATACACAGATTTACCACAAACTGAATTCAGAATATAACCACGTACGAATAATGCTAAGTACTTTATTACATTGACTCATTGTCTCATTCATGAATATCTAACTTATTCTTGCAGCGGAAGACTCTAAATAACAGCGAAAAATGACTAAGACGATGGGGCTCCGCTCCGACTCCACGGGCATGTTGACGGTTGTGCGCACGCCTAGTACTCCACCTGTTCCTCAAAGTACTCTTCTCCTGTAGCTGATATATATGTGGAAATGCAAGGGTGAGTACATGTCATACTCAGCAAGTGCGGAAAAAGTATGACATGTAGCTTACAACAAGGTAGGGAATAAAGAGGTTCATTGCAGCAAGCAAATTTTATTTCACAAACATGATAAAAACAACAACTATTTCTAGGTGAGTTAAATCCCAACATAACCAAGTGTTTCATCCCTCCATCATAATTCATCATTAATCAAGTCTCAAGCAGCCCATACTCTTTCTCAAGTTCATCTCATACTCATAAGTACACATGATCATCTCATTTTCATAGAACCGAAACCAAACTCATTTTCATGACCCAAAACAGTCCCAAAACCAATCCCAATGTCCATACCCGAATAACCATCCCAAATTTCGCCTCTAATCATGGAAGTTGGCTAGGTGCTTGTAACCAGAAGCACGGCTATCATGATAGTTATACACTCTGCAGAGGTGGCACCACTTTACCCACAAGTTTGTGATTTTATCACCCTTCGGTGACTAAAGAGAACCTCCATTACACCAATACACAACCGTCGGTGTATGGCCAAGAGATCACAAAATAGCCTTTACAAAGGGGGCTACTAGGATGTACGGACCCACTGAGGTTTCACCGGCAGGCTCGAATTTCCATTCTCCCACCCACGGGCCCCCTCTTGTGCCATGCAGTTCCCAGGGCATTCCTTCTCGACTCCCATTCCAAGCGCCATCCAATGGTCCATAACAAGCTAAAAATACTTCTGATTAGTCAGCTAAGCCGCACCCATATTTGGCCTTGTGGTGGCACTGTTTTCCTGGCATGTGCTCGCATGAACCGGTCCTTAGATCTATGGCAAGCAAACCACCATCTCATTCAGCAACATTCACGAACCAAGATTTCCTAGATCTCCCCGATTCCATGCTCATTAACATCATCAAGTTCTCATCATGTTTAATCTTATGAGTGCATTAGCTAACCATGTTTTATTTCAGCTTCTCGTATCCCGTAAATTAAGCGAAGCAAAAAAGAAAAATGGCCATACCCGACTCATCAACTTTCCCGGCAACAAGAATGGTTAATCAAAACTAGTAAACTCCTATAAAAGGTTGTCCCATAAAGTTGACACAAGCATACAAGTTTTTGCAAGCAAAACAGTTTCAAAAGCATGGGATCAATATGGTCAAGGGGCACTTGCCTTGCTCCCGCTGTTCGTGTTGCTCAAGTGTCTCGAAGTCTTGGTGTTGTAGTTCCTCGTAGACGGCCTCTTGAGTGTGTCCTTCTACTCACGACCACACACATACAAAAATTACAGCAATCAATTATCAAGCACAAACTTTACTCAAGATGAAATGAGGTGGATGAATGCAATTCCTATGGTGCAATTTAATAAAATCAGTTTGTACGTGTTCTTGCATGTTTTAGTAGGCTTCCATAGGGTTTTATGATGAACAAGGCTGCTGGGATCAAGTGTGGACGTGGTTATGATCTTGCCACACTTTGTAGATCAATTCCACCATCAAAAATCGATCAAAACATGGTATGTCCACACGTAGAATTTTCTGCTCACAGGGTCTGGAGAAAACGGGTGCGTAGAAACAACGACGACGTGGTAAGAGGGGTAACAGAAACCTACCTCACTTGTTCCTCCTCTCTTCCTGACGGCAGAACCTTCTTCCTTGTAATGGCAGCAGCGGGAGATTTTCAATGGAGAATTACAAGGCTGCGGCTAGGGCAGACTGGCGAGGGCTTCTTTTCCGGTGACGGCGAGGCGTGACGGAGCTTGACTGCGGCCAAACTCCAGCTAGGGGGGCGGCGACTTGGCTGGCAGCAAGGGAGGGCGGCGGCCAAAATAGAGGGGTAGGGGTGGCGGCTAGGGGTGAGGGTTTTATTTATAAGGGGCAAAAAGAGCTAGGATGGCTAGGATTTTAGCAACCCAATTATCCAATGGCTGAGATTTAATTTTAAAAGATGTGGGAGCTAGGGGCTGGGGTTTTATTTTTTATTTTCCACCAATTGCTGAAATTAATTGAAAAATAAAAGCCCACAAAAATCAAAACCGGGAGGGGGCGGCTAGGGCCCCCCCCCCTTAATGGGCTGCGGCCAAGGGGTGGGGCCCATTAGGGTTCCCCCCACTAATTGGGGTGGCCCAAATCGGGGGAAATTCCCCCCCCCCCTAAATGTGGGGGAAAATTCCCTAGGGGGAATTTTGGGGAATTTGGGAAAAATCAGGAAAATTGGGAAAAATTAGGGAAATTAGGAGAGATGGGAATTTGGGGGGAAATTGGGGGTGGACAAATTTGGCTATTTTATTTATTTTTTCTTTTACTTTTATTTTTATTTCTTTTACATTTCTATTTATTTTCATTGTTTTCCATTTTTATTTCCTATTATTATTTTATTTGCTTCTATATTCCTCTCTTTATTTCTTCTTCTTTTTAAATGCTTCTCTATATGAAAAATGTATGCAATGCATGGTAGCAATTTTGAGGGTGTTACAAGAACTGAACTCGACGCTGGAACAAGAGATACGAGATGGCCAAGCAACGGATGAGGAAATAAAGGAAATCAAGGAAACAGTCTGACGACGGATAGAAAAGGATTTTAAGGAAGACGAGAATGCCACGATTTGGTTAGGGAAAAGGATTTGTGTTCCTAACGTGAAGCACATCCGCGACACGATACTAAAGGAGGCACATGACTCGCCTTATTCCATAACCCCGGCTGTACAAAGATGTACAAGGACCTAAAAACTTGCTATCGGTGGGATGGCATGAATAGGGACATCGCTGAATATGTTGACCTATACAACACGTGCCAACGAGTGAAGGCCGAACATCAAAGACCCGCTGGATCATTGCAGCCATTGAAAGTACCCGAGTGGAAGTGATGAGGACATTTCTACCATAGTTACACCCATAGCCCCTGCTACCACACATATGAGGCCAATTACTAGATTTCACGCATGCCAATTAAATTATCAGCTACTTTCGTTTCTTGGTAATGTTTCTAATGTTCATGAGAATATGATACTGACTAAATTGGATACATTTGTGTTGCTTACAAATGAAGGGCCTAGCATGGACAAGAGGAATGAACATTGGAGCATCATCAAGTAGGGAGATGAAGGCGCACGAGAAGGGAACCAAAATGGAGTTTCTAGTGCAGTTTTCAGCACTTTGAAGCCACCATGATGATATACAAGAACATGGACAAAATATACAAGCTGGCGGACAAGAATAAAGTCAAGTGGATGAATAGGGTATTGTGCACCAAATCTTGAGGCTAGGGCCATGTAATAAAGAGAGATTTATACAAATAAAGAAAGAAATAAGGGAAATCTCGTCCAACCTTTGCTGTTGGACGAAAATTCCCTCTTTCTTCCACCATTTAAAAATAGATGTGCTATAATAAGGAAAGAAATAGAGGAAATCATATTCTGCCTTGCTGCTGGATGGATTTCCCTCTTTCTTTCCCTATTAAAAGGTAGTCTATCTTAGAAAAAGGAAGGGGATAAGGGAGATCACGTCCTAACTTTGTTGTTGGACGAATTTTCCTCTTCCCTCCCCTATTTAAGTAGGCCAAGAGCTCCTTGACAGGGCGGGTTTTGTTTAGATTAAAGTTTACCATAGCTGCAAATCGCGTACCTCGTTTGTGTCCAACGACCAGGCCAGGACGTTTTAGAACCCCACTTTCATCAATAATTTTTTCTTCTTAAATTCGCAATATCCAGATTGCATTCCCAGTTTCTTGCTTGTTCTTCATTTGCCTGCAGGAAATAGACCCTCGTGGTCAGGTTGACGGTGCTCCGGTGTGGTCAATAACCTCTTGGAGTTGGTTTAGCGATTGCTAAGGCGCGACGTCCTCACATGTTTGTAGTCAGATCGTCAAAGTCTACTCCACCAAAAACAATAGTTACCATCTCATCGAAAGATGGGACACCTTCGTCTCTATTAAGTGGTATCAGATTTCCAGGTTGCTCGGTGAGATTTGACCAGATTTTTGTAGTCTAGATCACATCTGTTCCTTCATACCTACAGTCCACAAAAAAGCCAAAAAAATTAGGGTTAGATCATCATATCCGAGCCAATCTGTGCCTTTCACAATTTTCTTTTCAGTTTTTTGCTTTGTTGAATAGTCGGTTGCATCGTCGTGTCAAGTTGCTGGTCTTAGTGTTTACTCCTTTAGAGTTTCGAGTTCTTGTCATGTTTGATCTGCATAAAAAAACACTATCATCACCACCATCAAAAAATTAGAGAGATACACTTCCTAATTTGCTTCTCCAAAAGAGGAAATAATAAGATCAGATATGATTTTGAGTATCTTTTCGGTTTTGGAAGAAAAAGGTCATAACTTCTTCATCCTTTGTCCGTTTGGAAAGTGTAAGCACAATCTAGAAATGTTATCTCGCCATCTTTCCAATGGATCCAACCTTGCCTGCAAATTCCATCTGTGCGCATCGCAATCACCAAAGAGATTTTAAGATCTCTTGTGTATCTTTTTCTTTGGGAAAGCAATATCTACAAGACCTGCAAGGAACATGACAAAATAAGTGTGTTATCTGTCATACTTGGTAGCTTATCATCTGATTCCTGTGTAATCTTTAAGAACTGTGGGACTTTGTAAGAAAAAGAAAGAAAAAAGTTAGAAAAGGAAGAAAGAAAGAAAAATAAAATAAGAGGAAAAGTACAAAAAAGAGAGTTTTAGTTGCTGCTATTGTAATCTATTGTGTTACTGGTGTGAATTCCTTTGTGTCTAGCCTCGCGTCGGTAACACCCTCAAATTCATTACCATGCATTGCATACATTTTCATGTAGAGAAGCATTGTAAAAGAAGTAGAAATGGAGAAAGAACCCTAGAAATGGAGAAAGAACTATAGAAATGGAGAATGAACCATAGAAATGGAAGAATGAACCATAGAAATGGAGAAAGAACCATAGAAATGGAGAATGGGGCATGGAAATAGAGAGGGTAATGTAGAAATGGAAAAGGGGACATAGAAATGGTGAGAAATGGAAAAAGATAGCTGAAATGAGCATTCCCAAATTTCCCCCAAAATTTCCAAATTCCCCAATTCCACAAAAGGGGAATTTTCCCCACATTTGGGGGAATTTAATCCCCAATGCTGCCGCACCAAATTAAGGGGAAAAGTTGGTTGAGTTCCAAAATGACTAGGACTCTTGGTTGAGTTCCAAATTGACTAGGACTCTTGGTTGAGTTCCAAATTGACTAGGACTCTTGGTTGAGTTCCAATTGGAGTAGGACTACTCTCTTCTCCCACTTATAAATACAACCCCAGCACCCCCTTTTTGGCCACAGCCTCCCCCTCCCTCTCCCCAAGTCACCGACTTGGAGCCCCTCCCCCTCCAAGTCACCGAGTTGGCACCCCCCGCTGCCAGAGTTTAGTCGCCGGTGAGCCCTGCCGGTGAGCCCCGCCGTCGAGCCCCGCCGTCGAGCCCCGTCATCAAGCCCTGTCATCGAGACCTGCCAACGACCCCCGTCACGCCTCACCGTTGCCATAAAAGAAAGCTTATTATGGACCGTTGGATGGCGCGGGGAATGGGAGTCGAGAGGGACCGCCCTGAGAACCGCATGGCACAAGAGGGGCCCATGGGTGGGAGAATGGTGATTCGAGCCTGCCGGTGAAACCTCAGTGGGTCCGTACATCTAGTAGCCCCATTTTAAAGGCTACTTTGTGATCTCTTGGCCATACACCGACGGTTGTGTACTGGTATAATAGAGGTTTTGCAGTCACCAACGGGTGACGAAATCATGAACTTGTGGGTAAAGTGGTGCCACCTCTACATAGTGTAAAACAATCATGATAGCCGTGCTTCCGGTCACAAGAACCTGGCCAACTTCCATGATTAGAGGGAAAACTTGGGATGTTTATTCAGTATGGTTAAGGTATGGTCATTGGGATTGGTTTTGGGACTGTTTTGAGTCATGAAAGTGAGTTTGGTTTCGATTATATGAATATGAGTTGGTTATGAATATTTATGAACATGAGATGAATTTGAGAAAGATTAATGGCTGGATGAGACTTGATAAATGGTGCATTATGATGAAAGAATGTTGCTGATTTACTTGGATATATTGGGATTTAGCTCACCTAGAAATAGTTGTTGTTTTTATCATGTTTGTGAAATAAAATTTGCTTGCTGCAATAAGCCTTTTTATTTCCTACCTTGTTGTAAGCTACATGTCATACTTTTCCCGCACTTGCTGAGTACGACATGTACTCACCCTTGCATTACCACATAAACATCAGCTACAGGAGATTAGTACTTCGAGTACCATGTGGAGTACTAGGCGTGCGAACTACCGTCAACATGCCTGTGGAGTTGAAGACTGGAGCCTGCTGTTTATTAGAGACTTCCGCTGCAAGAATAAGCTAGAGATTCATGAGTGAGACTTTGATTCATTGTAATAAAGTACTTAAACATTATTTATTCGTGGTTATATTCTGAATTCAGTTTGTGGATTACATGTGTATGTGTGATGAACATCCTGGGCACACATATGCATTCACTTGGTTCTATTTTCGGAACCGGGTGTCACAGATTAGTATCAGAGCCACGTTGACCGTAGGAAGCAATCCTAGGTAGAATGGACACTCTAAAACACATAGGAACACCACTCTAAACTGCTATTTTCGAAAATTGCTTGCTGCTGCACTTTACTTGTCAATTCAGCCACCGCAAAGTGCTATTTTCAGCCCCTCTTTTCTCTTATTTTGGACAGCATCACTTTTGCTTTCTTGCTCCATAGCTTCTGAAGTTTTGAAGTATCTTTTTCCTTCTCTAAAGTTTCTCATGTCCTATTTATAGATGCCGGTGATCATGAGCACGGCACGCATAAGTACTCGTCCACCACCACGTGGGAGTGCACTTAACCCCATTGAGGTGTCCGATGGACCATATTGGGAGGAGGTGAAGACAGAACCTCATGATGAAGAGGAAGTCAATAGCTCTATGCATGAGGAAGAGGACCCGGAAGAGGTGGAACCATTCGAAGACGATATGGAGGATGATCCACAAGAACGGCATTGGTACGCACCTGAGGAGGAGTTTCACGCGAGCTTACACCCCGTGGAGCCTCATGAAGCTATAACGGGAGGAGATGAACCCGAGGAGGAGCCACCCCTTCTGAGGCTGAGAATGAAGGTGATGAATGGGCCAACATTCAGTTCAAGAATTTCGGTCCGACGGAATGGAGGGGGGACACATATCTATGGAGCTCAAAGAATTTCTGGATTGCTGCAGATTATATCCGGAATATCTTCTCAAGAAAGTCCCTTGTCTCGGACATGAAGAGTGGAAGGCTGAAGTAACTATCCTATCTAACGGTAGGGTTGTCACCCTGCACTTCGCACCCACATGGATAGCTACAAGGGCAGAAGCTATCGATGATGCTGCATGGGATGCACTCACCGGACTGTGCTACGCCTTCCGTGAGCAGCTTGAGGACGCCACTTTTGAGCTGCACCCGTATCGGAAGAGTGGTACAAGGGAGATCATTGGACCCCATGTAACAGCTCTTTCCAACCCACAAGCTGCTGACAAGTCTCAGAGGTTACTCGTGGAGTTAGGAAACCGCTACGCAAGCGCACAAGAAGAGATCCGTTACCTCCGCAAGAAGCTATATTTGCTGGAGAAACAAGAGGAGACTTGTGCCAACGCGGGAACAAATGGAGCACCAGCGTCATCTATCCCTACATGGACTGCCAACTCACCATGGCATGCGCCCATGTATGGACCACCCCGGTCACACGGTGAGAACAGCAGCGTTTCTCACGATTAAGTTTAGGTTTCCATTGAATAAAGCTGTAATAAGAACGCTTAGACCGCAGTAGCTTGAATAAGAGTGGTGTGCTGAATTTTTGTGATGATTGCTTATGTTTGCATGTTTGTGTGTGAGTTGTGGGACGCTTCGGCGAATGTCCATATCCACACATAGTAGAGAGATGTGGGATGCTTCGGCACTTGTTCACATCCTCATATAGGCTGAAATTAGTAAAGAAGTTGCATAGTTTATATACCTTGATGCATATAGTTGGGAAATCTTTTCTCTCAAATCTGAATTCTAGCTCCTACAAATATAGTATGTCCGAAAGTAAGCCTTAAAATAAGGGGGGTAGACTTTCTTGCCAACCTTATTGTCTTGGATTCCCAAGGGATTGACATAATACTTGGAATGGATTGGTTAAGCAAGCACAACAGAATGATTCAATGTGCTGAGAGGATCGTGCAGTTGATAAGTGAGCACGGTACTCGTATCGAGTTCGAGGCAGCCCAACCGGCAACCGAGAAGGCAGCGCTGAACCACGTCGAAGAAGTGACATTGGAAAGCATTCCAGTGGTTCAAGAATATTCAGATGTGTTCCCAGAAGAACTTCCAGGTATGCCACCTGACCGGGACATTGAATTTGCTATTAATTTAGTACCCGGAACTGCACCTATAGCGAAGAGGCCGTATAGGATGCCTGCTAATGAACTAGTGGAGCTCAAGAAGCAAATTCAGGAGCAGCTAGAAAAGGGTTTTATACGCCCAAGCTAACCATGGGGAGCCTCCGTGCTCTTCATAGACAAGAAGGATGGGACCCAAATGATGTGTGTGGATTATAGGTCTCTCAATGAGGTGATGATCAAGAATAAATACCTGCTGCCCCGTATAGAGGACCTGTTCGACCAAATGAAAGGTGCTCGAATTTTCTCCAAGATTGATCTTTGGTCGGGATACTTCCAGCTGAAGATTAAGCCCTCTAATATACCCAAGACTGCATTTTGAACACGGTATGGTTCGTATGAGTATACTGTTATGTCTTTTGGGTTAACGAATGCACCCGCATACTTTATGTACCTCATGAATAAGGTCCTCATGGAGTACTTGGACAAGTTTGTCGTGATTTTCATTGATGATATCATGGTGTATTCGAAAAACGAGGAAGAACACGAAGAACACTTGATGTTAACATTGCAGAAACTGCGAGAGCATCAATTGTATGCTAAGTTCAGCAAGTGTCAATTTTGGCTAAAGGAGATATCATTCCTAGGCCACATCATCTCCAAGGGAGGAGTATCGGTTGATCCCGGAAAAGTGGGAGATGTACTGAAGTGGAACCAACCGCAGAATGTGAGAGATATTCGAAGTTTCCGTGGGATGGATGGATAATACCGCCGGTTCATCAAGGATTTCTCCAAAATAGCGAAGCCTATGACTGAATTGCTAATGAAGGGGAAAGCACTTCAGTGGACACCAGCGTGTCAAGAAAGCTTTGAGGAGCTAAAGAAGAGATTAACCACAGCGCCGGTTTTGGTATTGCCGGACGTGAGCAAGAGTTTTGACATATATTGTGACGCATCAAGACAAGGGCTTGGATGTGTTCTCATGCAAGAAGGACAAGTGGTAGCCTATGCATCGAGACAACTAAAGAAACATGAGCTGAATTACCCCACACATGACTTGGAACTTGCAGCCGTGGTACATGCCTTGAAGATTTGGTGGCATTATATCCATGGCCACCGATGTGAGATCTATATGGATCACAAAAGCCTCAAGTATATATTCACGCAAACGGATCTGAATTTGAGGCAACGTTGATGGTTGGAACTCATCAAGGATCATGATGTTGGAATCAACTATCACCCCGGAAAGGCCAATGTAGTAGCTGATGCGTTGAGCCGAAAGGGAGCATGTCACCAATTCACGGTTCGGGAGCTGCCACCCGAGCTGCGCAAGGAGTTTGAACGGTTGCATCTCGGATTTTTGAACGAGATGGAGGTGACCGAACTGAACTCAACGCTGGAACAAGAGATACAAGATGGCCAAGCAACGGATGAGGAAATCAAAGGGATCAAGGAAAGAATCCGACAAGGCATAGAAAAGGATTTCAAAGGAAGATGAGAAAGGCACGCTTTTGTTAGGGAAAAGGATTTGTGTGCCTAACGTGAAGCACATCCACGACATGATATTAAAGGAGGCACATGACTCACCTTATTCCATACATCCTGAATGTACAAAGATGTACAAGGACCTGAAAACTTGCTATTGGTGGGATGGTATGAAAAGGGACATAGCTGAATATGTTGCCTTATGCGACACGTGCCAACGAGTGAAGGCCAAACATAAAAGACCCGCTGGATTGTTGCATCCATTGAAGGTACCCGAGTGGACGTGGGAAGACATCAGCATGTATTTCGTAGTCGGACTGCCACGTACTCAGTCGGGATATGACTCTGTTTGGGTTATTGTGGACCGGTTGACGAAAACAGCCCATTTCCTTCCTGCTAGAACCAAGTACCACGTCACACAACTAGCCGAGCTGTATATGGAGCAAATCGTGTGTCGCCATGGAGTTCCGAAGAGGATAGTTTCAGATCAAGGTTCTCAATTTACCTCCAGGTTCTGGAAGAAGCTGCATGAAGCCATGGGTACACGGCTGAATTTCAGATCCGCTTATCACCCGCGAACCGACGGGCAAACGGAAAGGACAAATCAGATTTTGGAAGACATGTTAAGAGCTTGTGCCTTGAAACATAGGCGTAGTTGGGATAGGAGCTTGCCATATGCTAAATTCTCGTACAACAACAGCTATCAAGCCAGCTTGAAAATATCACCTTTCGAAGCATTGTATGGTAGACGGTGTAGAACACCGCTGTTCTAGAATGAGACTGGAGAAAGCCAAGTGTTTGGACCCGAAGTGCTGCAAGACGCCGAAAAAAAGTCCAAACGATACGAGAAAACTTGAAAGCTGCTCAGTCACGACAAAAAGGTTATGCGGACAATAGGCGAAGAAGATTGACCTTCGAAGTGGGAGACTTCGTGTATCTTAAGGTATCGCCTATCCGAGGCCAACGACGGTTCAACGTCAAAGGAAAGTTAGCACCTCGCTACATCGGGCCATTCAAGATTTTGGGCAAGCGAGGAGAGGTAGCCTATCAACTAGAGCTGCCAACGCACCTCTCCGACGTGCACGACGTGTTTCATGTATCCCAACTCAAGAAGTGCTTGAGAGTACCAGAAGAACAAGTACCGATGGATGAGTTCGAACTTCAAGAGGATCTGACCTACGCGGAGCACCCCGTCAAAATTTTGGACGTGAAGGAAAGGGTCACGAGGAACAAAGTGATCCGTTGGTGCAAGGTATAATGGAGCCATCACACGGAAGCCGAAACCACATGGGAGCGTGAGGAAGATCTCAAGGCAGAATTCCCTCATCTATTCTCCACTCTATCGAATCTCGAGGGCGAGATTCAGTTTAAGAGGGGTAGGTTTGTAACACCCCCAAATTCATTACCATGCATTGCACACATTTTTCATGTAGAGAAGCATTGTAAAAGAAGTAGAAATGGAGAAAGAACCCTAGAAATGGAGAAAGAACTATAGAAATGGAGAATGAACCATATAAATGGATAAGAACCATAGAAATGGAGGAAGAACCATAGAAATGGAGAAGGGAATATAGAAATGGAGAATGGGACATAGAAATGGAGAGGGAAATGTAGAAATAGAAAAGGGAACATAGAAATGGTGGGAAATGGAAAAAGATAGCTGAAATGAGCATTCCCAAATTTCCCCCAAAATTTCCAAACTCCCCAATTCCACAAAAGGGGAATTTTCCCCATATTTGGGGGAATTTAATCCCCAATGCTGCGGCACCAAATTAAGGGGAAAAGTTGGTTGAGTTCCAAATTGACTAGAACTCTTGGTTGAGTTCCAATTGGAGTAGGACTCCTCTCTTCTCCCCCTTATAAATACAACCCCAGCCCCCCCCCCACTTTTTGGCCGCAGCCTCCCCCTCCCCCTCCCCAAGTCACCGACTTGGAGCCCCTCCCCCTCCAAGTCGCCGAGTTGGCACCCCCCTACCGGAGTTTGGTCACCGGTGAGCCCCGCCGTCGAGCCCCGTCGTCGAGACCCGCCGACGAGCCCCGTCATACCTCGCCGTCGCCGGAAAAGAAGCCGACGATCTGTCCTACCCTAATCTTCCATAGAAAAATTCCCCGCTGCTGCCATTGCTAGGAGGAAGGCCTGCCACAAAAAGGAAGTGAGGTAGGTCCCCATTACTCATCTTACAACTTCGCCGTTGTTCCTACGCATCTGTTTTCTTCGCCCCCTTCAAGCAGAAACTTTTGCGTGTGGACGGATCGTGTTTTGATCAATTTTTTACGGTGGAATTGATCTAGATCTTGAGTCAAGATCAACACCATGTCCACACTTGATTCCAGAACCCTTGTTCATCATAAAACCCCATGAAAGCCCGTTAAAACATGCAAGAACATGTACAAACTGGTTTAATAAAACAGCACCATAGGATTTGCATTCATCTACCCCATTGCATCTTGAGTAAAGTTTGTGCATGATGATTGATTTCTGTAAATTTTGTATGTGCATGGTCGTGAGTAGAAGGAAAAGCTCAAGAGGCCATCTATGAGGAATTATAGCACCAAGACTTCGATACGCTTGAGCAACAAGAGCCACGGGAGCAAGGCATGTGCCCCTTGACCATATTGATCCCATGTTTTGAAACTGTTTTTGTTTGCGAAAATGTGTATGCTTGTGTCAATTTGATGGGACACCCTTTTTATAGGAGTTTACTAGTTTTGTTAACCATCCCTGTCGCCGGGAAAGTTGATGAGTTGGGTATGGTCGTTTTTTCTTTTTGCTTCGCTTAACTTACGGGATACGGGAAGCTGAAATAAAACATGGTTAGCTACTGCACTCATATGAACAATGATGATGATAACTTGATGATGTTAATGAGCATGGAATCAGGGAGATCTAGGCAAGCTTGGTTCGTGGATGTTGCTGAATGAGATGGTGGTTTACTTGCCGTAGATCTAAGGACCGGTTCATGCCAGCACATGCCAGGAAAAACAGTGCCACCACAAGGCCAAATATGGGTGCGGCTTATCTGACTAATTAGGTGTGTTGCTAGCTTGTTATGGACCGTTGGATGGTGCGGGGAATGGGAGTTGAGAGGGACTACCCTGGGAACCGCATGGCACAAGAGGGGGCCCATGGGTGGGAGAATGGTGATTTGAGCCTGCCGGTGAAACCTCAGTGGGTCCGTATATCTAGTAGCCCCTTTGTAAAGGCTATTTTGTGATCTCTTGGCCATACACCGATGGTTGTGTACTGGTATAATGGATGTTTTGCAGTCGCCGATGGGTGACGAAATCACGAACTTGTGGGTACAAGTGGTGCCACCTCTGCAGAGTGTAAAACTATCATGATAGTCGTGCTTCCGGTCACAAGCACCTGGCCAACTTCCATGATTAGAGGGAAAACTTGGGATGTTTATTCGGTATGGTTAAGGTATGGTCATTGGGATTGGTTTTGGGATTGTTTTGAGTCATGAAAGTGAGTTTGGTTTCGATTATATGAATATGAGATGGTTATGAATATTTATGAGCATGAGATGAATTTGAGAAAGATTAGTGGATGGATGAGACTTGATAAATGGTGCATTATGATGAAAGAATGTTGCTTATTTACTTGGATATAATGGGCTTTAACTCACCTAGAAATAGTTGTTGTTTTATCATGTTTGTGAAATAAAATTTGCTGAGTACGACATATACTCACCCTTGTATTACCACATAAACATCAGCTACAAGAGATGGGTACTTCGAGGACCATGTGGAGTACTAGGCGTGCAAACTACTGTCAACATACCTGTGGAGTTGAAGACTGGAGCCTGCTGTTTAGTTATTTTCGCTGTCGTTTAGAGACTTCTGCTACAAGAATAAGCTAGAGATTCATGAGTGAGACTTTGAATCATTGTAATAAAGTACTTAAACACTATTTATTTGTGGTTATATTCTGAATTCAGTTTGTGGGTTACATGTGTATGTGTGATGAACATCCTAGGCACACATATGCATTCACTTGGTTCTATTTTCGGAACCGGGTGTCGCAGCGTCTCTAGTATGGTCTAGCTTAGGACCAGCACAGTACTGTCGTTGAATGTTTATTCAACTTTGCATCTCCAAATTGATTATTGCTGCCATTTTTGCTACCATAATTTAAGCCTTCCCAGCTCCACATACATCTACATCGTGCGTTTGACACCACTTGGCAATCGCTTTATCCAATCTTTGAGAGTTTGACTCCAACGGTTGTCGATCACCACCTGCTAGATGGTGAGAATAGGTAAGAATTTGTGATTCGCTTGACGGACTTGTGACTTTCCACCACATCACATCCTATTAGTAGTCAGTAGGACCATATTCTTGTGTGTTTCTATTTCTGCTAACCATGACAGGATCACAAGCCGACGAGCTGGACTGGGAGAACATGACGAACAGGTAGCTACATGATAAATTTCAACAAATGATGGGTGAACAGGTGCAAGACGTGCTGAAAAGATTTGGAGAGGCCATGGAGAAGCTAGATGGCTTTGAGAAGATATTCGACACCAAGCTGGAGGCCAAGTTTAATGAAGTGCTCGCGCGTCTACCACAACCACCAGCTGCACGTGTCGCACCTCGGCAGCAACAACAACAACAACAATGCTGCCTTCCGAATCAAATGGGACGCGCACAGCGTGTGCCTCTCGACCAAGGCCAACATTCGGGTGCCGCCGCTACTGCTGTTGCTTCTGCGGATCCTGCTACTACTTTTGACCAGTACGATGACTACGAGGGCGAGTACGAGGATGAGATTGCTCCACATCAGAACTACATACAACATCCCGGTCGTCCACACACCTACAATCAAAACGGTAGGGCTGCACCACCCCCTCAGGTACGAGATAATGATCATGTCCCTAAACTGAAATTGAATATTCCACCATCTGAGGGTAGATACATTCCTGATGTGTATCTTACTTGGGAGTTAGAAACTGAACAACGTTTTACATGCTTACAATATCTTGAGGATAGAAGGGTTGCTGCTGCTGTTTGTGAATTCACTAGTTTTTCTTCTGTTTGGTGGTCTGAACATTGTAGATTATATTATTATAATATCCTGACTACCTGGGCTGCATTGAAAACTTCTATGCGTACTGTTGGGTTCCACCATATCATCAATGTGAATTACTTCAAAAATTACAGCGTTTAAGACAAGGAAAAAATCTATAGAGGAATATTATCAGGAATTACAAACTGGGTTGATTCGATGTGGTATTGTTGCGGATAATGAAGCTATGCTTGCACGGTTTTTGGGTGGGCTAATCATAGAAATTCAAACTATCTTAGAGTATAACGAGTATAACAACATCACTTGTTTATTCGATCTTGCTTGCAAAGCTGAACGTTAAGTGCAAGATTGACAGGACATGGCGCGGACTAACTTTTCTGCAGGTTGATCTTCATCATGGACACCACGTGTATCTTCTACTTCCACACAACCTACTACACCACCGCCTACTTCAGACACCAACTCCAATCACGATACAAGAAAACAGGCACCACCACCACCATCTGCCAAGAGCACACCTTTGGGTCCCGCACGGAGCTCTTCTTCATCCATGGCATCAACCGGGCAAACACATGATATTATATGTCGTTGTTGCAAGGGTGGAGGTCACTATGCGACCCAATGCCCATCCAAGCGTGTGATGATGGTTGCTGAGGATGGTGGGTATGAGTCCGCTAGTGACTATGACGAGGAGACTTTGGCTCTTATTGCAAGTGAAGAACAGGGTGGCGCTGATTCTGAACAAGAGACACAATACATGGCTGCTGAAGACGCTGAGAGGTATGAAAGTTTAGTTTCTCAACGTGTTTTGAGTGTGCCAGTAACACATGCTGAGCAAAATCAGAGGCACAATTTGTTCCATACAAAGGGAGTTGTTAAGGAAACGTGTGTCCGCATCATCATCGTTGGTGGGAGTTGCAACAACTTAGCTAGTACGGACATGGTGGAGAAGCTGTCTCTCACCAACAGACCACATCCCCATCCTTACTACATACAATGGTTCAACAACAGCGGCAAGGTTAAGGTAACATGTACTGTTCATGTACATTTTAGTATCGCTACATATGCGGATTATGTTGATTGTGATGTGGTACCCATGCAAGCATGCTCCCTTTTACTTGGCAGACCATGGCAATTTGATAAAAATTCTGTACACCATGGCAGGAAAAAACAGTATACTCTTGTTCATAAGGATAAAAATAATACTTTGCTTCCTATGTCTCCAGAACATATTTTGAAAGATGATCTTACTAGCGCTAGTAAGGCAAAGCAGGAACAAAATAAGAGTGAAAATTATATTGTGGCAAAGGAATTTAAGCAACAACATAAGCCTACTAACAAACCATCATCTAGTGTTGCCTCTGAAATAAAATTGAAAAGTGGTTGTTTACTTGCCACCAAATCTGATATTAATGATCTGGATTTTAGCAAATCTGTTTGCTATGCTTTTGTGTGCAAAGAGGCATTATTTTCATTCAAAGAAGTGCCTCCCTCTTTGTCTCCTGCTGTCACTAACATTTTGCAGGAGTTCGCTGATGTCTGATGAGAAGTTTAGGCCCGATCTTCCAAAAGGTAGGTCGATTGAAGTGGAGATCTCGACATTGATGATCCGAGGCACTCTAGCAGACCCGAATACCCCTGCAATCACTACACCCCTGCTCCGTTGGTTATTAACCGTGCTTCACAGGCTTGACTTCGCCAAGAAGGCTATCCCTGCAGGTGCAACCGAGAACACAAGCAAGAACGATGAAGATGCAATCTGAAATTGCGAAATTGGGGTCTCACAAACCGTAGAACGGCGAAATTATTTAATCTAAGCAAAACCCACTGAATATGGCTGGTGGCTATAGTATTTAAAGTCTAGGGTTCGGCCATAAGACCCTTAGACGCGTCCCTAATGGACTCATATGGGATACAAGGCCCAAAAACCAAATACGGTGGCGCAGCACCGGACAGAACTCTGAATTCGACTGGTCTCGACAATTCCCAATGACTCTTGGCGAATTTTAATGTGGGATCTGAACCATTGGAAAGTTTATCTTATCATATTTCCATGCATATGTAGAACGTCAAAAACAGAGTCCATATGCATCCTGGGCGTCCGTTTTAAGATGGACTGCTCCTGGACTCCGAGTTGAAATCGAGTCCGAGTTGGCGATTGTTTCCATCAACTTGTGGACGTCCCATCTGGTTCTGCACGTCCCCAGATACTCCTCCCTTTACTTGTTGATCATGTTCATGGTTCCTAATAACAATTAAATCATTGAATAGCAATCCATTCTGAAACTCACATGGGTAGGAAGTTAGGAACGAGCTCACCTGCTGATTTAGTAATGTGCTCGTGCTCTTGTGATTGGTCCTTGTATATCAATGTGAGTATCCACTGTTGTGATGTCCTCATCATCCTCCCCCTCTTGAATTTGAGTCATCCTCGACTCAAGATCATCTTCTTCTCCCAAGTATGGTCGTAAATTTGAAATGTTAAATGTGGGACTAACCCCAAAATCGGGAGGCAACTCAAGCTTATATGCATTGTCATTGATCTTTTCAACAATCTTAAAAGGACCAGCAGCTCGTGGCATAAGTTTAGATTTTCTCAAGTGAGGGAATCGTTCTTTTCTCAAATGTAGCCATACCAAGTCCCCTGGTTCAAGTTTTACTTCTTTTCTACCTTTACTACCAGAAATTCTATACTTCTCATTCATCCTTTCAATATTTTTCTTTGTAGTTTCATGCATCTTAAGAATGAATTCAGATCGTTGTGTAGCATCCAAATTTATAGTTTCAGAAGGAGGCAAAGTTAATAAATCAATAGGAGCACGGGGATGAAATCATACACTACCTGGAATGGGCTTACCTTTGTAGTAGAGTGAACTGACATGTTGTAAGCAAATTCTATATGTGGTAAACAATCCTCCCAACCCTTTAAATTTGTTTTCAAAACAGCCCGCAACATAGTGGATAGAATACAATTTACTACCTCAGTTTATCCATCGGTTTGTGGGTGACATGTGATTGAAAACAGCATTTTGGTTCCCAATTTATACCACAAAGTTCTCCAAAAACGACTTAAAAATTTTGCATCACAATCAGAAACAATGTATTTGGCACACCATGTAAACGAATAATTTCCGTCATAAACAAATCAGCAATGTGTGAGGCATTATCATTCTTATGACAAGGTATAAAATATGTCATTTTGGAGAAATGATCAACAACCACAAAAATACTATCCCTCCCCCTCTTAGTCCTAGGCATATAAAGACCATGTGGGTTAAGTCGAGACTTAGCTTTATTGCAAGTAGTGCATCGTGACATGTAGCACTTGATATCACATCTCATCTTTGGCCAAAATAAGTGTGTGGCCAGCATATACTGAGTTTTCTTCACTCCAAAATGTCCCATCAAACCTCCTCCATGTGCTTCCTGCAAAAGTAATAGGCGAACGGAACTAGCAGGAACACATAGTTTGTTAGCACGATAGAGGAGGCCCTCCCGTAGTACATATTTAATCCAAGTTCTTCCTTCTCTATAATTTTCAAAAGCATCTTTGAAGTCCAAATCAGTAGGATATTATCATTTTATTGTTTCCAAACCAAATATTTTATGATCAAGTTGGGACAGCATGGTATAACGTCTAGATAATGCATCTGCAATAACATTCTCCTTGCCTTTCTTATGCTTAATGATGTATAGAAATGATTCTATAAACTCAATCCATTTAGCATGTTGTTTATTCAGATTGGTTTGAAACTTAAGATACTTCAAAGATTCATGATCGGAATGTATGACGAACTCCTTAGACCAAAGGTAATGTTGCCAAGTTTGTAGAACTCGCACTAAGGCATACAATTCCTTATCATAAGTAGAATAATTCAGAGAAGGACCATGCAATTTTTCACTAAAGAATGCAATGGGTTTACCTCCTTGTATGAGAACACCTCCAATACCAATGCCGCTTGTATCACATTCTAGCTCAAATGTCTTGTCAAAATCAGGAAGTTGTAACAATGGTGCTTGTGTAAGCTTTTATTTGAGAACATCAAAAGCTTGTTGCTGCTGTTCGCCCCATCGAAACGGCACTCCCTTCTTCATTAGTTCATGGAGAGGTGCGGCAATGGTGCTGAAATCCCACACAAAGCGTCGATAAAAACCTGCAAGACCAAGAAAACTACGCACCTGCGTGATGGTCGATAGAGTTGGCCAGCTAGTGATCGCCACAATTTTTGCCTCACCCTTCTCAATTCCCTGCGATGAAACGACATATCCAAGAAACGAAACTCGATTGGTGCAAAAGGTGCACTTTTTGAGGTTACCAAACAAACGTGCATCTCTCAAGACACTGAAAACAGCACACAAATGATCAAGATGTTCGTCATATGACTTGCTGTAAATGAGGATATCATCGAAGTAAACCACCACAAATTTTCCAATAAAAGCACGTAAAACCTCGTTCATTAATCACATAAAAGAACTAGGTACATTAGTTAAACCAAAAGACATGACTAACCACTTATAAAGTCCAAACTTGGTTTTAAATGCAGTTTTCCATTCATCTCCTAGTGCCATTCTAATTTGGTGGTAACCACTACGCAAGTCGATTTTTGTGAAAATAATAGCACCACTCAATTCATCAAGCATGTCATCTAAGCGAGGAATAGGATAACGATATCGAATGGTGATGTTATTAATCTCTCTACAATCAACACACATGTGCCAGCTACCATCTTTCTTGGGAACCAAAAGAACAAGAACAGAACAAGGACTAAGGCTTTCACGAATATACCCGCAGTTCAAAAGATCTTGAACTTGTCGCTGAATTTCCCTTGTCTCTTCCGGATTCTCCCTGTACGCCGCACGATTTGGCAAACTTGCCCCTGGAATCAAGTCGATCTTATGTTCAATGCCCCTCATAGGTGGTAATCCAGGAGGTATCTCAGGGGGGGGGGGGGACACATCCGCAAAATCCTTCAAAAGGTTAGCAACAGCAGGGGGCAATGCAATGGACACTTCATGAAGTGAAAACATGGCTTCTTTGCATACTAAAGCATAGTATATCCCCTTGGTATTAAATAAATCAGCAAGGTCAGATTTAGTTGTGAGCAACGAAGGTGATTTTAACTTAATTACTTGCTGTTTTTCAGAGTCTAGTGATTTTGTTGCCTTATCATCACGTGTTTTACTTTTCTCCAAATGCACAATTTCAGCAGGAGTCATAGGAAGCAAAGTGATTTTCTTTCCTTTATGCATCAGAGTATATTTATTAGTTCTACCATGATGAATAGCATCCGTATCAAATTCCCAAGGACATCCCAACAAAAGAGAACAAGCATCCATAGGTGTGACATCAAAATCAGGAAAATCATGGTCAGAACCAATCAAAAAATTTACTCTCGCTGTTTGTGTTACCCTAACCTTACTGCTGTTGTTGAACCACTGAATGTGGTATAGATGAGGGTGTGCTCTTGTTGTCAACCCAAGTTTCTTGACGACATCTGTGTTCACCAAGTTATTGCAGCTGCCTCCATCAATTATAGTATGTATACGGCAGTCCTTGACGATGAGAAACATGTGAAAAAGATTGTGTCTTTGTAGCTTGTCATCTGCCTCAACTTTGGAGCTCAAAGCACGCTGCACAATTATGCTTCTATAATTTTCTGTTGCTGCAGTACCGAGTACCTCTTCATATGTGCTATAGTGGTCATCTTTTGGTCCTGCAACGTTAGTAGCAAGAGAATATTCATCTTCAACATCTGAAGTACTATCATACCCACCATCATCTCGTACTATGTATGCTCGTTTGCTAGGGCAATCTTTCATCACATGACCAACTCCCTGGCAGCGGTGACACTTAATGTCGGAAGTTCGACTCGTGGAAGGAGTGGAAGACGTAGGCTTGAATGGTGTCGTCTTGCTGCACTCCTGCGTGCGAGGAAGTGGAGTAGTAGGTGAAGTTCGTTGGCCACCATTGGATGGTGTAGTGGCTGTACGAAAACTCGAACATGGTGCTGTTTTGGATGGTGTAGATGTCGAACACGGTGTGAAGGTGCTCCTCGTGCGTTGTTGCTGCTTATGCTGCTGGCGGCCCTGCAATTCTTTTTCTGCCAACATAGCCAGCTGAAATAATCTGTTAACAGTATCATATTCCTTATAATCAACAATGTCCTGAATTTCACGCCTCAACCCCCCCATAAAAATGAGCTATTTTATCATCCATATCCTCTACTACCCCACAGCGCAACATACCCTTTTGTAACTCTTGATAATACTCCTCTACGGACATGTTACCTTGGTCTAAGCGCTGCAATTTTTTGTGAAGGTCCCGCTGAAAAGAAGGAGGGACAAAACGAACACGCATAGATTCCTTTAATCTATCCCTTGTTAGAGGATCAGTTCTAGTTTTAACAAGTTCATTCCACCATATGATAGCAAAATCCTTAAACTCACTAGTGGCTTAGCGAACTCTATATTGCTCGGGAACAAGGTGGGCATTAAATTTATGCTCTAATGTCATCTCCCAATTATGATATGCCTCAGCATCATAAGCACCAGAAAAAGAGGGTATAGTAAATTTGACTTCAGGAAAAGGATCATCAAGAGGGCGATTAAAATTGTTATGATGATCATTGTAATTATAATGATTATTACCTCCCATACCTCGTAGATAAAGTGGAAGTCGTGGTTGATTGTTATAATCTTCCATATTATAAGCACCGTGTCCACGTTCTTCAGCGAGAGGCAGCCGTGCCTCAAGAGTATCCATCCGAACAACAAGATCAGCAAGTTGACGATTCAAGGTCGTCAATGACGCCTCTGTTGATGCGTGGGTTTTGGTGAACATATCTGTCATTTCCCTCATCATGTCACGCAACTCAGCATGTTGAACACATTCATCATCGCTTTTATCTTCTGTCATTATTAGTAGTAAATAAAAGACAACAAAAAGATGTTATCCCTATCAACTACAAAGGATAGTGGCAATGTGAAAAGTGAAAGGAACGAAACAATCTCTCTCTCTCAAGCATCTTACCACGTTCTTACAAGTGTTCTTACTGACACAGCAGGTGGTAAACGGTGGACGGTGAGAACTAATGAAGCGTGGAGTGATTGCAAAGATATCTGGTTCTGCTCAAGAGGAAAAGTGGAGCTTGGATGGCACAATATGGTGGCTAATAAGAAAAAATCATTAACAGAAAAACAAAGTTGAATAAGTATTCAATGTAGGAACTGTTGCTGGTTAACAAGTGTTCTAGGACTAGCACGACACAAGGCAGTAGAAAGGCAAATAGAAGATCAGGAATATATAACCAACAAGTACAGCACAAGTGTATAGGCCAATTGTTTTCAAGTGTGTGCTGTCAATGCTTTAATATCTGTGCTCTCTTCACTATTTTTCTTTTTTAAAAATATTTTTCTGATATTTTTTGTTTACTCGAGAGCATGAAAATAGAAAGCACACAACTTTATAACTCAATTGGATGTAATATGTTGACTATAGAAAATCAGGAAGATTCTTTAAAATTCATGCTGAAACTTCGGAGGCCAGATAGTCTATCTTCCGAGGGGAATTTGGCCAAACAAATTTCGCCAAACATGGCGAAGCGTGGAAAATCGGCTGCGAAATTTCACGTAGATCAATTAAAAAAAATCGCCCGATTTCGAGTTCGTATGCAAAAGTTATGGCCGTTTTAAGTTAGATTATCCGAGTTACTGTTTTTTTATGTTGATTCGAACTCGATTTTGAAACAGATCTCGCAATAGGATGTGAAAAGCAATTGGAATTTAGCAACGGCGACTGACGGGATGTTGTGTGATGAATCAAGGAGGACTGGCACAATGGTTTGTCACCTGTTCTAAGGCTGGCGATGCGGGATTTCACGCAAGGCGGCTAGCTAGGGCAAAACCGATGATCATGGTGGATTAGTTTGTTGTTTAGCGATTGTGGAATAGGTTAGCAGCAAGAAAAACAAGGAAGAAAAACGATAACTACAACCCAAAAATAGAAAGATAAACCAGTAACAAGACTCGACCACACGAATGCAAACTCAACAATGCAAACTGAAAAACGGAACTTGCAGGCACTATGGTCTAGGAATCGGTAAACACGATATGTTTTTTTGTGGCTTTTTTCTGTGGACTCTAGGTATGAAAAACAAAACTAATTTGGTGACAAATCAAAGTACCTCACGGGCAACCTGAAATCTGATACCAATTGATGAGAACTTTAGGACTGATCTTTCGAAAGGTAGGTCGATTGAAGTGGAGATCTCGATGTTGATGATCCGAGGCACTCGAGCAGACCCGAATACCCTTGCAGTCACTACGCCCCTGCTCCGTTGGTTATCAACCGTGCTTCACACGCTTGACCTCACCAAGAAGGCTATCCCTGTAGGTGCAACCGAGAACACAAGCAAGAACGATGAAGATGCAATCCGAAATTGCGAAATTGGGGTCTCACAAACCGTAGAACGGCGAAATTGTTTAATCTAAACAAAACCCGCCGAATATGGCCGGCGGCTACAGTATTTAAAGGCTAGGGTTCGGCCATAAGACCCTTAGACGCGTCCCTAATGGACTCATACGGGATACAAGGCCCAAAAACCCAATACGGTGGCGCAGCACCGGACAGAACTCTGAATTCGACTTGTCTCAACAATTCCCAAGGACTCCTGGCGAATTTTAATGTGGGACCAGAACCATTGGAATTTTTATCTTCTCATCTTTCCCTGCATATGTAGAACGTCAAAAACGGAGTTCGTATGCATCCTGGGCGTCCGTTTTAAGATGGACTGCTTCTGGACTCCAAGTTGAACTCGAGTCCGAGTTGGCGGCTGTTTCCATCAACTTGTGGACGTCCCGTCTGGTTCTCCACGTCCCCAAATCCTCCTCCCTTTACATGTTGATCATGTCCATGGTTCCTAATAACAATTAAATCATTGAATAGCAATCCATTCTGAAACTCACATGGGTAGGAAGTTAGCAATCGTGCTCGTGCTCTTGTGATTGGTCCTTGTATATCAATGTGAGTATCCACTGTTGTGATGTCCTCATCAATATCTTTCCACAAGAGGTGCCACCAGGATTACCACCTATTCACGGGATTGAGCATCAGATTAACTTAATTTCCAGTGCCTCGCTGCCCAATCGTGCGCCATACCGCACCAATCCTGATGAGACGAAGGAGATTATGTGACGCGGCCCCGAACGGCCTTGTCGAGCCAGGATCACGCTGAGGGGTTCTGCGTTGCACAGCACCGGATAACGCACATCAAAGATACAAAGCGGAAGCAAAGTTTTATTACATAAACAGGTTTATGAACATTTGTACAATAAAATATGTTCAGTCTACACTCACGGGCGTAGACTACGCATCGAGTTCATGTTCAGCCCGTGAACGTGTCCCCGCTAGCACGCACACACACTAACACGGCAGCATGCATGACTCCCACTCGACTGGGTTCCCCTCCTGGGGTTCCGTCTCCTCCTCGGGAGTCCCTTCCTCATAGGTCCCTGCAAAAGCTTCAAACACAAGCAGTGAGCACGATGGCTCAGCAAGACTGACCCGTCTCTCCTATACATGAAACTTCTACATGAATGGTTTTAGGGTACATGAGGTAAAATAAGTTGCAAAGGACTCGCCTAATTATTTGAACCTTACTTTCAAGTTTTAGCAGCAGGTTGTGGAGAACCTTATGTGAGGTTGTGGAGAACCTTATGCTAAGGCACATGAGAGAGCCGTAATCAAACAAGAAACGCATTTCTCTCATGTACTTTGCCCAAAGTTGAAAAGAACTTTAATTGTCTCTAAACGCTGGTCCCTTGCGTGCATTAGGAAAGAAAGTGGAAGCCCCATCGTGTGGTCGGTAACACGATAGTGTGTTCTTATAGTGTGTTCTTCTGGAAATAGCCTAGGAGGTCATACGCAGCACTTGCCATCGGCGTGACCTGCGGGGCAGTAGGTGGTATCTGTTGGGTTGATAAAATTCCCAACCGTGACGACCCGTTCGCTCTCTACTCGGGTTCCCCGTCGTGTGTTGTGAAAACACGATCACGTACCTTGAGACGTGGGTTAACTCAAGGATGGCCGTATGACAATGATACGGGCGTATGTATTTACTTTCAGATATGGACATGCCTGAAATGACAACAACCTTTGAGTGCATCACTATTGAGTGCTCTTCTGCAGGTACTAACCACGTATGTATCCCGTGTAGTAGACGTGTGCTAGAGACTGTTTAGTGCCACAATTGAGACGTATATGCCGGTATAATCCGGTTAGGATTTTCTTTTTGTGAGGAACGTAGTACCGACATATAATAGGCAATTGCATTAAAGATAATGGTAACAAGGAACTAAAATAACCAAGTTTCAATATTTAGGACCCTGGTTGGGTAGGAAAATTCAACAAGTGATTAGTTTAGCTCAAAGGGATTGAAAAACAGAGTGCTCTGTTTTGGCAGCAAGTTTGCTGAACTTTAACAGAGCATAAATCACAGATTTTTTTTTAGCCAATGGAGGTGTGTGATATAGTTATGGAAAGGAGTTTAAGTGCTCTGCAACTTTGTTGTAGACTTCCAGAGCAGAATCACAACTTAAACTGGTTGAAACTCCAGATGATTGTAAAGTGTCCAGAACCAGGACAGATTCAAAACACTCTCTGGACTGTTCTTTTTTTCAAGCATAACTTCCTGTAGAAAAATCAAAAATTATCATATGATACATTTTTGGAAAGATCAGGAGATGTGTTACATCTTTGTAGTTCAAAGTTTCTGCAATTGCAGCACGAAATTCAGTGGAATTTAGGGTTGAAACAGCAACTTCCAAAGGAGGTGCTGTTGAAATTCTTCCAGAAATTATGTTGACTTTGAATTATCATAACTTTTTAACCAGAGCTGATCTGGGGGCAAGTAAATACTCGTTGGAAAGATACTTAAGTTAACTTTAGCTTTGGTATTTAACTTGAGTCATGAAAATTCCCAGTACCAGAAAAATTGGGATATGTAGAAACTGGTCATTCTGGGCAGAGGGATGGACAGTTGAACTCATTTGAGAGATTGTTGTACCCTAGGGGGTTTGAGTACTTCCAATGGGGTAAAACATACTCATGAGCCGTTATCTTCAACTAGTGAAAGATTTGAGTATATTTCCTACTCAAGTTTCTTTTGCAAGAGACCATGCTTGTGTCGTATTGAAGATAAAGGGTAGTATACGTGATGACAAAGCGAATATTAACATCTCGTATTGACCAAATCTAGTGAGATGAACTTCCAAAGAGTGAGTCCGTCAATGTTGGATTTCACTAATTGTATTTGTTCTGGTAATGGTGTAGCTTGTGCAAAGTTATTACATTATCCATGAACGAGATGTATCGCATGTTTACCATCATTATGTTACTCCTATTTATAGACTGCATGGAGTATGCGGTGGGACGTGAATAACCGATGTGTTTCCGATGAGTTACCGGGCCTGCCGGCTAACGGGACATCGAGTTCCAGATTGAACCAGTGCCGGAAACAACACCAACTTCACGGGGGCCATGCGAGATGGCATCCAATGAACTAGCAGAGTTAAGGGAGCACCTAAGTGAACTCATGAGCAAAGGTCTATACGACCAATCTCATCACTGTGAGGTTGCTCTGCGCTGTTCGTTAAGAAGAATGACGAGACACTATGAGTAAGTGTTGATTATCATTCGCTGAATGCCGTCACTATAAAGGACAGTAAGGGTACTCTATTGTTGAAAGACCGTATAGTTATACCTCATAATATAAAGCTCTACGGCCGGAAATGTCGCACACCGCTGTGAAATCCAGAGTTTGAACTCAAATTGTTCAACTCAAATTTCAAATTAGGGCAACCAATAGGAATGCAAACGGTTGTGCTCAAAACCTCATCTGCAGCAGCCAAACCAGAAATCAAGTTTCATAATTGAATTCCTTGGTTCCAAATTAGTGGGGAGGCAAAGTCTCATGAAGTTTGGAGATTGTTTTGCTGCCCATTTTCCAAATGGACTTTGAATGGCATAGGAATTCAATTACAAATTTAAATGTGGATGAAACTTACCCTAGTATCCAAATCGAGATCAGATTGTAGCCCCCCACAACTGAATGTGGTAATTTGCCAATTTTGAGAAAATTTGAGGGGATAAGGAAGACAGTGGGGCCACATGTCATAGGGCCAACTAGACTTGCCCCCTAAGTCTCCATTTCCTGTTTTTCACTGAAGCAAATAAGTCGGTTCTCGGACACCGAGTCAACCAGCGTGCGCCACCGAGGGCAGTGTTCATGAACTCGGGTCCCGGGAAGCCGAACTGGACCATGATGGAATACACGTTCAGATGAGGCAATTGGAAGGTTTTGCATGCGTGGATGACCATCTGGGTCAGAATTGGGAAAGTCGGTAAAACTCACTAACTCGGGTCCCGAGGGGCCGGACAGACCTTGACGGAGTACATGTTCGGATGGTGCAACTAAACGGTTTTGCATGCGAGGATGGCCATCTGTGTTAAAATCAGGATAGTCGGTAAAACTCACATGCTTGGGTCCCGTGCGACCGGACGAGACCTTGATAGAATACACGTTTGGACGGTGCAACTTGATGGTTTTGCATGAGCGGATGGCAATCTGGGTTGAAATCGGGAAACTCGATAAAACTCACGAACTAGGGTCCCGGGAGGCCAGACGGAACATTGATGGAATACATGTCCGGACAGTGCAACTTGATGGTTTTGCATGCGCGGATGGACATTTGGGTCGAAATCGAGAAAGTCGGGAAAGTCGGTAAAACTCACGAACTCGGGTCAAGGCCGTCCGGACGGGGCCTTGACGGAATACACTTGCGGATGGTGCAAATTGATGGTTTTGCATGTGTGGATGGCCATCTGGGTCGAAATCGAGAAAGTCGGGAAAGTCGGTAAAACTCACGAACTCGGGTCTCGGGTGGCCGGACGGGGCCATGAGGGAATACACGTTCGTACGGTGCAACTTGATGGTTTTGCATGCGCGGATGGCCATCTGGGTCGAAATCAGGAAAGTCGGTGAAACTCACTAACTCAGGTCCCGAGCGGCCAGACGGGACCTCAATAGAATACATGTTCAGATGGTGCAAATTAATGGTTTTGCATGCGCGGATGGCCATCTGGGTCAAAATTAGGAATGTCGGTAAAACTCACGAACTAAGGTCCCGTGCGACCAGCTCGGGACCTTGATGGAATACGCGTTCGGACGGTGAAACATGATGGTTTTGCATGTGTGGATGGCCATGTGGGTTGAAATCTGGAAAGTTGGGAAAGTCGGGAAAACTTACGAACTCGGGTCCTTGGTGGCCGGACGGGACCTTGATGGAATACACGTCCGGATGGTGCAACTTCATAGTTTTGCATGCACGGATGGCCATCTGGGTCAAAATCGAGAAAGTCGGGAAAACTCACAAACTCGGGACCCGGGCAGCCAAACAGAAACTTAACGGAATACATGTCTAGACGGTGCAACTTGTTTGTTTTGCATGCGATGATGGCCATCTGGGTTGAAATCAGGAAACTCGGTGTAACACCCTCAAATTCATTTCCATGCATTGCATACATTTTTCATATAGAGAAACATTATAAAATACGTAGAAATGAAGAAAGAATCATAAAAATGGTGGGGAATGGGAAAAAGATAGCTGAAATGAGCCAATTCCAATCTTTCGAAGTGTGTTATCAACACTTCCCCTGACCCCGCGGGACACGTGGCGCTCTCAGAGCTCACCCTGTGGAGGGGGTGAGGTCCGGCACTGCTGGCTACGTGGCAGGCCCGAGGCTCGCCTCTAAGGAGAGGGGAGGCCCGGCCCCGCTGCACACGTGGCGCCCTAGGAGCTCACCTCCGAGGAGAAGGGAGGTCCGGCCCCGCTGGACATGTGGCGCCCTCGGAGCTCGCCTCTGAGGAGAGGGGAGACCCGGCCCCGCTGGACATGTGGCGCCCTCGGAGCTCGCCTCTGAGGAGAAGGGAGGTCCGGCCCCGCTGGACATGTGGCGCCCTCGGAGCTCGCCTCTGAGGAGAGGGGAGGCCCGGCCCCGCTGAACCCGTGGCGCCCTCGGAGCTCGCCTCTAAGGAGAGGGGAGGCCCGGCCCCGCTAGACACGTGGTGGCCTCGGAGCTCGCCTCTAAGGAGAGGGGAGGCCCAGCCCCGCTGGACACGTGGCGCCCTCGGAACTCGCCTCTGAGGAGAGGGGAGGCCCGGCCCCGCTGGACACATGGCGCCTTCGGAGCTCATCCCTGCGGAGGGGGCGAGGTCCTTAGGTGGGTTTTTCCTCTTGTTCACGGGCGTACCCGGCACTGAGGGTACCGATACAATTTCCCCAAATTTTTCCCATATTTGGGGGGATAAAATCCCCAAGGCTGCCGCACATAACTGAAAAGATAAGTTTGTTAAGATCCAAAACAAATTGAACAGGACTCTTATTTGAGCTCCAATTGGAGTAGGACTCTTCCCCCCCTTATAAATAGAACCCAAAAACCCCCTTGGCCGTAACCCCTTTTCTTTTTCCCCCTCCCAAGTCGACGACTTGGAGGCCCTAGCCCCCAACTCGCCGAGTTGGACACACCCCCTCGCCGGAGTTCAGTCGCCGGTGAGCCCGCCGACGAGCCCCGTTACGCCTCGCCGTCACCGGAAAAGAGCCGACGATCATAAGGGAAGTAAGGTAGGTCTTCGTTACCCATCTTACGATGTCGTCGCTGTTTCTACGCATTTGTTTTCTTCGCTCCCTTCAAACAGAAACTTTTTCATGTGGACAGATCACGTTTTGATCGGGTTTTGACGGTGAAATTGATCTGTATCTTGAGTCAAGATCATCACCACGTCCACACTTGATCCCTACACCCTTGTTCATCATAAAACCCCATGAAAGCCCAATAAAACATGCAAGAACACGTACAAACTGTTTTAATAAAACCGCACTATAGGATTTGCATTCATCTACACCATTGCATCTTGAGTAGAGTTGTGCATGATGTTTGATTGCTGTAAATTTTATGTGTGTGGTCATGAGTAGAAGGACAAGCTCAGGAAGCCATCTACGAAGAACTACAGCGCCAAGACTTCGAGACGCTTGAGCAACAAGAGCCACGGGAGCAAGGCAAGTGCCCCTTGACCATATTGAGCCCATGTTTTGAAACTGTTTTGTTTGCGAAAACTCGTATGCTTGAGTCAACTTGATAGGACATCCTTTTATAGGAGTTTACTAGTTTTGTTAACCAACCTTGTCATCGGGAAAGTTGATGAGTTGGGTATGGTCGTTTTTCCTTTTTGCTTTGCTTAATCTACGGGATACGGGAAGCTGAATTAAAACATGGTTAGCTACTGCACTCATATGAATAATGATGATGAGAACTTGACGATGATAATGAGCATGGAATCGGGGAGATCTAGGCAAGATTGGTTTGTGGATGTTGCCGAATGAGATGGTGGTTTACTTGCCGTAGATCTAAGGACCGCTTCATGCCAGCATATGCTAGGAAAACAGTGCCACCACAAGGCCAAATATGAGTGCGGCTTAGCTGACTAATTAGGTGTGTTGCTAGCTCGTTATGGACCGTGGATGGCGCGGGGAATGGGAGTCGTGGAGGACTGCCCTGAGAACTGCATGGCACAAGAGGGGGCCCGTGGGTGGGAGAATGGTGATTCGAGCCTGCCGGTGAAACCTCAGTGAGTCCATACATCTAGTAGCCCCTTTGTAAAGGCTATTTTGTGATCTCTTGGTCATACACCGACAGTTGTGTACTGGTATAATGGAGGTTTTGCAGTCGCCGACGGGTGATGAAATCACAAACTTGTGGGTAATGTGGTGCCACCTCTGCAGAGTGTAAAACTATCATGATAGCCATGCTTCCGGTCATAAGCACCTGGCCAACTCGCATGATTAGAGGAAAAACTTGGGATGGATGTTCAGTATGGTTATGGTCATTGGGATTGGTTTTGGGACTGTTTTGAGTCATGATAATGAGTTTGGACTCGGTTATATGAATATGAGATGGTTATGAATGTTTATGAGAATGAGATGAACTTGAGAAAGATTAACGGCTGAATGAGACTTGATAAGTGGTGAATTATGATGAGAAAATATTGCTGAATTACGTGGTCATGTTGGGATAAATTTCACTTAGAAATAGTTCATGGTTTTATCATATTTGTGAAATAAAATTTTCTTGCTGCAATGAGCCTTTTTATTCCATACCTTGTTGTAAGCTACATGTCATACTTTTCCCGCACTTGCTGAGTACGACATGTACTCACCCTTGCATTATCACATAAACATCAGCAACAGGAGAAGAGTACTTCGAGGACCATGTGGAGTACTAGACGTGTGAACTAACATCAACATGCCTGTGGAGTTGAAGATGGTGCCTGCTGCTATTTAGTTATTTCCGCTGTCGTTTAGAGACTTCCGCTGCAAGAATAAGTTAGAGATTCATGAGTGAGACAATGAGTCGATGTAATAAAGTACTTAAACACTATTTATTCGTAGTTATATTCTGAATTCAGTTTGTGGATTACATGTGTATGTGTGATGAACATCCTGGGCACAAATATGCATTAACTTGGGTCTGTTTGCAGAACCGGGTGTCACACTCGGGAAAACTCACAAACTTGGGTCCCGGGCGGCCGGACAGGACCTTGACAGAATATACATCCGAACAATGCAACTTGTTGGTTTTGCATGTGCGGATGGCTATCTGGGTCCAAATCGGGAAAGTCGGTAAAACTCAAGAACTCGGGCCATGGTGGCCTGATGGAACCTTGATGGAATACACGTCCGGACGGTGCAACTTGATGGTTTTGCATGCGTGGATGCCCATCTATGTCAAAATTTGAAAAGTCAAGAAAACTATAAAATCGAGTCCCGGGACGCCGTACTGGACCTTGACGGAATACACATTCGGATGGTGGAACTGGAAGGTTTTGCATGCGCGGATGGCCATCTGGGTCAAAATCCAGAAAGTCGGGAAAGTCAGTAAAAGTCACTAACTCGGGGTCTCGAGCGGCTGGTGGGACCTTGGCGTCATAAATGTTTGGATGGTGCAACTAAATGATTTTGCTTGCGAGGATGGCCATCTGGGTCAAAATCGGGAAAGACGGTACGACTCACAAACTCGGGTCCCGTGCAATCAGACGGGACCTTGACGGAATACACATACAGACGGTGCAACTTAATGGTTTTGCATGCATGGATGGCCATCTAGGTCGTAATTGAGAAAGTCGGGGAAGTCTTATAAAACTCACGAACTCAGGTCCCGGGCGGCCGGACAGGACCTTGAGGAATATACGTTCGGATAGTGCAACTCGATGGTTTTGCATGCACAAATGGCAATCTGGGTCGAAATCGAGAAAGTCGGTAAACTCACGAACTAGCATCCTGGGATGCTGGACGGGTCCTTGACAGAATACACATACGGACGGTCCAACTTGATGGTTTTTCATGCTCGGATGGCCATCTGGGTCAAAATCGGGAAAGTCGGGAAATTCGGTAAAACTCACAAATTCAGGTCCCGAGCGGCCAGACGGAACCTTGATGGAATACACGTCTTGACAGTGCAACTAGATGGTTTTGCATGTATGGATTGCCATCTGGGTCAAAATCAAAAAAGTCAGGAAAGTCGGTAAAACTCACGAACTTGGGTCCCAGACGGTTGGACGGAATCTTGACGGAATACACATTCGAATGGTGCCACTTGATAGTTTTGCATGTGCGGATGGCCATCAGGGTCAAAATCGGGAAAGTCGGTAAAACTCATGAACTCGTGTCCCGGGCGGTCGAACGGAACATTGATGGAATACAGGTCTGGAGAGTGCAACTTGATGGTTTTGCATGCGTGGATGGACATCTGGGTTGAAATCAAGAAAGTCGGGAAAGTCGGTAAAACTCACTAACTCGGGTCCCGGACGTCCGGATGGGGCCTTGACTAAATACACTTGCGGATGGTGCAACTTGATGGTTTTGCATGCGCGGATGGCCATCTGGGTCGAAATCCAGAAAGTAGGTAAAACTCACGAACTCGGGTCTCGGGCGGCCGGACGGGGCCATGTGGGAATACTCGTACGTACTGTGCAACTTGATGGTTTTGCATGCGCGGATGGCCATCTGGGTCGAAATCAGAAAAGTCGGTAAAACTCACTAACTCGGGTCCCGAGTGGCCGGACGGAACCTTAACAGAATCGCGTTCGGATGGTGCAACTTAATGGTTTTGCATGCACGGATGGCCATCTGGGTCAAAATCAGGAAAGTCGGTAAAACTTACGAACTCGGGTCCCGGGTGGCCGGACGAGACCTTGACGGAGTACATGTCTGGATGGTGCAACTTGATAGTTTTGCATGCACGGATGGCCATCTGGGTCCAAATCAAGAAAGTCGGGAAAACTCACAAACTCGGGTTCCGGGTGGCCAAACAGGAACTTAACGGAATACACATCTAGATGGTGCAACTTGATAGTTTTGCATGCGCGGATGGCCATCTGGGTCAAAATCCAGAAAGTCAGGAAAACTCATAAACTCGAGTCCCGGGCGGCCCGACAGGACCATGACAGATACACACCCACTTTTGTAGTGACCCCTCCGGGGTCCCGGGTTGCTTTGGCGCGCCCCACCCCATTAGTCCTGTGTTGTACTTGAAAGCGCCATCCCAAGATCGGAATCCCGGGATGGTAAGACCCGAGCTCCTGCTGGGCAACTCTTCCCTTAGGCCGCTCCGCAAGCAAGGAGTTCCGCGCACGAGCGGAGCGAAAACAAAGCAAGGGGAATTCCGTCATTCCGAATGGTGCAACTTGATGGTTTTGCATGGGCGGATGGCTATCTGGGTCCAAATCGGGAAAGACAGTAAAACTCACGAACTCGGGCAAGGGCGTCCGAATGGAACCTTGACAGAATACACGTCCGGACAGTGCAACTTGATGGTTTTGTATGCGCGCACGGCCATCTATGTCAAAATTTGGAAAGTCAAAAAAAACTCATGAACTTGAGTCCCGGGACGCCGGACTTTACATAGACGGAATACACGTTTGGATGGTGCAACTGGAAGGTTTTGCATCCGCGGATGGTCATCCGGGTCAAAATTCGGAAAGTCGGTAAAACTCACTAACTCGGGGTCTCGAGCGGCTGGGTGGGACCTTGACGGAATACATGTCCGGATGGTCAACTAAGTGATTTTGCATGCGCGGATGGCCATCTGGGTCGAAATCAGAAAAGATGGTAAAACTCATGAACTCGGGTCCCGTGTGACTGGACGGGACATTGACGGAATACAAGTCCGAACGGTGCAACTTGATGGTTTTGCATGCGTGGATGGCCATCTGGGTCATAATCGAGAAAGTAGGGAAAGTTTGTAAAACTCACGAACTCGGGTCCCGGGCGGCCATACAGGACCTTGACAGAATACACGTGCGGATGGCGCAACTTGATGGTTTTACATGCACGGATGGCCATCTGGTTCGAAATTGAGAAAGTCGGGAAAGTCGGTAAAACTCACGAACTCGGGTCTCGGGCGGCCAGACGGAGCCTAGATGGAATACACGTCTAGACGGTGCAACTTGATGGTTTTGCATGCGCGGACAACCATCTGATCATAATTGGGAAAGTCAGGAAAGTCAGTAAAACTCACAAACTCGGGTCTCGGGCGGCCGGACGGAACCTTGATGGAATACACATCAAGACGAGGCAACTTGATGTTTTTTCGTGCGTGGATGGCCATCTGGGTTGAAATTGGAAAATTTGATAAAACTCACAAACTCGGGTCCCGGGCGGCCGGATGGGACATTGACGGAATACACGTCCGGACGGTGTAACTTGATGGTTTTGCATGCGTAGATGGCATCTGGGTCAAAATTGTGAAAGTCGAGAAAACTCATGAACTCGGGTCCCTGGACGCCAGGAGGGACCTTGACGAAATACACGTTCATATTGTGCAATTGGAAGGTTTTGCATGCGCGGATAGCCATCTGGGTCAAAATCAGGAAAGTCGGTAAAACTCATTAACTCGGGTCCCAAGCGGCCGGACAGAACTTGATGCAGTACAGGTTCGATAGTTCAACTAAATGGTTTTGCATGCATGGATGGCCATCTAGGTTGAAATTAGGAAAGTTGGTAAAACTCACATACTCGGGTCACGTGCGATCGGACGAGACCTTGACAGAATACATGTTCAGACGGTGCAACTTGATGGTTTTGTATGCGTGGATGGCCATCTAGGTTGAAATCGGGAAAGTTGGTAAAACTCACGAACTCAGGTCCCGGGCGGCCGGAGGGGACCTTGACGGAATACACGTTCGGATGGTGCAACTTGAAGATTTTGCATGCGTGGATGGCCATCTGGGTCGAAATCGAGAAAGTCAGGAAAGTCAGTAAAACTCACGAACTTGGGTTCCGGTCGGACGGATGGGACCTTGACGGAATACATGTTCGAATGGTGCAACTTGATGGTTTTTCATGCACGGATGGCCATCTGTGTGAAAATCGAGAAAGTCGGAAAAGTCGGTAAAACTAACGAAGTCGGGTCTCGGGCTGCCGGACGGGGCCTTGACGGAATACACATCTGTACGGTGCAACTTGATGGTTTTGCATGCGCGGATGGCCATCTGGGTCAAAATCGGGAATGTCGGGAAACTCGGTAAAACTCACAAACTCGGGCGCCGAGCGGCCGGATGGGAGCTTAACAGAATACACGTTCGGATGGTTCAACTTAATGGTTTTGCATGTGCGGAAGGCCATTTGGGTCGAAATTAGGAAAGTCGGTAAAACTCACGAACTCGGGTCCGGTGCAACCGGGTGGGACCTTGATAGAATACACGTTCGTACGGTGCAATATGATGGTTTTGCATGCGCGGATGGCCATCTGGGTTAAAATCTGGAAAGTCGGTAAAACTTACGAAGTAGGGTCCCGAGTGGCCGGACGGGACCTTGACGGAATACACGTCCGCATGGTACAACTTGATGGTTTTACATGCACGGATGGCCATCAGGGTCGAAATTGAGAAAGTCAGGAAAACTCACAAACTCGATTCCCGGGAGGCCCAAAAGGAACTTAACGAAATACACGTTTGGGCGGTGCAACTTGATGGTTTTGCATGCACGGATGGCCATCCGTGTCGAAATCGGGAAACTCGGGAAAACTCACAAACTCGGGTCCCGGGCGGCCACACAGGACCTTGACGGAATACACATCCGAACGGTGCAACTTGATGTTTTTGCATGTGCATACGGTGAGAGGGACCACGCCGCCCGTTCAATCAGGGGGACGTGCCACTCGCCCGGGAATCGCATTGGGTGGTGCCGTGTTGTGCGGCACCCAACAGCACACATATAAGGAACAATGTATTACATAAAACAATAGTGGAAGCTTACAAGTTTTTATTTGCAAATAGTTTACATCAAGTAGCTACAGCGGAATACTATAAACGGCTCGCGTCGAATAACTGAAGAGCACTCGAGAAGAGGTCCATCCCGCGGACTCCTCTCGCTAGCAACACAAAGACAATAGCAGCGGCTGGGTTCTCCATGTGTTAAACGACTCGGAAGTCTCCGAGTCTCACTGGACAACCTTCTTCTTAGCATCGATGTTAACCTGCAAAACCACTCATATAGCAAGTGTGAGCACATAGGCTCAGCAAGACTGATCCGTCTCTCCTAAACAAGGAACTCTACATACACGACGGTTGCAATTAGGTTAGCTAGATTTGCATAAAGGTCTCGCCTAATGTAGATCCTTAACTTTCAGATTTAAAGCCTCATTGTAAAGACCTTGAGCTGAACAGCATCGCAACTCCACAATCAAACAAGAAACGCTTTGTTGCGATGCTTCTTGCACAAAGTGAAGTAAAGTTTAATGAGCACTATGTCTAATTCAAGAATGGTTCCAATACAACTTAAATCATAGCCTTATCAAGTTCAAAAGAAACCATTCAGTTGTTACTACGTCAAGACGCAGTGGGCAAGTATGCTCATATGACCGTGAGCGATGGTAATTTGAATCAGTACACGCCCGGACTACACGACACGTACACCCGTACTCCGAGTTGCCGGCAGCAACCTCGACTGACGTTGTACGCGGCCACCTTTCCCATGATCTTCTGCACAGGACGCGGTCTAACTTCCCCAAGTACGCAAGCTCCCTCAAGGTACATACCCGCAGTGGTATGATCTTGAGCGAGTTACCTCCTGCTACCCTAACGCCGAAAGCCAAAGACAGTTAGAAAAGTTCTAATGTGGATCTCTCGAGGTACATCGGTTTCCTGGGTCAAGCACGGACGGGCCTTAACTGACACAGGTAGGGCTATGCACGCACGGTTCGCAGCCTGCTGCATCTAAACCTCCGTGCCCGGTCTCCATTTCTTATGTGTGAACTTTCCTCATTGTTTCTATACTTGACCCGCTCCGAATAAACCAACCCTAAACTCGCGAGTAGATTCCAACTACTCGACTTCTACCAGACCTTTCTTACTAACATTTAGCGTAGCCAAATCCACTCGAGGAGGTGATATTCTACCCTTTCTCTCTTAGGTATTTCTGGTCATGCAGTTGGGTTTTTATTATCAACTAAACTTAATGCAATCAAACCATTCAAGGCTATGATCTCTAGAAATGGAAATGCTTTATAAAACTTTTCAAATGCAAACCGGGGCTTGCCTGTTTGGAGGTGACTAATATAAACAGTTAGTGAAGATCACTTGAGGCTTGATCACTTGGTTTCCTCCTTCCTTGATCTTCACTTCAATTCCTTCACACGTTCTCACGTAGATGCTATACGGTATGAATATGCATATGTATTTAATTGTAAAGATTTTGCTAATAAGCTCTAATGACAAGTTTAAAAACTGTAACTCTGTTTAGGAATTTAAAATGACACTGGTGCTAGTGGTTTGGGTTGGGTTTAAGCAACATGATCAAGTGCTAAGTGTTTTCTCCAGTTGTGTGTTGATCACCTTAAGAGGTTGAACAGAACAGTGGTGATCCAGAGCTCCAATGGAGCTAAAAATCTTCATGTGAGTTCCTTGTCACAAGAAAGTCATCTGGACCAAAATTTAGCACTTTTCATTGAGTGGTTTTTTCAGAACAATTCTCTAAGTAATTATGCAAAGAGGAATTAATTCTAAAGTAACACCCGTGTTCATGTCAAACTTGGTGAACTACAATTTCAATTATAGTTCATAGAGCCTGCATGAATTTTCCTAGGATTTTTGGAGCTAAGAATTGCCCAGAACTGAATTTCAAGGTTTTGGGAATTCTCTGAAAATGTTTCTGTATTCATTTGAACACAGGAAATTGAAACCTGAATTCTCCAAACCAAATCAACTCAAAATGAGCTGAACTTGTTATAGAGGTTCAGTAACACCCTAAAGAATAGTCTGGCAAAATTTGAGGATTTTTGGATGAACCAAACTCCCTCTAAAATTCTTTTTCTGAAAAGATTTAAAGAATTTTCCAGAATTAAATAATGACTTTCATAAAAATTGGGTTGCATATTTGGATAGAGTTTTTAACCTGAATCTAACCCAATTTGAATCACTAAATTTGGAGTTTCCTAGCAAAAGTTTCTTCTAAAGTTTGGGAAAAATCTGGAATTTGAATTAAATCGGGAAAAAAATCAAACACTGACGGTGGGTCCAGAGGACACGTGTCTAGTGCCGGGACAGCGCCACACGGGACCACAGGTTTATTTCCTGCGCTGTCACAGCTTATCCAAGCCCACAGACGATCCCACACCCGGTTTTCCCCTCACTGACAGCGGGCCCGGCCCCGGTCATCGTCTACCTCGCGCCTCCCGCGCGGTAGAGCCGCCGAGCTCGCCGGAGCTCGCAGGTTTTTTACTTCCCGGCCCTCTCTCGAGCTGCCACTCGCCGCTAGGCCCTAGAAACATGCAAGGGACACGATGGGATGATTTCCCCGGACCGGCGAAGCCTCCAAACTACCTCGCAACCGTGCAGCGGCTCGGTGGAAGTTCGGCGACGTTACCCCGATGCCCTAAGCCCTCCAAGCTTCGGTTTCCAAGCCCTAGAGTACCGGTGGATGCTAGGGAAGGTCAACATGGTGGTGAAATGGCCTGGGGATGGCTCTAACATAGCTTTCGTCATGCACCGGAATCTTCCCGCCATAGCCGCCGTCGGGAAGATTGGAAATACGCCGTGCACAGTGGGTTTCATGCTAGGTTTTGTGAAGAAAACTTATGCGCCATCGAGTCTAGTTCCTCTGTGTGCAGTTTCGTGGACTCTAAACAAGAATCAAACGGGGATTTCAAAGTTCCTTACCCGAAGGTGATTTTGCATCGGCCGGAAGAAAACTGTGAAATACGCCGTCGACGATCAACCTTTTGGCTCAAGCTTCAGAGGTGAGCTGTAGGAAGGTCTTACGCGTCCAGAGGAGGTCTTTCTCAGCCGTGACAAGCCCTGCGTGAGGCTGTCCACGAGAGCCTCCCGTTGCGGTTTCTTTCGGCCGCCGCGGAAACACGGTGCTCTCGGTTTGTGGTGGCTGAGCTCACGTGGGGATAGTGCGAGGAGGTCGTGGGGAGTCCCGTGGTGTCGTTTTGCTGCTCAGCCGAGGCTCGCACGCGAGTTTGGCGGGTAGCCGAGGGATCGAGAGAGCAGCGGCAATGGCTCGATTGTTTTCTTGCAGGAGGAAGAAGGAACAGCGAGGGTCTCGGTGCTGTGGACGAAAGGAACACGGTAGTGAGGGAAAAGCACTCAGACACCTCTCCAGCATGATGAAAATTGAGGAGGATGTGTCTCGGCTACCCTCGGTGTCGCCCGCACTCTGCTCGAGTCTCACTCGCGTGAACCGACTGAAGAAACGAAACAGAGACTGCACTCTGAAGATCTTTTGCAATTTATCTACCTCAATGACATGTGGGTCCTACCAAAGCTCCCTCTTATCCTCTAAAATATCTCCCAAAATTTGCAAATGGTGAAATTAAATTGTAGGAGTTCAAATCTGAGGTGCATTTGGATAATTGGGCAAGTTTCATCCAAATTCAAATGGGTATTTGAATTCTTTGCTATTTAAAGTCCATTTTGGAAAAATGAGTTGCAAAACATTTCAAACATTCATGAAACTTTGCATACCCAGTAATTTGGACCTAAGGAATTCAAATATGAAATCTGATTTTAACTTTGGCTGCTGCAAATGAGACTTTTAGCACAACAGTTTGAAATTCATTGTATTGCCCTCATTTGAATTTTGAGTTTGAACAAATTTGTTCCAAAATCTGAATTTAGCTTTCTCACACATATGGGAACTTCCCACCTTGGTTCCAAATCCCTTTTGGGTTCCAAGTATTCAAATAAATATTTGAACATGTGTGAAGGGAGCTCTCATGTGTATTATCACATGTGAAAAAGTTTAAACAAGTCCCATTTTTCATACACATGAAACCAACTTTGTGCAAACATGAGTTTCTTTGTATTCATAGTTTGGGACCTTTACATTCTTCCCCCCTTAAAAGGAATCTCGTCCCGAGATTACAAAAGAAGAGCGAGACGGGAGGGTAATTACAAAGTTTATGACAAAAGTTCCAGATAATTCTTGTGGATGTAATCTTCACTTTCCCACGTCGCCTCTTCCGGTGTATGATTACTCCACAGGACTTTGTAAAATTTCAAAGTCCGGTTTCGGGTGATCCGGGTCTTTTCGTTGATAATCTGAATAGACTGCTCGGTGTATGTGAGATCCGGCTTCAACTCGTCGACGTATTCGGTGCAAACAGCAGCGGTAAACTTGAGACACTTACACAGCTGGTACACGTGAAATATGTCGTGAATACCGGCAAGGCTTGCCGGTAGTTCCAGCCGTAGGCTACAGTCCCGCACTTCTCCGTGATGGAAAACGGACCGATGAATCGGGGAGCAAGTTTCCCTTTGAAACCGAACCGATGAATCCCTTTCATCGAAGACACACGAAGATACACGTGCTCTCGGACGTCGAAATGCAGTGGTCGACGCCTCTGATCTGCGTAGCTTTTTTGACGAGATTGGGCAGCTTTGAAGTTCTATGGTATTATCCGAACTCTCTATTTGATTCACCCTCTCAGTTTGCCCATCTGTTTGAGGGTGATACGCGGAGCTTCTAATCAGTTTGGTTCCCAAGGATACGTGTAGCTGCTCCCAGAAACGGGCTACGAACAGCGATCCTCTGTCGGACACAATGGTACGGGGAACTTCATGTAAACACAAGATACGCGCTATGTATAACTCTGCATACTGCTTTGCATTGTACCTGGTATGCACAGGGATGAAGTGTCCTGATTTGGTTAACCGGTCAACGATTACCCAAATCGAATCATGGTTGTCGGAGGTCATCGGCAACCCGACGATGAAGTCTATACTCAAGTCTTCCCACTTCCATGCCGTACTTGCAGTGGTTGCAACAGGCCCGACTTCTTCACATGGTCAGCCTTGACTCTTCGACACATATCGCATTCTGAAACGTACTTTGCAACTTCACGTTTCATACGTGTCCACAAAAATTTCTTCCGCAGATCTTGGTACATTTTATTGCTGCCCGGATCAATGGAAAATTTGGACAAATGAGCTTCATCCAAAATTTTCTTCCGTAGTCCCATATCCCGGGGTACTAATATCCGGTCGTTGAACCACAAAGTACCTTCATCGTCCTTCCGGAAGTATTTCATTTCTCCGTTGTCTATTCTCCGCCGTATGTGAGACATACCCTTGTCTTTTCGTTGAGCTTCAATGATCTCCTCTCGGATAGTAGGAATGAGATCGAGATTATAAAGAGCTCCATACGGAATGACATGGAGTCTTGGTTCTTCATCATCCATTTCAGCAATAGTCAGGTGATGGATATGCGCCTTACGACTGAGCGCATCGGCGACCACATTCGCCTTTCCGGGATGATAATGAATCTCAAGTTCATAATCTTTAATGAGATCTAACCATCTTCGTTGCCTCATGTTCAATTCTTTCTGAGTGAAGATGTATTTCAAGCTCTTGTGGTCAGTGTAGAGGTGTACAAGATTTCCGAGCAAGTAATGCCTCCACATCTTCAAAGCAAGGACAACTGCAGCTAACTCAAGATCATGAGTTGGATAATGCTGCTCGTGATTTCTGAGCAGCTAGACTTGACGACCAGTGCGCGTCTGGGTTCGAGCTCCCAGGGTGCAGTTCCAGACCCGGAGGCCAGGGGCCCCCGAGTCCAGGACCTCTATGAGAAGACGCATCGGACCTCTCCGGGAGGGTCCGAACCATCCAGCGTCCGGTCTACTTCATTAGCGAGGTCCTCCACAATGCCAAGAAAAGATATCTGGAGGTGCACAAGCTGCTCTATGCAGTTCTCGTGTGGGGAACCCCTTCCGAGATCCACACTCCAGGAATCACATTGGGTGGTGCCGTGCGATGCGGCACCCAACAACATACATGAAAAGAAACCATAAACATACAAAGTCTTTTATTTCTTAATATAGTGTCATTTACAACATAATGTACCACAATTACACGCATACATAAACACATACTCTCGATCCTAGCTATGCAAAAGAGAATACGTCCAGCCCGCGGACGCTTCTTACTAGCTTCAACAAAAGTGAATGCAGCGGCAAGGTTTCCGGTGAGTCTCCGATGACTCACCGAACAACCATCTTCATAGCAATATTAATATAACCTGCAAAACACTAATAATGCAACCGTCAGCTCAAGAGCTTAGCAAGGCTTAACCGTCTATCCTAAGTAAAAACTCTACATGTAGGAACGTATAAGTAGGACAGGAGCTATTGCATTAGTACTCGCCTAAAAGTAGATCCTTAATTAGCAGTTTTTCAGCAGCAATTTCATACGCCTTGAGCCTCCCAACATCGGACCACAATCAAACAAGAAACGCTTCTTTCTGATGTTGGTTTGCCCAAAGTGGAATATAAATTTAGTGAGCTCTACAACTATAGCATACATGGTTGCAATACAATGAATTTATGAACTTCACAACAGCAATGATTCATCTCACTTCATCTGGAAATACTTACTACGTCACAACTCAGTGAACAAGTGGTACTCAGATAACCGCGAGGGATGGTGATTCAAATCAGGACACACCCGGCACACACGACACATACACCTGCCTCGAAAGACTCACACAAGAGCTCTTTCTTACGTTGTATGCAGCAACCTTACACCCGTCACTCCAATGCCTAACCAGTTCTACCGACCCATCAGAAGGGCCACTACCCGGAACACGTCGAAGTTGCTCCGCTAGTGGGTTTACACCTTTGACACCAGAAGGGCCGCTACCTGGAATATGGCAGTATAAGTTTCGACACGAGAGTACCCGAGTTACATCAGTTTCCTGGACCCCATAATTCCAGTATGCATCCGATACTGTTCAAACTTGCTCAACAGGGCGGCATACGCATCGGTCCTTAACCAACACAAACAGAGCTATGGCAACACGCAAACATCCTGCTGCTCCTTCTCTCTGCTCGGTCTCATTTTTCATTCCAGTATTCCATTCTCTAGAACCATACCCATTCGAACCAATTGCCTAGCCTCGCGAGTAGCTTCCAACTACCCGACTTGTACCGATTCTTCATACAACTTAAGCCTAGCAGAAAACTACGCGATGGTAACCTGGTCTACCTTCCACTCCAAGGGTTTGTGGGTCATGCATTTGGAGTATCAATCACCCTTGACCTAATGCACAATACATACTAGACCAATGAAGGTGATACAAAGTAAAATAAAAAGCTGTTAAATGTAAACCGGGGCTTGCCTTATGTTGCTGCAGCTTTGATCCTAAATTAAAGTTAGTATCTTGTCGACGATTAAAGCCTCAACTTGCTGCTCTGAGTCGAGTTCCTCGTCGAACTCCTTCGTCGTGTTTCCTACCGGTATGAATATGCACAATTTTATAATGCAAGTAAGCGAATTATAAAACAAAAGGGTTTTATGACTTGATAAGGATTCAGACCCACTAAGACTTGAGAGTTGGGTCTGGCTATGTGCTGAAACAGAGAAAGGATCATTTTTGAGCATGGAGGTTTTTGGACTAAAGTTCAAAGAACTATATAATGGACATAAGGAGGGAATTGGAAAGAATTAGCAGAAAACTGGAGAAGATGACCTCAACTTGCTCTGAAATTTTTACAGTAGTCCATAGATCATACAGAGGTATGGCTTGCAAAATTTCAGACAAAATTGATGAAAAATATGGTCTAAAGAATTCTCTAGGTTAATTGGCTTCATTGACATACTAATGATATTCTAGGGTCTTGGCAGGATCAAATTCTGTTTTTTTTCAGAAACTTGGGACTCTTATGATTCTATAGGACTTGGTTTCATCATTTTTGGAGTTCCCTATACAGAGATATGGAATCTACAAGATTGGGCTAAAAGCTGGGAAAATGTCTCTGTTATTTTTCTAATTTTTCAGAGCAATACAAGATTGAATCATCATTTGGCCTAGCAAATGAGGCCCAATGCCTCTTAAATTTTTACTGGAATTCAAGTATATTTAGAAGAACGTCCTGCCCAAAATTGGGAATTGTCCAATAAACAGAACTCCTGTAGTTAATTCCCTAAAAAAAATTAAATTGAATTCTTGAGCCAAATCAAGAGATTTTAATAAATATTGGGATGCACCCCTGGATAGTACTCACTGAGAGGAATCCAATGAAATTTATTTGACAATTCTTGGAGGTTTCTACTGAAAGTTATGAGCATTTGAAGTTAAACTAAAACTGAAAAAGAGGGAAATGTTTAAACTCCTGCGCGCGGGCCCCACCACGCGGCTGTCTTCTTCCTCGCGCGCGGGCAGACCGCGCAGCGAAGTGTGCCGGTGAGGATCACCGGACAAACGTTTCCGATCGCCCCTAGGGATGATGCTCGCCGCTCCTTACTTTTGGACCACGGGAAAGTCGTTTTTGGGGTCGACCGAGGCCACCGGAAACCCGTCGGCGACGGGCGGCGGCGGTGGCACCACTTCGGTGACGTCGAACTCCATCCACAGTGGCTCAAATGCTTCGGTTCTTCCTCCTAAAGCACCGTGGTGGAACCCTAATCATCGCCATGCGCTCAAATCAGCTCCAAACGGGCTGCAAGTATGAGGTCATCGGCGATCTAGGGCAAAATCCAACGGCGGCTCAAAATTTTCGAAGAACAGCGCCTAAACTCAACGGTTTTTGATGATTTTTTATCCTAGATGAGCGTGGGAAGGTCTAGAACGTGTGTGTAGCTCGGCATAAGCTTTGGTGGACTGATCACTATGAATTTTGGATTTCGGGCGGCTCAGTTCTATGATCGCCGAAACGATAAACAACAAAATTCTCTACCGGTCGTGCACGAGAGGAGGGGTGGTTTGCACCGTCGTGTGAAGCACCTTAGGGCGGTCGTTTTTGCTGTAGAATGTCGGCCACGAAATGGCTTGTAGCGTTCGGGCTCTGGAGAACCGAAGCAGTCGTCGGGCGGCGGTGAAATTCCTTTGGAGCTGCGGGAGAGTGGTGTGAACAGCAAAGGAGGAGGGTTTCATGTGGCAGGAGCGTGGGATTTGCTTCACTCGACGTTCTCAGCCGCAGAGCAGGAGATGGCACGGGCTTTAGCCGGTTGGGCGCCAGCACCGGGAGGTGGCGTGCTTTCGGCCGAAGCAAAATAGAGCATGGCGTGGAAACTGCACCTGTGTCACTGACCAGTGGGGTCCACGGCTCCTCTCCCTCTTATCCTCCCAATTCCATTTGAATTAGCAAATAAGCTCCAAATTTAATCAAAATTGGAGAATAGGCCAAAATAAATATGAGGAACACAATGGTGCACTCAAATTTGGATTTTTGGTGAAGTTGGCGTTTGAAACTAAAATTCAAATTCAAATTTGAATTGCCTCCCATTTTAATTTCCAACAAATAGTAAATCTTCTCCATTTGGACTGAACATTTGCAGGACTATTATTGGATGTATGGTGAACCAAGTTTTGGATTTAAGTCTCCATGTTTGGAAATTTTTGCAAGTTTAATTTAGCTCTTGGAGCCTACACCTTTATATTCAAAAGTTTAAACTCCCTCTCATTTTCTTAGGTGTGATTGGGCAGCTCCACTTGCTAGAATTTTGGGATTTCACATCCCTCCCCCCTTAAAAAGAATCTCGTCCCGAGATTCGTAAAGATGAGAAAAAGCGGTAGAAAAGGAATTACTGGATAAGCGGACAGCAAGTCTGGATAGTTCGAACAGAGGTACTCTTCACTCTCCCATGTTGCTTCCTCTGCGGTATGATTGCTCCATAACACCTTATAGAATAGGAGCGTCCGATTTCTTGTCGACCGAGACTTTCCATCAATAATCCGGATGTGATGCTCGGTATAGGAGAGATCTGGTTGCAATGTCTTGAGATTTTCAGTGCAGACAGCAATGGTATTTTTGAGACATTTCCGAAGTTGGGACATGTGAAATATGTCATGCACACCAGCGAGGTTTGTTGGTAGCTCAAGCCGGTAGGCTACGGGTCCATATTTCTCTGTGATAGCAAATGGACCGAGAAACCGAGGAGCGAGCTTCCCTTTTACACCAAATCGGTGAACTCCCTTCATTTGATATACTCAGATGTGACACCCGGTTCCAAAAATAGAACCAAGTGAATGCATATGTGTGCCCAGGATGTTCATCACACATACACATGTAATCCATAAACTGAATTCAGAATATAACCACGAATAAATAGTGTTTAAGTACTTTATTACAATAACTCAATGTCTCACTCATGAATATCTAACTTATTCTTGTAGCGGAAGACTCTAAGCGACAGCGGAAAGTGACTAAAACAGCAAGCTCCAACTTCAACTCCATAGGCATGTTGACGGTACTTCGCACGCCTAGTACTCCACATGTTCCTCAAAATATTCTTCTCCTGTTGCTGAAGTATGTGTGGGAAATGCAAGGGTGAGTACATGTCATACTCAGCAAGTGCGGGAAAAGTATGACATGTAGCTTACAATAAGGTAGGGAATAAAAAGGCTCATTGCAGCAAGCAAATTTTATTTCACAAACATGATAAAAATAGAAACTATTTCCAGGTGAAATTTATCCCATCATAATCAAGTAATTCAGCAACATTCTTCATCATAATTCACCATTTATCAAGTCTCATCCATCCATTAATCTTTCTCAAGTTCATCTCATACTCATAAATATTCATAACCATCTCATATTCATATAGCCAAAGCCAAATTTATTGTCATGACTCAAAATAGTCCCAAAACCAATCCCAATAACCATACCCAAATATCCATCCCATGTTTTGCCTCTAATCATGGAAGTTGGCCAGGTGCTTGTGACCAGAAGCACGGCTATCATGATAGTTTTACACTCTGCAGAGATGGCACCACTTTACCCACAGGTTCATGATTTTGTCACCCGTCGGCGACTAGAGAAACCTCCATTATACCAGTACACAACCGTCGGTGTATGGCCAAGAGATCACAAAATAGCCTTTACAAAGGGGCTACTAGGATGTACGGACCCACTGAGGTTTCACCGGCAGGCTCGAATCCCCATTCTCCCACCCCGGGCCCCCTCTTGTGCCATGCAGTTCCCAGGGCAGTCCCTCTTGGCTCCCATTCCCCGCACCATCCAATGGTCCATAACAAGCTAGCAACACACCTAATTAGTCAGCTAAGCCGCACCCATATTTGCCCTTGTGGTGGCACTGTTTTCCTGGCATGTGCTCACATGAACCGGTCCTTAGATCTACGGCAAGTAAACCACCATCTCATTCAGCAACATCCATGAACCAATCTTGCCTAGACCTCCACAATTCCATGCTCATCAACATAATCAAGTTATCATCATCTTTATTCATATGAGTGCAGTAGCTAACAAGTTTTTTTTCAGCTTCCCGTATCCTGTAAGTTAAGGGAAGCAAAAAGGAAAAACGATCATACCTGACTCATCAACTTTCCCGGCGACAAGGATGGTTAATAAAACTAGTAAACTCCTATAAAAGGGTGTCCCATCAAGTTGACTCAAGCATACGATTTTTTGCAATCAAAACAGTTTCGAAAACATAGGATCAATATGGTCAAGGGGCACTTGCCTTGCTCCCATGGTTTGTGTTGCTCAAGTGTCTCGAAGTTTTGGTGTTGTAGTTCCTCCTAGATGGCCTCTTGAGCTTGTCCTTCTACTCACGACCATGCACATACAAAATTTAACAGCAATCAATCATCATGCACAAACTTTACTCAAGGTGTAATGGGGTTGATGAATGCAAATCCTATAGTGCAGTTTTATAAAACCAGTTTATACGTGTTCTTGCATGTTTTAATAGGCTTTCATGGGGTTTTATGATGAACAAGGGTGTAGGGATCAAGTGTGGACGTGATGATGATCTTGACAAAAGATCTAGATCAATTCCACTGTCAAAAATCAATCAAAACATGATCTGTCCACACGCAAAAGTTTCTGCTCGCAGGGGGCGAAAAAAACGGGTGCGTAGAAACAGCAGCGATGTCGTAAGAGGGGTAACAGGGACCTACCTCTCTTCTTCCTCCTATCCTCCTTGCAGCTGGACTTTTTTCCTTGCAATGGCAGAAGCTGGGGTTTTACTTTGGAGAAGAATAGAGCTGCGGCCAGGTCTTGGCAGCAGGGGTCTTCTTCTCCGGCGACGGCGAGGCAGGGCAGAGCTTCGACGGCGGCCAAGGCAGCAGCAAAGGGGTGGCGACCAAAAGAGAGGGCGGTGCAGCCAGGGGGAGTTATATTTATAAGGGGGAAATAGAGTCCTAGGGGTGGAAACAAAGAGTCCTAGAAGTATGGGACTCAACCAAAGAGTCCTAGGGGGGAAACAAAGAGTCCTAGAAGTATGGGACTCAACCAAAGAGTCCTAGGGGTGGAAAAAAATAGTCCTAAAGGTAGGGGACTCAACCAAAGAGTCCTAGGGGTGGGGGACAAAGAGTCCTAGAGGCGGGTGACTTAACCAAAGAGTCCTAGAGGTGGGGGCTTAACCAAAGAGTCCTAGAGGTGGGGGACTTCACCAAAGAGTCCTAGAGGTGGGGGACTAGGGTTCCCCCCTCAAGGGTTGTGGCCAAGGGGTCTCCCCCCTAATCCGGTGCGGCCAATTTTGGGGAAAATTCCCCCAAATGTGGGGGAAATTCCCCCTTTGGGGAATTTGGGGAAATTTGGGGGATTGCTAAATTTAGCTATCTTATTTCCATTCCTTTTTGTTTCTATGTTCCTTTCTCCATTTCCATCCATTTCTATGGTTCTTTCTCTATTTCTATGGTTCTTTCTCCATTTCCATGGTTCTTTCTCCATTTCTACTTCTTTTCAAATGCTTCTCTACATGAAAATGTATGCAATGCATGGTAGTGAAATTGAGGGTGTTACATCAGAGATATACGTACTCTCTGACATTGAAGTTCAGCGGTCGATGTTGCTGGTCTACGTAGCTCTTCTGTCGAGATTGAGCAGCCTTTAAATTTGCTTGTATGACCCGAACTCGTTCTTCGGCGTCATTGACAAGGTTAATACCGAATGTCACCCTTTCACCGGATTCATACCAATTCAGTTGTGTGCAACATCTCCGGCCATAGAGAGCCTCATATGGCACCATCTTGATACTCGTCTGATAATTGTTGTTGTATGAGAATTCCGCCAACGGTAAATAAGCATCCCAATTTTTACCGTGGTGGATGGCACACGCTCTCAACATGTCTTCCAAGACTTGATTCACCCTCTCGGTTTGTCCATCGGTTTGAGCATGATATGCGGAGCTTCTAAGCAATTTTGTTCCCAAAGATGCGTGCAGCTGTTCTGAGAAACGAGAAATGAACAGTGCACCTCAATCTGAAACTATTGTTCTTGGGACCCCATGTAGGCATAAGATTCGTGCAATATATAACTCCGCATATTCCTTGGCATTGAATCCCACATTTATTGGTATGAAGTGTGCTGACTTAGTTAATCGGTTAACGATCACCCAAACCTAATCATGCTTCCGAGATGTGAGCGGTAACCCGACAATGAAATCCATACTCACATCTTCCCACTTCCATGCCGGAACATTAAGGAGCTGCAGCAAAACCAGGTTTCTTCATGTGATCGGCTTTCACCCTCCAACACGTATCGCACTCGGATACGTATTTAGCTATTTCCCGCTTCATCCGTGTCAAATAAAACTTGTTTCTCAAATCTTGGTACATCTTGTTTCTGCCTGGATGAATGGAAAATTTTGATAAATGATCTTCGTCTAATATTTTCTTCCGAAGCTTCATGTCACGGGACACGACTATAAGCTTTTTGAACCACAGCATACCATTCTCATCTTTATGGAAGCACTTAACTCTCCTTTGTCTACTCTCTTCCATATATGTGTCATGCCTTATCTTTCTTTTGAGCCTCTACAATTTCATCTTGAATTGTAGGAATGAGGGCCAGATTAAACAATGACCCATAAGGAACCAAGTGCAGGCTTGGTTCTTCTTCTTCCATTGCAGCCTTGGTTAGGTTATGGACATGTGTTTTCCGACTAAGTGTGTCGGCAACCACATTCGCTTTTCCAGGATGGTAATGTATCTCTATTTCATAGTCTTTAATTAACTCTAACCATCTTTGCTACCTCATATCTAATTCATTTTGTCTGAAAATATATTTCAAACTTTTGTGGTCGGTGTAGAGGTGGACTAAGTTTCCAAGAAAATAGTGCCTCCACATTTTTAGAGCAAGAACAACAGCAGCTAGCTCGAGGTCATGTGTCGGATAATTCTGCTCATGATTCCAAAGCTGCCTGGATCCATACGCGACCACTCGCCCTTCTTGCATAAGCACGCAGCAAAGGCTGATGCCGGATGCATCGCAATAAACATCAAAATCCTTAGTTGTATCGGTCTGCGCCAACATTGGGGCTGTTGTGAGGTGTTTTACCAATTCTTTGAACGCCTCCTCACATTCTTCACTCCATACATATTTCTTACCTTTCTTCAGAAGTTCCGTCATCGGTTTAGAAATCTTGGAGAAATTCAGAATGAATCTCTGGTAGTAACCCGCTAAACCGAGAAAGCTACGGACTTCGTGGACTGATTTTGGCAAACTCCAATTCAGCACTTGAACAATCTTGCTCAGATCAACCGCAATGCCCTCCACAGAAATAATGTGCCCAAGAAATTGCACTTGGTTGATCCAAAACTCACATTTGCTGAATTTTGCATATAGCTTGTGATCCCGTAGGCATTGGAGCACAATATGCAGATGTTCGGCGTGTTCTTCCTTTGATTTAGAATATACTAAGATATCGTCGATGAAGACCACGACGAACTTGTCCAACTCCGGCATGAAGACTGAATTCATCAAACACATAAAATGAGCCGGAGCATTGCTGGGTCCGAATGACATGACGAGATACTCATATAATCCGTATCTCATTGAGAATGTTGTCTTTGGTATGTCTTCCGCCCGGATTTTGATCTGATGATATCCGGACCGAAGATCCATCTTCGAGCAAACCTTAGCACCCACTAATTGATCGAAAAGCATATCGATACGTGGTAGTGGATACTTGTTCTTAATAGTACAGCATTTAGCAGATGATAGTCCACACATAGCCTCAGAGTCTCATCCTTTTTTCTTGACGAACAGCACGGAACATCCCCACGGTGATGAACTTGGTCGAATAAAGCCTTTGCTTAACAAGTCATTCAGGCTCTTTCAGCTCTGCGAGTTCCTTCGGTGCCATTTTATATGGTCTCCGAGAGACGGGTGTGGTTCCCGGTGCTAGTTCAATTTTGAACTCCACCTCACGTTTGGGCGGCATGCCCGGTAGATCATCGGGAAGCACGTCCAGATATTCCCGGACCACTGGAATGTCCTCCAGTTTATTAGCTTCAACAGTTTGTACAGCGGTAACTTCCGGTGCAACATTTCTCAGAATCAGCGTGTGTTGCCTGTGCCTCTTTGAATTCAGCTGCACCGTTCGTGAACTAATATCAAAGATAGCTTGGTGATGTGTCAACCAAGCCATTCCCAAGATGATGTCAATCCGCAAACCTTCCAGAATGATAAGAGTAATAGGACATATCCGCCCATCCAAACATATGGGCGCTCGAGCAACAATCCTGACTGCTGTCGTACTCTCTCCCGGTGAATTAATCTGATAATTTGTTTCTTAATCACATAATCTTTGCTGATAAAATCATGTGTGGCACCCGAGTCGAACAACACGAACGTAGGCTGATCACGTAGGCTGAACATACCCGCAAACACGGGTTCTCCCACGGGAACATCTTCAACTGCCATATAGTTTACGTTTCCCACTTTCAGTGCTGTCCTCCTTGGCTGACCATGGAAATTCTTTGAAGCTTGATATGACATGTTACTGCTTCTCTGTTTGGTAACATGGCACTCCTGTGTGATATGTCCCACATCGTTATTAGTATCATACAATGCAATCTCAGGATCTTCCCAATATGGAAGTGGTTGATATACTTGTGCACTTGGCTGAGGTGGAGGTGCACAATTACTCATTTGATGCTGCTGCAGCAGTGTCTGAACATCCATTGTTGAGTATGGATGGAATCGGATCTGCAGTGGTCCGTCAAAGGACTGAATTTCCACCCCGGACGAAAAGCAATATATAGCCGGTTGTTCTTGAGGATAATCATCCGTACTTGCCGGTGATAAGCTTCTCTTCCTCTTACTTTCCTTATACTGGAGTTCATCTATTTCTTAAATCATAACGGCATTGACTAACTCGCTATAATCCCCTTTATTGAATAATGCCACTTTCACCCGAAGCTCCACGTTGAGGCCTCGGAAGAAGTAATGACACTTAACCGTATCCTTATCTACATAAGCGGATGCATATTGTACTAAATGGTTAAATCCCATAAAGTACTCCATAACACTCATCCCTTCTTGCTTGAGTTCATAGAACTCTTCAACTCTGGTTTGAATGATGCCGCACAGATATGACGTGCACGTAAAGCATCACGGAACTCAGTCCATGTCACACGATGGCCTTCTGCGATTTTAGTAAGATACTCAGACCACCAAGCCCCAGCGGATCCATGAAGTTCCTGAGTGGAAAATAAAGCCTTCTCATATTCATCACACTGGAGCATGTCCAATTTAGATTCAATAAGTCGGAGCCAATAACCTGCCTCCAAGGCTTCTTTAGCTTACAAGAATACCGGTGGTTGTCTTGCTAGAAAATTTAAATAAGTGTTCCGTGTGAGATTACGCTGTAAGTTCTCCTGTTGGATGCCTTGCTGCACCAACATGTCAAGAGACTCAGCCATTTTTCCCAACACCTCCGCCAGTCCGGTTGATGATGGCGGTGATCGTTGCTGCGATGAATCATTTCCAGCCGGACTGGAACCACCAACCTCATACCCGGAATGAATATGATCCATACTGCAAGAGCGAGCAATTTACGGTTAATATCCAAGATTGTACTCAACTTGAACTCAAAATTATTAACCGCAAAAGCATCACATCAACAGTGCTGCATACATGAAATGGAACAAGGTTTTTGATAATTCTGAAAAATAACCAATTATTGCTCAAGTTTGTCAAAAACTTAAACCAACAACAAGGAATGATGAAAGATAACTACTGAATATGTCATGGAACTTAGAGAAGTATAAAAACCTTCATATCCATAACAAGTCTTAAATAAATTGGAGTTGAGCAACTCTCTGCTCAGATATGACCAAGTTCCACTAAATCCAGAATTTGAATATGAAACTGGCAATTTCATGTCTCAGGTTGAATAAGTTTTAGATAACTTCAATATTTTTTCAACGAGTATTCAGTTGCCTTCATATCAATTCTGTATCAGAACTTATGATATTTCGAAGTTGACAGAAATCTGGAACAATTTTGACAGCACCTCCTCTGAAAGTGGCTGTTTTGTCCACAAGATTTCATAAAGTTCTACCCCAAATCTGTAAAAACTTTGAACTACAAAGTTGTAGCACATATCACAAACTTTCCAAGGGTGTCTTACATGACCCTTAAAGATTATTCTACAAGAAATAATGGTTGAAATACATAAATTTCCAGAGAGCATTTTTGGTAGTGAACAAAGTAAAAACTTTATAAAACAATTTAAATGCAAACCAGAGCTTGCCTTTGTTTTGCAGGTGACTAAAGTCATAATTATGCAGTTAGTTGCTGATGACTTGAAGCTTAATCACTGATCTTCTTGCTCCTTGATCCAACCTTCACTTCCTTCCCACTTCTTCACGTTTAATCACTACACGTTATAAACATGCATATGTATTCAAAGTAAATATTTTTGCATCAAAGCCTAATGACAAGTTAAACTTAGGATTCTGTTTCTAGGCTGGAATGGAGATGATCCTAGTGGATGAAGCTAGATTTAGTAAAAGGGATCAAGTGCTAAATGGATTTTTTCCTAATTGTTGCACTTTCTTCTAAGAAGGGTATATAGAAACATACTGAACCAGGGCTCAAATTAATCTGAGAATTTTCCTGTGAGTTCGCTGTCACAAGAAAACATTCTGGACCAAAATTCAAAATTTTCAATGAGTAGTTCATCCGGAACAATAGCCTAAGCATTTAGGCAAAAAGGAATTAATTCTAAATAAATTTGCACTTTCATTCAAATTCAAGTGAACCACAATTTCAAACATAGCTTAGGGAGCATGCATGAGGGATTTTGGATCTAGGAATTGCCCAGCACTGATTTTTCAAAGTATGAATTAACTCTGAAAAAGTTTCAGGACTTTTTGAACACAGCAACTTGTACTATAAATTTTCATACTCAAATCAATTCGAAATGAGCTGAAAATTTAGCAGGAGTTCAATAATATCCTAAGGAATATTCTGGCAAAATTTGGGGATTTTTTGGATGAACCGAACTCCCTCCAAAATTCTTTTACAGAAAGGCTTCAAAGAATTTTCCAGAATTTATAATTGACTTTCATAAAAATTGGGTTGCAAATTTGGATAGATCTTTTAAATCGGAACTAATCCAATTTGAATCACCCAATTTGGAGTATCCTAGCAAAAGTTATGAGGTTCTAAAGTTTGACCTAAATTTCTGAATTGAAATAAACCGGGAAAACTTTAAAAGCCTGACAACGGGTCTCGGGGTGACATGTCAATCTCTCAGGGCAGCCACACCGTGGTACACACCCATTTCGGCTGTAGCCACACGCTATCGGGTAGCCACGGCAAATCCCGGTGTACAGCTACTGTCACTGACCGGTGGGACCGATGGGGTCTTCTTCCTCCCGAGACCTTTTCCCGCGCTCGCGCCTTCCCCCTCGCAGGCAGCGGCGGCGCCCTCGCCGGACTTGGCTTCCCGGCCCAATTCTTGCCGCTAGCCCCAATTCTACCGTGAGGAACACATCCCCGCGCTCACCGGAGGCCGGTGACGGCTTCAAACCACCGTGCGACGTGTGTCGACTCGGTGCTCCCTCCGGCGACATCGAGCGCCCCCACTAGACCTCCAAACCAGCGAGTTTTTGGTTCTACAGCATCAGTGGCACCTAAGGAAGCTCGACGTGGGCACAAACTAGCTCGGAAACGGCGGCTACTAGGGTTTCACCGTGCGCCCAAAGGTGTCCGCCATGTTTGAGCTCGGGAAGACCTGAAATGCCCCGCTCACAGTCGGATTCAAGCTAAGGCTGCAAAGGGAATTGGATCGTCAATGAGTCTAGCTCATTTGTGCACGATTTGGGGATCCCTATGTGAGAATTAAGTGTGAATTTTGAAGATCCTTACCAAAAGGTCCATGGTGGTGCACCGGGAGAAAAACGTCAAATTCGTGCATGATGATTAACGGCCTGAGCTGAGGTTTGGGGAGGAGGAGCTTGATGATCTGACGCTCCTCTAGGTGCCCTTGCTCGGCCGTGAAAACCCCTCAGTTGGGCTGTCCACATGAGCTTGCTCGGCGGTAGTTCTCGGGTTGCCGCAACACAAACTGTTCTAGGGTGGGGAACGCCGGGAGCTGCTGGTTTTTGCGCTGAGGAGGTGTAGGACGATCAAGCCTTGCAGTTTTGCAGCTCGGGGAGGCATTGCATGTTGGTGATATGCCCAAGAGGCCATCATAACAATTCGGATAAAGGTCTGATGGATATTTGATCCATAAGAAATTAGGGTACTAATGGGCCTGTGACCTAAAAGCCCATTAGCGCGCATATAAATATGAGGGGTAGGGCTAGGGGCAGATGACTCCACCACAGAACAGCCCCAGTCGCCGCCCCTCACAGGCCAGCCGCCGAAACCCCTGTCGCGCGCGCGGTGCTAGCACACCGACGCACGGCGTTCCTCCCTGTACGTGTGGACTCCATGGAGGCGCTGCTGTTATTGCTGCGCTGATCGGCTACGACGCGCATCTACGATCCGCTGCGCTGCGCGTCTAGTGGTAACGATCCATGACCTGTTTACTCGCATGTTTCGTGGGTGATACGGTCGAATTGCTAGAGTAGTGCATCGCCTATTTCCCTACAGCGGTATCAGAGCCGACTTGCGTAGTTTTTGGTCTGGATCTTAGATGCGATCTACTGCAGACAAGTTCATATGATGAATTTTTATAGTTCGGCTTTTGGGGTTTGGAATTGGTTAGAGTAGATTGCCATCATATGACTAAAGGATTAGTTCGTGCTCCTTCTCTGCTGTGTGCGCAACCTGTCCCTACCGGCTGGAATCACCATCGGGACTAATAGTGTACATAGCTAACAGATTGAGCCAACAGATCACGGTCATGTGTCACGATCTTCGCTTAACTTGTGACATCATTAAGTTGTTTCACGATAGATATCGTTCTACGCTTAACTTTTTTTGCAGGGAATGATGTGAATGGTATGGCCTAAATGTGATGTGATGATCTGTGTGTAAAATTCGTGCAGCCTACGTGTTGCAAATTTAACGCAACCAGGTTGAGGTTGTTTCATAATTGTATAACGATGTGTGTGTCGCCCTGTGATGCCTGATCTCTCATATAATTTATTTGATAGCTATTACATGTATTAGCTTCTTTTATATTCATTGAGAAACCTCAAGCATGATGGCAATGGTGATCACCATAAGAAGGGAGACATGGCAGTGTAGATCATGATGGAACCATGGTGATGGAGACCACTATGATCCTAAAGGTCATACTATTCACAGATATGATATGATCGTATGCCTGTGATGTTTTACTATTCTTTTCATGCTTTTCATATGGTGGATGTTTTGTCATGATAGAATAGCTTCCCTCGGAAAAGTTGAGTATTTGATGCCATTTACCTATAACTGCACCTATGTTATTTTGATCGTTGTATGGTAGGTTTGCCAAAGCAAAATACCGTCATCTATCATAATGAATAGGGTGAATGTTGGACATTCACATGCATAGTATTGGTTTACTCAACAAAGCTATCAAAACAGTTTTGGGCTTTATGGCATAGTGTTGGGAGCCGGGGCATTGGATATCACCCAACAAACAAGAATCATATAGAGATATGATTAACAATGGTTGTTTACCTATGCCACTAATTTTCTAGCAGTGAAGCCAAAGCTCACTAGAAATTAGTGAATATGGATCTTGGACCACTATATGTCGTTAGAGGGAGGACGATGCTCATATAGTGGTGGTGTCTTTTATTAAACTGTTAATAAAAGATTGGTACATAACATAGTGCTAAAACCTTGCATATTTTTTTCTATTGTAGATCATGTCTGCTAGTAACAATTCTGGTTTCAATTTGCGATCTGTGCTTGAGAAAGAAAAGCTCAATGGAGCTAACTTTATTGATTGGTACCGCAATCTGAGAATTGTTCTCAGGCAAGAGAAAATTGAGTATGTTCTTGAGCAACCATACCCCAATGACCTCCCCGATGATGCAAATGTCGCAACTCGCAGGACTTATGAGAAGCATTGCGATGATGCGCTTAATGCAAGCTGCCTCATGCTTGCCACAATGTCCCCTGATCTACAGAAACAATACGAGCATTCAGATGCTTATTCTATGATTCAGGGACTACGTGGAATGTTTGAGAACCAAGCAAGTGCTGAGAGGTACAACATCTCAAAGTCCTTGTTCTCATGCAAGCTGGCAGAAGGTAGCCCGGTCAGTCCCCATGTAATCAAGATGATTGGTTACATTGAGACTTTGGACAAACTTGGTTCTGAACTCAAGGATGACCTGGCTATTGACGTTATTCTCCAGTCACTCCCACCGAGCTATGAGCCATTTATATTGAATTATCAAATGAATGGCATGGAGAAAACGTTGGCTGGATTGCATGGGATGCTTAAAACAGCCGAGGAAAGCATTAAGAAAAACACCACTCATGTGATGATGGTTCAAAAGGAGAATAAAAAGAGGAAGCGTGTGATGCATCCTAAAGGCAAGGGAAAGGTTCCCAATGAGCCTTCAAGCTCAAAGCCAAAGGGTAAATCAGGCCCTTCTCCTAATGATGAATGCTTCCACTGTCATGCTAAGGGGCATTAGTCTAGGAACTGCAAGAAGTACTTGGAGGATAAGAAGAAGAAAGAGAGTGAGACTTCCACTTCAGGTATAAATGTTATAGAAATCAATATTGCTACATCTTCTAGTGAATCATGGGTATTTGATACCGGATCAATGATTCACACTTGCAAATCGTTGCAGGGTCTAAGTGAGACTAGAAGATTTGCAAAAGGCGAGTTGGATGTTCGGGTCAGCAATGGAGCAAAGGTTGCTGTCATAGCTATCGGAACTTATCACTTGTCATTACCCTCAGGATTAGTTTTGGAATTAAATAATTGTTATTGCATTCCTTCTTTGAGCAAGAACATTATATCTTCTTCATGCTTGGAAGAAATTAATGGTTATGAGATTATAATAAAGAACAAATGTTGTTCTATTTATTATAATAATATTTTCTATGCTCAATGTCCATTAGTAAATGGATTATATGTTTTTGATCTTGAGGATAAAATAGTCTATAACATTAATACAAAAAAGGCTCGACGAAATGATCTAAATCCCACTTTTATTTGGCATTGTCGCTTAGGTCATATAAATGAGAAACGCATTGAGAAACTCCATAAAGATGGTTTGTTAAGTTCATTTGATTTTGAATCACTTGACACATGCGAGTCTTGTTTGCTTGGGAAGATGACCAAAGCACCCTTCACTGGTCAAAGTGAGAGGGCAAGTGACTTGTTGGGACTTATACATATTGATGTATGTGGACCAATGAGTTCGGTAGCTAGAGGTGGTTTTCAGTATTTCATTACTTTTACCGATGACTTTAGTAGATATGGATATATCTATCTAATGAAGCACAAGTCTGAATCTTTTGAAAAGTTCAAAGAATTTCATAATGAAGTACAAAATCAGTTGGGCAAGACAGTTAAACTTCTACGATCTGATCGTGGGGGTGAATATTTGAGCCATGAATTTTATGGTCATTTAAAACAATGTGGAATTGTTCCACAGTTGACTCCACCTGGAACGCCTCAATGGAATGGGGTGTCCGAGCGAAGGAACCGAACCTTGTTAGACATGGTTAGGTCGATGATGAGCCAGACTGATCTTCCACTATCCTTTTGGGGTTATGCTCTTGAAACTGCTGCGTTTACACTAAACGGAGTCCCAACTAAGTCTGTTGAGAAGACACCATATGAGATGTGGACCGGGAAACGTCCCGGATTGTCTTTTCTAAAAGTTTGGGGATGTGATGCTTATGTCAAACGTTTGACGTCAGACAAACTTACTCCCAAATCAGACAAATGCTTCTTTGTGGGATATCCTAGGGAAACCAAAGGATATTATTTTTATAATAAAATGGAGGGTAAAGTGTTTACTGCTCGCAATGGTGTCTTCTTGGAGAAAGAGTCTCTCAAAAGGAGTTAGTGGGGGCAAGGTACATCTTGAAGAAATTCAAGAAATATCTGAAAATGTTTCGGCACCCTCTAATCCTATACATGATGTACAAGATGTTGTACAACCACTTGATGAAACACCAGCCCCACGAAGGTCTACAAGGGTACGTCGTGCAACTGAAAATTTGACACTCCTAACCACGAAACCACAGGACATGGTATTGTTGGACAATAATGAGCCTGTGACCTACACTGAAGCAATAATGGGACCCGACTTTGAGAAATGGCTTAGAGCCATGGAATCCGAAATAGAATCCATGCATGAGAATCAAGTTTGGAACTTGGTTGATCCAATCGATGGTGTGATACCGTTCAATTGCAAATGGATTTTCAAGAAAAAGACTGATATGGATGGAAAAGTTCACATCTATAAAGCATGATGGTGGCGAAAGGTTTCAAACAAATTCAAGGTGTTGATTATGATGAAACATTTTCGCCCGTCGCTATGCTAAAGTCTGTTCGGATTCTCCTAGCAATTGCTGCATATTTTGATTATGAAATATGGCAGATGGATGTCAAAACAAACTTTCTTAATGGGAGTCTGACTGAGGATGTCTACATGACACAACCTGAGGGTTTTGTCGATCCTAAAAATGCTAGAAAAATATGCAAACTTCAAAAGTCCATCTATGGATTGAAGCAAGCATCTTGGAGTTGGAATTTACGTTTTGATGAAGTGGTCAAAGGGTTTAGTTTCATCAAGAATGTAGAAGAACCTTGTATTTACAAGAAGGTTAGTGGGAGCGCACTTATATTTCTAGTCCTATATGTAGATGACATATTGTTGATCAAAAATGACATTCCAGTACTAGATGTTGTTAAATCCTCATTAATGAAAAGTTTCTCAATGAAGGATTTAGGAGAGGCAGCGTACATTTTGGGCATAAAGATCTATAGAGATAGATCTAAAAGGTTAATTGGATTAAGCCAAGACACATATATTGACAAGATATTGAATCGGTTCAATATGCAAGATTCTAAGAAAGGTTTCTTGCCAATGTCACATGGCATCACTCTAAGCAAAAATCAGTGTCCTTCGACGCCTAATGAGCAAAAGAGGATGAGAGCGATTCCTTATGCTTCGGCTATTGGATCTATCATGTATGCCATGTTGTGTACACGCCCAGATGTATCCTATGCTCTAAGTGTTACAAGCAGGTATCAATTAGATTATGGTCAGGCTCATTGGACAGTTGTCAAAAACATTCTTAAGTACTTGAGAAGAACTAAGGATGTGTTCCTAGTGTTTGGAGGTGAAGAAGAGCTCGTTGTAAGAGGTTACACCGATGCTAGCTTCCAAACAGACAAGGATGACTCTAGATCGCAATCCGGTTTTGTGTTCTGCCTCATTGGACGGGCAGTGAGCTAGAAAAGTTCCAAGCAAGACACAGTAGCAGATTCAACGATGGAGGCGGAGTATATTGCAGCTTCTGAAGCTGCAAAGGAAGTTGTTTGGATCAGAAAATTTGTTTCTGAGTTCGGTGTTGTTTCTAGTGCGTCCCGACCTGTGGATCTCTATTGCGACAATAATGGAGCCATTGCACAGGCAAAGGAGCCTAGATCACACAAAAGATCCAAACATATACTACGACGCTATCATCTGATTCGAGAGATTATCGACCGAGGTGATGTGAATATATGCAAGGTGCATACGGATTTGAATATGGCAGATCCGTTGACAAAGCCTCTTCCACAATCAAAGCATGAGACGCACACGAGATCTATGGGTATTAGATACTTACATCAGTGATCCTAGTGTGTAGTGGGAGACTTGTGTCATAGCTATGTTTATGTACTATTTGAGTAACTATTATTCACATTGATCATCAAGTATGTGACTTGTTCGTGAGACTCTTTGTTAATTATAATGTTACTCAAAATAATCCCTAGTATACATCGTTATATGAGATAATGATAGTACGCAGACTAGCACATGTATTAATTGATGATCACGTTTCACGGATCATAGCTATGGAGATATCAAATTAATAATGTGAACACATGTTAGTGAACATGGTGTTGGATAGACCCATTCCGAGACACTGTTGGGATTGTTATTTACATATGTGCCATCAGTCGGTCTTGAGTGATACACCTGCTAGATTCTTAGACTTGAGATCGCCATTGTTTCTCACTATGTGTAGTTGTGCACTTTGAAACTATCAAACGCTACTCCGTAATTGGGTGGTCATAAAAATAGTATTCAGGTACATGATGAATCATGGAATGAGATGTGTGCGGATCAAGATGGGATTTGCCCCTCCTAAATAACAGGAGAGATATCTCTGGGCCCCTCGAGATAGTTGGATTGAAAGTGCATGGCCATGCCAAAGTTATTAAAGACTTAATCATTATGACTAAAAGTTAGTCATAGATTGAATCCACTATTTGATCGAGTGAATGGTCGAGCTATCACAAGGATGGCACGTATCTCGCCTTGAGCTTGACTGGTATCGTGTGGCAAAGGAATTAGCATGTGAATGTATCTAGGTTCAGCCGATATGATATTTATGTACATTCGGGAGTCAGTATGTCCTGCTAGGTACCTCTATTGACTTGTGTTTGAAAACGGTTTTCATTCATAAACGAATGTACATGAACCTAACGGGTCACACACTTAAGGGGATGGATTATTGAAAAACTTGGCTATATGATTGTCTCTAGTGCAAGTGGGAGATTGTTGGTGATATGCCCAAGAGGCAATCATAACAATTCGAATAAAGGCCTGATGGATATTCGATCCATAAGAAATTAGGGTACTAATGGGCATGTGACCTAAAAGCCCATTAGAGCGCCTATAAATATGAGGGGTAGGGTTAGGGGCAGATGACTCCACCACAGAACAGCCCCAGCCGCCACCCCTCACAGGCCAGCCGCCGAAACCCCTGTCGCGCGCGCGGTGCTAGCACACCGACGCACGGCGTTCCTCCCTGTACGTGTGGACTCCGTGGAGGCGCTGCTGTTATTGCTGCGCTGATCGGCTACGACGCGCATCTACGATCCGCTGCACTGCGCGTCTAGTGGTAACGATCCATGACCTTCTTACTCGCATGTTTCCTGGGTGATACGGTCGAATTGCTAGAGTAGCGCATCGCCTATTTCCCTACATTGCATGCACGGTTTCGTGGTTTCCCGATGGCGAACCGAGGCGGCGGCGGTGAACTGTTTTGTTTCTGCGTGAGGGAGAGAGCAAGCCCGAGTTGCTTCCGTGTGTGAGCTAAAGGATCACTCCGAACGTTAGGCAAACGCCCAAGCTGGTCACCAGCGCAAGGAGAGAGCGAGGAGGTGGCTTAGGCGTGAGCCTCGGTGGCGCTCGGGGGATTGCTTCGGTCTGTACTCGGCACTGAACAGAGAGACTTCGGGTGCAAGTCACTTCGTTCCAATGACATGTGGGTCCATCCCTGTTCATCCTCTCAAATATCTCCCCAAATTCCTCAATCATGTAAATCCACTCATTCTGATAATTCTTGAATTCAAACATGTGCTGGAGTTTGAATTACCCTAATTCAGTGTGAATTTTGCTTGTCCAATTTGAATTCAGCTCAAATTCACAAATGAATACAATTACTTCTTTGTAGCCCACACTAAAGTCAAAAGGTTGCCAACCTGAATTTCCTTAAATTCAAAAGTATGAGGCTGCATGTATATTCAAAAGTTCGGCAACACTTTCAGGTGAACTTTGAGTTTTGAAAATCTGATTTTTAATCTTTCTCATGCACATGCATGATTTACACATGGATTTAACTCAACATTGGTCAAACACATTCAAATGAATCTTTGAACCCATGTTGTTGATTCCCATGTACACCATCCCGTGTAAGAAAGTTTTTGTAAGTCTCCTTTTCTAGAATTGAACCCAACTTTATTCATAACTCAAGTCTTGCATTTACAAGTTTTGGGACTTTTACATTCCCCCCCTTAAAAAGAATCTCGTCCCGAGATTAACAATTAACAACAATGTGGAGAGGACAACTATCGGACATAAGCCTCTAATAGCTCCAGATGATTGAGTTGTAAATACTCCTCACTTTCCCATGTAGCTTCATCGGACGTGTGATTTTCCCATAGCACCTTGAAAAACCGCAACGTCCGGTTTCTTGTCTCACGAGTCTTTTCATCAATTATCCGGGTTGGATGCTCAACATAAGTGAGGTCCGGCTTCGAATCAGCTATGCCTTCCGTGAGAATTCCCGTTGGAACTTTTATGCACTCCCGCAACTGAGATATGTGGAAGACGTTATGAACTCCGGCTAAGGCTGCCCGTAACTCCAAACGGTACCACAGGTCCACATCTTTCGATGATGGCAAAGGGACCGATAAAACGCGGAGCTAATTTTCCTTTCACTCTGAATCGGTGAATTCCTTTCATAGGAGATACGTGGAGATATATGTGGTCTCCAACTTGAAAGTTCAGAGGACGACGTCTCTTATCCGCATAGCTCTTTTGTCGGGATGGAGCGGCTTTAAGATTTGTTTGAATAAGCCGTACCCGCTCTTCAGCCTCATTTACGAGACCAATCCCGTAAATAACTCTCTTGCCAAATTCACACCAGTTCAAGGGTGTGCGGCACTTCCGGCCGTAGAGACCTTCATAAGGTGCCATCTTGATGCTTGCTTGATAACCATTGTTATAAACGAATTCTGCCAACGGTAGATGATCGTCCCATCCTTTACCGTGGTGAATGGCATATGCTCGAAGCATATCTTTGAGAACTTGGTTCACCCTCTCTGTTTGCCCATCGGTTTGAGGATGATATGCAGAGCTTCTAATCAATTTGGTTCCTAGTGAGGCATGTAGCTGATCCCAGTAACGAGCAACGAACAACGCGCCTCGATCAGAGATGATCGTCCGGGAAACTCCATGTAAGCACAATATTCTTGCAATATACAGTTCCGCATACTTCTTGGCATGGAATCCCGTATGTACCGGGATAAAATTTGCTGATTTGGTTAACCATCAACGATCACCCAAATCGAGTCATGCTTATTAGACGTGAGAGGTAATCCGACAATGAAGTCCATACTAATATCCTCCCACTTCTGTGCCGGAATGCTTAGCGGTAGCAAGGTTCCCGCTTTCTTCATGTGGTCAGCTTTAACTCGCCAACACGTATCACATTCTGATACGTATTTAGCAATCTCCCGTTTCGTTCGGGTCCACCAAAATTTAGTTTTCAACTCTTGATACATCTTGTTGCTGCCTGGATGAATAGAAAATTTGAACAAGTGGGCCTTATCCAAAAAAAATTTCCGCAGCCTCATATCACGGGGTACAACTATCTGGTCCTTGAACCATAACGTACCTTCATCATCTAACCGGAAATATTTTATTTCCTTGTTCTTCAACCTCTTCTTAATATGAGACATGCCCTTTTCTTGCTTTTGAGCTTTTATAACCTCCTCTTTTAATGTGGGTATGAGAGCTAGATTATGTAGAGCTCCATATGGAACCAAGTACAGACTCAGTTCTTCCTCTTCTATCGGCATAATGGTTAACTTGTGAATATGAGATTTCCAGCTCAGTGCATCGGCAACCACATTTGCCTTGCCCGGATGATAATGAATCTCAATCTCATAGTCCTTGATCAGTTCTAACCATCGCCGTTGTCGCATATTCAACTCTTTTTTAGTGAATATGTACTTCAAGCTATTGTGGTCAGTGTAGAGATGAACTAGACTTCCCAATAAGTAGTGTCTCCACATCTTCAAAGCTAGTACCACGGCAGCAAGCTCGAGGTCATGAGTTGGATAATGTTGTTCATGATTCCGTAATTGTCGTGACCCATATGCGACCACGCGTCCTCCTTGCATAAGTAAGCAACCAAGTCCGATGTCGGACGCATCACAATAAACATCAAAGGGCTTGGTTGTATCCGGTTGTGCTAAAACCAGGGCTGTTGTGAGGTGTTTAACCAATGCTTGAAAAGCTTCCTCACATGGCTTGCTTCAATCATATTTAATGCCCTTTTTCAGTAGCTCCATCATAGGTTTAGAGGTTTTGGAGAAACTCGGGATGAACCTCTGATAGTATCCCGCCAAACCTAAGAAGCTACGAACTTCATGGAATGATGTTGGAGACATCCATTTCAGCACTTGTTCAGTCTTACTTGGATCAACAGCGATGCCTTCCGCTGAAATAATATATCCAAGAAATGGCACTTGGTTGATCCAGAATTCACATTTACTAAACTTTGCATAGATCTTGTGATCTCTCAATCGTTGGAGCATAATATGCAAATGTTTAGCGTGTTCCTCCTCTTATTTGGAATAGACCAAGATATCGTCGATGAATACCACGACGAACTGATCCAACTCCGGCATGAACACCGAGTTCATAAGATACATAAAGTGAGCCGGAGCATTGGTCAACCCAAATGACATGACAAGATACTCATAAAGTCCATATCTTGTCAAGAATGCTGTTTTTGAAATATCCTCCGCTCGAATCTTGATTTGATGATATCCCGACCTTAAGTCCATCTTGGAGAAAACCTTAGCACCCACTAGTTTATCTAAGAGAATTTCAATTCTTGTTAGTGGATACTTGTTCTTTATCGTCACAACATTTAACAGACGATAGTCGACGCATAGTCTCAGCATCTCATCCTTCTTGTTTACAAATAAAGCCGAGCAACCCCATGGTGATGAACTTGGACGAATAAACCCCTTGTTCCATTAGATCTTTTAGTTGCTCCTTCAATTCAGCTAATTCATTCGGAGCCATTTTGTATGGTCTCCGAGATATCGGCATGGTTCCCGGTATCAACTCTATTTTGAATTCCACCTCGCACTCAGGTTGTAAGCCTGGAAGATCTTCGGGAAACACGTCTGGATGAACTACCGGAATGTCTTCTAACTTGCAAGCTTCGGCATTACATACTTCTGGGACTTCGGAAACAGCTTTGCGGAGAAACAACGTATGACGCCCGTGAAGTGGATAGTCCAAATGAACACTCTGGTTTTTGATGTCCAGAACAGCCCTATGGAAATTTAACCTTGATATTCCCAATATGGCATCGATTCCTTGATCTTCGAGAATAATGAGGGTGGTAAGACAAAATTTTCTACCCAAACAAAGTGGTGCTCTAGAAACGACTTCATTAGCTGATATGTCTCTCCCTGGTGAATGAATAAGGAAAGAACCCTTTGTGGTAGTGGTAGAAATCTGATCTCGGATTACCATCGACTTGCTAATGAAATTATGTGTTGCACCAGAGTCGAATAGAATGACATCCGGCTTGTAATTTAATGTGAATCTGCCCGCGAGAACTGGTCCTCCCTCGGGCAGATCGTCGACTGACACATAGTTAACAATTGCCACTTTGGACATGGCTTTTCTTTGCTGTCCAAGATCATTCTTTAGAACTGGACCCGCAGACATCATGTTGCTCCTCGGTTCAGTTGCTTCCTTGACGATGTGTTCATTTTCAATTTGAAGTGGGATACCACTCGGTTCAGCTGAGAAATCACCTCGATCATCTTCAATATCTTGAGGGGAATTATATCCTGATGCACATTGTTGGTACTGGGGTGCACGAGAATACTTTGTTGCTGCGGTGGAGGTAAATAAAACCTCTGTGGAGTATAAGAGTTGTAATACTCCAAGAATGACTGCTCTTTTTGTGGAACCTCTCGACCGGAAGGTGAACGAATTACCAACCGATACTTCTGAGGCATATGATTGCATTCATCCTGTGATGAGTCCCTCTCCCTTTTTTCTTTAAGGAAGAGATTGGAATAATTTTCCTGAGTGATACCACAGCTTACAAACTCATCAAAATTCTTTTGGATAACTTGAGCCAACTCACATCGCAGCCTAACATTCATCCCTCGGTAAAAATGATAACTCTTCATGGTTGGTGATTTCACATGATCAGGTACATATTGAGCTAAGCGATTAAATTCCTTCGCATACTCAATAACACTCATTTCCCCTTGCTTTAGATTCCAGAATTCATCAAGACTTGTTTGCATAATGCCAGCAGGAACGAAGCGGGCACGAAATGCATCCTGGAACTCCATCCACGTGACACGATGCCCTGCTGGTTGGATAGCAAGGTATTCTGCCCACCAGGCTCCAGCAAAACCGTGAAACTGCTGAGCGCAAATAGCGTCTTCTGTAAGTCGTCACATTGAATCAACCCAAACTTGTACTCAATGACACATAACCAGTGCTTTGCTTCACAATGGTCAGCCGCTTCGGAAAATACCGGTGGTTGTGTCGCCAAGAAATCCAGATAAGTACTATAGGTTGGCATGTGATGTTGACCTTCTCTATTTATTCCTTGCCGGACTAGAGTTTGGAGAGTTGCATTTATCTTTGCCATAATTTCCGCCAATCCGGTTGGTGATGGCTCTTGTGATGAAGTCGAGTCATTCCCACCTCGACTCGAACATCCAATATCCATTTGAGAATGTGCGCACACCATACTGCACGAAATAAATTTTGAGTCAATCAAAATTCTATCCCAGCAGTAAGTAAAGAAAAGTAAAACATGAACATGTCATGAACTTTATGAAAGCATAACCACATTCATGTTTAAACAAATCTTATGTACGCTAAACTAATCAGCTTGACTACCCTGACCAGTTCACACAAACTCTAAAATTTACTCAAGTTAACTACAGATTCTTAAGTTTAATATCAAAGTTTTAGTAAACTTCATCTTTCCAACGCTTATTTGTGGTCCCTCATAGCTGTTCTGGTTCAACAGATATGAAGTTTTCAAATCAACAGAAATTCTGGAAAGTTTTCTGCAGCACCTCCTTTAAAAGTGTCTGATTTGAACCCACGGCAAAATTTATTTTCAGACAGAATATGTAAAAACATTTAACAAAAAAATTGTAGTATATTTCCCATATTTTCCAACGGTATACGGCATGACCCTAGGAAACTTTTTTTGTCCAAACTTACGGCCAGATTACAGGAAAGTCCAGAGAGCATTTTTGCTCTGTCCTGGTTCTGACCAGTTCTGGAAATCTGCAAATTCCACTAAGTTGTAATCTGATTCTGCCTTGGATTTGTAAAAACATATATAGAGGACTTCCTAATATTTCCATCCACGTCAAGAGCACTACATTCGGTTACTCGGAACTAAAGTTATGCCCTGGCAAAGTCCAGCGACACTGCTGCCCAAAAACAGAGGATACTCTGTTTTGGTAACTCGGTTCCGGTTAACGCTTCTTCACTTCAACATGGGCATGAGTGCTAAAATTTGAAGTTTGTTTCTACCTAAGTTCAGAAACTTTTATTTCAACTCAATGTTGGGTCATTTATTCAGTCCTACATATCATATATGCAAATTTTCATCACATGTCGGTACTACGTATCCTCACGAAAGAAAAACCTATACCGATATAACCGGCAGTCGTTTAAGCAGTGGCACTACTCGGTCACTCACAAAAGTGTGCTACACGTGATACATAAACATGGTTAGTACCTGCAGAACACCCAATAGTGATGCACACACGGTTTTGTCATTTCAGGAAGGTCCATATCATAGTAAAAACATACGCCCCGTATCACTGCCATATGGGCCGTCCTTGAGTCAAGTCACGTCTCAAGGTGCATGGTCGTGTTTTCACACCACACAACAGGGAACCCGAGTAGAGCACGAACGAGTCATCACGGTTGAGAATTTTATCAACCCAACAGGTACCACCTACTGCCCTGCAGGGCACGCCGATGGCAAGCACTGCGTATGTCCTCCTAGGATATTTCTAGAAGGACACACTATCGCGTTACCGCCCACACGATGGGGTTTTCACTTTCTTGCCTAATGCACGCCAGGGACCAGCATTTCATATTGGCTCAGGAACATGAAGAGTTCAAGAGCTTCATATTGACGTCTCACACCAAGCTGTGAGACCTATACCCTAAACCACTTTCCTCGTCAGGAGAGCTAACCAAAATTGATCCGCTTTTGGTGGCATTCCTTACCAGTCTTACCTCCACGTAGGTGCATCGTTACGGAATTGAAATACTGAAATAGTAACACATGAGTTGCAATTTAAATGCAAACCGGAGCTTGCCTTTGTTTTGCAGGTGACTAAAGTCAGATAATTATGCAGTTAGTTGCTGATGACTTGAAGCATAATCGCTGCTCTTCTTGCTCCTTGATCCAAGCTTCACTTCCTTCCCACTTCTTCACGTTTAATCACTACACGTTATAAACATGCATATGTATTAAAAGTAAATATTTTTGCATCAAAGCCTAATGACAAGTTAAACTTAGGATTCTGTTTCTAGGCTGGAATGGAGATGATCCTAGTGGATGAAGCTAGATTTAGTAAAAGGGATCAAGTGCTAAATGGATTTTTTCCTAATTGTTGCACTTTCTCCAAAGAAGGGTATATAGAAACATACTGAACCAGAGCTCAAATTAATCTGAGAATTTTCCTGTGAGTTCCCTGTCACAAGAAAACATTCTGGACCAAAATTCAGAATTGTTCAATGAGTAGTTCATCCGGGACAATTCCCTAAGCATTTAGGCAAAAAGGAATTAATTCTGAAAAAATTTGCACTTTCATTCAAATTCAAGTGAACCACAATTTCAAACATAGCTCAGGGAGCATACACTTTCATTCAATTCCAAATGAGCTGAAAATTTATTAGGAGTTCCATAATATCCTGAGGAATAATCTGGTAAAATTTGGGGATTTTCGTATGAACCAAACTCCCTCCAAAGTTCTTTTACTGAAAAGCTTCAAAAAAATTTCTAGAATATATTATCGACTTTCATACAAATTGGGTTGCGAATTTGGATAGATCTTTTAATCGGAATCTAACCCAATTTGGAGTTTCCTAGCAAAAGTTATGAGGATCTAAAGTTTGAACTAAATTTGTGAATTCAAATAAACCGGAAAAACTTTAAAAGCCTGACAACGGGTCCCGTGGTGACGTGTCAATCTCTCAGCGCAGCCACACCGCGCTACACATCCATTTCGACTGTAGCCACACGCGATCGGGTAGCCACAGCAAATCCCGGTGTACAGCTACTGTCACTAACCGGTGGGACCGATGGGGTCTTCTTCCTCCCGAGACCTTTTCCCGCGCTCGCGCCTTCCCCCTAGCCGGCAGCTGTGGCGCCCTCTCCGAACTCAGCTTCCCGGCCGCCTCCCGGCCCAATTCTTGCCGCTGCTCCAATTCTATCGTGAGGAACACATCCCCGCGCTTACTGGAGGCCGGTGACGACTTCAAATGTGACACCCTCAATTTCATATTCATGCATGCATGCATATTTCATATAAAGAAACATTTTAAAACAAGTAGAAACGGAGGAAGAATCAGAAATATAGCCAAAAAGAGCCAATTCCAGTTCGCTGAGGAGCACTGTCGACACTTCCCACGGCCTGCTGGCCACGTGGCGCTTTCGGAGCTCATCCCTGCGGAAGGGGTGAGATCCGGCATCACCAGACACGTGGCAGGCTCGGAGCTAGCCTCTGTGGAAGGGGCGAGGTCCGACCCGCTGAACACGTGTTGCCTCCGGGGCTTGTCTCTGCGGAGAAGCGAGGTCCAGCCCCACAGGACACGTGTCCCCACCGGAGCTAGTCGCTGCGGAAAAGCAAGGCCCAACCCTGCGGGACACGTATCACTCTCGGAGCTCACCTCCGAGAGGTCCGCCCCACGGGACACGTGTCACCCTCGGAGCTCGTCTCCGAGAGGTACGACACTGTTGGACACGTGTCATCCTCGGAGCTCACCTCCGAGGAGAAGGGAGGTCCGACACTACGGGACACGTGTCATTCTCAGAGCACACCTCCGAAGGGAAGGGAGGTCCGACACCAATGGACACGTGTCGACCTCGGAGCTCGTCTCTGAGGAGAAAGGAAGACCGGCACTACTGGACATGTGGCACTCTCGGAGCTCACCTCCAAAGACAGGGGAGGTCCGACACTGACACGTGGCACACGCGGAGCTCGCCTCTGAGGGATAGGGAAGGTCCCGCCCACCAGACACGTGGCGCACGTGGAGCTTGTCTCTGAGAGAGAGGGAGGTCCCGCCCGCCTGACACGCGGCACAACCGGAGCTTGTCTTTGCGGAAAAGGGAGGCAGGCCCCCGCTAGACACGTGGAGCCTCCGGAGCTTATCCCTGCGGAAGGACGAGATCCTTAAGCAGTTTTTCCCCTATACGCGAGTACCCGATACTGAGGAAACCGACACGAATTCTTCCACGTTGAATACTGCAACCAAATCGATTGGAGATAAGTTGTTAAGATCCAAAACAATTTGAATAGGACTCTTATTTGAAATCTAATCAGGGTAGGACTCTTCTTTCACCCCTTATAAATAGAACCCGAAACCCCTGGCCGCAACCATGTACTCTTATTTTCCACCTCCCGAGTCGATGACTTGGAGGCCCTAGCTTCCAACTCGCTGAGTTCCACCCCCTTGCCAGAGTTTAGCCACCGGTGAGCACCGCCGACGAGCCCCGTCACGCTCGCCGTTGCCAGAAGAGAGCCAACGATCTGTGTTGCTAGGAGGAAGGCCCTGACACCAAGGAGAAGTGAGGTAGGTCTTCGTTACCACCTTACGACATCATCGCGGTTTTCTTCACATCTATTTTCCTTCGAACAAAAGCTTTTTCATGTGGACAGATCACGTGTTGATTGGTTTTTGACGATGGAATTGATCTAAATCTTGAGTCAAGATCATCACCTCCGCACTTGATCTTTACACCCTTTTTCATCGTAAAACCCATGCAAGCCCAGTAAAACATGCAAAGAACACGTACACACTGATCTAATGAAACAACACCATAGGTTAGCATGCATATGCACCATTGCATCTTAAGTAAAGTTTGTGCATGATGTTTGATTGCTTTAAATTTTATATGTGCGCGATCGAAAGTAGAAGACAAGCTCAAGAAGCTACCTACGAAGGACTTCAGCACCAGAACATCGAGACACGTGAGCCACCAGAGCCACAGGAACAAGCCAAGTGCTCCTTGACCATATTGATCCCATGTGTTGGAAAATGTTTTGTTTGCGAAAATGTGTATGCTGGAGTCAACTTAATGGGAAACCCTTTTATAGGAGTTTACTAGTTTTGTTAACCACCCTTGTCACCGGGAAAGTTTATGAGTCGGGTATGGTCGTTTTGCTTTTTGCTTCGCTTAGCTTACGTGTTATGGGAAGCGACATAGAACGTGTCTAGCTACTGCACTCATTTGAATAATGTTAATGAGAACTTGATGTTGATAATGAACATGGATTGGGGGAGATCTAGGCAAGCTTGGTTTGAAGATGTGGTAGAATGAGATGGTGGTTTACTTGTCGTAGATCTAAGGACCGGTTCATGCCAGCACATGCCAGGAAAACAGTGCCACCACAAGGCCAAATATGTGTGCGGCTTAGCTGACTAATTAGGTAATTTGGTAGATTGTTATGGACTGTGGAAGGCGCGGGGAATGGGAGTCGAGAGAGGACTGCCCTGGGAACTGCATGGCACAAGAGGGGGCCCATAGGTGGGAGAATGGTGATTCGAGCCTGCTGGTGAAACCTTAGTGAGTCCATACATCTAGTAGCCCCTTTGTAAAGGCTATTTTGTGATCTCTTGGCCGTACACCGATGGTTGTGTACTGGTATAATGGAGGTTCTGCAGTCGCCAACGGGTGACGAAATCATAAACTTGTGGGTAAAGTGGTGCAACCTCTTAAGAGTTTAAAACTATCATGATAGTCGAGCTTACAGTCACAAGCGCATGGACAACTCACATGAATAGATGGGATGGTTATCGGGATGGTTATTGGTTTGGTTATAGTATGGTCTTTGGGATTGGTTTTTGGGACTGTTGAGTCTTGGTAATGAGTTTTGTTTCGGAAGATATGAATATGAGATGGTGGTATGAATATGAGATGATTATGAATATCATGAGCATGAGATGAAAGTTGAGAAAGGTTTATGGTTGGTTGAGACATGAAAGGTGGTGAATCATAAAGGAGGTATGTTGATATTTTAGTTGGATATATGTCAGGATTAAATTCACTTAAAGTTAGTTGCTGCTTTTATCATGTTTGAGAAATAAACTTTGCTTTCTGCAATGAGCCTTTTTTGTTTCTGCCTTGTTGGAAGCTACATGTCATACATTTCCTGCACTTGCTGAGTACGACATGTACTCACCCTTGCATTATCATACGATCATCAGCAACAGGAGAGGGGGTACTTCAAAGATCATGTGGAGTATTAGGCGTGTGATCTACCGTCAACTTGACTGTGGAGTTGGAGATGGAGCCGCTGCTGCTGTTTAGTTTGCTTCCGCTATCGTTAGAGACTTCCGCTGCTAGATTAAGTTAGAAGACTTCCGCTGCAAGAATAAGTTAGAGATTGATGTAAATAAGTACTTAAACCCTATTATTTGTGGTTATATTCTGAGTTCAGTTTGTGGATTACATGTGTATGTGTGATGAACATCCTGGGCACACATATGCATTAGCTGGGTTCCGTGTTTTACGGGACCGGGCGTCACATCAAACCACCGTGCTACGTGCAGCGGCTACGTGCTCCCTCCGGCGACGTCGAGCACCCCCACTAGACCTCCAAACCAGTGGGTTTTTGTTCTACAGCATCAGTGGCACCTAAAGAAGCTCGACGTGGGCACAAACTAGCTCGGAAACGGCGGCTACTAGGGTTTCACAAACTATGCTACTAATAGTCCTTATGTGGGCATACTATATGTTTCTCACTCGTATATTTCTAAGTTTTCGAAAATACGCTCTTTTCATGCGTGCTTTTACCAATGCGGCTCTGATACCACGCCTGTGGGGAACCCCTTTCGGGATCCACACTCTAGGAATCACATTGGGTGGTGCCGTGCGATACGGCATACAACAGGATACATGAAAAGAAACCATAAACATTCAAAGTATTTTATTTCTCAATATAGTGTCTTTTACAACATAATGTACCACAACGGTACACGCAGCGGAATATACATAAACACATATTTTCAGTCCTAGCTATGCAAAAGAGAATACGTCCAGCCCGCGGACGCTTCTTACTAGCTTCAACAAAAGTGAATGCAGCGGCAAGGTTTCCGGTGAGTCTCCGATGACTCACCGAACAACCATCTTCATAGCAATATTAATATAACCTGCAAAACACTAATAATGCAACCGTCAGCTCAAGAGCTTAGCAAGGCTTAACCGTCTATCCTAAGTAAAAACTCTACATGTAGGAACGTATAAGTAGGACAGGAGCTATTGCATTAGTACTCGCCTAAAAGTAGATCCTTAATTAGCAGTTTTTCAGCAGCAATTTCATACGCCTTGAGCCTCCCAATATCGGAAATCCACAATCAAACAAGAAATGCTTCTTTCCGATGTTGCTTTGCCCAAAGTGAAATATAAATTTAGTGAGCTCTACAACTATAGCATACATGGTTGCAATACAATGAATTTATGAACTTCACAACAGCAATGCTTTATCTCACTTCATCTAGAAATACTTACTAAGTCACAATTGTAACACCTCAAAAATCTTGTTAAGACCCTAAATCATGTTAAGAGGGGAATTTCAAAATTTTTGGACGTGTTGCATGTTTTGCAACAATTTAAATTCAAACCGGAATTCAATTTAAACTCAAAACAGAAAAGAAATAGAAAAAGAAAAAAAGAAAACAGAAAAAAACCGGCCAGTGGGCCGAAACCCACCAGCCGGCCCACCCAGCAACCGCACCAGCCCGCAGCCGCGCGCGCCTCTTCCTCCCACTGAAAGGCGGGGCCCGCCAGCCCTTCTTCTACCTCGCGCCGCGCCAGGAGTCTCTCTCACCCAGAATCCAAACCGACCCGGATTTCTGCGAATCCCAGCCGAATTTCGATGGGGGGCGACGCCAACTCGATCTAAACCACCCCGCCGCCCTCCCCCGTCTATAAAAACCCCGGCCTCGTTCTGTTTTTTCCACGCAATCCGCCATTTTTACTCCGGTGAGAACCCGAGCATTCTCCGGCGAATTCTGGCCGATCTACGCTCGGAAATTCCGATCTAACTCGCTGGTCTTGATCCACCGCCTCCGGGGAACCTTGCAGGTGCAGAAAACTTGGTGACTTGCGGTTCAAACACAGCGCCGACGAGCTTCGCCGTGGTTTCACTTCGGACCTCGTCGCCGGTTGCTTTTCAGGACCTTCGAGCTCAAGAAAACCCCCGAGGTGAGATCCCCGACCTCCCCTCCACCGATCTATGCCATAAAATCACAGTTCTAGGGAGAATTCTCGAAGATCCGAAAGTCTCCGGCGAGATCGCCGCTTCCCGCCGCCGTGCGCCGCCGGCAGCGCCGCCCGTGCTCGATCAGAGCGACGTGGCCGCGTGTGCGCCGTTTATTTTAAATCGCACGGTAGGGTTTAAATCCCCGCGTACCGGTTCGACGTTATAATCTCAGTCGTTTGTTTTAAAACGGACGGTCCACGTCAGCCCCGCGTTATAAAGACTGGAAATCTTACGTGCTACCGCCTGGGGTTCTCGGAAAATAAGAGCTAGCCTCGGAAACTTCTGATCTAGCCCCTGGAACTTCAGAAAATCATGTAAATTCATTTAAAAAACAGTTTTAGCCCCTGGACTTAATAAAAATTAGGAAAAACCCCTCTGTTATGTATAGCTAGACCCCTAAAAATTGTTAAAATAATATTATAGACCCTGTAGTGGAGTGAGTTTACCTTTTTAACCCTGTTTGATATTTAATTTAGGAAATTGAATATGTGGCTAGTATTTAAAATTTAAAAAGTGGGACAAACATATTGTCAAATTTAAATTAAAAACTTTCTCAGTACTTAGAAAACTTTGGAGTGAGATAAAAATATATTTTTGGCTGAGATGAATCTGTTTAATTTATTATTCACATTTATTAGTTGAAGGGACACATTTTTAAGTAAAGAATAGTTCTGAAAATAGGGAAAATAAATGTAAAATAGTTTACATCAGAGGAAAAGGTCAAAAATATATTATTAAATATTTTAGATCAGAACCTATTCTGTTTAGATGATGTGTCTTATTATTTTCATAATAAAGTTCATATTTAGGCATAGGAACTAAATCTGAAAATATAGCAACTAGTAAATGATAAATGAAGTTTCTAAAATCCAAAAAATTCAGTTTAGGGTTAGTAGAAATTCTGAAGACACATATGGAGTAGGAAAATACCCTTCATGCATACTTGGTAGTTAAAAGGGTGTAGTAATTAAATATAAGGGATTTACTTAAGTTGGAAACTCATATATATAGTAAGCAAGATTAAGTGTGAATACAAAAGTAGGAATCAAATACACATGGTTAAAGTGCATGCAAGTCACAAATCAACACACATAGAGTAACCACAACACATATAATGGTGAATGACTTTCATAAATATGAATGTGTGGTTTGTATGAAGTGGAAGTGTGAACTATGTCTTATGGATTGTTGTTTTTCTTTTGCTATGTGTGATGGTATGATGTAGAACCTGCTCAAGAGCAAGTTATTCCTTTCCAAGATCAGGACTACCCATTTCAAGAGCAGCAGGAAGGAGGCAAGTGTCCTTGACCACTTTGATCCTATACTAGGATGTTTAGATAGAATTATTGCATTGTCAAGTTAAATATGAAACCCATGCTAGGAAGTTTCCCTAGAATTGCATTACCTTGTTTCCTTGTAGCTTGGGTTGGGATTTATTTTATCATGTCATTTATTATTATGCATATGCTTAGTCATGCTCAGAATGGGATATTTGGGATATGAGATCATCAGTTTATTTTACCATACTCTTGAATGAGATATTGTGAGTTATGTAGAGTTAGGGATCAAGGCAAGTTGGATGTTTTGGTTGTGTGTTGGGTGCACGAGACTCGGGTTTGTGTTTAGTACTTGCCTGGATCCTAAGGACCGGTTCATGGAGCATGTAACCTGGCTTTACCGTGCCAACCACATGCTGAGATGGGGCAGCTTGGCCAATTAATTAGGTGTATCCACGGCGTAGTATGGGTGTGTTGGATGGTGCGGGGAGTAGGTGTCAGCTGGACTACCATATGAACCGCAAGGCTCAAGGGGGGGCCACTGCAGCGGGGTTGGAGCCTCTTGTATGCTGTTAGGGGTGAAACCTCAGTGGGCCCACGCTCGTCGGGAATCCCTTTGTAAAGGCTTCGTAGTGATCTCCTGGCTACACACCTGGGAAGTGTGAATGTGGTTCGTAGCCACTGGCATAATGGAGGTTCTTTTAGTCCACCCGGCAACGGGGGATGAAATCACTACATGTGGGTACAGTGGTACAAACTCTGCAGAGTCAAAACTATCATGACAGCCGTGCTCACGGTCAAGAGCGGCTTGGACTTATTCATGATTAGAGGAGTGATGGTTTTGGAAGTTGAGAATGTTAAGCGGGGAGCTTAACATTGGAAATGATGTTATAGTTATTTTATTATGATGATGGGATGGGAGATTGGGACCATTTCACCTATATAGTAATGTAGGTGCTTAATAAGCTAAGGTGATAGATATTAATTGCACAGTGCTTTAACCGTGAGTTCAACCTTCCCTTGTTCTAGCCATGCATGATATAATTTTCCCACACTTGCTGAGTACCATTGGTGCTCAACCTTGCATATTTTGTTGGTTTATATTGCTGCTCAGGTCAAGATAATGAGGTGGTGTATAATGACCAAGACTTTGGACCCGAAGAAGGTTTCTAGGTTCATGGAGACCCCCGGGCAACGCCTGTAATGGAGCCCACAAGAATAATATTCCGCTGCTAGTTTATTTATTTGTGATGAACTATTTATCGTCCATCGAGACATATGCTTTGTAAGACTTATTTATATTCGACACCTGGCTTGTAATAAATGATGCTTCACTATTTGTCATCACATGTATGAGAAAATGATCCTGACATACATGTGATATTCACTCGGTTGTTCTTCGGAGAAACCGGGTGTGACAACAACTCAGTAAACAAGTGGTACTCATATAACCGCGAGGGACGGTGATTCGAATCAGGACACACCCGGAACACACGACACATACACCCGCCTTGAAAGGATCACACAAGAGCCCTTTCTTACGTTGTATGCAGCAACCTTTCACCCGTCACTCGAATGTTGAACCAGTTCTACCGACCCATCAGAAGGACCACTACCCGGAACACGTCGAATTTGCTCCGCTAGTGGGTTTACACCTCTGAAAACAACCCCCAAAGGATGGTGGTATAAGTTTCAACATGAGAGTACCCGAGTTACATTGGTTTCCTGGACCCCATAATTCCAGTATGCATCCGGTACTGTTCAAACTTGCTCAACAGGGCAGCATACGCATCGGTCCTTAACCGACACAAACAGAGCTATGGCAACACAGGCCCAACGTCCTGCTGCTCCTACTCTCTTCTCGGTCTCATTTTCCATTCCAGTATTCCATTCTCTAGAATCATACCCATTTGAACCAATTGCCTAGCCTCGCGAGTAGCTTCCAACTACCCGACTTGTACCGATTCCTATACAACTTAAGCCTAGTAGAAAACTATGCGATGGTAACCTGGTCTACCCTTCCACTCCAAGGGTTTGTGGGTCATGCATTTGGAGTATCAATCACCCTTGACCTAATGCACAATACATACTAGACCAATGAAGGTGATACAAAGTAAAATATAACTAAAAGCCGTTAAATGCAAATCGGGGCATACCTTATGTTTCTGCAGGTTTGATCCTAAATTAAAGTAAGTAGCTTGCCAACGATTAAAGACTCAACTTGCTGCTCCGAGTCGAGTTCCTCGTCGAACTCCTTCGTCGTGTTTCCTACCGATATGAATATGCACAATTTTAAAATGCAAGTAAGAGAACTATAAAACAAAAGGGTTTTATGACTTGATAAGGGTTCAGACCCACTAAGACTTCAGATTTGGGTTTGGCTATGTGCTGAAACAGAGAAAGGATCATTTTTGAGCAGTGGAGGTTTTTGGACTAAAGTTCAAAGAACTATATAATGGACACAAGGAGGGAATTGGAAAGAATTAGCACAAAACTGGAGAAGATGACCTCAACTTGTTCTGAAATTTTTACAGTGGTCGATATATCATATAGAGGTATGGCTTGCAAAATTTCATACAAAATTGATGAAATATAGTGTCTAAAGAATTCTCTAGGTTAATTGGCTTCATTGACATACTAATGAAATTCTAGGGTCTTGGCAGGCTTAAATTTTGGTTTTTCAGAAACTTGGGAGTCTTATGAGTCCATAGGACTTGGTTGCATCATTGTTGGAGTTCCCTACATGGAGATATGGAATTTACGAGATTGGGCTAAAAGCTGGGAAAATGTCTCTGTTATTTTTCTAATTTTTCAGAGACATACAAGATTGAATCATCATTTGGTGTGACACCCGGTTCCGAAAATGAACCAAGTGAATGCATATGTGTGCCCAGGATGTTCATCACACATACACATGCGCTCCACAAACTGAAATTCATAATATAACCACGTACAAATAGTGTTGAAGTACTTTATTACATTGACTCATTGTCTCACTCATGAATATCTAACTTATTCTTGCAGTGAAAGACTCTAACGACAGCGGAAAATGACTAATACAGCAGGCTCCAACTTCAACTCCACAGGCATGTTGACGGTAGTGCGCATGCCTAGTACTTCACCTGTTCCTCAAAGTATTCTTCTCCTGTATCTGATGTATATGTGGGAATGTAAGGGTGAGTACATGTCATACTCAGCATGTGCGGGAAAATTATGACATGTAGCTTACAACAAGGCAGGAAATAAAGAGGTTCATTGCAGCAAGCAAATTTTATTTCACAAACATGGTAAAAACAGAAACTATTTGTAGGTAAGTTAAATCCCAACATAACCAAGTAATTTATCAACATTCCTTCATCATAATTCACCATTTATCAAGCGTCAACCAGCCAATACTCTTTCTCAAGTTCATCTCATACTCATAAATATTCATAATCATCTCATTTACATAGAACCGAAACCAAACTCATTTTCATGACCCAAAACAGTCCCAAAACCAGTCCCAAAAACCATACCCGAATAACCATCCCAAGTTTTGCCTCTAATAATGGAAGTTGGCCAGGTGCTTATGACCGGAAGCACGACTATAATGATAGTTTTACGCTCTGTAGGGATGGCACCACTTTACCCACAAGTTCGTGATTTCGTCACCCGTCGGCGATTAGAAAGAACCTCCATTATATCAGTACACAACCATCGGTGTATGGCCAAGAGATCACAAAATATCCTTTACAAAGGTGCTACTACAATGTACGGACCCACTGAGGTTTCACCGGCAGGCTCGAATCTCCATTCTTCTACCCACGGGCCCCCTCTTGTGCCATGCAGTTCCCAGGGCAATCCTCCTCGACTCCCATTCTCCGTGCCATCCAATGGTCCATAACAAGCTACCAACACACCTAATTAGTCAGCTAAGCCGTACCTATATTTGGCCATGTGGTGGCACTGTTTTCCTGACATGTGCTCGCATGAACTGGTCCTTAGATCTATGGCAAGCAAACCAACATCTCATTTTGCAACATCCATGAACCAAGCTCGCCTAGATCTCCCCGATTCCATGCTCATTAACATCATCAAGTTCTTATCATCTTTATTCATATGAGTGCAGTAGCTAACAAGTTTTATTTCAGCTTCCCGTATCCCGTAACGACCATACCAAACTCATCATCTTTCCCGGCGACAAGGATGGCCAACAAAACTAGTAAACTCCTATAAAAGGGTGTCCCATCAAGTTGATACAAGCATACAAGTTTTCGCAAGCAAAACAGTTTCAAAAACATGGGATCAACATGGTTAGGGGCACTTGCCTTGCTCCCGCTGTTCGTGTTGCTCAAGCGTCTCGAAGTCTTGGTTTTGTAGCTCCTCGTAGACGGCCTCTTGAGTGTGTCCTTCTACTCACGACCACGCACATACAAAACTTACAGCAATCAATTGTCATGCAAAAACCTTACTCGAGATACAATGAGATGGATGAATGCAACTCCTATGGTGCAGTTTATAAAAATCAGTTTCTACGTGTTCTTGCATGTTTTAGTAGGCTTCCATGGGGTTTTATGATGATCAAGGTTGCTGGGATCAAGTGTGGACGTGGTTAAGATCTTGACACAATGTGTAGATCAATTCCACCGTCAAAAATTGACAAAAACATGGTCTGTCCACACTCTGAATTTTCTGCTCGCAGGGGTTGAAGAAAACGGGTGCGAAGAAACAGCGGTGACGTTGTAACAGGGGTAACGGAAACCTACCTCACTTGTTCCTCCTCTCTTCCTGGTGGCAGAACCTTCTTCCTTGCAATGGCAGCAGCGGGAGATTTTCTATGGAGAATTACGAGGCTGCGGCTAGGGCAGAACGTCGGGGGCTTCTTTTTCGGCGACGGCGAGGCGTGACGGAGCTCGACGGCATCCAAACTCCAGCTAGCGGGGGAGGCGATATGGCTGGCAGCAAGGGAGGGCGGCGGCCAAAATAGAGGGGTGGGGGTGGCGGCTAGGGGGGTTTTATTTATAAGGGGGGAAAAGAGCTAGGGTGGCTAGGGTTTTAGCAACTCAATTATCCAATGGCTAATATTTAATTTTAAAAGAGGTGGGAGCTAGGGGCTGGGATTTTATTATTTATTTTCCACCAATGGATGAGATTAATTGAGAAATAAAAGCCCACAAAAATTCACAATGGGGGAGCGGCTAGGGTTCCTCCCTTAATGGGCTGCGGCTGGGGGCCATTAGGGTTCCCCCCCAATTGGTGCGACCAAAATTGGGGGAAATTCCCCCCAAATGTGAGGAACAATTCCCTAGGGGGATTTTGGGGAATTTGGGGAAAATCAGGAAAATTGGGAAATTTGGGAAAATTAGGGGAGAGGGGAATTTGGGGGAAAATTGGGGTATTTTGGGGGGGAAATTGGGGTGGCCCAATTTTGCTATTTTATTTATTTTTTTCTTTTTATTTTTATTTCTTTTCCTTTTCTATTTATTTCCATTATTTTCTATTTTTATTCCCTTTTACTATTTTATTTGCTTTTATATTCTTCTCTTTATTTCTTCTTCTTCTTGAAAGCTTCTCTATATGAAAAATGTATGCAATGCATGGTAGTAATTTTGAGGGTGTTACAAACCTACCCCCTTAAAATGAATCTCGCCATCGAGATTCGATAGAGTGGAGAAGAGATGAGGGAATTCCACCTTGAGATCTTCCTCACGTTCCCATGTAGTTTCGGCTTTCGTGTGATGGCTCCATTGTACCTTGCACCAACAGATTACTTTGTTCCCTGTGACCCTTTCCTTTACGTCCAAGATTTTGATAGGATGTTCAACGTAGGTCAGATCCTCCTGAAGTTCTAGCTCATCCATCGGTACTTGTTCTTACGGTACTCTTAGGCACTTCTTGAGCTGCGATACGTGAAATACATCGTGCACGTCAGAGAGGTGCGTTGGCAGCTCTAGTTGATAGGCTACCTCTCCTCTCTTACCCAAAATCTTGAATGGCCCGATGTAGCGGGGTGCTAGTTTGCCTTTGACGTTGAACCGTCGTTGGCCTCGGATAGGCGACACCTTAAGATACACAAAGTCTCCAACTTCGAATGTCAAACTCCTTCGCCTATTGTCCGCATAGCCCTTTTGTCATGACTGAGCAGCCTTCAAGTTTTCACGTATCGTTTGGACATGCTTTTTGGCGTCTTGCAGCACTTTGGGTCAAAATATTTGGCTTTCTCCAGTCTCATTCCAGAACAGTGGTGTTCTAAACCGTATACCATACAATGCTCCATAAGCGACCACTCGTCCTTCTTGCATTAGCACGCAGCCAAGACCGATGCCAGATGCATCGCAATAAACGTCGAATGGCTTCGTCGTATCCGGCTGAGCAAGAACTGGGGATGTTGTGAGATGCTTCACTAGAGTCTTGAAGTCTTGTTCACACGCAGCACCCCACACAAATCTGGTATTCTTCTTTAATAATTCCGTCATCGGTTTAGCAATCTTGGAGAAACCCGGAATGAACCTCCAGTAATAACCCGCTAAACCGAGGAAGCTACGGATTTCATGCACAGACTTTGGTGACTCCCATTTCTGTAGTTGAATAATCTTACTCGGATCTACAGCGATGCCCTCCGCTGAAATAATGTGTCCGATAAAAGGTATTTGATTAATCCAAAATTCACACTTGCTGAATTTTGCATAGAGCTGATGATCATGCAATCTTTGTAGCACAATATGCAGATGTTCAGCATGTTCTTCCTCTGACTTGGAGACACCAAGATATCATCGATGAAGACCACGACGAATTTATCCAACTCCGGCTTGAACACTAAATTCATCAGATACATAAAGTGTGCCGGGGCGTTGCTCAAACTAAAAGACATAACGAGATATTCATATAGTTCGTATCTCATTGAAAACGCCGTCTTCGGAGTATCTTCAGCCCGGATTTTATTCTGATGATATCCGGACCGAAGATCCATCTTTGAGAATACCTTAGCACCCACTAATTGATCGAAGAGCATATCAATGTGAGGTAGTGGATACTTGTTATTGATGGTAACGGCGTTCAAAAGACGATAATCAACACAAAGCCGTAGTGTTTCGTCCTTCTTCTTGACAAACAACGCTGAACAACCCTAAGGTGACAAACTCGGTCGTATAAAGCCCTTGCTCATTAGGTCATTCAGCTGTGTCTTCAATTCTGCCAGTTCATTGGGTGCCATCTTGTACGGCCTTCGTGATATCGGTGTTGTTCCCGGTATAAGTTCAATCTTGAACTCTACGTCTCGCTCGGGCGGCATGCCCGGTAAATCATCTGGAAACACATCCGGATACTCACGTACCACCGGAATGTCCTCTATCTTCATAGCTTCCGTGTGGTTCACTGTTGCAATTTGTTGTCGTCTGGCGCCTAGAATTAATATATGAAGACCGTACTGTGGGGAGTTGAGCTCCATGGTCCTAGAGCTGATGTTAAGAACCGCCTTGTGGTAATTCAACCACGACATCCCAAAAATAACGTTGATCTTCAGACCCTCAAGAATAATGAGAGTCATGGGGTATAGTCTACCCCCAAACAAAGAGGTGCTCGGGAGACAACCTCGCTTGCGGTATTGCTGCCCCCGGGCGAAGATATGAGGTATTGCCTCTTTGTATAAGCTATTTGGAGCTGATGTTGAGCCATAAAAGATTGGCTACTGAAGTTGTGTGTGGCACCGAATCAAAGAGAATCAAAATCTGTAGCTGATTCAGAGAAAACATCCCTGCTAAAGCGGCTTCTCCTTCCGGAACATCATCAATCACGGTATAGTGAATGTTGCCCCTTATCTGCCCAACTTTCTGCAGATTGAGGTACGGGTCGTATTGTTGTAAATATGATGACCCGCAGTCTTGAGTTCCCTCCAGACATAACCTAGCATAATGGCCCATACGCCAACAAGTGAAACATGTATGTCGCTCCGGTTCTTTGCTGACTTGCGGTTGGATGCTAGGTACACATGGCTGCAGCGATGAAGCACAAACCACCGTCTGATGCTGCTGCTGTGGAGGTGGTGCAAGTTATGGAACTTGACCAGCAATCAACTTCTGAGGAGTTGATCGTACAGGTGGCCTCCATCTTTCACCGGATGGCGTTTGGTACACCACACGGTACTTTTGAGGCACATAACTTGTGCTGGCCTGCTCGATCTCACTCATTTTTCTTTTCTCAGCTTGCCAGTCAAGTGTCGGCTTCTCTTGTATGAGAGCCGCATCGACCATGTCAGTGTAACTGCCGTTATTGTGCACGGCCAACTTCTCCTGTAATATGGCACTCAGGCCATGGAAGAATAAGTCACATCGTGCCTCTTCTTCGCCACATATTCGGGAGCATATTGGGCCAAAAGTTTAAACCTTCTGACATACTTAAGGACACTCATGTCCCCTTGCTTCAAGTCCAAAAATTCCTCCCGCTTTGCCTTGACAATACCTAGTGGTATGTGACGAGCACGAAAGGCTTCACAGAATTCACTCCATGTTACTTGATGGCCCTCCGGAATAGTGGCAAGATGGTCAACCCACAAGTTTCCGGTGGATCCATGGAGTTGCTAAGCGGCAAACATTGTCTTCTGAACTTCGTCACACTCGAATACTCCGAATTTAGACTCCATGGAATGAAGCCATTGATCTGCTTCCACAGGTTTGGTGGCTTCAGTAAAGATTGGCGGTTGAGTCGCCAAGAAATCCAGATAAGTGTTCTGAGGTGGAATGACTTGTTGCGTGTTCTGGAGTACGCCCTGTTGTACCAAGGCTTGGAGTAAGCGTGTATTCTCTTGAGTCGCTACTTGAAGTAGCCTGGCGTTCTCCTTGTTAGACTCAACAATCCAAGTCATAAGATCCATCCATCCCGTGGATGGTGGTTCCAACGGTGGAATAGAAGCATCACCGCCTCGGCGAGAACTCCCGGCCCTACTTCTAGAGCGAGTATGAACCATACTGCAAAAATATATTTGAGATGAGTAAAACATGAACTTAGCAGTATGTGAGACTAATGAAAACATGAATATGTCAAAACTTTATGAAAGCAGTAACAAAATACATGTTTACACAACTCCTTAGAGTAGGCTAACTAACCAGCCTATCTGTACAGAACAGACCTTTATGCACTAACTCCAGATTTTGATCCGGTTAACAGAATTTTCATAACTCATGTTGAATACCAAAGTTAAGGTTAACTTAAATATATTTCCAACGAGTACTCATATGCCTCCAGATCATCTCTGGATCAAAAGTTATTATTCTCCAAATTTGACAGAATTCCTGGATAAAATTTGCCAGCATCTCCTTTGTATGTGGCTGATTTTATCACAGTTGTATATGCAAATACAACAAGAATCTGATCAAACTTTGAACTACAACAATGCTGAAAATTTCATAAAATTTCCAACGGTGTAACATAGGCTCCTTAAGAATTTTTCTACAGAAAGTTATGGCTTAAAAACAGAAAGGTCCATAGAGGTTTTGCTGCTGTCCTGGTTCTGGACAGTTTACCTTCAACTGGACTTTCCACCAATTTAACTTGTGATTTTGCTCTGGAGGTATACAAAGAAGTTGTAGAGCACTCGAAAATATTTCCAGAACTGTATCATACACCCTACTTGGTTAAATCTACTCAGAGTTATGCTCTGTCCAATTCCAGCAAGAATTCCTGCTGAAAACAGAGCCCTCTGTTTTTGAAATCTTTGAAGCCTAATCATCCTCTCATTTGAATGTTAGCTCAAAATAAGCCTAATATTTGTTAAAACTTCCATTTTTAGTTGAGTCATTTCTTCATATGGAAGAGGTTATTAACTTCAGTACGGCGTCGATGCACCGTAAGAAGCATGTCGGTACTACGTAGCCTCTCAAAAGAAAAATCCTAACCGGATTATACCAACGTAATCATATCATAGGTGGCACTAAAATGGTCACTCGCAAGGGTAATCTACTCGTACTACGGTTTCGTGGTTAAACCTGCATTAGTCACACACAATTGTCTGGTACGGCGACACACCGAACCCGGTCCCAATACATTCGTACACCCGTCCATCATCACTCGCACAGGTGTTCTCAAGCCAAACACGCCTTGAGCTACGTGTTCACGTTACTAACCACGTGACGGGGTCTCCCGAACACGCCAGGAAAGGGTGTTGCTCGAATACCCCAAACGACATGAAGAGTCGTAGAGGATACTAAAGCTGGCCGGGTTACCTGCCACCCGTGGGGCTCCACCCTTCAGCATGTGCGCACTGGTGGACAGCGCTTACGTGCACCCCCCCCCCAAGACATAAAATGTCCCTAGATGCACAATTTTGTGACATAACAAATAAGTTAGGTTGCCACCTTCATATTAGGCTAATAGTAATCCTTATGTGGGCCTAGTACCGTAACCTAAATTTTTGTCGTAATACGATCCTTATTCTGTGTGCTATTACCAATGCGGCTCTGATACCACGCTGAGAGGGACCACGCCGCCCATTCAATCACGGGGACGTGCCACTCGCCCGGGAATTACATAAGGTAGTGCCGTGTTGTGCGGCACCCAACAGCACACATATAAGGAACAATGTATTACATAAAACAATAGCGGAATCTTACAAGTTTTTATTTGCAAATAGTTTACATCAAGTAGCTACAGCGGAAGTCTATAAATGGCTCACGTCGAATAACTAAAGAGCACTCTAGAAGAGGTCCAGCCCATAGACTTCTCTCGCTAGCAACACGAAGACAACAGCAGCGGATGGGTTCTCAATGTGTTAAACGACTCGGAAGTCTCCGAGTCTCACCGGACAACCTTCTTCTTAGCATCGATGTTAACCTGAAAAACCACTCATATAGCAAGCGTGAGCACATAGGCTCAGCAAGACTGATCCGTCTCTCCTAAAAAAGGAACTCTACATGCACGACGGTTGCAAGTAGGTTAGCTAGATTTGCATAAAGGACTCGCCTAATGTAGATCCTTAACTTTTAGATTTTAAGCCTCATTGTACAGACCTTGAGCTGAACAGCATCGCAACTCCACAATCAAACAAGAAACGCTTTGTTGCGATGCTTCTTGCACAAAGTGAACTAAAGTTTAATGAGCACTATCTCTAATTCAAGCATGGTTCCCGTACAACTTAAATCACAGCCTTATCAAGTTCAAAAGAAACCATTCAGTTGTTACTACGTCAAGATGCAGTGGGCAAGTATGCTCATATGACCGCGAGCGATGGTGATTCGAATCAGTACACACCCGGACTACACGACACGTACATCCGTACTCCGAGTTGTTGGCAGCAACCTCGACTGACGTTGTACACGGCCACCTTTCCTAAGATCTTCCACACAGGACGCAGGCTAACTTCCCCGAGTACGCAAGCTCCCTCAAGGTACATACCCGCAGTGGTATGTTCTTGAGCGAGTTACCTCCTGCTACCCTAATGCCGAAAGCCTAATACAGTTAAAAAAGTTCCAATGTGGATCTCCCGAGGTACATCGGTTTCCTGGGTCCCATATAGTCAGTATGTGCCCGGTACACTACTCAAACTTGTCCAACAGGGCCAAGCACGGACGGGCCTTAACCAACACAGGCAGGGCTATGCACGCACGGTCCGCAGCCTGCTGCATCTAAACCTCCCTACCCGGTCTCCATTTCTTATGTGTGAACTTTCCTCATTGTTTCTATACTTGATCCGCTCCGAATAAACCAGCCCTAAAATCGCGAGTAGATTCCAACTACTCGACTTCTACCAGATCTTTCCTACTAACATTTAGCGTAGCCAAATCCACTCAAGGAGGTGCTATTCTACCCTTTCTCTCTTAGGTATTTCTGGTATGCAGTTGGGTTTTCATTATCAACTAGACTTCATGCAATCAAACAATTCAAAGCTATGATCTCTAGAAATACTTTATAAAACTGTTCAAATGCAAACCGGGGCTTGCCTGTTTTGCAGGTAACTAATATAAACAGTTAGTGAAGATCACTTGAGGCTTGATCACTTGCTTTCCTCCCTCCTTGATCTTCACTTCAATTCCTTCTCACGTTCTCACGTAAATGCTACACGGTATGAATATGCATATGTATTTCATTGTAAAGCTTTTGCTAATAAGCTCTAGTGACAAGTTTAAAAACTGGAACTCTGTTTAAGAATTTAAAATGACACTGGTGCTAGTGGTTTGGGTTGGGTTTAAGCAACATGATCAAGTGATAAGTGTTTTCTCCACTTGTGTGTTGATCACCTTAAGAGGTTGAACAGAACAGTGGTGATCCATAACTCCAATGGAGATGAAAATTTTCATGTGAGTTCCTTGTCACAAGAAAGTCATCTGGACCAAAATTTAGCACTTTTCATTGAGTGGTTTATTCAGAACAATTCTCTAAGTAATTATGCAAAGAGGAATTAATTCTGAGGTAACACCCATGTTCATGTCAAACTTAGTGAACTAATATTTCAATTATAGTTCATAGAGTCTGCATGAATTTCCTAGGATTTTTGGAGCTAAGAATTGCCCAGAACTGAATTTCAAAGTTTTGGGAATTCACTGAAAATGTTTCTGTATTCATTTGAACACAGGAACTTGAAACCTGAATTCTCCTAACAAAATCAACTCCAAATGATCCGAAATTTTACAGGGGTTCATTAACAACCTAAAGAATACTCTGGCAAAATTTGAAGATTTTTGGATGAACAAAACTTCCTCTAAAATTCTTTTGCTGAAAAGCTTTAAAGAATTTTCCAGAATTAAATAATCACTTTCATACAAATTGGTTTGCATATTTTGATATAGTTTGTCAACCTGAGTCTAACCCAATTTGAATCACTAAATTTGGAGTTTACTAGCAAAAGTTATGCTCTTCTAAAGTTTGGAGAAAATCTGGAATTTGAATTAAATCGGGAAAAATTCAAACACTGACGGTGGGTCCAGGGGACACGTGTCTAGTACCGGGACAGTGCCACACGGGGCCACAGGTTTATTTCCCGTGCTTTCACAGCTGATTCGAGCCCACATACGATCCCACACCCGGTTTTCCTCTCACTGACAGCGGGCCCGGGCCCGATCGTCGTCTACCTCGCGCCTCCCGGGCGGTAGCGCCGCCGAGCTCGCCGGTTTTCAACTTCCCGGCCCTCTCTCGAGCTGCCACTCTCTGCTAGGCCCTAGAAACATGCGAGGAACATGATGGAATGATTTTCCCGGACCGGCAAAGCCTCCAAACTACCTCGCAACCGTGCAGCGGCTCGGTGGAAGTTTGGCGACGTTACCCCGACGCCGTAAGCCCTCCAAGCTTCGGTTTCCAAGCCCTAGAGCACCGGTGGATGCTAGGGAAGGTCGACATGGTGATGAAACAGCCCTGAGATGGCTCTAACATAGCTTTCATTGTGCGCCCGAATCTTCCCGCCATAGCTGACGTCTGGAAGATTGGAAATACGTCGTGCACAGTGGGTTTCACGCTAGGTTTTGTGAAGCAAACTTATGCGCCATCAAGTCTAGTTCCTGTGTGTGAAGTTTCGTAGACTCTAAACAAGAATCAACCGGGAATTTCAATGTTCCTGACCTGAAGGTGATTTTGCACCGACCGGAAGAAAACTGCAAAATTCGTTGTCGACGATCAACCTTTTGGCTCAAGCTTCGAAGGTGAGCTGTAGGAAGGTCTTGCGCATCTAGAGGAGGTCTTGTTCGGTCATGACAAGCCCTGGGTGAGGCTGTCCACGAGAGCCTCCCGTTGCGGTTTCTTTCGGCCGCCGCGGAAACACGGTGCTCTCGGTTTGTGGTTGCTGAGCTCATGTGGGGATGGTGCGAGGAGGTCGTGGGGAGTCCCGTGGTGCCGTTTTGCTGCTCAGCCGAGGCTCGCACGCAAGTTTTGCGGGTGGCCGAGGGATCGAGAGAGCAGCGACAATGGCTCGGTTGTTTTCTTGCAAGAGGAAGAAGGAACAGCGAGGGTCTCGGTGCTGTGGATGAAAGGAACACGGTAGTGAGGGAAAAGCACTCAGACACCTCTCCAGCGTGATGAAAATCGATGAGGAGGTGTCTCGGCTGCCCTCGGTGTCGCCCGCGCTCTGCTCGAGTCTGACTCGCGTGAACCGACTGAAGAAACAAAACAGAGACTGCACTCTGAAGATCTTTTGCAATTTATCTACCTCAATGACATGTGGGTCCTACCACAGCTCCCTCTTATCCTCTAAAATATCTCCAAAAATTTGCAAATGGTAAAATTAAATTGTGGGAGTTCAAATCTGAGGTGCATTTGGATAATTGGGCAAGTTTCATCCAAATTCAAATGATGTTTGAATTCTTTGCTATTTAAAGTCCATTTTTGAAAAATGAGTTGCAAAACATTTCAAACATTCATGAAACTTTGCATAGCCACTAATTTGGACCTAAGAAATTCAAGTATGAAATTTAATTTTAACTTTGGCTGGTGCAAATGGGATTTTTAGCACAACAGTTTGAAAATCATTGTGTTGCCCTCATTTGAATTTTGAGTTTGAACAAATTTGTTCCAAAATCTGAATTTAGCTTTCTCACACATATGGGAACTTCCCACCTTGGTTCCAAATCCCTTTTGGGTTCCAAGTATTCAAGTAAATATTTGAACTTGTGTGAAGGGAGCTCTCATGTGTATTATCACATGTGAAAAAGTTTAAACAAGTCCCATTTTTCATACACATGAAACCAACTTTGTGCAAACATAAGTTTCTTTGTATTCATATTTTGGGACCTTTACATAAGGCTATGTGGGCCCAAATCAGGAAAGTCGGTAAACCTCACAAACTCGGTCCAGGGCGACCAGATGGAACCTTGACGGAATACACGCTCGGACGGTGCAACTTGATGGTTTTGCATGCGCGGATGGCCATCCATGTCGAAATTTGGAAAGCCAATAAAACTCATGAACTCAAGTCCCGGGACGCCGGACTCGACCTTGACAGAATACACGTTCGGATGGTGCAACTAGAAGGTTTTGCATGCGCGGATGGCCATCTGGGTCAAAATTCAGAAAGTCAGAAAAGTCGTTAAACTCGCTAACTCGGGGTCTCGAGCGGCTGGATGGGACCTTGATGGAATACACGTTCGGATGGTGCAACTAAATGATTTTGCGTGGATGGCCATCTAGGTCGAAATCGGGAAAATCGGTAAAACCCACAAACTCAGGTCCCGAGCGGACGGACAAAACCTTGATGGAATACACGCCTTGACGGTGCAACTTGATGGTTTTGCATACATGGATAGCCATCTAGGTCAAAATCAAGAAAGTCGGGAAAGTTAATAAAACTCACGAACTCGGGTCGCAGACGATCGGACGGGGTCTTGATGGAATTCACATTCGTATGGTGCCACTTGATGGTTTCGCATGCACGGATGGCCATCTGGGTCAAAATTGGGAAAGTCGGTAAACTCATGAACTCGGGTCCCGGGCGGCAGGACGGAACCCTGATGGAATACAGGTCCGGACGGTGCAACTTGATGGTTTTGCATGTGCGGATAGACATCTGGGTCAAAATCGAGAAAGTCGGGGAAGTCGGTAGAACTCACGAACTCGGGTCCTGGGCGGTCGGACGAGACGTTGATGGAATACACTTGCGGATGGTGCAACTTGATGGTTTTGCATGCGCGGATGGCCATCTGGGTCAAAATCAAGAAAGTCGGAAAAGTCGGTAAAACTCACGAACTTGGGTCTCGGGCGGCCGGACGAGGCTTTGACGGAATACACGTCCCTACGGTGCAACTTGATGCTCTTGCAGGCGCAGATGGCCATCTGAGTCAAAATCGAGAAAGTCGGTAAAATTTATGAACTCGAGTCCCGTGCGACCGGTTGGGACCTTGACGGAGTACACGTTTGTACGGTGCAATATGATGGTTTTGCATGCGCGGATGGCCATCTGGGTTGAAATCTGGAAAGTCGGGAAAGTCGGTGAAACTTACAAACTCGGGTCCTCGGTGGCCGGATGGGACCTTGACGGAATACATGTCCGAATGGTGCAACTTGTTAGTTTTACATGCCCGGGTGGCCATCTGGGTCGAAATCGAGAAAGTCGGGAAAACTCAAAAACTCGGGTCCCGGGCGACCAAACAGGAACTTAATGGAATACACGTCTGGGCGGTGCTACTTGATGGTGTTACATGCGCGGATGGCCATCTGGGTCGAAATCGGGAAACTCGGGAAAACTCACAAACTCGGGTCTCGGGTGTACGGACAGGACCTTGACGGAATACACGTACGAACTGTGCAACTTGATGGTTTTGCATGTGCGGACGGCTATTTGGACACAAATCGGGAAAGTCGGTAAAACTCATGAACTCGAGCCAAGGCGGCCCGATGGAACCTTGACGGAATACACGTTTGGACGGTGCAACTTGATGGTTTTGCATGCGCGGATGGCCATCTATGTCGAAATTTGGAAAGTCAATAAAACTCATGAACTCGGGTACCGGGACGCCGGACTGGACCTTGACGAAATACACGCACGGATGGTGCAACTGGAAGGTTTTGCATTCGCGGATGGCCATCTGGGTCAAAATCCATAAAGTCGTTAAAACTAACTAACTTGGGGTCTCGAGCGGCTAGATGGGACCATGATGGAATACACGTTCGGATGGTGCAACTAAATGATTTTGCTTGCGCGGATGGCCATCTAGGTCGAAATCGAGAAAGACGGTAAAACTCACGAACTTAGGTTCCGTGCGACCGGACGGGATCTTGAAGGAATAAACGTCCGGACGGTGCAACTCGATGGTTTTGCATGCGTGGATGGCCATCTGGGTCATAATCAAGAAAGTTGGGATAGTCTTATAAAACTAACGAACTCGGGTTCCGGGCGGCGGGACAGGACCTTGACAGAATATACGTTCGGATAGTGCAACTTTATGGTTTTGCATGCACAAATGGCCATCTGGGTCGAAATCGAGAAAGTTGGGAAAGTCGGTAAACTCACAAACTAGGATCCTGGGATGTTGGACGGGTCCTTGACGAAATACACGTCCGGATGATCCTACTTGATGGTTTTTCCTGCTCGGATGGCCACAATCGGGAAAGTCGGTAAAACTCACAAACTCGGGTCCCGAGCGGCCACACGGAAGCTTGATGGAATACACGTCTTGACAGTGTAACTTGATGGTTTTGCATGCACGGATGGCCATCTGGGTCAAAATCGAGAAAGTCGGGAAAGTCGATAAAACTCACAAACTCGGGTCCTAGACGGTCGGACGGGATCTTGACGGAATACACATTCGGATGGTGCCACTTGATGGTTTTGCATGCGTGGATGTTCATCTAGTCAAAATCGGAAAAGTCGGGAAAGTCGGTAAAACTCATGAACTCAGGTCCCGGGCGGCCGGACGGAACATTGATGGAATACAGGTCCGGATGGTGCAACTTGATGGTTTTGCATGCGTCGATGGATATCTGGGTCGAAATCGAGAAAGTCGAGAAAGTCGGTAAAACTCACAAACTCGGGTCCCGGGCGTCCGGATGGGACATTGACAGAATACACTTGCGGATGGTGCAACTTGATGGTTTTGCATGTGTATATGGCCATTTGGGTCAAAATCAAGAAAGTCGGGAAAGTCGGTAAAACTCACGAACTTGGTTCTCCGGCGGCCGGACGGGGCCTTGACGGAATACATGCCCGGACGGTACAACTTGATGGTTTTGCATGCGTGGATGACCATCTGGGTTGAAATTGGGGAAGTCAGGAAAACTCATGAACTCGGGTCCCAGAACACTGAATTGGACCTTGACGGAATACACATTCAGATGGTGCAACTGAAAGGTTTTCCATGCGCGGATGGCCATCTGAGTCAAAATCTAGAAAGTCGGGAGAGTCGGTAAAACTCACTAACTCGGGTCCCGAGCAGCCGGACGGGACCTTGATAGAATACACGTTCGGATGGTGCAACTTAATGGTTTTGCATACGCGGATGGTCATCTGGTCGAAATCAGGAAAGTCGGTAAAACCCACAAACTCAGGTCCTGGGCGGCCGGACGGGACCTTGACGGAGTACACGATCGGATGGTACAACTTGATGGTTCTGCATACGCGGATGGCCATCTAGGTCGAAATCGAGAAAGTTGGGAAAGTTGGTAAAATTCATGAACTCAGGTCCCGGGAGGCTGGGCAGAATACAGGTCCGGACGGTGCAACTTGATGGTTTTGCATGCGAGGATGGCCATATGGGTCAAAATTGAGAAAGTCGGGAAAGTCGGTAAAACTCACGAACTCGGGTCTCGGGGCCAGATGGGGCCTTGATGGAATACAGGTTAGAATGATGCAACTTGATGGCATGGCATGCGCGGATGGCCATCAGGGTTGAAATTGGGAAAGTTGGTAAAACTCACGAACTCACGTCCCGGGCGGCCGGACGGGACCTTTACAGAATACACATTCGGATGGTACAACTTGATGGTTTTGCATGCGCGGATGGCCATCTGGGTCGAAATTGAGAAAGTCGGGAATGTCGGTAAAACTCATGAACTCGGGTCACGGGCGGCCAAACAGGAACTTAACGGAATACATGTTTGGGCGGTGCAAATTGATGGTGTTGCATGTGCGGATGGCCATCTGCGTCGAAATCAGGAAACTCAGGAAAACTCACAAACTCGGGTGACGGGCGGCACGACAGGACCTTGACGGAATACATATCCGAATGGTGCAACTTGAAGGTTTTGCATGTGCGGACAGCTATGTGGGCCCAAATTAGGAAAGTCGGTAAAACTCACAAACTCGCGCCAGGGCGGCCGGATGAAACCTTAACGGAATACACGTCCGGACGGTGCAACATGATGGTTTTGCATGTGCGGATGGCCATCTATGTCAAAATTTGGAAAGTCAGGAAAACTCATGAACTTGAGTGCCGGGACGCTGGACTGGACCTTGACGGAATACACGTTCGGATGGTGCAACTGGAAGGTTTTGCATGCGTGAATGGCCATCTGGGTCAAAATCAAGAAAGTCGGGAAGTCTTTAAAACTCATTAACTCGGGGTCTCGAGCGGCTGGATGGGACCTTAACGGAATACACATTTGGATGGTGTAACTAAATGATTTTGCTTGCGCAGATGGCTATCTGGGTCGAAATCGGGAAACACGGTAAAACACACGAACTAGGGTCCCGTGTGACCAGACGGGACCTTGACGGAATACACGTCTGGACGGTGCAACTTGATGGTTTTGCATGCATGGATGGCCATCTGGGTCATAATCGAGAAAGTCGGGATAGTCTTATAAAACTCACGAACTTGGGTCCCGAGCGGCCGGACAGGACCTTGACGGAATATACGTTTGGATAGTGCAACTTGATGGTTTTGCATGCACAAATGGTCATCTGAGTCGAAATCGAGAAAGTCTGGAAAGTAGGAAAACTCATGAACTAGGATCCTGGGATGTTGGACGGGTCCTTGACGGAATACACATCCGGATGATCCAGCTTGATGGTTTTTCATGCTCGGATGGCCATTTGGGTCAAAATTGGGAAAGTCGGGAAAGTCGGTAAAATTCACAAACTCAGGTCCCGAGCGGCCGGACTAAACCCTGATGGAATACACGTCTTGACAGTGCAACTTGATGGTTTTGCATGCGCGGATGGCCAACTGGGTCAAAATCGAGAAAGTCAGGAAAGTCGGTAAAACTCACGAACTCGGGTCCCGGACGGGTAGACGGGATCTTGACGGAATGCACATTCGGATGGTGCCACTTGATGGTTTTGCATGCGCGGAGCCATCTGGGTCAAAATCGGGAAAGTCAGTAAAACTCATGAACTCGGGTCCCGGGCAGCCAGACGGAACATTGATGGAATACAGGTCTTGACTGTGCAACTTGATGGTTTTGCATGCACTGATGAACTTCTGGGTCGAAATCGAGAAAGTCGGGAAAGTTGGTAAAACTCACAAACTCAGGTCCCGGGCGTCCGGACAGGAACTTGACGGAATACACTTGCGGATGGTGCAACTTGATGGTTTTGCATGTGCGGATGGCCATCTGGTTCAAAATCAAGAAAGTCGGGAAAGTCGGTAAAACTCAAAAACTCGGGTCTCGGGCGGCCGGACGGGGCCTTGACGGAATACACGTTCGTACGGTGCAACTTGATGGTTTTGCATGCACGGATGGCCATCAGGGTCGAAATCAGGAAAGTCGGTGTGACACCTGGTTCTGAAAAATAAACCAAGTGAATGCATATGTGTGCCCAGGATGTTCATCACACATACACATGTATTCCACAAACTGAATTCAGAATATAACCACGATCAAATAGTGTTTAAGTACTTTATTACAATGACTCAATGTCTCACTCATGAATATCCAGTTTATTTAGCAGCGGAAGACTCTAAATGACAACGGAAAATGGCTAAGATAGCAGGCTCCAACTTAAACTCCACAGGCATGTTGACGGTAGTGCGCAAGCCTAGTACTCCATATGTTCCTTGAAGTACTCTTCTCCTGTAGCTGATGTATATGTCAGAATGCAAAGCTGAGTACATGTCGTACTCAGAAAGTGCGGGAAAAGTATGACATATAGCTTACAACAAGGTATGGAATAAAAAGGCTCATTGCAGCAAGCAAATTTTATTTCACAAACATGGTAAAAACAACAACTATTTCTAGGTAAGTACAATCCCATCATAACCAAGTATTTCATTAACATTCTTTCATCATAATTCACCATCTATCATGTCTCAACCAGCCATTAATCTTTCTCAAGTTTATATCATACTCATAATTATTCATAACCATCTCATATTCATATAACTGGAACCAAATTCATTGTCATGACTTAAAACAGTCCCAAAGCCAATCACAATGACCATACCACAACCATACCGAATAAACATCCCAAGTTTTGCCTCTAATCATGGAAGTTGGTCAGGTGCTTGTAACCGAAAGCACGGCTATCATGATAGTTTTACACTCTACAGAGGTGGCACCACTTTACCCACAAGTTCGTGATTTTGTCACCCGTCGGCGACTAGAAAGAGCATCCATTATAGCAGTACACAACCGTCGGTGTATGACCAAGAGATCACAAAATAGCCTTTACAAAGGGGCTACTAGGATGTACGGACCCACTGAGATTTCACCGGCAGGATCGAATCTCTATTCTCCCACCCACGGGCCCCCTCTTGTGCCATGCAGTTCCCAGGGCAGTCCCTCTTGACTTCCATTCCCCGCACCATCCAACGGTCCATAACAAGCTAGCAACACACCTAATTAGTCGGCTAAGCCGCACCCATATTTGGCCTTGAGGTGGCACTGTTTTCCTTGCATGTGCTTGCATGAACCGGTCCTTAGATCTACGGCAAGCAAACTACCATATCTTTCAGCAACGTCCACAACCAAGCTTTCCTAGATCTCCCCGATTTCATGCTCATTAATATCATCAAGTTCTCATCATCATTATTCATATGGGTGCAGTAGCTAACCATGTTTTAATTCAGCTTCCTGTATCTCGTAAATTAAGCGAAGCAAAAAGAAAAAATGACCATACCCGACTCATTAACTTTCCCGGCGTCAAGGATGGTTAATAAAAAGGGTGTCCCATCATGTTGACTCAAGCATACGAGATTTCGCAAGCAAAACAGTTTTGAAAACCTGGGATCAATATGGTCAAGTGGCACTTGCCTTGCTCCCGTGGTTCATGTTGCTCAAGTGTCACGAAGTCTTGGTGCCGTAGTTCCTCGTAGACGGCCTCTTGAGCTTGTCCTTCTACTTACGACCACGCACATATAAAATTTACAGAAATCAATCATCATGCACAAACTTTACTCAAGATGCAACGGGGTAGATGAATGCAAATACTATGGTGCAGTTTTATAAAACCAGTTTGTACGTGTTCTTGCATGTTTTAATTGGCTTTCATGGGGTTTTATGATGAACAAGGGTGTAGGGATCAAGTGTGGACGTGGTGATGATCTTGACACAAGATGTAGATCAATTCCATCGTCAAAAATTGACCAAAACATTATTTGTCCACACGCCAAAAGTTTTCGCTCAAAGGGGCAAAGAAAACGGGTGCGTAGAAACAGCGGTGACGTTGTAAGAGGGGTAATGAAGACCTGCCTCACTTCCTCCTTGCGGCAGGGCCTCCCTCCTAGCAATGGCAGCAGTAGGGGATTTTTCTGCGGAGAATTATGGTGTGGTAGAATGTCGGGCTTCTTCTCCTGCGGCGGCGAGGCGTGACGGGGCTCGACGGCGGGGCTTGACGCCGGGGCTCGACGGCGGGGCTTAATGACAGCCAAACTCCGGCAAGGGAGGGCACTCAGCGAATTGGGCAGAGGGGGGGCAACTCGGCGAGTTGGGGGCAGGGGGCAACTCGGCGAGTTAGCAGGGGACGGCGGCTAAAAGGAATAGGGGGGCGGCTGGGGGTTATATTTATAAGGGGAAAAAGAGAGTCCTAGGGGTGTAAACAAAGAATCCTAGCAAGATGGGACTCAACCAAAGAGTTCTAGGGGTGGAAACAAAAAGTCCTAGCAAGATGGGACTCAACAAAAGAGTCCTAGATGTGGGGGATAGGGTTTCCCCCCCTTGCGGCCAAGGGGTCTCCCCCCTAATTGGTGCGTCCAATTTGGGGGAAAATTCCCCCGCCCCCCCCCCCAAATGTGGGGGAAATTCCCCCTAGGGGAATTTTGGGGAATTTGGGGAAATTTGGAGAAATTCGGGATGGCTCAATTTAGCTATTTTATTTCCATTTCTATCCATTTCTATGTTCCTTTGTCCATTTCTATATTCCTTTCTCTATTTCTACTTCTTTTTAAATGGTCCTCTAAATGAAAAATGTATGCAATGCATAGTGGTGAAATTGAGGGTGTTACAGTCGATAAAACTCACAAAGTAGAACCCCGGGAGGCTTAACGGGACTTTGAAGAAATACACGTCCGACCGGAACATCTTGATGGTTTTCATGATCGGATGGCCATCTACGTCAAAATCGGAAAACTCGGGAACGTCGGTAAAACTCACAAACTTAGGTCCCAGGCGGCTGGATGGAACCTTGACGGAATACACGTCTGGACGGTGCAACTTGATGGTTTTGCATGCACTGATAGACATCTAGGTCGAAATCTAGAAAGTCGAGAAAGTCGGTAAAACCATCAAGTCGGTAAAGCTCACGAACTGGGGTCCCAGGCGGCCGGACAAGACCTTGATGGAATACACGTTCGGATGGTACAATCTGATGGTTTTGCATGCGCGGATGCTGTGACACCCAGTTCCGAGAAATGAACCAAGTGAATGCATATGTGTGCAAGGATTATTCATCACACATACACAGCTTTACCATGGACTGAATTCAGAATATAACCACGTACGAATAGTGTTTAAGTACCTAATTACAATAGCTTAATGATTCAATCATGAAAGTCTAACTTTATTCAGCAGCGGAAGACTCTAAACGACAGCGGGAAATGACTAAAGACGATGGGGCTCCACTTCAACTCCACAGGCATGTTGACGGTAGTGCGCAGGCCTAGTACTCCACCTGTTCCTCAAAGTATTCTTCTCCTGCAGCTGATATATATGTGGGAATGCAAGGGTGAGTACATGTCGTACTCAGCAAGTGCGGGAAAGTATGACATGTAGCTTACAACACGGTAGGAAATAAACGGTTTCATTGCAGCAAGCAAGTTTTATTAAACAAACATGATAAAAACAACAACTATCTCTAGGTGAGTTAAATCCTATCATAACCAAGTAATTAATCATCCCTCCATCATAATTCATTATGAATCAAACCTCAACCATCTAATAAACTTTCTCAAGTTCATCTCACACTCATAAATACTCATAACCATCTCGTTTTCATAGAACCGAAACCAAACTCATTGTCATGACCAAAAACAGTCCCAAAAACCATACCCGAATAACCATCCCAAGTTTGCCTCTAATCATGGAAGTTGGCCAGATGCTTGTAACCGGAAGCATGAGTATCATGATAGTTTTACGCTCTGCAGAGGTGGCACCACTTTACCCACAAGTTCTTGATTTCATCACCCGTCGGCGACTAGAAAGAACCTCCATTCTGCCACTACACAACCGTCGGTGTATGACCAAGAAATCACAAAATATCCTTTACAAAGGGGTTACTAGAATGTACGGACCCACTGAGGTTTCACTGGCATGCTCAAATCTCCATTCTCCCACCCATGGGCCCCTCTTATGCCATGCGGTGCCCAGGTCAGTCCTCCTCGACTACCATTTCCCGTGTCATCCAATGGTCCATAACAAGCTAGCAAGACGCACTCATATTTGGCCTTGTGGCACTGTTTTCCTGGCATGTGCTCGCATGAACCGGTCCTTAGATCTACGGCAAGCAAACCACCATCTCATTCAGCAAAGTCCACGAACTAAGCTTGCCTAGATCTCCCCGATTCCATGCTCATTAACATCATCAAGTTCTCATCATCTTTAATCTTATGAGTGCAATAGCTAACCATGTTTTATTTCACTTTTCCCGTATCCCTTAAATTAAGCGAAGCAAAAAGGAAAACACCCATACCCAACTCAACAATTTTCCCAGCGAAAGGGTGGCTAACAAAACTAGTAAACTCCTATAAAAGGGTTTCCCATCAAGTTGACACAAGCATGCGATTTTTGCAAGCAAAACAGTTCGAAATCATAGGTTCAATATGGTCAAAGGGCACTTGCCTTGCTCCCGCGGTTCGTGTTGCTCAAGCGTCTCGAAGTCCTGGTGCTGTAGTTCCTCGTAGACAGCCACTTGAGCGTGTCCTTTTACTCATGACCACACAAATACAAAGATCACGGCAATCAATTATCATGCAGAAACTTTACTCAAGATGCAACGAGGTAGATGAATGCAATTCCTATGGTGCAGTTTATAAAAAATAGTTTGCACATGTTCTTGCAAGTTTTAATAAGCTTACACGGGGTTTTATGATGAACAAGGCTGTTGGATCAAGTGTGGACGTGGTTATGATCATGACTCAATTTGTAGATCAATTCCACCGTCAAAACTTGTCCGAAACATGGTCTGTCCACGTGCAGAAATTTCTGCTCGTAGAGGGTGGAGAAAACGGGTGCGTAGAAACAGCGGCGACGTGGTAAAAGGGGTAACATGGACCTACCTCTCTTCTTCCTCCTCTACTCCTTGCGGCAGGACCCTTTTCCTTGCAATGGCAATAGCTGGGGCTTTTCTTTGGAGAATGGTGAAGCTGCGGCTAGGGCAGGATGTCGGGGGCTTCTTCTCCGGCAACGACGAGGCATGGCGGAGCTTCGACGGCGTCCAAACCTCAGCAGGGGCGGCGACCAAGGCTTGGCAGTAGAGAGAGAGGGGGCGGCGACCAGGAATTATGGGGCTGAGGGTGGCAGCTAGGGGGGTTATTTATAAGGGGGAGAAAATAGCTAGAGAGGCTAGGATTTTAGCAACTCATTTATCCAAGGGCTGAGATTTAATTTAAGAAGAGGTGGGAGCTAGGGGCTGTGATTTAATTATTTATTTTCCACCAAGGGCTAAGATTATTTGGGAGAAAAAGAAAATCCAAAAAAATAAAAAGGGGATGGCTAGGGTTTCCCCCTTAGGTGGTGCGGTAAAAGGGGAGGGGACTGGCTAGGGTTTTCCCCCTAGGTGGTGCGGCCAAAATTCCCCCAAAATTTGGGGAAAATTCCCTAGGGGGGAATTTTAGGGGAAATTTAGGGGGAAATTGGGGGGGTTGGTTTGGGGAATTTTGGGGAAAATTAGGGGGTGGCCAGGTTTGGCTATTTTTATTTATTATTTCTTTTTCTTTTCTATTTATTTTTATTATTTCCTATTTTTATTTCCTTTTATTAATTTATTTGTTCCTATATTCCTTCCTTTCTTTTCTTCTTCTTTTTAAATGCTTCTATGTATGCAATACATGGTAGTAAACTTGAGGGTGTTACAAACCTATCCCTTAAAATGAATTTCGCCCTCGAGATTCAATAGAGTGGAGAAAAGATGAGCGAATTCTGACTTGGGGTCTTCCTCACGCTCCCACGTAGCTTCGGCTTCCGTGTGATGGCTCCATTGTACTTTGCACCAACGGATCACTTTGTTCCTCGTGACCATTTCCTTTATGTCCAAGATTTTGATGGGGTGTTCCGTGTAGGTCAGATCCTCCTGAAGCTCTAACTCAGCCATCGGTACTTGTTCCTCCGTCACTCTTAAGCACTTCTTGAGCTGGGATACGTGAAATACATCGTGCACGTCGGAGAGGTGCGTTGGCAGCTCTAGTTGATAGGCTACCTCTTCTCGCTTGCCCAAAATCTTGAACGGCCTAATGTCACGAGATGCCAACTTGCCTTTGACGTCAAACCGTCGTTGGCCTCGGATAGGCGACACCGTAAGATACACGAAGTCTCCAACTTCGAAGGTCAAACTCCTTCGCCTATTGTCCGTATAGCCCTTTTATCGTGACTGAGCGGCCTTCAAGTTTTCACGTATTGTTTGGACTTACTTCTCAGCGTCCTACAACACTTTGGGTCCAAACACTTGCCTTTCTCCTGTTTCATTTTAGAACAGGGGTGTCCTACACCGTCTACCATATAGTGCCTCGAAAGGTGACATTTTGAAGTTGGCTTGGTAGTTGTACGAGAATTCAGCATACGGCAAACTCTTGTCCCAACTACGCCCATGTTTCAAGACGCAAGCTCTCAGCATGTCTTCCAAAATCTGATTTATCTTCTCAGTTTGCCCGTCGTTTTGTGGTTGATATGCGGACCTGAAATTCAATCGTGTCCCCATGACTTCATGCAGTTTCTTTTAGAACCTAGAGGTAAATTGAGAAACTCGATCTGAAACTATCCTCTTCAGAACTCCGTGACGACGACACATGATTTGCTCCATATACAGCTCGGCTAATTGTGCCATGGTGTACTTAGTCCTAACAGAAATAAAGTGTGCTGATTTTGTCAATCGGTCCACGATAACCCAAATAGAGTCGTAGCCCGACTAAGTACTTGACAATCCAACTATGAAATCCATACCGATGTCTTTCCACTTCCACTCGGATACTTGACTGCGATAGACTTTTTTGCCACTTCACCGCGCGGCCTGCTCCGGATTGCCCTCCTCCCAAACTTACGTGCCTCGTTTCTGCCATATCTATGCTCCCCTCAGTGAGCATGTTCAAGACTCAGGGAGACCAAGACGACATCATGTTCATCTCGTAATCAGCTATCATGCAGGTTAAGACCTTGGACAAAAAATACCTGACAATGATGTTGCTTTGTCACAAGTGATTCATCTTCTCAGACGCTGGACTGACATGATACACGTTGTTAGTACACCGTTCACCGGCAAAGCAATTCCCGAGTGAGAAAAGATGAAACTAAACTCATCTCTTGGACAACGATTGCACCGAACCCGCTTAAATTTTTCTGAACTACTACCACGTCATCCTATCCAAGTGAAGGAAGTAAAACTAGAACACTAATGCTAATTCGCACAAAAAAATGCAACAGCCGGGAATCAAACCCGGGTCTGTACCGTGGCAGGGTACTATTCTACCATTAGACCACTGATGCTAATTGTACTTTGACTTTATTAACCTATTACTGAAAAAGACATAATATGCATACCTACAAAGCATATTGGTGTATTATTAGCTTGTTGCGCTCTCAGACCGCTTTTGTGTTGACCAGTCAACACAAAGATTTAGATCCTCGAGTTGTTGCCCTGGGAACACCATTCAAAAAGTGTTCAACGACTCGAGAGTTCAGCTTAATTCCAGTGTGCTGCGTCTCAGTGCTCAGTTTTTAACATTGCTGTTCTTTCACATGATCTGAAACTGGATCCGGACATCCCGGCCCGGTAACAAATTGACCCAATAACGGAGTGACTAGGGTCCAGCCCGTTAAGAGAACTGAGGCCCGAATCGAACTGGGATTTTCTCGACCTAGCCCAAGCCGCGTGGCAGGCAACGCAGGACTTAGATTTGGCACACTGCGTGCAGTAAGATTCCCAAAACGAGAAATCCTGCGGCTGCCAGGACGATAAAGCTGCCCCTCCTCCGATCCCATTCCCACCTCGCAATCCGCAACCTCGGCCGCCGCTGCTTCGCCCAAGCCCTAGCTAGGGTTTCGCCAGCCTCTCTCGATCGAGGCCACCGCCCCCCCATGGACCACTTCTCCAAGAAGCGCAAGCCCGACGAGAACGGCGCCGCCGTCTCCCCGGCCGCCGGGGCCGCCGCGCTGGGCCTCACCCGCGACGACGTCCTCCGCCTCCTCGAGCCGCTCTCCCGGGACCAGCTCGCGGACATCGCCGCCGCCGCGGCGCTCGTCTCGGCCGCAGCGCTCGACGCCGTGCGCGCCGCCGCCGACCGCGACCCGGCCCTCCGCAAGCTCTTCGTGCGCGGGCTCGGCTGGGAGACCACCTCCGACTCGCTCCGCGCCATCTTCTCCGCCTACGGCGACCTCGAAGAGGCCGTCGTCATCGCCGACAAGGCCACCGGCCGCTCCAAGGGCTATGGGTTCGTCACCTACCGCCACGCCGACTCCGCGGTCCTGGCGCTCAAGGAGCCCTCCAAGAAGATTGACGGCCGGATGACCGTCACGCAGCTCGCAGCCGCAGGCGCGGCCGGCGGGCCGTCTGGTGGGGGCGCTGGCAGCGGCGGGGCTCCCCTGGCTGATGTGTCCCTCCGGAAGATCTTTGTTGGGAACGTCCCGGCTGACATGCCTTCGGATCGACTCCTCTCTCACTTTGCCGCGTATGGCGAGATCGAGGAGGGGCCGCTGGGTTTCGACAAGCAGACGGGCAAGTTCCGTGGATTTGCGCTCTTTGTATACAAGACGCCTGAGGGTGCACAGGCCTCTCTAGTGGATTCTGTGAAGGTGATTGACGGCCAGCAGCTTGTATGCAAGCTTGCGATAGAGGGGAAGAAGGGTAAGCAGTTGCAACCCCAGCAATCTGGGCCTGCCGGCCAGCAGCAGCAGATGATGCAGGGTGGCCCTCAGGACATGCCGGGTCCTGGGTTTGGACTTAGCGGACCACAGATGAGTGCACAGTATGGTGGCCCTGGGGGTGCTATGCCCTCCTTTGGTGCTTTCGGTGGCCCTGGGGTTGGTGGGCTTGGGGGTCCAAACCCTTACTCAAACCTGCAATCTAACATGGGTGGAGGGGTTGCAGGTGGTTTAGGGTCAATGGGAGGACAGATGCCTACCGGGTTGGATGCTGGGGCTGGTGCATTTGGCTCTGGGGGAATGGGCGGCGGCTCTTTTAGGGGATCATCTCAGTTTGGGGCTAGTGGGATGGGGCCTTATGGTGGCTTAGGAATGGGAGGAGCTTCACAGCTGTACCGAATGCAACAGGGAGGTGGCTATGCTGAGGGTGGGAATTACCCTCTTCCGGGATCTGGTTTCCGTGGCCAGGACCCTCAAGGCGGGATGTCTCCTGGGACAGTTGGCAGGGCTCCTCCAATGTACCCCAATGTGCCGCCTTACTTCTAAGGAGTAAGGTATTTTTGACATCCCTTGCATGTATGTTTAAATTGCATAGCTCATTTCTGTGGGATGTTAGCTTTTGAAACTTGATAGTGTAGTGAATCATGTTGATTGGTAGATGCATGGCATTAGCTTTTAGAGATTAAACTTGACTATTGTTTTTGTAGATCAAATTAATTGCATTGTTTGCTACTGCCCTTTTTGAATCTTTGCGACTAAAGGGTCATTTTTTCATTGATTAGTTAAAGTTTGGATGATCTGTTAGAGAGTTAAACCAATTTGAAAAGTGAGTTTAGATTGGTCAGCATGAGCTCAAGCTATGAATGTTAACTTCTATACCACAACTCCACAAGTTTTGTTATTGTTTTGTTTCTCCTTTCTATAACTTTTTTTCTGGGTGTTTGAATGTATCCTTTAGCTTCCTTGATAACCTAAAGGGTTCAGAGCAGCCTTTGGATATTAATGGTTGTTTATGTGACATGAAGTTGGTCCCTCTGCATTCGTTACTTTCGCTGTTTCCCACGTGCTTTGGTTCTAATTGCAGTTGTGGGCTCTTGGTTACTTGTTAGGATATTCAAGCTTTAATATCTTGATGTGTTTTTTTCTTGATGACCGATAAATTTGAATGCAGTTATGATACTTTATCCAACTGCATTGGGTAGTAGTTCATCATTGTAATGCTTCAAGGCTAAAGTGATGTGAACTTGGAATGCATCACGTTTTTTCTTTATCAATTATCACATTTGATGAATTCGTCTGAGCTTTGTTATGGATCTGCTTTGTGTTTCATCAAAAATATGATCACGGTTGATCAGTTCTACAGTTCTGGATTTTGGCAATATTTTTGAATTTTTCTTGCTTTTAAATTTATTCAAAATAATTGCACATAAAAAACACAAAGCATTTTCTGAATTTGCTAGAAGCTAATGCAGCCTTGAGAAACCATCATAGCATTTTTTATGCCTTATGTTTAAAGTACATAAAACATTCTCTAAACTAGTACAAAAACTTAGTGAAAAGCATGTTGTATCAAATTCTTTAATTTTTTCTTGCCTAATGCCCTAATTTCTGTATTTATTTTTGCACCCAGCTGAATTATTGATTGAGTTCTAGTGAATGTGTGACTCAGGTGTGTGACAACTCTTGGAGCTTGTGCTTGAAATGGTTGTGCTGAATTCAGAAGTGTTGTCTGCTTACATGGATGTCTTGCATATTCTACCCTAGCTCTGGTCTGGATTTTGGAATGCAGTTGCAGTCAATTTTCGCTGTTAAGGGATAAATCAAGCTAGCGTAGCATTTCTTGATAATGCTTCACATGTACTTTCTTTATGATTTCTTTGCGTTCTTTATGATTTCTCTCTATCGTGTGTTTTTGTACGACGTTCCTTTATAAGTAGCTTGTGATCTGTTCGGTCCTGTGGCTCTATGTTGAAACTTTGCTCGTGAGTTGTGAGGACAGCGTAAATGTATGATGGATGATTGTAATGCGCTTTTTCATTACCTAGAACTTTCGTATTGTCTATTTGCTAAGAACTGCAGAGCTACTCCAAAACAAACCTCAAGTTAGTGTTATATGCGTTTCTTGAAGCTTAGATAGTGATATTCGGAAGTTTGATAGATTTGAATGGTGGATACTTGATGTAACCAGTGATCTTGTGTATTTTTCTTGGTCACATGACTCTTTTTTTTGGTGAGGATTCCAGTTCAATAGCTACTTACAGATGGGTTTAGCCTGTGTCTTTGATAGTTTGAGTTTCTTTATTTTTGTTTGATGGACTGCCTTCTCACACTAGCAGTTGAAACCTGAATTTGGTAAACCATTTTTAGGTTTGAAAAATGCTTTTTACTGACACATGCCACTGCTGGTTGAATTTTGGACAAGTTGAATCGAATGTCTGTCATTGTTGATGCACACTTCCCAGCAACAGTGGTGACAAGCTATGCTGACACAATAAAAGCCTAGTTAGGAATGTGATAACAAAAGTTGATGATCTATTGTTTTATATTTCGAGCTGTTATGTTTATCTAGCTACCATACTGAAACCACAGACGGCATTTGCTGACAGGCACTGTTTGCTTCTGTTTAGCATGTGCTGCTGTTTGCAACCATGTACTACAATTATTGATATTGATGATGATTTCTGCATTTGGTAATTTGTTTGATTGCTTAGCCTATGAAGTGTTGTTTGCTCGAACCAGTTGGAGAAGTGCCGTTTGCTCGTTGATCTACCATACTTTTTCCTGTCGTCTTTAATATAACAAAGCTACCTTGACTTTGTATTATTGATACACCATTAACAAAATAAGGCGAAAGAATTCATGTCTGTATACTGAGTGTTTTGATTCATCCTAGCAATTGTACATTAGAGGGAGGCCTCTTCAGGGAGGCAAGCAAAAGCACATTCCAGGTATCCGGTAGCCCTGGTAGGCACCAATGACTGCAATCACCGTATTTGATTGGTTGTTGACGTTGCTGTGTGCTCAATGGTTTCCCTTCCCTGTTAATGGTGTAAAGTGATGGGTGCGCGTCTATCCTAAGCTCAGAGAGGTGTGTGATGTTCAAATATGTAACTGGCGTTCTCATGGTCCTTATGTTCCCCTCGACTAGGGACACCAAGCTTTTTGGAAACGATGGAGTTATCGTCCCGTTGTAGATGGGAGACGTTTGGTTGTGGCACCAGTTTGTCCTGCACAGTAGAGATGGTGTATTTTTCGTTAGCTTCGTGTAAACATAGCCTATATCTGTCGGTTGTGAAACAGTGTTGCAAAACATGTGGTACCACTTGTGTTCAGGGGAGACGCTTCGGAAGAAGACCCTTGTTCTGTTCTGGTTCACATTGCGGTCGATCCACCTAGCCCAGGTACTCAGCGCTGTGTTGAAGGCTTCCTCTCCTGACATGTCGACCGTCTTGCCGTCCCTCTCGAGATGGTGCCACCTAAAGCAAGATGCTTGACTAAGTGGTGCGGGAGAATAGAGGTCGAAGAGCTGCAAAGACTTACGCCCTGAGCTTGCCAGTGTGAGTCCACCAGTGGCCGGTGTTGTAGACGAGGACGTCCGCTCCAAGGGTCCGCTGGAGCATGGGCGGCAGCTGGTCCAGCTTGAGCGCCCGTATCCCGTTGCTCTTTGTTTGGAGGCTCACGAGGAACGGGCTCCAGAAGAACTCCACGGAGCAATTGTAATCCTGTTTCATCAGAATTTGTATGAGCCAAGTGTTACATTATAAAAAATATTGTCCTGTTCAAATTGTTCATGTTGGCGCCGTGCTTTGAAATGCGTTCAAAATGACAAAATCTATCGACGATAGATGACAATTCTAAATGCTGTTTCTTTAGAATTCTTTTCCAGGTGCTGTTTGGAGTAGTAAGCTTGATGACCCGGAAATGCGCGCAGATTACGTGATTAGTTGACTGGGTTAACAGTGTCCTACCTACCTCAACGCCATCTTATGCACCAGAGTCGTCGAGCGCCGAACGTGAAAAATTGCATGGGTTCCAGATGGATGACGTACCATGGCGCGGAAGATCTCGGCGCCGGCGTCTTGGACGATGCGCGTCCGCGACCGGTCCGGCACCGCCGCGTAGAGGATGCATGCGAGCGATTCCCACATGTTGCGGTTGAGCGAGTCGCCGACGAACACCAGCCGCTTGTCCCGGCACAGCTCCAGCGCCTCTGCGCCGCCCATCCTTTGGAGCGGTCGAGGACAGTGTCAGAATCAAGATGGCGCGCATGCCCCTGCGCGTTTATAGCTCGTGTGACGTTGGCTAACCTCGTGCGGCCGGCGCATCCCCTCGGCCGCCACCGCCACTGCTCGTAGCCGGAGTCCGGCCGGCCGTTGCGGCGGCAGGCCACCTGGTCGCTCAGGAACGGGCACTCCGCCGCCTCGTACAGCGGGTACCACGCGTCGTCGTCGCGCACCCAGGCGCCGTCGAACATGTCGCAGTCCCCGTCATCCTCCTCTTCCAACGCCGGGGCCGGGGCCGGGGCAAGGCCGGCATCCTCCTGCTCCTCCTCCTCGTCGCCCTGACCACGTTCAGGGTCCGGCGCCGGCGCAACCACGGCGGCGTCGTGACGTCCACCAGGCGGTTCGGCACGCGGCACCGGCCCGACCTTCTGCACGGTGGAAAGGCGGTCCCACGGCGCCGCGCGCGCCTGGAACGGGCTGTAGCCGACGGCGACGACGAGGGCGATGGAGAGGAGGGAGAGGCAGGCGAGGGAGCACAGCGGGGTGGCCGCGGCCCATTTCTTGGAGGCGGCCTCCATGTCGCTAGCCAGCCAGTGAAGCAAACCAAACCCGGATTCGTATTGCCAGGTCCTTGGGACAGCCGTTGATTACATAGCCAGCGAAGCCAATCGAAGGACGGGGAAGCGGGCGAGCGATGCGTGGATCCGCGGCGCCGGGGAGGTTTTGGTGAGGAGGGGTTGGGGTTTTGGTTTGGGATGGAACATGCTGCAGCCGTTCTTTTGTACTCTATTCTTATAGCAGCACGATGCTCTCTCTCTCTCTCTCTCTCTCTCTCTCTCTCTCAAGCTTTCTCTCGGTCTCGTGACTGTGAATGATAGTTGGCCGTGTGTTACCGTGTCCTGATTAATGGGTTGTATCGTGCCTGACGTGTCGCATAATATCCTAGTGCCCCCTAATCAAGTGGCATAGCCGTGTTAGAAAAGGTAGTACTTTTTAGCGTAGCTGAATGGGCACACGAGTTGTTTTTACCGGCCGCACCACAGGAGTACAGTGTCCCGATTCTCTACTGGCTACTCTCCCGCCGATTTTTTGGGTTTCCCAAATTGCGATCGACGTCGACAATTTTAAGTTAAAGATGGGCGCCCATATCACGTGCAGCAACGCCGGACGCTCGATCGCCTGTGGCGTGCGTGCATGACGGGCAGCAAAAAGCTGGATCTCTCATCTATGGAAGAAGATACACGTGGGGCGAGCGAAGCCATCGCTTAAAGAATCGGCAACGTTTCAGTACCCGCGGGGAGGTTTGCTCGAGTGCGCATCATGCCTCGCGCCTGCCGTGATCATGGCGGCGCGGATAATTCCTCGATGACGTGGGATCATGACGGGTCGTTAATACCAAGGCAAAGAGGGACATTTATTAAGGCATGTACGATGCATGGCAGTCGTGTAACACGACGGCACGTAAGACTTCTAGCTGCGTGGAGGACAGAGAACGATAGAGTGAGCGAAAGAAAAAGGAGGCCGTTGTTTCGCGAAGCAACGGACTTCAAGTTTTGTGTCACGACCACTAAAGCACCACCATTGTAAACATTGTGGTTGACACGTATGTACAACTTAGAATATTTATTTATTTTCTTTACAATTTGTTTTTTAAAAGAACTGTGAAATTACTACCAGAGACAGAAGCGGCCTACCAGCAAAGTCTCAAAAGCTAGGTTGGGTTGCGGCCCAACTCTCTTTTCTCATAGGTCGAGGCAAGTAGACCACAATCCAAACTCCTCGCTTAACGCAGCCCAGAATGGAGCCCGCATGTTGCGCGTGCCTCCACCGTGGAAGATTCACGCCACGTCAGCCACGTCACATTTTCTACCACGTCAGTCAGTCGCCACGTGTATTATTTATGGCACGTCAACTAGCACGTGTTTTTTCTGCCACGTCAATCGCCTCACGATAGGAGTGGTAATTGGGCTTGGCCCACATGCTCTTTAATAATTTATTTATATTTTTATTAAATATTAGTTTAAAAATTAATATAAATTTAGTCTGATCCTAGTTTGATCCTGTCCTTTGCATTATTAGTTTATTTTTTGTTTATCAGCTATTTAAAACGGTCTGTTATTTTTATTAAATCAATAAAAAGTCGTATATTAATAAAATCCACAGCGTCATCTCGGTGAGTGGCGCTGATGCCACGTGGGCTACTCGGCATGTGCGCCCAATCTCCACGGCGGCCGAAGAGGCAGTGCCAGTGTGCTGTGCGTGGAGCTGCACGAAGGACGCCGTTGCTTTCGGTCTGGCGCAGCGCGGCTGCTTCCTCCCTCCTCCGCACGCTGTTCGCCTCCACCCCCCCACCCGATGGCGCACGCCGCGTGCTGCCCGCGCTCTCCCTCCTACATAACCCCGCGACCCGCCTCCGTGTCCGCAAGCCGATCCCCACGCCCCGGCGCGCCGAGATCTGCGGCCTCCCGGCCCCGCCGCAGCCGCGCCATGGCCGCCCGCAGAGGCGAGCACGCCGCGACCGCGAGCGACGGCGCTCCCCCTCCCGCGCCCCCATCGCTGCTCGTCTTCTCAGGTGACCGCCTGCCTCTCAAGGGAGGGCCGGGAGGGATACTGCGGCCTGGGTGGCAAGTCTGATGGGCCTGAGTCCCGAGCGAGTGTCGCTAGTTCCGGAAATTCGGCGCTCGGGGGACGCGCCGCGGTGCGTGATTCCCGCTGGATAGCGGGTCAGTGACATTGCGTCGGCTCGTGTATGGGGTTAAGATAATGTGCATAGATAGCACTTCGGGGGAGCTAACCTTGTATGAAATTTCAGGCTCTTATATTATAATTGGTGCAGCTAGATTTTGAGAAGCTGAGGCACTGCTGGCTGGGGGGGAACAATTGATCGAAACGAGTAACTACTAGTCATATATGGCATTTCAATTGTTCTCGTTGACCTGCCACAACAAGTTAATCCATAGTCAATTGGCACTTTATAATTGCATCAGGTTAACGAATGAGGTGCATATACAATGTCCTACTAACTTAACTCAAAATATTGCAGACTTAAACGTGAAGCGTAGTTCCCTGGCAAACCTGTTATTTTTAAATTTTCCAACTTTATCTTATTGTTTCTGTTCCTTTTTAAGACAGTGTCATCATTATTTTGGAATTTAATTCAGGTGGGACAGCATTTAATGGTGTCGTTGAAGAACTGAAGAAAGTCACTACTCGTGTTGCCCATGTTCTCCCTGTTTCTGATAATGGTGGAAGCACAGCTGAGATTGTCCGCGTGCTTGGTAGGTTGTTGTTTCATACCACTGCATTTGCTTGCCTATTACTTTTGGTGGATGTTAGCCTCTGTTATGATGATGAATGTTAGCCTCTGTGTTATAGGTGGACCTGCTGTGGGAGACATAAGATCAAGATGTTTAAGATTGTCTGATGAAAGCACTTCAGAAGCGCTTTCTGTTCGGAGATTGCTTGGGCATCGCTTGCCTCTTGATCCTTCAGAAGCAAAGCTGGAATGGTAGCTTGGTCCCTCTTTTCCAAGTCAATTTAGTTTTTCTTTTCCAGTTTCCGTCTAAGTGGACAATTAATCTCTTGTTAGGAACAGAAATTAAATTGTTGAACTAATAGGTACCAGATTGTAGAAGGTGACCACTCTCTATGGGATGGAGCCTCTCGTCCATACAGAGAAACAATTCGGGCGTTTCTGGTTTACTTTCACAATGAGGTATGTTTCTCTTTTTATTTTTAGGTACTGTGTATTATTTATGTAAAAATCCCGCCATTGTAACCCTTAGGATGGCGATTAAACAATACACCCCGTTTTGTCTCTGTTATACATAATAATGGCTCTAACTTCTGGTGTGCAGATCCTTCGGCGATCAACTGACATGTTTTGCTTCACCAACGGCAGGTGATTCTTCTAAGGTGAAATTTGCAATAGGTTATATTCTTGCAAATTCCATTGCTCTTGGTCTTAAGACCATTTTTTGCATGTAGTAACTTTTTGATGTATCCAGTGATATGATGGCACATACTGTCCTATTTTGACGATAATTTTTCTACAGTGAATGACCCTGAGATCAAGTCATCAATACTCCTGGATTTCATGCACTTCAGTTTACCTAACTAGAGATTTATATATTCTTGCAGCATTGGGAATTTCTTTTTTGCTGGGGCACGAATATTCTTCCAGTCTTTGGATGCTGCAATATTTTTGTTTTCACGCGTATCACAAATCCCTGCAGAAAGTCTTGTGCTTCCTGTTATATCCACAAATGACAGACTTACTCTGGGATGCGAACTAGTGGTAACTCCACTTACAAATTTTTACTCATCCAATAAAAGTTGCAATGGTACATTTTTAGGTTGCTTCTTGTTACTTGCTCCCTTGGGCTGTTAATTTTTTTCTTCACCTTGTTTTTTGAGGAAACCTGTGGTGGGGGAGATTTCATCTGAATTTCTCATTGAACAAAATTTAACAGGTTACAAATCACAAAAGTCGGCACAAAGCCTGCAGCGAGATACAGAGAAGAGTTTTTTTTTGGATCCTTCATTTCTGATGATTGAAGGGCAGGCCTGGCGCAGTGGTAGAGTCTCTCCACTTGTGTCCTGGAGGTCCTGGGTTCGAATCAGCCTCCTTGCAAAATAAGCAAGGGGAAGACTGCCTAGAAATTCCCTTCCCCAGACCCCACAACGTGTGGGAGCTTTCAGCACTGGGTATTGCCCTTCATTTCTGATGATTGTCATGAAGTTTTTGTTAGACTTTCTGTAATTTACGTTCTTTTAAGTTTACACTTTACTAAGGATCTTTTATTTTCTATGTTTGCATAGTCCTATAAGTATGCCCATCCACTGATTATAATTCCATAATAGACATGTTAGTTCATTTGTAAGTACACATACATGAATCTTCTCTCTCTCTCTTTTTTTAAGAGAAAAATTTCCATTTTCAGGACGGGACTATCATTCGCGGCCAAAATGAAATATCGCATCCAAGCAATGGAAGTCCAGAAGTTGTAAACAAGGTACTCCAATATTTGCTATTTCAATCTTAATACTGTTGATAGTAGCCGTTCTTTTGATCCATGTGATTCGGCCTAGGTATATTTGACCCTCTTCCATATGTTTTTAACTCCTTTTTTATTTCAGAACAGGGGATGCATCAGTGATCGTAACTTACCTAGCCCTTTAAGCTTGCATCCCCGTATACAATAGTGAAATGTCTGGTGACCACTAGGGCTTTTAATAAAGCTCAAGGCTCGTGAGTTACCTGAGTTCGGCTTGCTAAAAGCTCGATTCAAGCTTGACTCAAAAGATAAACGAGTCAAACCCGAGCTTAATCCAAAGCTCGCGAGTGAGCTCAAGCTCGAATAGCTCGACAAGACTTGTTTGGATGAGTAATATGCAATTCATTATGTATTTATTAACCGCTGACTTGCTTATTATTACTTCTTCCATGACTATTGCTTATTGTTGCTGTTTAAACGAGTTTGATGAGCTTGAACTCGAGCTTCTACGAGCTCCAACCAAGATGAACTGTTTAAACGAGCCTTCCCAAGCTCGAACTCGAGCTTTAGCCGAGCGAAACTCGAGCTTGACAGTAGGGTCGAATGAATCCCTGGCTCAACTTGAGATCGGCTTGAGTTTTCACCAAGCTCGATCCTGAGGGGCCAAGCTCCCTCAAGCTCGGCTCATTGATAGCCCTAGTGGCCACTGATTCTTCATGACAAATCATGCAAGCAATCACCCGTTTCATTTCTTTTCAGATAGTTGAAATATATTGTAACTTCATCTGTTGGTGATACCTTGTAGAGACTAGAGACAATGTGGTAATGGTTATTATCTGGACATAAATGTCTTGTATAACAAGCTCAAATTCTGATGTTAAAGCATATGCTACATGCCTTGGTCATTTAAAATTGGTCAAGGAAAATAGTTCAATTAAAACTTATACCTGTTCTACTTTCCACATCTTCACAACTTAATGATGGTCACAATGTCTCATGTGAATACTCCATTTTAAAACGTGGAGGGATAAAACAAAAGCATCCAGAATGCTTCATCTGTTAGTTTATTTACAACAACAACAACAACAACCAAACCTTTATCCCAAGCCTGTTGGGGTCGGCTAGACATGAAACCCAATATCAATGAAGTAAAAGAGAGGAAGAGATATAAGAACAAGGAAAAAAGGAAAAAAGAAAAAAAAAGAAAAAAAAGAAAAAGAAAAAAGAAACAAGAAAAAGCTAAAAGAGAAAAGAAAAAAGAAAAAAGAAAAATAAAAAGGAAAAAGAAAAAAGAAAAAAAACAAGATTACGATTCTGGCACATGAATTGCTACTTTCCATGCGGTCCTATCATGAGTTAAGTCTCTGGATACATTCCAATCTATCAAATCTCGTTTTACCGCCTCCTCCTAGGTCAACCTTGGTCGTCCTCTACCCCTTCTAATATTTTCTCTACCTCTTAAAATCCCACTGTTAACCGGTGCTTCTGGAGGTCTCCGTTGGATATGTCCAAACCACCTAAGTCGATGTTGGACTAACTTCTCTTCAATCGGCGCCACCCCTACCTTATCACGAATCGCCTCATTCCTTATTCGGTCTCTTCTCGTGTGCCCGCACATCCACCGTAGCATGCGCATCTCTGCGACACTCGTTTGTTGGACATGTTGCTGTTTAGTTGGCTAACATTCCGCCCCATAGAGCATCGCGGGTCTGATCACCGTCCTATAGAACTTCCCTTTTAGCTTTTGTGGGACTTTCCTATCACATAGGATTCCAGAGGCTTGTCGCCATTTCATCCACCCTACCTTGATCCTGTGGCAAACATCCTCATCAATATCGCCATTGCTTTGTAACATTGATCCTAAGTATCTGAAAGAGTCCCTTCTAGGTACTATTTGTCCTTGTAGACTAACATTTCCCTCTTCACGACCAACACCACTAAAGTCACACCTCATATACTCGGTTTTGGTCCTACTAAGTCTAAACCCCTTGGACTCTAAGGTTTGTCCCCTTGTATATCCTTCGACACCTCATCCATCACCAAGGAAAAGATGTATGAGCTCAAAGCTGATCCTTGATGTAGTCCTACCGTGATAGGAAATGCATCAGTCTCACTATCACTTACGCGCACACTTGTCCTAACATTATTGTACATATCCTTGATAAGGGTAATATACTTTGTTGACACTTTATGTTTCTCTAGTGCCCACCACATGACTGACCTTGGTATCTTGTCGTACGCCTTCTCCAAGTCGTTCATCTGTTAGTTTATTTGTCTTAATAAATTCACCATGGCACACATGTTTTCTTTTTCAGCTTTTGGTGGTTACCTTAAGCTCCATGGAAAGTCCGCAAAGTCTATTACTTGAATCAGTGAATCTCTTTGTGCCAATTCTGAGACTGAGCTGTTACTGTGCTGTTGATTGCTGCTTTTGTTTCAGACCTACAATATGTTTGCTAATGACATTTGATCTATGAAATATGCACTGTCGTGAATTCAAGTCTGTGTTTGTTAACGTCTAACTGGATTTTTGTGTTCAGTTTATTTGTTGATGGCACAGTCTATGCAATGCGCAGCATTGTTGATTTTATTAGAGGAGAAACAATTGGATAATTAATCTGAGGGGTCAAAGGTTACAATATATAGAGGGATTAGGTGAGCGGAAAAGACTATTAAGCCCCTAAACCTAGTCCCATCTAAAAGACTAAACTAACCCTGATGATCCCACTAATTACACAGTCTAACACCCAACGTTTTCAAGTCGTCGCCTAGGCGACGCCTAGTCAGCGACTAGGCGTCCAGGCGCTCCGGCCCGGACGCCATGGCCGGGCGACTCGCCTGGCCGGCGACTGGCCGCTGCCGCCATCGCTGCCGCCCGCCTAGCGCCGTCGCCGCCTCGCTGTTGCTGGCGCCTGACGCTGGCTGTCGCTGCCGCCGCCGGTGTTGCTGCTCGCCGTTGCCGCCGCCAGTGTTGCTGCTCGCCGCCGCCGCCACTCAGACCAGTGGAGAAGAGAGGGTTGAGGGAGAAATGGTTAGGGTTAGAGTGAGTAGGTTTTTATATACCCAATCTGAAAATCCGACGATCCATGTTATTTTGGGCCAAATCAGCGTGAGGCCCAGTCTTCAACTCCACCCGCGCCCACCAGCCGCCGCCCGCCCGCCCCCAGCCGCCTCTGCCACCGCCGGCATCGCCCACCCACCCGCCGCCGCCCGCATCTGCCGCCGCGGACGCCTGGCCAGGCGCCTAGGCGACTAGGCGGGCGCCTGGGCGTCCAGGCGCCCATTTACAAGCCTGCTAACCCCCTCCCCCCAATCACAACATCTAGCCACAACAAATGTTGAGATTGGACCGAAACTCGGAGAACAGCGACGACGGGAGGCCCTTCGTAAAGATGTCGGCGAACTGTGTCATTGTTGGGACATGATGTACCCGAACCTCGTCACGTGCAACCCGCTCACGAACAAAGTGGAGGTCAATCTCCACATGCTTCGTGTGCTGATGCTGGACCGGGTTGGTGGAGAGGTACACGGCGTTGACGTTGTCGCAGTAGATTAGAGTGCTCCTAGCGACGGGAGTGTGAAGCTTCTGAAGTAGCTGCTGAAGCCAGAAAGCCTTAGCCACACCGTTAGCCATGACGCGATACTCCGCCTCAGCACTCGAGCGCGACACCACATGCTGTCGCTTCGAGGATCAGGAGATGAGGTTACCGCCCAGGAAGACGGTGTAACCAGAGGTAGACCGGCGAGTGTCCGGGCAGCCTGCCCAGTTAGTGTCGGTGTACATGACCAGCTCGGAGGCCGTGTCATGCCAAAGGAGGAGACCCTAGTCGAGGGTGCCACGCAGGTACCAAAGAATCCGCTTCACAATGGTGAGTTGCGGCTCCCTCAGGTCATGCATGTGGAGGCACACCTGCTGAACCGCATAGGAGATATCCTCCTTGTGAAGGTGAGTTACTGAAGAGCACCTGCAAGACTCCTGTAAGCACTAGGGTTAGTGACGGATGTCCTGTCGGTAGCAGAGAGCTTCGCCTGGGTATCCACTGGAGTGGAGCACGGCTTGCACTCATCCATGCCCGCTCGCTGGAGGATGTCCAGGCAGTACTGTCACTGGTGAAGGAACAAGCCGTTTGGTCGGTCCTCAACCGCAATACCCAGGAAGTGGTACAGGCGGCCCAAGTCCTTCATAGCGAACTTCTGCCGTAAAGCAGAGATAGTACGCCGAAGAAGAGATGGACTGGACGTTGTCAGTACAATGTCATCGACGTACAGTAGAATATAAGCAGTGTCACTGTCACGTCGATAGACAAACAGCGAAGTGTCCGACTTGGCTTCGACGAAGCCCAGTGAGACCAAGAAAGAGGCGAACCGACTATACCAGGCTTGCGGAGCCTGCTTCAAACCGTACAGGGATTTATTCAGCTTACATACCATGTCTAGATGAGCTGAGTCAACAAACCCTGTCGGCTAACTGCAGTACACCGTCTCTGTCAGTGTACCGTGGAGGAAGGCATTCTTGACGTCCAACTGGTGGACAGGCCAAGAACGCGAGAGAGCCAGCGACAGAACGGTACGAATCGTTGTCGGCTTCACCACCGGGCTGAAGGTCTCGTTGTAGTCGACTCCAGGGTGCTGAGTGAAGCCCCGAAGTACCCACCGAGCCTTGTACCTCTCCAAGGTACCATCCGCCTTCTTCTTATGTGTGAACTGAATACTCACTTGCCCGTGATAACATTGCCACGACCGGGGTGGGGAACTAGGTCCCAGGTCCGGTTGGCAAGCAGGGATGCACACTCTTCCTCCATAGCGCCGCCAGTGAGGGTCGGCGAGGGCGCTACGGACGGAAGTTGGTATGGGCGAGATCAAAGAAGAGTCGGGCGATGGAGACGTCGTCGATGAGAAGACAACTTCGGAGAAACGCGCAACTAGTCGGAGACTCCCGGACGCACGTCGAGTCACCATCGGGTGAACGTGACCAGGATTCCTGTGGAGTAGAGGAGGATTGTACACCGGACGCTCGGAGCGAGCGGGAGCCGGAGCACCACCCCGCTCCCGTCGTTGATAGACGAGAGTGGGTCGCGCGTGGCACGGCGACTAGGGATGGAGGGCCCCGGTGCCGCGTGTGGCGCAGCTAGAGCTGGGGCACCATCCAGCACTCGTCGCTGGTAGACAAGTGCGGGGTCGGCGAAGCGAGAAGTCGGAGTCGCAGTCGGTGCCGCGCCTGGTGCGGCTGGTGACGTCTGGGACGTCGGGCTCGTTGCAGGCGACATCGGGGAGGCTGAGGCCGCGCATGGCGCAGCTGGTGATGTAGATTGATCCTTCCTCTGCTGGGCCTAAGTCCGGCCCGACAGCCCAGGCCCAGGCCTAGCTCGCCCAGGAGGGGGCGCCGATTGAGTCAGTTCTGATCTGAACAGATCAGAACCAGTTTAGATAGAGTTTGTTTGAGATAAGATTTGATTCTATCTCTAGTTTTAAATCTGTTAGGAGTATATATGTAAAAGGCTATAAATGGCCGGGTATTCTCAAGGAATAAACACCTCCCAGATCATTAAAGAAAATATTTCTCCACCTCAAACCCTAGCCGCCACCTCTCTCTCCCTCTCTTGGAGCCGCCGCCTACCTCTGCCCTAGCTGCCGCCCAGGCTAGACCCTAGCCGCCGCCCCTGTTCCCTCTTCTGTTCTGCGTCTCCACCTCCAGAAACAGGCTGCAACAATCTGTTCTTCCTCTGAACAGATCAACAAGAACAGCACCTAGGAGAGGTGCTGAACTGTCTGGAACAGGGCAGTTTTTGGTGTGATCAAGCACCGGAATTGCAACAGCTGACGTAGGGGTCACCCGAGGTGCAGCGGGCGACGCCGTAGACGCTGATGCCGCACGTGGCGCAGCTGGTGACGTCGGGACCACCCGAGGTGCACCAGATGACGCTGGAGGCGTCGATGCCACACGTGGTGCTGCAGGTGACGTCGGCGGCATCTGTGCCACGCATGGCGTAGCGTGTGTCGAACCTGCAGAAGAAAGAGGACAAGGCAGCTGAGGAGCAGCCTCGGAGTCAGTGAGAAAAAAGAATCCAACTCTATGGTGGAACCGGAAGAGGTGGTGGAGAAGGAAAAGAAGGACTCGTCGAAGACAACGTGTCGAGAGATCAAAAGGCGGTGAGTGGTGAGATCTAAGCACTGGTAACCCATATGATCACGAGAATACCCAAGGAAAACACACCGTGTCGAGCGGGACGCAAGCTTATGTGGGGCGGTGGCGAAAAGATTCGGGTAGCAAGCGCACCCGAAAATTCGAAGGTGGTCGTAAAGAGGATCGGTGCCATATAAAGCGAAATAGGGGTGGAGGCACGAATCGTCTTTGTAGGAAGGCGATTAATGAGAAGAGTGGTAGTGTGGAGAGTCTCCACCCAGTATCAGGCAGGAATAGCCGAATTGATGCCTGGAACATCAGGGAGCGCATGACGTCGTTGGTGGTACAAATCATGCGCTCAACCTTGCCGTTCTGGGGAGAGGTATACGGACAAGACATGCGCAGCTGTACCTCATGTGCGGAGAGAAAGTTACGAAACGCCGAGTTATCAAACTTGCGTCCGTTATCGCACTGGACAACTCGGATGGTGCTCAAACTGAGTGGATATCCAAACGAAGAAGTGAGAAAGAGTAACATAAGTCTCAGACTTCAATCGTAATGGAAAAGTCCACGTAAAGTGAGAAAAATCATCAATGATCACCAAGTAATAATTAAAGCTCGATACACTGGTAATAGGTGATGTCCACAAATCACATGAATAAGATCAAAGGCGTGCTCAACATAAGTCACAGAAGTGGGAAAAGGGAGCCGAACATGACGACCAAGCTGACAAGCATGACATAAAGAGTCATGTGTGCCCCTAGAACACGAAATAATAGAACTAGTAGACAACTTCGCCATAGCATCTGCACCAGGGTGGCCAAGCCAGCGATGCTAAATGGTAGATGAAGCTGTCGTAGTCAAAGCAAAATGCGGTGATGCAGCGGAAGTAGAAAGTCGAAGTGTGTATAGGGCCCCGAGCTATCACACCGAAAAAGAAATCGTCGGGTAGAAAGATCCTTCACCGATAAACCAAACGGATCAAACTCAATGGAAACATTGTTGTCACTGGTAAAACGACGGACATAAAGCAAATTTTGAATGATATTCAGAGCGACAAGAATGTTTTTAAACTGGAAGGAAACCGGGAAACCATAATCTCTTACTGAGGTGATCGGAAGAACAGACCCATTCCCAACAACGATAGATGAAGGAAAAGAGGGATTGGGAGGGTGGGTGGAAGAAAGTATACCAGCATTAGGAGTGGTATGGTATGACGCTCCGGAGTCAGCTATCCAGTCGGCACCTGGTGGAGTAAGATGCATGGAGTTGAAGGAGGAGGCCAGCAACTGGCGATCCCATGTCGAGGGTGGCTCTTAGAGTGGTGTCGACGGCTCCGAGTACCCAACAGGGTAGTCGGTGCCTCCGTAGGTCGAGGTTGACTGTCCGCCAGAAGGGTAGCCAGGCCCACTATAGGCCTGAGTCGGCTGCCCACCAGCACTGTAGGTTGGTCCACTGTAGCCCAGGGTGACTATGAACGCCGGTTGGTGACGCGGTGGTCGTAGAGGCTGAAAACCCGGAGACGGCCCACGCCACATGTAGATCTAGCCAGTCCACGGGTTGTAGGGTTTGGGCCAGGGTGCACCTCCCTGGCCGGTACCACCACTACCACCAGTAGCCGTAGTAGTGGATGTAGGAGTGCCGCCTGCACTGCTACTTCCATCACGACTGTTACGTTTACCTCGGCGGCGACGATTACCACCCTAGAGCTGGCTGGGGTGCCTGGGGTGGTGGGTGGTCGCGACGGTGGTCCACCAGCAGCTGGCGAAGGTGGACGAGGGGACTGCCCAGAGCCGTAAAAGGTTGTGGCAGACCCGGAGCCAGTAGAGCCTCGTGCAGTGATCTCCTCAAGCTCGAGATCAGACCATACCTTCTCGAAGGTAGGGGGTGGCTCCAGACGGAGAAGCCACGTTCGTAGGTGAGAGTAGCGCTCATTCAGGCCCTGAAGGACCCGAAGAACGAGAGCGCTGTCGGTGACTGGCTCACCAAGGTCACGTAGAGAATTCGTCATGCCCTTCATCTCTCGGCAGTAGGCGGAGACAAAGCGGTCACACTGGACGGTGTTCTGGAACCGCGCGCTGATGTGGAGGGCTCAAGTCGCGTGGTTCCCCAGAAAGCGCTGCTTAAGGAGCAACCAAGCCCGACGAGCGGTGCCACCACCGTGCTTCCCGACGATGTCCTGTAGCTCCTTAGAGAGAGAGAGAGAGAGAGAGAGAGAGAGAGAGAGAGAGAGAGAGAGAGAGAGAGAGCCAAGGATCCAGGACAGAGGACCAGGCTGTCCATGCTGGTCAGGAGACATCCACCGGAGAGTCGTCCTGGAGGACGTGGTCATCGAGGCGAAAGCGCCTCAACGTGAGGAGCACCAGGTCACGTCACCGGGCGTATGAGGTAGACTCAGAACTGAGGACTATCGGCACGAGTGTCCGGATGTTTTGAATCCCGGCGGCCTGTGCATGAAGAGCAGCCACAAGTAGGGATGGCAACGGGTAAAAAACCCGTGGATATTACTCTGGGTTACCCGTACCCGCTAGATAAAATCCGTACCCAAACCCGTATCCGTTACCCGCGGCGGGTAAAAAAGATTATCCGTTACCCGCGGATATTTTTTATTCGCGGGTATATCCGTTACCCGAAAACCTTTAATAAAAAGGTACATTGCATATAGATTTCTGTAACACTTTAACACATAACACAAACATACGCACATAAAAGAACATGGTCAATACATAACACAAACATAAATTAGCACAATTGACAAACTCAGAACAATTATAAGATTAGAACTAGATGTATTTATAAGATGTTGTATTGGACCCACATGTGAGAGAATGGGTTCGGGTATACGGATATGGGTATGGAATTTTTTTATCCGATAAGAAATATCCATTGGATTCTACCCGTTACCCGAACCCGTACCCGTGGATCTAAATTTGTACCCGTACCCGTGGGGTCGGATATCCGTGGGTAAACGGGTAATGGGCACTCGTCGCCATCCCTAGCCACAAGTAAAGCCGAGTACGTACCAACGTCTGGGTAAGGCTCTTAGGCAGCACTCATCGGTCGATGAGCACTCTCCTCGAGCTGGTGAGATAGAGCGGCCATAGAGGCACACTCCTGTTCCAGAGCGAGAGCGAGTGCCAGCTCGCACTCGCGAGAGGCAGCTAGGGCCGCGGCAATTCCAGAGGTGTCCGTCGTGTCGGTACCGTAGGAGGCAGTAGCCGCGCTGTCAGTAGCGGCGCCAGCGGCTGGAAACGGGATCACCGGTCGGACGGTGGTCGTGGTGCTCCCGTCGATGTCGAGGCCAGTAGACGTGGCGGTGGAATCATGTGACCCCGAGGTAGTACCGCCATGAAACGACGGCGGTGGCGGGTTTACCGGTGGTACCTACAAGAGGTCCACCAGCGGCTGGTTCGGTCCTCGGAGACACGACGGCGGTGCCGGCAATACCCACGGTGCCAGCCGGTCCTCCGGCGGCGGCCTGGCCTGGTGCGCCGGCTAGCTGCGGCACCGGCCAGCCGTGGCTCGGCGGCGGCTGCGCCCTGAACCCTGGCGGCGGCGGCGCGGTGCTCAGCGGCCGCTGCAGCCCTGCGGCGGCGGTGGCGCATCGTGGAGAGGCGGCGCTGCGCGGTGGCGGCGCACTAAGGGGCGGCGGCGCGCTAGGGAAAACCGGCGGCGGCGCCATTAGGTTTAGGGTTAAGCCCTAATTCTAAACTAACCTAGCTAATGATACCATATTAGAGGAGAAATAATTGGATAATTAATCTGAGGGGTCAAGGTTACAATATATAGAGGGATTAGGTGAGGGGAAAAGACTGTTAAGCCCCTAACACTAATCCCATCCAAAAGACTAAACTGCCCCTGATTATCCCACTAATTACACTGTCTAACAGATTTTAAATCTGTATTTGTTAATGTCTAACTGTTTTTACGTATTATTTTTCCTCTTCTGGCTCGAAAAGGATTGTAATTCGTGTACCACGCTTCCTTCAAGGATCAAACGTGTGTTCTACATGTCAAGTGAAGGTAGCAACCTGCTGCATGAGGTTGGTACTTAGTTTCCATTTTACTTTTATTTGTTAGGCAGTTAGATTTGTCCATTCCATGCAAGAGTATTATGAACGCATAAGAGTTTTTAAGGAATGCTTAAATTCTTTTGACCTGTAATTTCTTCTAATCCTTAATTTTTACATTAATAACCTGATATGCCACCTGATGGGTTCTCATGTCTTCATAATCCACATAATTATTACTGGTTAATGGAAGCATACTGTGATGAATGTATCTGTTGTGCCTGCTTATGGAGCAACACTATTTAGTATCAGTTTTCAACTGCCCTTTGATGTTTTTTTTGAGATGTCCTTTGACGTACTTATCCATGAAAAGTGCAACTGGCATGCCTGCCCATTTTTATCTTGATGTATTGTCCATTTTGTATATTTATTTTCTATTTCCATCAATGTAAATATATTTCATCAAATCAGTGATGGCCCACTAACATCCAATCTTGATATTTTTAATCTGCCAGCATTACTGATTTTGTTCTGCTGTACTTGTATGGTAGGTTTTCCCTGAAGTTAACCATACAGTTTTGGAGCAATTAAATAAGGTGGACTGCATTGTCTATGCTATGGGTTCTCTCTTTACTTCAGTATGTCCATCACTGGTAATGATACTGCTGTCAGGCTTTGTTTATATTTTATGGGTCTCTCTTATCTTGACTCTTTTATACTCATAACTGTTGTTTGATTTGTGTCATAGTGATAAAACTATAAACTATTTTGTCCTAACCCATATGCATGGTGCGTGCTGTCTCAAAATGACTGGGAGCTCAAAAAGATGGGAGCTAGAGAGTCTGGAACCAATTGTACTAGCATAACACATACTTTTTGTCAAGCAACAGTTCTGGCTAATACATACTCCCTCTGTTCTGTTTTATTTGACATTGGGAGAACTAAAACTAGTTCCTCCAATGTCAAATAAAGCAGAACGGAGAGAGTAGTATTTTGTGGCTTGATAATGTGTCTTACCTGGGTTAACACTAGGAGAAGAAATGTTAAACAAGTAGTTAGGATTAGAATGTTACTCTACTGAAGTGCTTTGATTCAAACCCACCTATTAACTCGAAGCTGAACTGGAAGAGTTTTGAAAGACTTACTGCAGGCTGACCTGTGTTGCACATTCAATTGAATAACAATGGTTTTAAACTTCTTACTCTTATCCTTCCTTGGTATGGTATCAACATCTCTTTGAGTTCTGAAACTAATCCTATGCAGGTATTGCATGGCATTGGTGAGACTATAGCATCAAGGGCCATTCCCAAGGTAACTATGCTGAGAAATCAGATTACACATCAATAATCCATGCTCTATTATAACTGTCTTTTGATTCCATCGGTCCTCATTTTAATGTACCCTCTTGTTATGTACGGAATAAAATATCAGAGGCGTCCAAGAGGTAAGAGCTATTAAAGAAAGTTAAAACAAGGTCTGTATCGTCTTAGTTAATAAATCAGTCGGTTTTGTTCAGTTAGGAAAGTATTAAAGCAGAGTCGGATTTGATCCAAGTCGGATTGGTTCAGTTAGGAAAGCAGAGTCGGATTGTGTCCTAGTCGGTTTATGTCAGAATAGAATTTGTGCTAGAAAATAAAAAGTCATATTTGTATTAGAGTCTGTTACGTTAGGGAGTCAGAGTCCGAGTCTTGTGCGGGGTGGTTACAACACCCATATATAATGTAGCACATCTGGGAAAAATAATAGGAAGAGTTTTGTGAGGAAAAGACCTTTCTGTTGGCGTGCTTTCATCACGGTGCCGGCAGCAAGGCGCCCGGTTCGACGAGGAAGAACTTATCAACACGAGGAGTTCCACCCGTATTACCTCCGTTCCTGCAAGAAGAGGGAGGACGGTAGCAACTTGATATCAGACTCCACAACCGATCCTAGGGTCAACAAGAAGGAAGTTGCAGAAATGGATGCTCTAAATGACAAAATCGATAGGCTAACAACCTCCATGAATGACCTAGCAGTGCAGGTCAAGCAGCAAGCAGTCAAGTTGGATAGCCTTTCAGGAGTAAAAAGGGACCTGCAAGACATAAATCAGCAGCTAGCTGCACATAACATTGCCATCGCGCGGCTAGAACACCCTTTATCATCTAAATTTCATGGAGATGGGCAAATCACACAAGAAAAATTATCAGGGGCCAATACAGATGATGACACCACATCCAACACCGTCAACCAATGCAAAAACCGTGGTAAGAAATCTGGGGGAGGTGATCCGGATGACCCCGAGGAAGACCAGAACATAGGGTCTGGAAAACGTAATGGAAAAGGGGGTCACAACCAAGGACGACAAGCTGAAGATACCAGGCAGGGTCGACGTTGTTCTCAACAACTACACCGCATCAAATTTCCAACTTATGACGGATCAAGTGGTCCCTTATCATGTTTAAACAAGTGCCAACAGTTTTTTCATGGTCAAAAAATTTCAGAGGAGGACAAAGTCTGGTATGCAACTGTCGAAGTGTAGCTGTCGACACTTCCCCCGGGCCTGCACTGGGCAGCCCGCGGAGGTTCTTTTTCAGAAGGGCTAGTCTCCCGCGGAGAGCTTAAGCGTAGTTGGACGAAGGAAACAGATGAACACAGGGTTTTTTTACGTGGTTCAGGCCGCCGGAGCGTAAAACCCTACGTCCACGGTAAGCAGAGGTGCTCGTTGTATTGTTTGGTGCTCAGAACCAGAGTTCTGAGCTTGAGGATGAGCTGAGTGCTAAAATGCTGAATCAGGGTGCTAACTCGCGTGAGCGCGAACCCCTCGTAACGTTGCCTACCCGAGCCTTTTATAGTCCAAGGCTCGGGTGACTTACAAGGTGGTCCCGGGGAGATTGCCTGCCATCTACCGTATGAAAGTTGCCTAGAGGGGGCGGGGTGAATAGGCTAATAAAAACTGAAATTCAAATAAACAGCGGATAAAACTAGAGCAGGCCGGACTAGTCTGGATTGAGGTCGGACTAGTCCGGTCTAAGTCCAAATTTATGTTTTAGGTTTCCTTTTAAGTTTGTTTGAGCAGAAAAAATATATATAGTAGTCAAATGATATCACTAAATAAGTGAGAATGATTAGATTGCGAAATAGGAGAACAATTTGCGGACAATAACACAATGAAAATTTGATAAGTAATTCTAGTGAGCAATTGAAATAGTAGAGAGACCAAGAGACACGATTTATCCCGAGGTTCGATTCCACACAGGAATCTACGTCCTCGTTGAGGAGTCCACCAAGGACCGGGTCTTTTCCAACCCTTCCATCACCGAGCGATCACCAAGATCAAACCCGGGCTTTCTCACTATCAATCGAATGTGAATACAATGATCTTAGGGGCTACTCACACTTTGAGGCTCCCTACACCAACCAAGTAGTTCTAGAATTCAAAGTACAACTGTTAAAAACTCAAAATAACAGTTAGAGTGCAAGGGAATCAAACCGAGAGCTCAAACGTCGATCACCACGTCTTTCCTCTCACAAAAACCACTAACTCCTTAAGATTCAATCTTAGGGGTCTAGAAGGTGAGGAAAGAGGCTTAGAAGCGCTCTAGGAATGAGTTTTCAGCGCTTAGGTTCGTATCTTTTCAATTCTCAGCCGGGGGTCTCCTTTTATAGAAATCCTGGCATTTAGCCGTTACCAACTAAAGTTCAGACTAGTCCGGTCCCAACCCCGCACTAGTCCTTTCTTGAGGGACCACTCACGTCACAACTTACGAAATAAAGTTTTAGTGACCGTTGGATTCAAACGGTCATGAAACCCCGGACTAGTCCGGCCAAGAGCGGACTAGTCCGATCTCAATCAGGAACCTTTGTTCCGTATGATAACGGACTAGTCTGGTAGGGGCGGACTAGTCCGGTCTTACCAGACTTAGTCTAAAAACTCTCTCAACTGGAGCTGCGGACTAGTCCAGCCAACCTCGGACTAGTCCGAGCTCACACAGGAACCTTTGTTTCGTCCTAATTCGGACTAGTCGGAAAAGATCGGACTAGTCCGGCCTGTGGAGCGGACTAGTTCGATGGCACTAAGAGACTTCTCCGGATCTAAGCGGCTTAGTCCGCTTAGCGGACTAGTCCGGCCTCTTGGGCGGACTAGTCCGGCCTTCTGAGACTTAGTCTCATAACGGCTCAGACTCACACAACAACGGACTAGTCCGGCCTTTAACAGATAAGTCCGAACTGACTTAGAGACTCTTTATCCGGTCTAAAACGGATTAGTCCGGGTATGAACGGACTAGTCCGGCTATTTGTCTGGACAAGTCCGGTCTCCCCCTTTCTTCATATCTATGACTACTTCGTCTCATGATTCTAACTTTCTACCTTTCGTTTGAGCTCTCTAGTGATTCTCAAGCACTCTAAAAGAGAAGACACTATACACAACTAGAAAAAGTGAAGATAAATAGTAAATGCTATTTTCTACTCTTTCAAGTCCTCTCCTTTTCCTTTTGCTTCTTGAGAGACTCCATATCTATTTCTTTGATAAACACCTGTGCTCATACTCAGTAGAAACTTATTAGCATCTTAATTGTCGTCATCAATCAACCAAAACCCACGGGGATTACCTAGATGCACTTTCAATCTCTCCCTTTTTGGTGATTGATAACAACTCATTAAGATTTTCGAAAAGTAGATATAGTAGATTATTTTCATAATGATTTACTCCCCCTAGATGTGTGCATAATGGATTATCAAGAAAAATATGCACAAGAGTGAGTTCTTGGGGAATTTCATGCTTACATGTGATTATGGTGGTGTGACTAAGTGTGATGTAAGAAGTAACCATATTAAGAAAGATATTACATTTACGAGCAAGCATATTTCAATATGGCATAATATGAAAAGATAAAATAGCATAGTCATTACAAAAAGAACATAACGTGGCATAATGTAACATAGTTATTACAAACCAGCATAAAATGAGTTTAAAGAGCAAGACTATGACTATGACTAGATTACTCCCCCTTATTCTCTCCCCCTTTGGCATCAAGGCATCAAAAAAGGGAAAGAAAAAGGAGAAAACCTAATCACTATCATCTTGATCTTCGTCGTGGTCACTCTGAGTCTCCTCGTCCTCATCTTCATCTTCATTGTAGTGGGAGGTAGGAGGAGCAGCTGAGGAGGATCCAAAATAGGCAAGCTCATCCTCCGTGAGAGTGGGAAACTCTGTCACGTCGTCATCATCTGATGACGGTGGAGACAGAGGTATCTCCATCTTGTCGCACATGGCCTTGAGATACTTCTCTTGGCGTTGCTTCATCTTCTGCGTGCGAACTTCCATCTTCCGGCACGAGGAGAATATGGCCTTGAAGATCTTGAGCAGTCCACTAGAGGAGCCACTCGATGACGGAGGGATGGATGGCCCGACAGAAGAGGATGGAGCTGCAGTGGATCCCCTGCCCAAGGATGCAGGAGGGCGAGGAAGAGGAGTCGGCATCTGAGGACGTAGCTTCCCGTGCTTCACATCCTTAGCAAACTCTAGTCCTGTGACTTTTTCAATCATGCACATGATGTATGGTGCATAGCCACAAGATCTGTTCGAGGTGTGAGAGATGTTGAAGATGTCGTTGTAGATGTAGTCAAATACATTGAATCTCTCTTCTTCATTGAGCAGCTTCAACAGGTTTCTGAGGTACACCTGTATCATCCCCGCATCTCCATCTTTTGGAGCTAGAGTCTTCCTTAGAATTCTGTTCATCACTCCAAAGAAGGGTTTGATGTTGTGGATTGAGGATGCCTCATAAGAGAGATAAGAAGGATACATGAAGTCCAAGTCATCCTTTCTCAGGATCCTCTCATTGTGAACTATGATCTCATAGTTCAAGTGCTCCCCAAGTCCAAGGATGCGAGCAAACTCATCATATAGAACAGAGTATACCACACCATTTATCATCCACGTGATTTTCATGTTTCCATAGGTGTGGAAGTAACAGGTGTTGTAAAACTGGACTATGACCTCGATGTTCCAATCATATTGAAAAGCCATCAAGTCTTTGATCCCATGGCGTTCTGTTGCTTCAATTACTGCATCAAAGGCTTGATGTTTCTTGTTGGCCATGTATGGCCAGTCCACCCACTGAGCATCAACTACCGGTGTCTTCATTGGAAGATAGACAAGCCGGTAGTAGTCACAATGAAAGTCACACCAGAAGCGAGGGTCTGGTGTGGACTTCTCGGCGGTTTGGGTTGTGCATGGGAGGTGCTGCATGGGAGGTGCCATTTCAAGGGGCCCAACAGGCCCCTGTGGGGGGATTTTCCCTTCCCCGTCTAGGGTTGTCACGAATGACGACTCCCCTGTTGGCTAGATCCTTTTTCCTGGAAGGATCAGCTGCTTTGTCTTTTCCTTTGTCTTGGGTCGATTTTTGTGGCTCGGCAGGCTGTTTGTCCTTCAGGGTGACTATTCTCTTCCTCCTTAGAGGATCAACGGACTGGGAGGCTTGTGCTTCCCTGTCAGCCCGTTTCTTCGTCCGAGCCTCCCTTGCAGCAACCTCTACTGCCTCTGCCTCGGCTGCCGCACGATAAGCGGCTTGACGAGCCGCTTCGGCCTCGGGATTTGGAAGAGGGCTGTCTTTGGGTCCTGACATGATCTGGTGAGAAAAGAAGTATTTAGCTGATGGAGTATTGCGTTTAAATTAGTTTACAAACCCAAAGTTAGAGGCTAAGACTGTATCAGCCGAACTTGTCCGGGCAGGAGGCGGACTAGTCCGCTCCGGCCGGACTTGTCCGGTTGGAGTCCGGACTAGTCCGGACTCTACAGTTTTAAACCCTAACTAATGTGATTTGATTACTAATTCAGTAAAGTAGTCGCAATATTATGGGGTTTTGAAATAATATGCTATAGGAATCTCAGAGAAGCCCTAAGATACTAAAGGTATGTTCTAGGAATATGATTTTTGTGAAAAGTCAAGTCTAGGTTAAAAAGTACCTTGGAGTGAAGGAATGTGATGAAATCCGGGGTTCGAAGGAGCGGAGATGGTCGGAGAAGAGTTCCCCGCACTCCACAAGCCTTGAATCGAGGATGTCTTCAAGGGATTTGAGGGAGAACTCCAAAATCGCCAATGGGGGCGAGTTTTGGAGGAGAGAGGTGGAGTGAAAGTGAATGAGGGAGAGGGAGGGGTGTCAGCCCGACCCTTGGAGGTTAAGTCTCCAGGGGCCGGACTAGTCCAGTCCCCAGTCCAGACTAGTCCGGTCTGTCGGACTAGGTCCGGACTAGTCTCTAGTCCGGACTTGTCCGGGTGTTGGGCGGACTAGTCCGTTGTGGACTTGTCCGCTGCATCTCGGACTTCTTAGGATGCCCGGACTTGTCCGGCCTCTAGGTCGGACTAGTCCGGCTCTTAAAGTCTAAAAAATTCTTATATATATTAGAATTTTGCCTTTGTTTGCGGTGGATTTACTTGCACCTGCTATATGGTCCATATATATATATATATATATATATATATATATATATATATATATATATATATATATATATATAAATCGAACACATGGTTTCATGATGACCACAATATAGCCAAAAATAATATGAGAGAAAAAATAGAGGAGGAACAAGTTTTTCACAATCGTGTTCATTTCTGAAGGTTGTGGAAGATTTTTGGAGAACTTCTATTTGCACAACCTTTCAACTCACATTTCTAGAGTCTAGTATGTTCAATTCATTTCGAAATTCACAAAATCGTTTTTCATCTAGTGGTTTGGTAAAAATATCCGCTAGTTGTTTTTCAGTTCTTACGTGTGAGATAGCTATGTCTCCCTTTATAAATGATCTCTCAAAAATTGATGCCAGATGTCTATATGTTTGGTCCTAGAGTGCTCAACGGGATTGTGGGCTATCTTAATCGCACTCTCATTATCACAAAGTAGTGGAATGTGATTCATATTGTGACCATAATCCCTTAGAGTTTGTCGCATCCAAAGAAGTTAAGCACATCAACTTCCGGCTGCGACATACCCCGCCTCAGCTGTGGAGAGAGCAATGGAATTTTGTTTCTTGGATGACCATGGTACTAGGGACCTACCAAAAAATTGACAAGTCACTGAGGTGCTTTTTCTATCTATTTTACATCCGGCGTAATCCGCATCGGAGTATCCGATGAGATTAAATTTAGATCCCTTTGGATACCATAATCCTAGGTTAGGTGTGTGAACTAGATATCTTAGGATCCTTTTAACGGCTGTTAAATGACATTCTTTAGGTGATGCTTGAAATCTTGCACATAAACATACACTAAGCGTGATATTAGGTCTAGATGCACAAAGATAAAATAATGAGCCAATCATGGAGCGATATACCTTTTGATCCACGCTTGGTCCATCTTCATTGAGGTCAAGGTGCCCATTTGTTGCTATTGGTGTCTTGATAGGTTTTGCTTTGTCCATGTCAAACTTCTTGAGTATGTCTTGTGCGTACTTGGTTTGACTAATGAACGTGTCTTCCTTGAGTTGCTTGACTTGAAATCCGAGGAAGAACTTCAACTCTCCCATCATGGACATCTCAAACCTATCTGTCATTATCTTGCTAAACTCATTGCAAAAAGATTTGTTAGTAGAACAAAATATAATGTCATCGACATATATTTGGCACACAAAGAGATCGTTGTCTATATTCTTTGTGAATAGTGTATAATCTGCTTTGCCTATCTTAAAACCATTATCAATGGGAAAGTCTATAAGACATTCATACCAAGCTCTAGGAGCTTGTTTGAGGCCATAGAGAGCTTTATGCAATTTAAACACATGATCAGGATATTCTTGGTCTTCAAAGTCGGGTGGTTGCTCCACGTACACCTCCTTGATTGGACCGTTTAGAAAGGCAATTTTCACATCCATTTGATAGAGTTTAAAATCATGATGAGTAGCATAGGCTAATAGAATATGAATAGACTCAAGCCTAGCTACGGGAGCAAAAGTTTCATCGAAATCCAAACCTTCGACTTGAGCATATCCCTTTGCTACAAGTCTGGCCTTGTTTCTCGTCACAACTCCGTGTTCGTCTTGCTTGTTGCGGAAGACCCACTTGGTGCCTACCACGTTTGCATTTAGTCTTTTCACTAGCTCCCATACTTGATTTCTTGTAAAGTTGTTTAACTCTTCTTGCATAGCTACCACCCAATCCGGATCCTTGAGTGCATCTTCCACCCTAAATGGTTCGAAGGACGACACAAAAGAGTAATGTGCACAAAAGTTAGCTATTCGAGAACGTGTTGTTACCCCTTTTGTGATATATCCAAGGATGTTATCAACGGGGTGATCTCGTTGAATGCTTTGATGAACCCTTGGGTGAGACACTTGATTTCTTGAGTGGTTTTCTTCTTCTTCTTCTCCCCCTTGATTAGTACCATGGTTTCGATTTTCTTCTTCCTCAAACTGACCGTCTTGATCTTGGGGTGTTTGATTTTGATCTTGAGTGAGAGGTGCCAATTGTGATAAGCTTGTAGCATCTTGTCCTACATTTTCTTGGGGACGGATTTCTCCAAGCCCCATTCTTCTTAGTGCTTCACTTGGTGCTTCTTCTTCATCTAATACACATTGATCAACTTGCTCCGCTTGGGAGCCATTAGTTTCATCAAACACCACGTCACGTGCAATTTCAACGCACCCGGAGGTTTTGTTGAAGACACGATAAACGTAGGTGTTTGAGTCATAACCAAGTAGGAAACCTTCATCGGATTTCGAAGCAAATTTTAAAATCCTAGACTTCTTATTAAGAATATAGCATTTACTTCCAAAAACTCGAAAGTAGGAGATATTGGGTTTGTTACCGGTTAGGAGCTCGTATGAGGTTTTCTTCAAAAGTCGATGGAGGTATAGGCGGTTTGTAGCATGACAAACGGTGTTGACTGCCTCCGCCCAAAATCTATCCGAGGTCTTGTATTCATCGAGCATGGTTCTTGCCATCTCTATGAGTGTTCGGTTCTTTCTTTCAGCCACCTCATTTTGTTCGGAGTATAAGGGGATGAAAACTCATGTTTGATGCCCTCTTCATCCAAAAACTCTTCTACTTGAGTGTTCTTGATTTCAGAACCGTTGTCACTCCTTATCTTCTTGGTTTTTGAGGAAAACTCGTTTTGAGCTCTCCTCAAGAATTTCTTGAGGATACATTGAGTTTCTCTTTTATCATGCAAGAAAAATACCTAAGTGAAACGAGAATAATCATCAACAATTACAAAACCATACTTGTTACCGCCAATGCTTATATAGGTGACAGGGCCGAAGAGGTCCATGTGAAGCATCTCTAATGGTCTTGTTGTCGTCATCACGTTCTTGACGGGGTGAGTTGTTCCAATTTGCTTCCCTGCTTGGCACGCACTACATGGTCTATCCTTTTCAAAAACAACACCTTTTAGTCCACGGATGTGACCCCCCTTTAAAAGTTTTTATAAATTTCTCATTCCAACATGGGCTAGTCTTCTATGCCACAGCCATCCCATGTTGGTTTTTGCTATTAAGCATGTGTCAAGCTAAGCTTTATCTGTGGAAAAATCCACCAAGTAAAGCTTTCCCTTTAACACACCCTTAAAGGCAATTGAGTTATCACTTCTTCTAGAGACGGTCACATCCCCGTTAGTAAACAAGCAATTATAACCTTTTTCACATAGTTGAGATATGGACAATAGGTTATAATCCAATGATTCAACGTGTATAACATGTGAAAGAAAGTGTTGAGAGGAGATTGCAATTTTACCAATACCTAGTACCCTTCCTTGTCTCCAAAATAGATGCCTTCATTTGGATCATCATTTTCTTCATACTCAACAAACATTTTCCTCTCTCCGGTCATATGGTTAGTGCACCCACTATCTAGTACCCATTTAGTGCCACCGGAGGAGTAGGTTGCAAAACAATTTAAACATTACTCTTAGGTACCCAAACTTGGTTGGGTTCTTTGAGGTTAGTTACTAGGCATTTGAGCACCCACACACAAGTTTTTGGACTCTTGTGGAGTGACCTAACATATTTTGTGCATAAACTTTACCATACTTGCTTTTCATAAGAACATAAGATGTATCGAAATTATGAAATACTATAGATTTTATATTTTTTGTAACCATATGTGAGGTAGATGCAAGGTTGTTACTCTTGTCTTGATTTGAGTTTTCTTTCACGAAGGCTACGAATTTGCTATTGTTTTTAAGTATTCTAGCATTTTGATTTCCTCCCCTAGTATATCCAAGTCCATCTTTGATGAAGGGAGATCTTGTGATTGTGTATGCACTAAGTGCATATTTGATTTTTTCTTTATCAAAGACCCCACTCTTGTGTGTATTCTTGCTTTGTGCCTCTTTGAGCTCGTTTTTTAAGTTTAAGACAATGCTAGCACATTTACAAGTTTTAGTGTTGGATTCTATATTTGTCGAGAGAAGTTTTGGAGGATGAATTAGTTGGGACACTTGACTTAAGTGAGTCAAGTTGTGCTTCAAGATTCTTGTGAGCTTTGGTTAAGGTTACAAGTTTATCTTGAAGTGCTACATTCTCACTTTAAGCTGAACGCATGTCTCCTTGCTCATGGCAAGTTCGCTTTAAAGTGTTCTACACTTTTCTCTCTCAAGTTCAAGAAGTTTCTCAATCTCAAGGTTTCTTTCCTTTTCAAGGATAAGCAATTCTTCTTGTTGATTGAGAAGATTTTCTTGTTCAAATATTTCATCCGATAGCATTTTCATTTTAGCTATAGCCTTTTTGTTTAATCCTCTAAACATGAATTCGTTTTCACTACTACTATCAAAGTCACTATCATCTTCAATATGTAACTTAGAAGGTTTAGTCATTATCTTGCGCTTTCCTTCCTTTGCCATGAGGCATGTGTGACTTCGGCTCTTCTAATCACCCTTGTTTGGCAAGAGTGATTTCTTCATGGTTGGCCTCTTGATGGCTACGGTTGCCACTTTTTCTTCATCTTCAGAGGAGGATTCTTCATTTGAGTCCCATTCTTCTCCGATGTGGGCTTGTCCATACGTCTTCTTCTTTGTGAAGAATTTCTTATCTTGCGGCTTCCCATCCTTCTTCTTTCTCTTGTCATCTTCCTTGCTATGGGGGCAGTTCACAATGAAATGCCCATGTTCTTCACAGTTGTAGCAAGTCTTCTTTGTTCTTGACTTGCCCTTGTCTTTGCTCTTGTTCTCATAGTGATGGCTTCTCTTTCTCCTCATCAACCTTTTGAATCTTTTGATGAAGAACGTTATTTCTTCATCATCCATGTCTATGCTCTCATCATCACTTCATCTTCACTTGTGAGTTGTGTTTCTTTTGCCTTGGACTTGGACGTGGCCTTGAGAGCAATGCCCTTCTTCTTGGATGAAGTGATCTTGGCTAAGTCATTGACGTGTTGGGCTTCCTTCTCCATCATCTCATGATTAATGATCTTCCCTAGCACTTCATCCGGAGTCATCAAATGAAAGTTTGGACTTTCCCGGATTAAAGTGCATAGGGTCACATTGCGAGGCATAAATGCTCTTACCATTCTTTTAACCACCTCATGGTCATTCCATTTCTTGTATCCGTACGCCCGACTCTTGTTGATAAGAGTTTTGAGTCGGTTGTACATTTCTTGAGGTGGTTCGCCTTCTTCCATGGCGAACCTTCCAATCTCTCCTATCATCTCAATTTTAGCTTCACTCACGGATCGGTTTCCTTCATGTGCGATCTTGAGGGTGTCCCAAGTGTCTTTGGCGAGCTCCAACCCATCTACCTTGTTAAATTCTTCAATGCTCAGAGATGAGTTGAGCACGGCTGCTGCTTGTGCATTGCTATGGATTTGTTGTTCTTGTTCTAGAGTGAGTTCATCCTCGTCTTCGGGGATATCTATACCTGTACATACCACATGCCAAAGACTTAGGTTCAAGTAAATTAGATGCAACTTCATGTTGTGTTTCCACATTGTATAGTTAGTTCCATCAAAGTGAGGTGGTTTGCCTAGAGGAATTGATAAATAACTGGAATGAGAATTTAGTCGTTCATAGTTAAAAGGATATTTTGAGTAGCCTTGTTGACTACTCTTGAGTTTCTTCTCCAACTTCTCCTTCTTTTTCCTTTTAGCCTCTTCATTTTTGAGGAGTGCCATGAGACGAAGAACTTCTTCATCTTCTTCTGAGCTTGTAACGTCTTGTGGAGGAGCAACTGCGGGAGGTCGGTTAGAACCTTGTTCTTCAAAGTTGCTCGAACTTGCTCCTTTTCCCTTGTTGAGATCAATTTGGCTACCGACCTTGTCCCCCATCTCCTCTCCAAGCGGTTAAACTTTTGTGGAGAGTTAGGCTCTGATACCAATTGAAAGTTGACTAGAAGGGGGTGAATAGGCTAATAAAAACTGAAATTCAAATAAACAACGTGAAAGAAGGCTAATGATAATTGTATTGAGATGATTGAAAAGCTGAGGTACAGGTGTGATTATATAGAGGGATTAGGAGGGGAGAAAAGACTAAACTACCCCTAACCCTAATCCCTCTCTAATGACTAATATACCCCTGTGCCATACCCCTAATTACAGTGTCTAACACCCCCCCGCAGTCACAACATCTAGCCGCTGCAGATGTTGAGACTGGACCGAAACTCGGAGAACAACGATGACGGGAGGCCCTTCGTGAAGATGTCGGCGAACTGCGTCGTCGTCGGGACATGGTGTACCCGAACCTCGCCCCGTGCTACCCGCTCACGAACAAAATGAAGGTCAATCTCCACATGCTTCGTGCGCTGATGCTGGACCGGGTTGGTGGAGAGGTACATGGCGCTGACGTTGTCGCAGTAGATGAGGGTGCTTTTGATGACGGGAGTGTGGAGCTCCTGAAGTAGCTGCTGAAGCCAGGAGGCCTCAGCTACGCCGTTAGCCACGGCGCGATACTCCGCCTCTGCACTCGAGCGCGACACTACGGGCTGTCGCTTCGAGGACCAGGAGACAAGGTTGCCGCCCAGGAAGACGGCGTATCCAGAAGTAGAGCGTCGTGTGTCCGGGCAGCCTGCCCAGTCAGCGTCTGTGTACACGACCAGCTCGGAGGCCGTGTCACGTCGAAGAAGGAGGCCGTAGTCGAGGGTGCCTCGTAGGTACCGAAGAATCCGCTTGACAGCGGTGAGATGCGGTTCCCTCGGGTCATGCATGTGGAGGCACACCTGCTGAACCGCATATGAGATATCCGGCCTGGTGAAGGTTAGGTACTGGAGAGCACCTGCAAGACTCCTGTAAAAAGTGGGGTCAGAGACGGGTGTCCCGTCGGTGGCGGAGAGCTTCGCCTGAGTATCCACTGGAGTGGAGCACGGCTTGCAGTCAGCCATGCTTGCCCGCTGAAGGATATCCAGACAGTACTGTCGCTGGTGAAGGAATAGGCCGCCTGGTCGGTCCTCGACCGTAATACCCAGGAAGTGGTGGAGACGGCCCAGGTCCTTCATAGCGAACTCCTGCTGTAAGGCAGAAATGGTTCGCTGAAGCAGAGTCGGACTGGATGCTGTTAGTACAATGTCATCGACGTACAGTAAGAGGTAAGCTGTGTCACTGCCCCGTCGATAGACAAACAGCGAAGTGTCCGACTTAGCTTCAACAAACCCCAGTGAGACCAAGAAAGAGGCGAATCGGCTGTACCAGGCTCGCGGTGCCTGCTTCAGTCCGTACAGGGATTTGTTCAGCTTACAGACCATGTCTGGGTGAGCTGAATCTACAAATCCTGCCGGCTGACTGCAGTACACCGTCTCGGTCAGTGTACCGTGGAGGAATGCGTTCTTGACGTCCAACTGGTGGACAGGCCAAGAACGTGAGAGAGCTAGCGACAGTACGGTACGAACTGTCGCCGGCTTCACCACCGGGCTGAAAGTCTCGTCGTAGTCAACTCCAGGGCGCTGAGTGAAGCCCCGGAGTACCCAACGAGCTTTGTATCTCTCCAAGGTGCCATCCGCCTTCTTCTTATGCGTGAATATCCACTTGCCTGTGACAACATTGCCACGGCCCGGACGGGGAACCAGGTCCCAGGTCCGGTTGGCAAGCAAGGCCTCATACTCTTCCTCCATAGCGCGGCGCCAGTTAGGGTCGGCGAGGGCGCTACGCACGGAAGTAGGTATGGGCGAGATCGAAGAAGGCTCGGTCGGTGGAGTCGTCGTCGACGAGAAAGCGGTACTATCGAACCGCTCCACTGGTCGAAGACTCCCGGATGCACGTCGAGTCACCATCGGGTGGACGTGACCAGGATCCCTGTGAAGTAGAGGGGGGTTGTACACCGGCCGGTCGGGTACAACCATCTTCTCTCGTCGTGGATAGACGAGAGTGGGTCTCGATGTCGCGTGTGGCGTCGTCGGAGCAGGAGCCTCTCCCCGCGCTCGTCGCTCGTAGACAAGTGCGGGGTCAGCAAAGCGAGAAGACGTCGTTGGTGCCGCGCGTGGCGCGGCTGGTGGCGTCGTACTCGCTGGTGGTGCCGCTGGTGCCGTACGTGGTACAGCTGGAGACGCCGAGGGCTCCTGGGGTACAGTAGATGGTGTCGGGGAAGCCGAGGCCGCGTGTGGCGCAGCAGGTGACGTCGGAGGCGTCGATGCCACACGGGGTGCAGCGGGTGACGCCTGAGACATCGATGCCACACGAGGTGCAGCAATCGGTGTCGAGGGCGTCTGGGATGTAGCTCGTGTCGATCCTGCAGAAGAAATAGGCCAAGGCAACTGGGAGGCAGCCTCGGGGTCAGTAGGAAAAAGAGAGTCCAGCTCTGTGGTGGAATCAGAAGAGGTGGTGGAAAAAGGAAAAGATGACTCGTCGAAGACGACGTGCCGAGAGATCAAAAGACAGTGGGTAGTGAGATCTAAGCATCGGTAACCCTTATGATCAAGGGAATACCCGAGAAAAACACACCGTGTCGAGCGGGGCGCAAGCTTATGTGGGGCGGTGGCGGAAAGATTAGGGTAGCAAGCGCATCCGAAAACTCGAAGGTGATCATAAAGAGGATTGGTGCCATATAGAGCAAAGTAGGGGGTGGAGGCACGAATCGCTTTGGTGGGAAGACGATTTATCAGAAGTGTGGCGGTATGAAGAGCCTCCACCCAGTATCGGGCTGGAATAGATGCCTGGAACATCAGAGAGCGTATGACATCATTAATGGTGCGAATCATGCGCTCTGCCTTGCCGTTTTGAGGAGAGGTATACGGACAAGACATGCGTAGTTGTACCCCATGTGCGGAGAGAAAATTACGAAACGCAGAGTTATCAAACTCTCGTCCGTTATCGCACTGGACAGCTCGAATGGTACGCCCGAATTGAGTAGAAATCCAAACGAAGAAGTGAGAAAGAGTGACGAATGTTTCAGACTTCAATCGTAATGGAAAAGTCCAGGAGAAGTGAGAAAAATCATCAATTATCACCAAATAGTAATTAAAGCCCGATATACTGGAGATGGGAGAAGTCCACAAATCACAATGTATAAGATCGAATGAGTGCTCAACATGAGTCACAGATGTGGGAAAAGGGAGGCGAATATGGCGACCAAGTTGACAGGCATGACATAGAGAGTCATGTGTACCCCTAGAACACGAGATAACTGAGCTACTGGACAGCTTCGACATAGCATCTGCACCAGGGTGGCCAAGCCGGCGATGCCAGATGGTAGATGAAGCTGTCGTAGTCAAAGCAAATGGCGGTGATGCAGCGGAAGTAGGAAGCCGAAGTGTGTATAGGGGCCCTGAGCTATCACATCGGAAAAGAGGTCGCCGGGTGGAAAGATCCTTCACAGACAAACCAAAAGGATCAAATTCAATGGAAACATTGTTGTCAGTGGTAAAACGGCGAACAGAAAGTAAGTTCTGAATGATATCCGGAGCAACAAGAATGTTTTTAAGTTGGAAAGTACCCGGAAGACCGGAATCACCTACTGAGGTGACCGGAAGAACGGACCCATTTCCAACAACGATAGATGAAGGAAAAGAGGGATTGGGAGGATGGGTGGAAGAGAGTATACCGGAATTAGGAGTGGTATGGTATGATGCTCCGGAATCAACTACCCAGTCGGCACCAGGTGGTGTAAGGTGCATGGTGCTGAAGGAGGAAGCAAGCGACTGTCGATCCCACGTCGACGGTGGCTCCTGAAGGGGTGCCGATGGCTCCGAGTTCCCAACAGGGTAGTCAGTGCCTCCGTAGGTCGGGGCTGACTGCCCGCCTGAAGAGTAGCCAGGCCCACTATAGGCCTGAGCTGTCGGCCTACCAGCACTGTGGGCTGGTCCACTGTAGCCGGGGGTAGCCGCAAACGCCGGCTGAGGACGCGGTGGTCGTGGAGGCTGAGAACCTGGGGACGGTCCAGGCCACATGTAGATCTGGCCAGTCCACGGGTTGTAGGGTGTGGGCCAGGGTGCACCTCCCTGGCCGGTACCACCACTACTTCCAGTAGTCGAAGCCGTGGGGGTGCTGCCTGCACTGCTGCCACCACGGCCGCGTTCTTTCCTCGGCGACGACGGTTTCCACCTCCTGTACTGGTAGGAGTAGAAGGTGGACGTGACGGCGATCCACCAGCTGCTGGTAAGGGTGGACGCGGGGACTGCCCGGAGCCATAGAAAGCTGTGGCAGATCCAGAGCCAGTAGAGCCTCCTGCAGTGATCTCTTCAAGTTCAAGATCAGACCATACCTTCTCGAAGGTAGGTAGTGGCTCCAGTCGAAGTAGCCATGTCCGTAGGTGACAATAGCGCTCGTTCAGGCCCTGAAGGACCCGAAGGACAAGAGCGCTGTCAGTGACCGGCTCACCAAGGTCACGTAGGGCATCCGCCATGCCCTTCATCTCCCGACAATAGGTGGAGATGGAACGATCCCCCTGGACGGTGTTCTGGAACCGAGTGCTTATGTGGAGGGCTCGAGTCGCACGGTTCCCTAGAAACCGTTGCTCAAGTACTAGCCAGGCCTGCCGAGCAGTACCGCCACCGCGCTGCCTGACGATGTCCTGTAGCTCCTCTGTCAGGGAGCCAAGGATCCAGGATAGTGCCAGGCTGTCCATGCTGATCCAGGACACCTGTACTGAAGACTCATCCTGGAGGACGTGGTCATCGAGGCAGTAGCGCCTCAGCGTGAGGAGCACCATATCACGCCACCGGGCATATGAGGTGGACTCGGAACTGAGAATAACCGGCACGAGCGTCCGGATGTTCTGAATCCCTGCGGCCTGTGCATGAAGAGCGGCCACAAGCGAAGTCGAGTACGTACCAGCGTCCGAGGGAGGCTCATGAATAGCACTCGTTGATCGGCGAGCACTCTCCTCAAGTTGGTGGGATAGTGATGCCACGGAGGCACGCTCCTGCTCTAGGGCAAGGGCGAGTGCCCGCTCGCGCTCGCGAGAGGCGGCCAGTGCTGCAGCGATGTCAGATGTCTCCGCAGTGTCGGTGCCGTAGGAAGAAGCTGTGTTCTCCATAGTAGTACCGGCAGCTGGGAACGGAATCGGCGGGATCGCCGTGGTGCTCCCGTCAATGTCGAGGCCGGTGGCGTCCCGTAGCGCGGAGGTACCTGCCATGAAGGTAACAGCGGTGGCGGGGTTTCTGGAGGTACCGACAAGGGGTTCACCGGCGGCTGGACCGGTTCTCGAGAAGGAGTGGGCGGCTGCAGAACCAGCAGCGAGGGGCCTGGGGGCTGTGGCTCCTCCTAGGAAGGCGGCGCCCCCTCCAGAAGCTGCTGTTCCTCCAGTTTCAGCAGTCCAGAGGGTGGCGCCCCTTCCAGTGGGGCTGGCGGACCCCCCAGGGGCGGATGCGGAGCCCCCAGGGGCGTTGGCGGCCCAGGCAAGCCAGGGGGCGGCGCTCCCTCCAGGGGGGCCGGCGGACCCCCCAGGGGCGGAGCACCCAGGGGCGGCGGCGGCCCAGACAGGGGCGGTGACGCCCCCCCCGTGCGCGCACGGCCCCAATCCGGGTGGGGGCGGCCCGAATCCGGGCGGGGCCGCCCCGATCCAGGGCGCCGCGGCCCCGGATCCGGAGGTGGCGGCGGCGGCGGCCCCTCCCCGCGCCCAGGGTGGGGTGGCGGCGGCTCCGGCCTCCGCGCGCTGTCCTCCAGAGGAGGCGGCGCCCCCCCTGCGTGCGCAGCCCAAATCCGGCGGCTGGCGGCGCCCTGGCGGCGGCGGGCGGCGCACCAGGGGCGGCGGCGGGCGGCTGCTCAGGGGCGGCGGCGGGCGGCTGCTCGGGGGCGGCGGTGGTTCTGGCCCAGGGTGGGGTGGCGGCGGCGTGCGCCCAGGGCTGCGGCGGCTGGCCCATTAGGATTAGGGTTAGCCCTAATCCTGATTATTCCTAGCTAATGATACCATGAAAGAAGGCTAATGATAATTGTATTGAGATGATTGAAAAGCTGAGGTACAGGTGTGATTATATAGAGGGATTAGGAGGGGAGAAAAGACTAAACTACCCCTAACCCTAATCTCTCTCTAATGACTAATATACCCCTGTGCCATACCCCTAATTACAGTGTCTAACACCCCCCCGCAGTCACAACATCTAGCCGCTGCAGATGTTGAGACTGGACCGAAACTCGGAGAACAACGAGGACGGGAGGCCCTTCGTGAAGATGTCGGCGAACTGCGTCGTCGTCGGGACATGGTGTACCCGAACCTCGCCCCGTGCTACCCGCTCACGAACAAAATGAAGGTCAATCTCCACATGCTTCGTGCGCTGATGCTGGACCGGGTTGGTGGAGAGGTACATGGCGCTGACGTTGTCGCAGTAGATGAGGGTACTTTTGATGACGGGAGTGTGGAGCTCCTGAAGTAGCTGCTGAAGCCAGGAGGCCTCAGCTACGCCGTTAGCCACGGCGCGATACTCCGCCTCTGCACTCGAGCGCGACACTACGGGCTGTCGCTTCGAGGACCAGGAGACAAGGTTGCCGCCCAGGAAGACGGCGTATCCAGAAGTAGAGCGTCGTGTGTCCGGGCAGCCTGCCCAGTCAGCGTCTGTGTACACGACCAGCTCGGAGGCCGTGTCACGTCGAAGAAGGAGGCCGTAGTCGAGGGTGCCTCGTAGGTACCGAAGAATCCGCTTGACAGCGGTGAGATGCGGTTCCCTCGGGTCATGCATGTGGAGGCACACCTGCTGAACCGCATATGAGATATCCGGCCTGGTGAAGGTTAGGTACTGGAGAGCACCTGCAAGACTCCTGTAAAAAGTGGGGTCAGAGACGGGTGTCCCGTCGGTGGCGGAGAGCTTCGCCTGAGTATCCACTGGAGTGGAGCACGGCTTGCAGTCAGCCATGCTTGCCCGCTGAAGGATATCCAGACAGTACTGTCGCTGGTGAAGGAATAGGCCGCCTGGTCGGTCCTCGACCGTAATACCCAGGAAGTGGTGGAGACGGCCCAGGTCCTTCATAGCGAACTCCTGCTGTAAGTCAGAAATGGTTCGCTGAAGCAGAGTCGGACTGGATGCTGTTAGTACAATGTCATCGACGTACAGTAAGAGGTAAGCTGTGTCACTGCCCCGTCGATAGACAAACAGCGAAGTGTCCGACTTAGCTTCAACAAACCCCAGTGAGACCAAGAAAGAGGCGAATCGGCTGTACCAGGCTCGCGGTGCCTGCTTCAGTCCGTACAGGGATTTGTTCAGCTTACAGACCATGTCTGGGTGAGCTGAATCTACAAATCCTGCCGGCTGACTGCAGTACACCGTCTCGGTCAGTGTACCGTGGAGGAATGCGTTCTTGACGTCCAACTGGTGGACAGGCCAAGAACGTGAGAGAGCTAGCGACAGTACGGTACGAACTGTCGCCGGCTTCACCACCGGGCTGAAAGTCTCGTCGTAGTCAACTCCAGGGCGCTGAGTGAAGCCCCGGAGTACCCAACGAGCTTTGTATCTCTCCAAGGTGCCATCCGCCTTCTTCTTATGCGTGAATATCCACTTGCCTGTGACAACATTGCCACGGCCCGGACGGGGAACCAGGTCCCAGGTCCGGTTGGCAAGCAAGGCCTCATACTCTTCCTCCATAGCGCGGCGCCAGTTAGGGTCGGCGAGGGCGCTACGCACGGAAGTAGGTATGGGCGAGATCGAAGAAGGCTCGGTCGGTGGAGTCGTCGTCGACGAGAAAGCGGTACTATCGAACCGCTCCACTGGTCGAAGACTCCCGGATGCACGTCGAGTCACCATCGGGTGGACGTGACCAGGATCCCTGTGAAGTAGAGGGGGGTTGTACACCGGCCGGTCGGGTACAACCATCTTCTCTCGTCGTGGATAGACGAGAGTGGGTCTCGATGTCGCGTGTGGCGTCGTCGGAGCAGGAGCCTCTCCCCGCGCTCGTCGCTCGTAGACAAGTGCGGGGTCAGCAAAGCGAGAAGACGTCGTTGGTGCCGCGCGTGGCGCGGCTGGTGGCGTCGTACTCGCTGGTGGTGCCGCTGGTGCCGTACGTGGTACAGCTGGAGACGCCGAGGGCTCCTGGGGTACAGTAGATGGTGTCGGGGAAGCCGAGGCCGCGTGTGGCGCAGCAGGTGACGTCGGAGGCGTCGATGCCACACGGGGTGCAGCGGGTGACGCCTGAGACATCGATGCCACACGAGGTGCAGCAATCGGTGTCGAGGGCGTCTGGGATGTAGCTCGTGTCGATCCTGCAGAAGAAATAGGCCAAGGCAACTGGGAGGCAGCCTCGGGGTCAGTAGGAAAAAGAGAGTCCAGCTCTGTGGTGGAATCAGAAGAGGTGGTGGAAAAAGGAAAAGATGACTCGTCGAAGACGACGTGCCGAGAGATCAAAAGACGGTGGGTAGTGAGATCTAAGCATCGGTAACCCTTATGATCAAGGGAATACCCGAGAAAAACACACCGTGTCGAGCGGGGCGCAAGCTTATGTGGGGCGGTGGCGGAAAGATTAGGGTAGCAAGCGCATCCGAAAACTCGAAGGTGATCATAAAGAGGATTGGTGCCATATAGAGCAAAGTAGGGGGTGGAGGCACGAATCGCTTTGGTGGGAAGACGATTTATCAGAAGTGTGGCGGTATGAAGAGCCTCCACCCAGTATCGGGCTGGAATAGATGCCTGGAACATCAGAGAGCGTATGACATCATTAATGGTGCGAATCATGCGCTCTGCCTTGCCGTTTTGAGGAGAGGTATACGGACAAGACATGCGTAGTTGTACCCCATGTGCGGAGAGAAAATTACGAAACGCAGAGTTATCAAACTCTCGTCCGTTATCGCACTGGACAGCTCGAATGGTACGCCCGAATTGAGTAGAAATCCAAACGAAGAAGTGAGAAAGAGTGACGAATGTTTCAGACTTCAATCGTAATGGAAAAGTCCAGGAGAAGTGAGAAAAATCATCAATTATCACCAAATAGTAATTAAAGCCCGATATACTGGAGATGGGAGAAGTCCACAAATCACAATGTATAAGATCGAATGAGTGCTCAACATGAGTCACAGATGTGGGAAAAGGGAGGCGAATATGGCGACCAAGTTGACAGGCATGACATAGAGAGTCATGTGTACCCCTAGAACACGAGATAACTGAGCTACTGGACAGCTTCGACATAGCATCTGCACCAGGGTGGCCAAGCCGGCGATGCCAGATGGTAGATGAAGCTGTCGTAGTCAAAGCAAATGGCGGTGATGCAGCGGAAGTAGGAAGCCGAAGTGTGTATAGGGGCCCTGAGCTATCACATCGGAAAAGAGGTCGCCGGGTGGAAAGATCCTTCACAGACAAACCAAAAGGATCAAATTCAATGGAAACATTGTTGTCAGTGGTAAAACGGCGAACAGAAAGTAAGTTCTGAATGATATCCGGAGCAACAAGAATGTTTTTAAGTTGGAAAGTACCCGGAAGACCGGAATCACCTACTGAGGTGACCGGAAGAACGGACCCATTTCCAACAACGATAGATGAAGGAAAAGAGGGATTGGGAGGATGGGTGGAAGAGAGTATACCGGAATTAGGAGTGGTATGGTATGATGCTCCGGAATCAACTACCCAGTCGGCACCAGGTGGTGTAAGGTGCATGGTGCTGAAGGAGGAAGCAAGCGACTGTCGATCCCACGTCGACGGTGGCTCCTGAAGGGGTGCCGATGGCTCCGAGTTCCCAACAGGGTAGTCAGTGCCTCCGTAGGTCGGGGCTGACTGCCCGCCTGAAGAGTAGCCAGGCCCACTATAGGCCTGAGCTGTCGGCCTACCAGCACTGTGGGCTGGTCCACTGTAGCCGGGGGTAGCCGCAAACGCCGGCTGAGGACGCGGTGGTCGTGGAGGCTGAGAACCTGGGGACGGTCCAGGCCACATGTAGATCTGGCCAGTCCACGGGTTGTAGGGTGTGGGCCAGGGTGCACCTCCCTGGCCGGTACCACCACTACTTCCAGTAGTCGAAGCCGTGGGGGTGCTGCCTGCACTGCTGCCACCACGGCCGCCGTTCTTTCCTCGGCGACGACGGTTTCCACCTCCTGTACTGGTAGGAGTAGAAGGTGGACGTGACGGCGATCCACCAGCTGCTGGTAAGGGTGGACGCGGGGACTGCCCGGAGCCATAGAAAGCTGTGGCAGATCCAGAGCCAGTAGAGCCTCCTGCAGTGATCTCTTCAAGTTCAAGATCAGACCATACCTTCTCGAAGGTAGGTAGTGGCTCCAGTCGAAGTAGCCATGTCCGTAGGTGACAATAGCGCTCGTTCAGGCCCTGAAGGACCCGAAGGACAAGAGCGCTGTCAGTGACCGGCTCACCAAGGTCACGTAGGGCATCCGCCATGCCCTTCATCTCCCGACAATAGGTGGAGATGGAACGATCCCCCTGGACGGTGTTCTGGAACCGAGTGCTTATGTGGAGGGCTCGAGTCGCACGGTTCCCTAGAAACCGTTGCTCAAGTACTAGCCAGGCCTGCCGAGCAGTACCGCCACCGCGCTGCCTGACGATGTCCTGTAGCTCCTCTGTCAGGGAGCCAAGGATCCAGGATAGTGCCAGGCTGTCCATGCTGATCCAGGACACCTGTACTGAAGACTCATCCTGGAGGACGTGGTCATCGAGGCAGTAGCGCCTCAGCGTGAGGAGCACCATATCACGCCACCGGGCATATGAGGTGGACTCGGAACTGAGAATAACCGGCACGAGCGTCCGGATGTTCTGAATCCCTGCGGCCTGTGCATGAAGAGCGGCCACAAGCGAAGTCGAGTACGTACCAGCGTCCGAGGGAGGCTCATGAATAGCACTCGTTGATCGGCGAGCACTCTCCTCAAGTTGGTGGGATAGTGATGCCACGGAGGCACGCTCCTGCTCTAGGGCAAGGGCGAGTGCCCGCTCGCGCTCGCGAGAGGCGGCCAGTGCTGCAGCGATGTCAGATGTCTCCGCAGTGTCGGTGCCGTAGGAAGAAGCTGTGTTCTCCATAGTAGTACCGGCAGCTGGGAACGGAATCGGCGGGATCGCCGTGGTGCTCCCGTCAATGTCGAGGCCGGTGGCGTCCCGTAGCGCGGAGGTACCTGCCATGAAGGTAACAGCGGTGGCGGGGTTTCTGGAGGTACCGACAAGGGGTTCACCGGCGGCTGGACCGGTTCTCGAGAAGGAGTGGGCGGCTGCAGAACCAGCAGCGAGGGGCCTGGGGGCTGTGGCTCCTCCTAGGAAGGCGGCGCCCCCTCCAGAAGCTGTTGTTCCTCCAGTTTCAGCAGTCCAGAGGGTGGCGCCCCTTCCAGTGGGGCTGGCGGACCCCCCAGGGGCGGATGCGGAGCCCCCAGGGGCGTTGGCGGCCCAGGCAAGCCAGGGGGCGGCGCTCCCTCCAGGGGGGCCGGCGGACCCCCCAGGGGCGGAGCACCCAGGGGCGGCGGCGGCCCAGACAGGGGCGGTGACGCCCCCCCCGTGCGCGCACGGCCCCAATCCGGGTGGGGGCGGCCCGAATCCGGGCGGGGCCGCCCCGATCCAGGGCGCCGCGGCCCCGGATCCGGAGGTGGCGGCGGCGGCGGCCCCTCCCCGCGCCCAGGGTGGGGTGGCGGCGGCTCCGGCCTCCGCGCGCTGTCCTCCAGAGGAGGCGGCGCCCCCCCTGCGTGCGCAGCCCAGATCCGGCGGCTGGCGGCGCCCTGGCGGCGGCGGGCGGCGCACCAGGGGCGGCGGCGGGCGGCTGCTCAGGGGCGGCGGCGGGCGGCTGCTCGGGGGCGGCGGTGGTTCTGGCCCAGGGTGGGGTGGCGGCGGCGTGCGCCCAGGGCTGCGGCGGCTGGCCCATTAGGATTAGGGTTAGCCCTAATCCTGATTATTCCTAGCTAATGATACCATGAAAGAAGGCTAATGATAATTGTATTGAGATGATTGAAAAGCTGAGGTACAGGTGTGATTATATAGAGGGATTAGGAGGGGAGAAAAGACTAAACTACCCCTAACCCTAATCTCTCTCTAATGACTAATATACCCCTGTGCCATACCCCTAATTACAGTGTCTAACACAACGGATAAAACCAGAGCAGGTCGGACTAGTCTGGTCTGAGGTCGGACTAGTCCGGTCTAAGTCCAAATTTGTGTTTTAGGTTTCCTTTTAAGTTTGTTTGAGCAGAAAAAATATATATAGTAGTCAAATGATATCACTAGTTGAGAATGATTAGATTGCGAAATAGGAGAACAATTTGCGGACAATAACACAATGAAAATTTGATAAGTAATTCTAGTGAGCAATTGAAATAGTAGAGAGACCAAGAGACACAATTTATCCCGAGGTTCGATTACACACAGGAATCTACGTCCTCGTTGACGAGTCCACCAAGTATCGGGTCTTTTCCAACCCTTCCCTCACCGAGCGATCACCAAGATCAAGCCCGGGCTTTCTCACTATTGAAAGAGGGCTAATGATGATTGTATTGAGATGATTGAAAAGCTGGGGTACAGGTGTGATTATATAGAGGGATTAGGAGGGAAGAAAAGACTAAACTACCCCTAACCCTAATCCCTCTCTAATGACTAATATACCCCTGTGTCACACCCCTAATTACAGTGTCTAACACCCCCCGCAGTCACAACATCTAGCCGCTGCAGATGTTGAGACTGGACCGAAACTCGGAGAACAGCGACGACGGGAGGCCCTTCGTGAAGATGTCGGCGAACTGCGTCGTCGTCAGGACATGGTGTACCCGAACCTCGCCCCGTGCAACCCGCTCACGAACAAAATGAAGGTCGATCTCCACATGCTTCGTGCGCTGATGCTGGACCGGGTTGGTGGAGAGGTACATGGCGCTGACGTTGTCGCAGTAGATGAGGGTGCTCTTTATGACGGGAGTGTGGAGCTCCTGAAGTAGCTGCTGAAGCCAGGAGGCCTCAGCTACGCCGTTAGCCACGGCGCGATACTCCGCCTCAGCACTCGAGCGCGACACTACGGGCTGTCGCTTCGAGGACCAGGAGACAAGGTTGCCGCCCAGGAAGACGGCGTACCCAGAAGTAGAGCATCGTGTGTCAGGGCAGGCTGCCAAGTCAGCGTCTGTGTACACGACCAGCTCGGAGGCCGTGTCACGCCGAAGAAGGAGGCCGTAGTCGAGGGTGCCTCGTAGGTACCGAAGAATCCGCTTGACAGCGGTGAGATGCGGTTCCCTCGGGTCATGCATGTGGAGGCACACCTGCTGGACCGCATATGAGATATCCGACCTGGTGAAGGTGAGGTACTGGAGAGCACCTGTAAGGCTCCTGTAAGAAGTGGGGTCAGAGACGGGTGTCCCGTCGGTGTCGGAGAGCTTCGCCTGAGTATCCACTGGAGTGGAGCACGGCTTGCAATCAGCCATGCTCGCCCGCTGGAGGTTATCCAGACAGTACTGTCGCTGGTGAAGGAATAGGCCGCCTGGTCGGTCCTCGACCGTAATACCCAGGAAGTGGTGGAGACGACCCATGTCCTTCATAGCGAACTCCTGCTGTAAGGCAGAAATGGTTCGCTGAAGCAGAGTCAGACTAGATGCTGTTAGTACAATGTCATCGACGTACAGTAGGAGGTAAGTTGTGTCACTGCCCCGTCGATAGACAAACAGCGAAGTGTCCGACTTAGCTTCAACAAACCCCTGTGAAACCAAGAAAGAGGCGAACTGGCTGTACCAGGCTCGCGGTGCCTGCTTCAGTCCGTACAGGGATTTGTTCAGCTTACAAACCATGTCTGGGTGAGCTGAATCTACAAATCCTGCCGGCTGACTGTTGTACACCGTCTCGGTCAGTGTACCGTGGAGGAAGGCGTTCTTGACGTCCAACTGGTGGACAGGCTAAGAACGTGAGAGAGCTAGCGACAGTACGGTACGAACTGTCGCCGGCTTCACCACCGGGCTGAAAGTCTCGTCGTAGTCAACTCCAGGGCGTTGAGTGAAGCCCCGGAGTACCCAACGAGCCTTGTATCTCTCCAAGGTGCCATCCGCCTTCTTCTTATGCGTGAATACCCACTTGCCTGTGACAACATTACCACGACCAGGACGGGGAACCAGGTCCTAGGTCCGGTTGGCAAGCAAGGCCTCATACTCTTCCTCCATAGCGCGGCGCCAGTTAGGGTCGACGAGGGCGCTACGCACGGAAGTAGGTATGGGCGAGATCGAAGAAGGCTCGGTCGGTGGAGATGTCGTCGACGAGAAAGCGACACTATCGAACCGCTCCACTGGCCGGAGACTCCTGGACGCACGTCGAGTCACCATCGGGTGGACGTGACCAGGATCCCTGTGAAGTAGAGGGGGGTTGTACACCGGCCGCTCGGGTATAGCCATCTTCTCTCGTCGTGGGTAGACGAGAGTGGGTCTCGATGCCGCGCGTGGCGTCGCCGGAGCAGGAGCCTCTCCCCGCGCTCGTCGCTGGTAGACAAGTGCGGGGTCAGCAAAATTAGAAGTCGTCGTCGGTGTTGCGCGTGGCGCGGCTGGTGGCGTCGTGCTCGCTGCAGGTGACGTCGGGGAGGTAGCTGGTGATGCTGCTGGTGTCGTACGTGGTACAGTTGGTGACGCTGGGGGCACCTGAGGTACAGTAGGTGGCGTCGGGGAAGCCGAGGCCGCGCGTGGCGCAGCAGGTGACGTCGGAGGCGTCGATGCCACACGGGGTGCAGCGGGTGATGCCTGAGACATCGATGCCACACAAGGTGCAGCAATCAGTGTCGTGGGCATCTGGGACGTAGCTCGTGTTGATCCTGCAGAAGAAATAGGCCAAGGCAACTGGGAGGCAGCCTCGGGGTCAGTAGGAAAAAGGGAGTCTAGCTCTGTGGTGGAATCAGAAGAGGTGGTGGAAAAAGGAAAAGATGACTCGCCGAAGACGACGTGCCGAGAGATCAAAAGACGGTGGGTAATGAGATCTAAGCATCTGTTACCCTTATGATCAAGGGAATACCCGAGAAAAACACACCGTGTCTAGCGGGGCGCAAGCTTATGTGGGGCGGTGGCGGAAAGATTAGGGTAGCAAGCGCATCCGAAAACTCGAAGGTGATCATAAAGAGGATTAGTGCCATATAGAGCAAAGTAGGGGGTGGAGGCACGAATCGCCTTGGTGGGAAGATGATTGATCAGAAGTGTGGCAGTATGAAGAGCCTCCACCCAGTAACGGGCTGGAATAGATGCCTGGAACATCAGGGAGCGTATGACATCATTAATGGTGCGAATCATGCGCTCTGCCTTGCTGTTTTGAGGAGAGGTATACGGACAAGACATGTGTAGATGTACCCCATGTGCGGAGAGAAAATTACGAAACGCAGAGTTATCAAACTCACGTACGTTATCGCACTGGACAGCTCGAATGGTACGCCCAAATTGAGTACAAATCCAAAGGAAGAAGTGAGAAAGAGTGACGAAAGTCTCAGACTTCAATCGTAATTGAAAAGTCCAGGAGAAGTGAGAAAAATCATCAATTATCACCAAATAGTAATTAAAGCCCGATATACTGGAAATAGGAGATGTCCACAAATCACAATGTATAAGATCAAATGAGTGCTCAACATGAGTCACAGATGTGGGAAAAGGGAGGCGAATATAGCGACCAAGCTGACAGGCATGACATAGGGAGTCATGTGTACCCCTAGAACACGAGATAACTGAGCTACTGGACAACTTTGACATAGCATCTGCACCAGGGTGGCCAAGCCGGCGATGCTAGATGGTAGATGAAGCTGTCGTAGTCAAAGCAAATGGCGGTGATGCAGCGGAAGTAGGAAGCCGAAGTGTGTATAGGGGCCCCGAGCTATCACATCGGAAAAGAGGTCGCCGGGTGGAAAGATCCTTCACAGACAAACCAAAAGGATCAAATTCAATGGAAACATTGTTGACAGTGGTAAAACGGCGAACAGAAAGTAAGTTCTGAATGATATCCAGAGCAACAAGAATGTTTTTAAGATGGAAAGTACCCGGAAGACCGGAATCACCTACTGAGGTGACCGGAAGAACGGACCCATTACCAACAACGGTAGATGAAGGAAAAGAGGGATTGGGAGGATGGGTGGAAGAGAGTATACCGGAATTAGGAGTGGTATGATATGATGCTCCGGAATCAACTACCCAGTCGGCACCAGGTGGAGTAAGGTGCATGGTGCTGAAGGAGGAAGCAAGTGACTGTCGATCCCACGTTGACGGTGGCTCCTGAAGAGGTGCCGATGGCTCCGAGTTCCCAACGGGATAGTCAGTGCCTTCGTAAGTCGGGGCTGACTGTCCGCCAGAAGAGTATCCAGGCCCACTATAGGCCTGAGCTGTCGGCCCACTAGCACTGTGGGCTGGTCCACTGTAGCCGGGGGTAGCCGTGAACACCGGCTGAGGACATGGTGGTCGTGGAGGCTGAGAACCCGGGGACGGTCCAGGCCACATGTAGATCTGGCCAGTCCACGGGTTGTAGGGTGTGGGCCAGGGTGCACCTCCCTGGCCGGTACCACCACTACTACCAGTAGTCGAAGCCGTGGGGGTGCTGCCTGCACTGCTGCCACCACGGCCGCCGTTCTTTTCTCGGCGACGACGGTTTCCACCTCCTGTACTGGTAGGAGTAGAAGGTGGACGTGACGGTGGTCCACCAGCAGCTGGTAAGGGTGGACGAGGGGACTGCCCTGAGCCATAGAAAGCTGTGACAGATCCAGAGCCAGTAGAGCCTCCTGCAGTGATCTCTTCAAGTTCAAGATCAGACCATACCTTCTCGAAGGTAGGTAGTGGCTCCAGTCGAAGTAGCCACGTCCGTAGGTGGCAATAGCGCTCGTTCAGGCCCTGAAGGACCCGAAGGACAAGAGCGCTGTCGGTGACCGGCTCACCAAGGTCACGTAGGGCATCCGCTATGCCCTTCATCTCCCGACAGTAGGTGGAGATGGAATGATCACCCTGGACGGTGTTCTGGAACCGAGTGCTGATGTGGAGGGCTCGAGTCGCGCGGTTCCCTAGAAACCGTTGCTCGAGGACTAGCCAGGCCTGTCGAGCAGTACCACCACCGCGCTGCCTGACGATGTCTTGTAGCTCCTCTGTCAGGGAGCCAAGGATCCAGGATAGTACCAGGCTGTCCATGCTGATCCAGGACACCTGTACTGAAGACTCGTCCTGGAGGACGTGGTCATCGAGGCAGTAGCGCCTCAGCGTGAGGAGCACCATATCACGCCACCGAGCATATGAGGTGGACTCGGAGCTGAGAACAACTGGCACGAGCGTCCGGATGTTCTGAATCCCTGCGGTCTGTGCATGAAGAGCGGCCACATGCGAAGTCGAGTACGTACCAGCATCCGAGGGAGGCTCATGGACAACACTCGTTGATCGGCGAGCACTCTGCTCGAGTTGGTGGGATAGTGATGCCACGGAGGCACGCTCCTGCTCTAGGGCAAGGGCGAGTGCCCGCTCGCGTTCGCGAGAGGCGGCCAGTGCTGCGGCGATGTCAGATGTCTCCACAGTGTCGGTGCCGTAGGAAGAAGTTGTGTTCTCCGCAGTAGCACCGGCGGCTGGGAACGGAATCGGCGGGATCGTCGTGGTGCTCCCGTCGATGTCGAGGCCGGTGGCGTCCCGTAGCGCAGAGGTACCTGCCATGAAGGTGACAACAGTGGCGGGGTTGCTGGTGGTACCGACGAGGGGTTCACCGGCGGCTGCACCGGTTCTCGAGGAGGGGGCGGTTGCAGACCCAGCAGCGAGGGGCCTGGGGGCTGCAGCACCTCCTAAGAAGGCGGCGCCCCCTCCAGAGGTTGCTGTGCCTCCAGGTTCAGCAGGCCAGAGGGCGGCGCCCCCTCCAGAGGGGCCGGCGGACCCCCCAGGGGCGTCGTCGGCCCAGGGGGCGACGCCCCCTCTAGGGGGGCCGGCAGACCCCCTAGGGGGGGAGCACCCAGGGGCGGCGGCGGCCCAGGCAGGGGAGGTGACGCCCCCCCCTCGTGCGCGCGCGGCCCCCATCCGGGTGGGGGCGGCCCGAATCCGGGCGGAGCCGCCCCGATCCAGGGCACGGCGGCCCCGGATCCGGATGTGGCGGTGGCGGCTACCCCTCTTCGCGCCTAGGGTGAGGTGGCGGCGGCCCCTGCCTCCGCGCGCTGTCCTCCAGAGGAGGCGGCGCACCAGGGGCGGCGATGGTTGCGGCGGCGGCCCAGGGTGGGGTGGCGGCGGCGTGCACCCAGGGCTGCTGCGGCGGCGGCTAGGCCATTAGGATTAGGTTTAGCCCTAATCCTAATTATTCCTAGCTAATGATACCATGAAAGAGGGCTAATGATGATTGTATTGAGATGATTGAAAAGCTGGGGTACAGGTGTGATTATATAGAGGGATTAGGAGGGGAGAAAAGACTAAACTACCCCTAACCCTAATCCCTCTTTAATGACTAATATACCCCTGTGTCACACTCCTAATTACAGTGTCTAACAACTATCAATCGAATGTGAATACAATGATCTTAGGGGCTACTCACACTTTGAGCCTTCCTACACCAACCAAGTAGTTCTATAATTCAAAGTACAACTGTTAAAAACTCAAAGTAACAGTTAGAGTGCAAGGGAATCAAACCGAGAGCTCAAACGTCGATCACCACGTCTTTCCTCTCACAAAAACCACTAACTCCTTAGGATCCAATCTTAGGGGTCTAGAAGGTGAGGAAAGAGGCTTAGAAGAGCTCTAGGGATGAGTTTTCAACGCTTAGATTCGTGTCTTTTCAATTCTCAGCCGGGGGTCTCCTTTTATAGAAATCCTGGCATTTAGCCGTTACCAACTAAAGTTCGGACTAGTCCGGTCCCAACCCCGGAGTAGTCCGTTCTTGAGGGACCACTCACGTCACAGCTTACCAAATAAAGTTTTAGTGACTGTTGGATTCAAACGGTCATGAAACCTCGGACTAGTCCGGCCAAGAGCGGACTAGTCCGATCTCAATCAGGAGGAGCCTTTGTTCCGTATGAGAACGGACTAGTCTGGTAGGGGCGGACTAGTCCGGCCCAAAGGGCGGACTAGTCCGGTCTTACCAGACTTAGTCTAGAAACTCTCTCAACTGGAGTTGCGGACTAGTTCAGTCAACCTCGGACTAGTCCGAGCTCACACAGGAACCTTTGTTCCGTCCTAATTCGGACTAGTCGGAAAAGATCGGACTAGTCCGGCCTGTGGAGCGGACTAGTCCGATGGCACTCAGAGACTTCTTCTCCGGATCCAAGCGGCTTAGTCCGCTTAGCGGACTAGTCCGGCCTATTGGGCGGACTAGTCCGGCCTTCTGAGACTTAGTCTCATAACGGCTCAGACTCACACAACAACGGACTAGTCCGGCCTTTAACGGACAAGTCCGAACTGACTCAGAGACTTTTTATCCGGTCTAAAACGGATTAGTTCGGGTATGAACGGACTAGTCCGGCCATTTGTCCGGACAAGTCCGGTCTCCCCTTTTCTTCATATATATGACTACTTCGTCTCATGATTCTAACTTTCTACCCTTCGTTTGAGCTCTCTAGTGATTCTCAAGCACTCTAAAAGAGAAGACCCTATACACAACTAGAAAAAGTGAAGATAAATAGAAAATGCTATTTTTGACTCTTTGAAATCTTCTTCTTTTCCTTGTGCTTCTTGAGAGACTCCATATCCATTTCTTTGATAAACACCTGTGCTCATACTCAGTAGAAACTTATCAACATCTTAATTGTCGTCATCAATCAACCAAAACCCACGGGGATTACCTAGATGCACTTTCACCGTATCTTGCAGTTACGCCGGTAGCTGTTTCTGGCGAGGGCTTCTGAGTCTTCGTCTTGCCGCTCTGCCCACGTCACAAGCTAGGCGTAGTGGTTGATGACGGTAGGGGCGGTAGGGGATGTCTTGTCGCTGTGTTTATTGGTGTACAGCCTCTGACGCGGCGCGCCAGTCTTCACTGTGATGCGACTAGGCACAACGGCACCTGACAGTGGCGTGCTCCGCGTCTCCGCGCCTTGGAAAGGCACGAGTCTTGAATACCTTGTAAGGACAAGGTATGGCGCGTCTTTATTCTTGCTGCCTACCGCGCGGGGGCAGGTAGAGCTGTTCTGCTGGCCATGTGGCGGGCCCGGAGCTCTCCTCTGAGGAGAGGGAGGTCCGGCCCCGCTGGACACGTGGAGCCTTCGGAGCTCTCCCCGCGGAGGGGGGAGGTTTGGCTCAGCTGCCACGTGGCGGGCCCGGAGCTCTCCTCTGAGGAGAGGGAGGTCCGGCCCCGCTGGACACGTGGAGCCTTCGGAGCTCTCCCCGCGGAGAGGGGATGTCCGGCTCTGCTGGCCACGTGGCGGGCCCGGAGCTCTCCTCTGAGGAGAGGGAGGTCCGGCCCCGCTGGACACGTGGAGCCTTCGGAGCTCTCCCTACGGAGAAGGGAGGTCCGGCTCTGCCGGCCACGTGGCGAGCCCGGAGCCCTCCTCTGAGGAGAGGGAGGTCCGGCCCCGCAGGACACGTGGGGCTTTCGGAGCTTGCCCCTACGGAAGGGGCAAAGTCCTTAGGCGATTTTCCCTATGCGCGGGGGTACCCCATATTGAGGGTACCGACAGTGGCCCTCGGGCTCATCTCGGGGGAGATAATGAGCCCGAGGTGGGGCCCCCGTCTCTTCTACTTCGCGCACCTTATCGAAGATCCGCTTTGACCGGTGCTGGAGCACGAACAGTCGTGGGATCGTGGGGGCGTGAGCCCTGCTTGATGGTTGCTTTTACTGCGGCGGTTCCCAAGGCTGCCACTACTGCACGTCGCAACGTCTTGTCAGGAACCGTCGGGTTCTCTACCTGGGGGCTGACAACCCGGTCCACCGCTTATGTAGGACGGCCTGGGCCTACTTGCCACCGACTCCAGGAGTTGGAGCTGAAGCGGTTGTCCCAAGCAGCGTATTCGAAGAGTTTCGAATCGCTTTGAATCGCGTATGGGAAGTTTAAAAGGGGATCTCATCTGCATCGCATGCTTCCCTTCGCACTTCCCCACGCCTGAGCCCTCCAGAGTCCTCTGAGCGCTCAAGCCTTCTCAGCCCCCAAGTTCTTGCGCCTCCGCCGCCCATGGCTTCCAACCTGACTCCGCCGCGTCTCGCCCGGTCGGCCGAGCTTGGGGTAGTACGCAAGCTGCTGGGCTGGCACGCAGAGGAGCAGAAGCGCTAGCTCCGGCGAGGATCTCTCCCCTTGTGTCTGGATAGGGGGAAGATTGTTTTCTTCACCGCCTACGCCTTGGCGGGGTTCGTCCCGCCAATTTCTTCCTTCTTCGTGACGCTGCTGGAGACGTACGGTCTCCAGCTTCATCACCTCTCCCCCAACTCCTTCGCGATGGCCGCCGTCTTCGTGCACTTCTGCGAGATGTTCGTGGGAGTGCGCGCTTCGGTGACACTCTTCCGCTTCTTCTTCGTGTTGCGGACGACTGGGCGCGGCTCGAAGAATCAGCTAGGGGCGTACTACTTCCAGCATCGCTACAAGGATCCGAAGGTCTCTGGGTACCTTCTACCTTTCAGCGCGGCGAGGTGGGAAGGCTAGAGGGAGAACTGTCGGCCTGACCACCGAGCGTCGCTTCTGGGAGATCCCGGAGCTGGATCCGGAGTACGCGCCGGTCTTGGAGCGGATCCGGTTCCTTGCCAACGAGGGGCTGACGTCCCTGATTGTGCTGACAGACTTCCTGTCACGCCGCGTTGCGCCCTTGCAAAAGCGCAGTCGTCCGGCGTGGTACTACACCGGTGAGCACGACTGCACCAGGTTGGAGACGGGTCTCGGCTCCGACCCATCTGAGGAGATGTTGTACGAGATGGTGGCAAGGGTGAGCGGCGACTTCATTAATGGCGGCGACCTGACTTTCCCAGCTTCCTGCACCCCACTCTTCTTGGAGCTGAAGTGGAGGGCGGAGTTGCTGCAGAAGATGCCAAACCTGGACGACATCGGGATTGCCGTGCGTCAGGTTGGGGACGCCTTCCGGGGGATCTCGATCCCCGGGGTCGAGCGCTCCGGAGCGGAGCATGTGGCGTCGACTGATGCCCAACCCGTGCCGAGGGTCGACGGAGCTTGGATCATCGACAAGGGGAAGGGGAAGGAGCCTGCCTCCGGGCAGCCGGAGAAGTGTGCCCGGTCCCCTCCGAGGGCGCCGTTTGCGCCGAGCCAGGGGACCGGGGTACCCTTGCGCCCGTCTTTAGGAGGCGCCGGTTCGTCGGGCGGCGACCCCAAGAGACCTCGGATCTTCCACTCCGACGGGGCTCCTCTCGGACAGCGGCGGGCCGAGGAGCCCCGGGCGTCCCGTCCTCCTTCCTCAGGCGGAGGAGCTCCGAGGGGGGACGCCGGTGCAGCGATGCCCGGGGGTGAGCCGAGGGCTCAGGCGCCCCATCCAACGAACGTCCCGGCTGCAGGCTCGGCAGGCGGCGACGCCAGAGGGGGCAGCGCCAGGACTCAACCGGGGACGCAGGTGCCCCGGGCTTCAGGGACTGGATCGGCGAGCTGCACCAGAGGCGCTGCCGGTGGGAGCCCTACTGCTCCGCCTCCTAGGGGGGCTCCGGGTGTGCCTCCTGCTCCGCCGGTCTAGGTACCTGCGGCGCAGGCAGCGACGGCGGGCTCCGGTGTTTCTGTCCCGGCTCGGAAGCCGGGGCTCCATGCTCGTTGGAGCGTTCGCGTCCCTCGGTAAGTGTTGTTCTTTCCGGATTTTAGAACTAGTGTTCTTTTCCCCTTTTCTTAGCCTGAGAGCTTCCCATGCTTGGAGGGACTCATCAGGTGCCGGGAACGACTCTGTTCCCCGGCCATCTCCGGTTGATGGGAGGTCCGCGCCGCAGCGTCCGGAAGCTGCAGCGGCTTCGCCGGCCCCCAAGTCGGTGAAGGCTTCTTTTGCGCCGGCGGGCTCAACCCCTGCGGTGGCGGCGGCAGCACCCGTTTGCCCCCCTTCGCCAGCTCGGAAGCCGGTGGTTGTCGAGGGCTCGAGGGAGCCGGCTGGCGGCGTCCGACCCTCTGATGCTGAGGCGGGAGGAGCAGCTGCAGGCCCTCCGGTTTCCCCAGATCGGCGCCTCATCTCGGTCGCCGAGATGCCGGCATCTCCTCCACCGGACGATGACGTGATGGAGGAGGTCGGGGGCGCGGCTTCGGCCTCTGCCGCCCCGCTGCCCCTGGCGGACGCCTTGGAGCTTGCCCAGGCAAGCGTCCGGCAGGTCCAGGATTCCTTGGAGCGAGAGCGGGAGGTGCTGTCAGGGGAGAGGAACCGCCTCCTCAGCTGGGGGGCACCTTCTGAAGCAGCGGACTCAGGAGGTTAAGGTGGAGCTCGACTCGAGGCGGTCGAGGCTCGATGTCATGGAGGCGCTCCTTGACCTTCAGAAGAAGGTCGTCGATCGCCTGGACTCCGAGACCCGGCGGCTCCACCAGGAGACCCGTGAGGTTCATGCCAGGGCCAAGGCGCACTCCACTGCCATGGAGGAGTTGCGGCTGGCGCGCCGCGAGTGCGCCGTCGCGGACCTGGAGCGCGCCGTGGCGGCCGAGGAGAAGAAGGTCGCCGCACGGCTAGAGGCCAGCGAGGGCGACCTGAAGGCCCGAGCTGAGGGGCTGGAGCTTCAGGAGGCGGCTCTGGCCGTGAGGGAGGAGCAGGCCTCCCGAGAGCGCCAGGCGGCGCTGGAGCAGGAGCTGGCGGCCGACTTCCGGGCGTCAGAGCTGGAGCGGCTTGCCAGGGACCTCGAGCTCCGGGAGAATTCCCTCTCGGCCAAGGAGAAGAAGTTCTCCGACGAGGGGCCCAGCGCCCTACTGGCTGCCCGCCAAGAGGTGGAGAAGCTCCAGGCTTCGCGGTCCGTCGAGGCCCGAGCGGTCTGAAACTTCGTCGGCGAGGCGGGGTCCGCCTTGGTAATTGGTATCCCTTGGCTTCAGCCCGTAAGAACGGGGGCTCCGGTGCAGGAGGTGACCGAGGCGATTCCGGCGCTCGAGTCCATCGGCGCTAAGCTGGACAGACTCGAAGCCGTGGTCGTCGACGAGCTTGAGTCAGAGGGACGGGGCTTGGCGAAGGAGGTCGCCACACACGTGTTGGCGTGCTTCTGGAGCCGAAATCCGTCCCTCTCTCTGGAGCCAGTAAGACTGGGCCCCGTCGTCGAGCGGGAGGAAGCTGCCAGGGTCGAAGTTGGGGACGTGACCGCCCTTGTAGACTCCAGGTTCCAGCGGGAGTCCGGGGACTCTTAGGCAGTTGCCCTCGCGGCCGGAAGGCCTTGTATCTTTTCTTTTTTGTTTTTGTTGAGTCTGTAGTTGTCATAGGGTCCGTGACGTGCGCCGAGCCAACGAACGCGCTGCTGCACGCGCGGCAAGCACGCAGGGCACGACCTCCAACAGTGGCTAGGAGGGAAAGTAGGAGATATTTTTAGCTATTTTTGGTAATCCCTAATTAGTGGAGTTTGTTACTCCTTTTGGTTGAGCCGGAGGCTATAGATAGGCATGTAATCAAACACTTGGGGACAAGAAAGATATTACCATCTAATCCTCTCTCTTCTTCTACCTAAGCCGGCGGCAGGGGGAATAACCCACCGACGAAGAACGGCGGTAAGGGAGTATAACCCGGTCAGCCATCATGGACAGCGGCTACGACCTACGTAGCCGAGGTCCTCCTACACTCGGGATTACTGCCCTTGACAACCTGGTATCTTAGTCTCGTCGATCCTCTTCCACCACCTCCACCCAATCTCCCACCGCAGCCTCACCACCATCCCAGCCGCCGCCTCCATCTCCTCCCTCGACGTCCACAGCAACGTCCGCACCGTCAGTCATGGGCGATGACGATCAACCCACCATGGCCGATGTGATGAAGATGCTCAAGTCCCTGACCACCGAGATGTCAAAGATGCAGACCGACATGGCGGGCATGAAGGAGAAGGTCGGCTCGTCGACCGACTCCAGCACCAACCACGACAGCCAACACCACACGGATCGCCCCCCGCGGTTCCAGAAGATGGACTTTCTGCGCTATGACGACAAGTCCGACCCACTGATTTTCATCAATCGGTGCGAATCGTATTTCTGCCAGCAACGCACCATGCCGGAGGAGGTGTGGATGGCGTCGTACAACCTGGAGTATGTGGCTCAACTCTGGTTCGTCCAGCTCCAGGAGGACGAGGGCATACCGCCATGGGGGCGTTTCAAGGAACTCCTGAACCTGCGTTTCGGCCCGGCGCTGCGATCCGCCCCCCTGTTCGAGCTCACCGAGTGCCGCCGCACGGGGACGGTCGAGGAATACTCCAACCACTTCCAGGCGCTTCTTCCTCGTGTTGGCCGGCTCCAGGAAGGCCAACGGGTGCAGCTCTACACCGGTGGGTTGCTGCCACCGCTCAGCCACCAGGTGCGCATCCACGGCCCGGAGTCCCTCGCGGCGGCCATGAGCCTGGCACGGGCGTTGGAACTGGTCGAGCTGGACCGTCTCAACTCCGTCCCTGGCAGGGCTGCGCCGCGCGCGCTCGGACCACTGCTCGCGCCGCGTCCAGGCGTCCTGGCGGCCCTCCCTACACCCGCCCAACCGGTGCCTGCGGTTCAGACGCTGCCCGCACCCCAGGCGCCGCCCCTGGCACTGCCGGCGCCACCACCACCACGCTGCGGGAGCAAGCGCCTCTCGAGGGAGGAGCAGGCGGAACGGCGCCGCCTCGGCCTCTGCTATAACTGCAACGAGCCATACTCACGCGGCCACAACAGAGTCTGCCGCCGCATCTTCTACATCGCCGACGTCGAGCTGGCCGAGGACGAGCCCGCTGAGGAGGCACCCGTCTATTCCCTCCACGCCGTCGTCGGCGTTCCAGTATGCGGTACTCTCCAACTCGAGGTACAGGTGGGCGCGACCACGTTGATCGCCCTCATCGACACGGGCTCCACCCACTGCTTCATCGGCGAGGCGGCAGCACAGCGGGCCGGCCTGCACGTCACGCCTTGGCCTCGACTAACGGCGACCGTGGCCAACGGCGAACGGATCGCCTGCCCAGGCGTTCTGCGCCAGGCGCCCGTCGTCATCGACAACCGGCCGTTCGTGGTCGACTTGTACATCATGCCGCTGGCCGGCTATGACCTGGTGCTCGGCACTCAATGGTTGGCTACCTTGGGTAAGATTATCTGGAACGTGGCCGCTGGGACCATGGAGTTCACGGTGGAGGACCAGCAGGTCTGCTGGCGCAGCGTCGCGTCGCCGACACCGCCGCGCATCCACTCTGCCTCGGTGACGGAACCCCTCCTCGACGAGCTGCTTGCATCCTTCGCCGACGTGTTCGCCGAGCCGACGGGCCTGCCGCCTGCGCGTGGCCGGGCGCACCGCGTCATCCTGAAGCCGGACACCGCGCCGGTGGCAGTGCAGCCCTACAGATATCCGACCGCCCACAAGACGGAGCTGGAGAAGCAGTGCGAGAACATGCTCGCGAACGACATCATCCGGCGTAGCGACTCCGCATTCTCCTCGCCGGTCCTTCTCGTCAAGAAGCCGGACGGCTCGTGGCGCTTCTGCGTCGACTACCGCGCCCTCAACGCGGTGACGGTCAAGGACGCGTTCCTGATCCCCGTCGTCGACGAGCTCTTGGATGAGCTCCATGGCGCCAAATACTTCACCAAACTGGACTTGCGCTCGGGGTACCACCAAGTGCGCATGAGGCCGGAAGATGTTCACAAGACGGCGTTACGTACACACGACGGCCTCTATGAATTCCTGGTGATGCCGTTCGGACTCTGCGGCCACATTTCAGGCGCTCATGAAAGACGTCTTGCGCCCGTTCCTTCGCCGGTTTGTACTTATTTTGTTTGACGACATCTTGATCTACAGCAAGTCATGGGCCGACCACCTGCGTCACCTTCGAGCTGTCCTTAGCGAGCTTCGTCGGCACACCCTCTTCGCCAAGCGCTCCAAGTGTGCATTCGGGGTCTCCTCAGTCGCCTACCTCGGCCACACGATCTCGGAGGCAGGGGTGGCCATGGACTCCGCCAAGGTGCAGGCCATTCACGACTGGCCGGGACCCCGCTCGGCGCGGGCGGTGCGCGGCTTCCTCGGGCTCGCGGGATACTACCGCAAGTTCATCCACAACTACGGCTCCATCGCCGCGCCACTCACCGCGCTGCTCAAGAAGGAGGGCTTCGCGTGGGGTCCTGAGGCTGCCTCGGCCTTCCTCGCCCTCAAGGAGGCGGTCACCTCGGCGCCGGTGCTCGCTATGCCGGACTTCAACAAGCCCTTTGTCGTCGAGTGCGACGCGTCGTCCCAAGGGTTTGGTGCTGTCCTCATCCAGGAGGGGCATCCGATCGCCTTCTTCAGTCGCCCGGTGGCGCCTCGACATCACGCCCTGGCAGCCTATGAGCGTGAGCTCATTGGCTTGGTCCAGGCGGTGCGCCACGGCGGCCATACCTCTGGGGGCGCCGCTTCACCGTCAAGACGGATCACTACAGCTTGAAGTATCTGCTGGACCAGCGTTTGGCCACCATTCCACAACACCACTGGCTTGGCAAGCTGTTGGGCTTCGACTTCTCCTTTGAGTACAAGCCGGGTGCGACGAACGCCGTCGCTGACGCGCTGTCCCAGCGCGACACCGTGGAGGGAGAGCTCCTTGCCCTCTCTGCTCCGCGCTTCGACTTCATCGACAAGCTCCGGCAGGCCCAGCTGGACCACCTAGCCCTTGTCGCGCTCCGGGGTGAGATCACGGCGGGCACCCGACTGGCTCCCTGGGCGCTGGTGGATGGCCTGGTGCAATTTTCCGGGCGGCTGTACATCCCGGCCGACTCCCCGCTGCTCCAAGAGATCGTGGGGGCCATCCATGAGGACGGACACGAAGGCGTACAGCGGACGCTCCACAGGCTGCGTCGTGACTTCCATTTTCATAACATGAAGCAAGTTGTGCAGGAACGCGTGCGTACGTGTGAAGTCTGCCAACGCTACAAGTCCGAGCACCTGCACCCGGCGGGTCTCCTTCTTCCGCTGCCGACTCCCCAGGGCGTGTGGACTGATGTCGCGCTAGACTTTGTGGAGGCGCTACCACGGGTCCGCGGCAAGTCAGTGATCCTCACTGTGGTGGATCGGTTCAGCAAGTACTGCCATTTCATCCCACTGGCACACCCGTACTCCGCTGAATCCGTCGCTCAGGCCTTCTTCAACGACATTGTCCGCCTCCACGGGGTTCCACAGTCCATGGTCTCCGACCGGGACACGGTGTTCACGTCGACGTTCTGGCAGGAGTTGATGCGGCTGATGGGGACCAAGCTGCAGATGACCACGGCGTTTCACCCCCAGTCTGACGGGCAGTCCGAGTCGGCCAACCGCGTCATCCTCATGTACCTGCGGTGCTTGACAGGAGACAGGCCGCGCGAGTGGCTCCGGTGGCTCCCCTGGGCGGAGTTCCTCTTCAACACGGCGTACCAGACGTCCCTGCGTGACACCCCCTTCCGCGTGGTCTATGGGCGTGATCCTCCCTCCATCCGGTCCTATGAACCCGGGGAAACCAGGGTGCCGGCCGTCGCCAAGAGGATGGAGGAGCGCGCGGAGTTCCTGGCCGACATCCGTCACCGCCTGGAGCAGGCACAGGAGTACCAGAAGCGCCACTACGACCGTACACACCGCGCGGTCACCTATCAGGTCGGTGATTGGGCGCTGCTTTGACTACGTCAGCGCGTGGTGTCATCTCTTCCTCAGGCTGTGGGCGGCAAACTGAAGCCGCGCTTCGTCGGGCCGTACCGCATCGTCGAACTCATCAACGAGGTCGCCGTCCGGCTGGAGCTTCCGCCCCGCGCCCGCATCCACAATGTGTTCCATGTGGGACTACTCAAGAAGTTCCAGGGGTCGCCACCAACAACGCCCCCACCATTGCCGCTCATGCATCATGGCGCCATTAGCCCAGAACCTGAACGCGCGGTGCGGTACCGACTGGCTCGCGGCGTACATCAGGTGCTCATCCAGTGGAACGGCACGTCGGCAGCATCAGCGACCTGGGAAGACGTCGCACCTTTCCGCGCCAAGTTTCCCCAATTCCAGCTCGAGGACGAGCTGGTCCTCGACGGGGAGGGAGATGTCATGTTCAAACAAGTATACACTAGGCGCCATAGGGCCCGTGACGTGCGCCGAGCCAACGAACGTGCTGCTGCACGCGCGGCAAGCACGCAGGGCACAACCTCCAACAGTGGCTAGGAGGGAAAGTAGGAGATATTTTTAGCTATTTTTGGTAATCCCTAATTAGTGGAGTTTGTTACTCCTTTTGGTTGAGCCGGAGGCTATAGATAGGCTTGTAATCAAACACTTGGGGACAAGAAAGATATTACCATCTAATCCTCTCTCTTCTTCTACCTAAGCCGACGGCAGGGGGAATAACCCACCGACGAAGAACGGCGGCAAGGGAGTATAACCCGGTCAGCCATCACAGACAGCGGCTACGACCTACGTAGCCGAGGTCCTCCTACACTCGGGATTACTGCCCTTGACAGTAGTCCAGCTCATGGAGCTTTGAATGAATAGACTTTTGTTGTTTTTTGTGTCTGTGCTCTTTTATCTTCTTCATGGCTTGGCCCGCCCGAGTCCTTAGCTCCGCAAGGACTTCAGGAGGTCTTCACCAATCTTGAAGTCTTGTACAGACACCTTCCTCGGGTCCCTGTTGTGATAAGGGCCCGAGGGGTCTTCGGAGCTCGCCCCGTGAGGACGGGGGAGGTCCGGATCTGCTGGCCACGTGGCGGGCCCGGAGCTCCCCTGAGGAGAGGGTGGTCCGGCCCCGCGGGACACGTGGAGCCTCAGGAGCTTGCCCCTACGGAGGGGGCGAGGCCCGGCTCTGCCGGCCACGTGGCGGGACCGGAGCAATCCTCTGAGGAGAGGGGGGCCCCGGCCCCGCTGGACACGTGGGGCCTTCGGAACCCGCCCCTGCGAAGGGGGCGAGGTCCGGATCCTCTGGTCTTGCGTTGGAGTAGTCAGGAGCTCCGGTCTTCTCTTCGCGCGGTCCCCGCAGTGGCCCCCTGGTAGGTGTGGCCAATGGTTTGGGCACACCTACCATACTCCTGCGGGGGAGCTAAGGCCAGGAGGTTCTGCACACAAGTAAGTGAACCATAATTCTCCCTGGGGGCTCTCCCCTCCCTATCTCATTGTCTTATTTGGCTTACGGTCCTGGTCCGTTATACGGGGCTTGGGCAATTCAGTGCGCCCGGCGCCGGGGGTCCGGCCCCCTCCGAGGTCAGGGTACGACCGTCCGGCCCCTAGTACTGGACCGTAACACTGGGAAGGCAGAGTGCACAGGCTTTCAGTACGGAACCAGGCAAAGCAGGTTGTACTCCCCTGGACCTCCGAAGGGCAGGGCGCGCACGCTTTGGGCCGGAACCAGGCAAAGCAGGCTACGCACCCCGGACCCCCCATGCATAGCGCAGGCTTTTCCTAGAGGTGACCAACTGGCATCGCAACACCTGACTGGGGAGGCCCCCTGGCCATCGGCAGGTACCTCAAGCGCGACCGTCTTCGGTAGGATAGCAAATGTCGACTAGGGATGAGAGTGGGAAAGGAGAGCTAAGTGTACGGTGAGCATACACAGAAAGTGCGATCATAAAAATTAATGCGTAATTTAAATGAACACATAAGTAAGAGCGTGGTAGAACAGGATTCTTTCTATATAAATGCCCATAGGAGGAAGGCAGGCTAAACATGGAGGCAACGACCACCCCATTATGAGGGGAAGCAAGATCCTACGCGCTTAGGGTCGGAACCAGGCCAAGCTGGACGTAGTCCTGGACCGTCCCCTGGGCTTAGTTGCTCCGAGCGTTGTTCCTAGACTCTATGAGATCTATTACAGAAAAGAAAAGACTTGTGCTACCAATGCTCTAAGAATAGAACTTACGGAGGTGTTCCATGTTCCAAGGGTTCGGGAGCGGATCCCCATCCTTGGTGGAGAGGCGTACGCACCCGGGGCAGCAAACTTTTGTGACTCGGAAGGGACCTTCCCAGCTGGGGGAGAGTTTGTCGGTCCCTTCGCGAGAAAGTATGCGCCGCGGCACCAGGTCGCCTTCTTGGAGCTCCCGGTCACGCACGGTCCGTTGGCGGTAGCGCCGGAGCGCCTGCTGGTACCGTGTGTTGCGGAGCGTTGCTTGTAATCGTGCCTCGTCAACGAGGTCGATGTCTTCGCGCCGGAGCTGGTCCTGCGCAGCTTCTCCCTGAGGGACCCGGGGTGACTTCCACCATTGGCTCAGGCCGACAAGAAGTTGACAGAGCCAGGGAAGCCCTCGGGAGGTAAGGCCGAGGCACGGTGGCGCGCACTCGGGTGGAGCTAGCCCGGTTCAGCACCGCCAGGGGCTGGTGCTCGGGCTGCCGCAAGTGCTTGGAGCTTCTCCAAGGCTGATACTGCAGCAGTGCGGTCTCCACGGATCTTGAGGACGCCTGTTGGTGTAGGCATCTTCAATACAAGGTAGCCGTAGTGGGCTACCGCCATGAACCGGTACAGGGCTGGCCTGCCGATGATGGCGTTGAAGGGGAGATCAATCTCCGCCATATCGAACAGAATGTATTATGTCCGGTAGCTGTCCGGTGCCCCGAAGGTGACCGGAAGGCTGATGTTGTCGTAGGGGACAACTTGTCCCGACCCTACCTCTGAGAACGGGCTCGAGGGGGTGAGCTTGGCCATTGGGATTTGCAGCTTCTGGAAAGCTGCACGGCTGATGAGGTTCAGGCCGGCCCCGCCATCTACCAGAACGTGGTACATCTTCACGTTGGCGATGGTGGGATATACCAAGAGCGGTAGCTGCCCGGCCCCAGCCATGTTCTTGGGGCAGTCGGTGGCGTCGAAGCTGATGGGGGTCCCCATCCACTTGAGGTGCGGCGCTGCGCTTAGGACAGGAGCCACCGACGCCACTGCTCGGCGCAGAGTCTTGACTGCACTCCGAGACGAGGGGTCAGAGGACCCGCCGTAGATGACGTAGAGCGCCTTCCGGCGCTCGTCGTCGCTGGAGCTGGAGCCCTCGTGATCGTGCACCGCCTTTACGGCGCGTTGGGGCTCCTGGAACTCCATCTGGTGGTTGACGTTGTCGCGGTCGTCGACCTTCTGCTTGCCCTCCCTCTGACGGAAGGGAGGGGCATCCGCTCGCGGTTGCTTCCCCTTGCGGAAGCGCTCCGCGAGCTTCTGGATTTCCCGGCACTCAGCAGCAGTGTGGCTGCTGGTGTTGTGCACGGGGCATGGCTCGCCGTGGTCACCGTCTGGGGCTGGTGACTGTCGTGGCCTCTTGTCGGGGCGTGGCCCCCGAGCATCGGTGGGTGCTGCAGCTGCAGCAACGGGAGCTTCCGTTGGCAGCATGATCTTGCCGCCGACCTTCTTGACCTTCTTGCCGCTCCCATGGGGAGCAACGCTTGGTCTGGGCTGTCCTCCGGCTTCAGAGGCTGGCTGTGAGTGCCAGTTGCGCCCTTCTGCTGCCCTGGCGCACTTGTCCGCCAGGCTAAAGAGCTCTGAGACGTCGCGCACTTCTCTGGTCGCGAGCTTCTCGAGCATCTTCTTGTCCCTTACACCCTGCCGGAACGCCACCACCACAGAAGCATTTTGGATATGGGGGATGGTGTTCCGTACCTGGGAGAACCGCTGGATGAAGGAGCGCAGCGACTCTCCAGGTTGTTGTTGGATGGCGTGGAGGTCGAGCTCTGTGCCAGGCCGGGTGTAGGAGCTGCCGAAGTTTGCAGTAAACTGTCGGTAGAGCTCTCCCCAGGAGGTTATGGAACCCTGGTGGAGATTCATGAGCCAAGACCGTGCTGGGCCGGTCAAGGCGACGGGGAAGTAGTTGGCCATGACGGCCTCATCCCCTCGTGCAGCAAGGATGGCGGTGGAGTAGATCTGGAGGAACTCCGCCGGGTTGATGTTGCCATCGTACTTCTCTGGCAGGTGTGGCCGGAACTCGCGCAACCACTTCGCGAAGCGAAGATGTGGCGCCAGGGCTGCACACCCTTCTCCTGTTGCTGCAGGGTCGGTGTCGCGAGCGCTTGGTCCGCTGTTGGCACCGTGTACCCCGGCATGGGCAAAGGTGCGCCATAAACCGGGGGTGCCATTTGTAGGGCATATGGCTGAGGCATATGCTACATGGCGTAGGCCTGGGGCAGAGATCGCGTAGCGAACGTCTGCGCCCTGGCTGGGTCGAGGCGGTCGACATGCTGTCGCCGGCCTCTTGGTTGTGACGCCTTTCTCGTCGTCGCTCAATGGCCACGCGGGCATCTTCGCCCAGGTGACGTCGTTCCAGCTCCGACCTCAGGTTCGTAGATAGGAGCCTGGTGGAGCGGGAGTCTGTCGTCTGCCCGTCAACCGCTGGCGTGCGCGACAGCGACACATCCGGTTGAACGGGGCATCGTCCCCGCCGAAGTTGAGGGTTGGCGGCGGCGACGACGAGACGGCCTATGTCGCGAATCCACTGCTGGGTCGCTTCCTGAGGCGCGTCCCCAGCGGGTGGATTGCGCAGAAGCGCTCGTGCTGCAGCTAGTGCGCTCCCATGGGAGACACTTGGCGCTGCAGTAGATCTTGGGCTTGCTGGAGTTCGTGTTGCCGGAGTCGGCTGCTGGCTTCTAGCTTGCCCCGACACACTCCGTCGCGAGTGTGTCGAGACATAGTCACCGTTGGTCACCATTCGTCGGGAACGTGGGCGAGGAGAGCTTGCCGCTGAAGGAAGCTTCGTCATCTTCGTGGGCGTAAGCTCGTCGCGCGAGGGAAAAGCCCCCTTCCTGGCGCGCCAATGTCGAAGTGTAGCTGTCGACACTTCCCCCGGGCCTGCACTGGGCAGCCCGTGGAGGTTCTTTTTCGGAGGGGCTAGTCTCCTGCGGAGAGCTTAAGCGTAGTTGGACGAAGGAAACAGATGAACACAGGGTTTTTTTACGTGGTTCAGGCCGCCGGAGCGTAAAACCCTACGTCCACGGTGAGCAGAGGTGCTCGTTGTATTGCTTGGTGCTCAGAACCGGAGTTCTGAGCTTGAGGATGAGCTGAGTGCTAGAGTGCTGAATCAGGGTGCTAACTCGCTTGAGCGCGAACCCCTCGTAACGTTGCCTACCCGAGCCTTTTATAGTCCAAGGCTCGGGTGACTTACAAGGTGGGCCCGGGACCTGACAGGTGGTCCCGGGGAGATTGCTTGTCATCTACCGTATCCTGCAGTTACGCCGGTAGCTATTTCTGGCGAGTGCTTCTGAGTCTTCGTCTTGCCGCCCTGCCCATGCCGCAAGCTGGGCGTAGTGGTTGATGACGGCAGGGGATGTCTTGTCGCTATGTTTATTGGTGTACAGCCTCTGACGCGGCGCACCAGTCTTCACTGCGATGCGACTGGGCACAACGACACCTGACAGTGGCGTGCTCCGCGTCTCCGCGCCTTGGGAAGGCGCGGATCTTGAATACCTTGTACGGACAAGGTATGGCGCGTCTTTATTCTTGCTGCCTACCGCGTGGGGGCAGGTAGAGCTGTTCTGCTGGCCGCGTGGCGGGCCCGGAGCTCTCCTCTGAGGAGAGGGAGGTCCGGCCCCGTTGGACACGTGGAGCCTTCGGAGCTCTCCCCGCCGAGGGGGGAGGTCCAGCTCAGCTGCCGCGCGGCGGGCCCGGAGCTCTCCTCTGAGGAGAGGGAGGTCCGGCCCCGCTGGACACGTGGAGCCTTCGGAGCTCTCCCAGTGGAGAGGGGAGGTCCGGCTCTGCTGGCTACGTGGCGGGCCCAGAGCTCTCCTCTGAGGAGAGGGAGGTCCGGCCCCGCTGGACACGTGGAGCCTTCGGAGCTCTCCCTGCGGAGAATGGAGGTCCGGCTCTGCCGTCCACGTGGCGAGCCCGGAGCCCTCCTCTGAGGAGAGGGAGGTTCGGCCCCGCAGGACACGTGGGGCTTTCGGAGCTTGCCCCTGCGGAAGGGGCAAAGTCCTTAGGCGATTTTCCTGTGCGCGGGGTACCCCATATTGAGGGTACCGACAACAACTGTTGTGGATGCGTTTGTTGGCCACCAATATGGTCAGCGTGGGGCCCACAAAGCCCACAACTAGGCCGGCCAGGCCCTACAGCCGCACCAGGAGATTTTCTAGAAGATTTCATTAGATAAGGAAGGATTTAAAAGAATAAAGGAGTTATAGATTCAGTTTAGCTTAGATAGAAGGTAATAGTTTAAATAAGGAAATAGAGGATTAGAAAAGGAGTCCTGATCGGTTGGGGGATTGTCCCCAACCGACCAAAAGGGGGCGCGCGGCCAGGAGGGGCGCGGCCAAGGGGGGGGGGTCCTGTCCCCCCTATATAAGCAGCCCCCCTCCCTCTTGTATTATTCATTCAGGAAATAAGAATTACCCTTTGGGGGTTGTTCTTCACCTTGGATCACGGTGGCTTCAAACTCTAACCCTAGCCGTCGTGATCATCTCCCTCTTCCCCCACGTTATGTGCTGCGCAGTTGCCCCCATGCCTCCTCGCTGCTGGTTTCCCCCTTGCGCAGCCCTAGGCGCAGCAAGGGGCCTCCTCCCTCCCTGTTCTTCAGCAGCAACTCTACATTTGGAGGGATCAACTGACTTATGGTATTACCGTTTAGCCCGTGACCATGGAGGATCCTCTTGGACAGATTTTGTCTCCCACGTTAATCGGCGTTTTGGTCCGCCAATGAGGTCTAATTTTCTTGGTGAACTAGCCAGATTAACTCAGATCAACACTGTGACAAAATATCAGGAACAGTTCCTACTTTTGCTTTGCCGTTGCGAAGACATGACCGATTCTCAGGTTATGAATTTATTTACTGGAGGCTTGAAACAACCCTTGCGCACTGACGTCGAGTTACAACACCCGACCACATTAGAAGACGCTATGAGTCTGGCTCGTGCTTATGAACGCAGGGGAATTCTTTCTACAGAATATAAACCCCGTCAGACTCGGTTTCCTCAGTTTATCAAAGAAAAACAGTACAGGGGCACCCCGGCGAGCTTTCAAAATATTAAGTAAAGAAGAATTGGCAGATCGACGAGCCAAGGGGTTGTGCTATAATTGTGATGAAAAATTCTCAGCTGACCATAGGAAATCTTGCCCTCGACTATTTCAGTTAGCAGTAAATGGAGAAGGTGATGATATCATCTATGAAGTGACTGAAGAGGAGCCCTTGCCGGAGATATCTCTTTATGCAGTTACAGGAATTTGTTGTCACAATTCTATGCGTATTCCAGTGGTCATTGGTAAGAATCAATTTTCATCTCTCGTAGACACAGGATCAACTCACAATTTTATATCAGTTGAGACTGCTAAGTTGGCTGATCTTCATCCTATTCAGTTACAAGGATTACAGATGACTGTGGCAAATGGAGACAAGGTCAGTAGTAGTGGTATTTGCAAAAAAGTGACCCTATCCATCCGTGGCACAACATTTTGCATGAATTTGCTAGCAATTATTTTAGGAGATCACGATATTGTTCTGGGGGTACACTGGCTTAAAACATTGGAACCGATTCTATGAGATTTCGATAACATGAAAATGTCCTTTTTATATCATAATCAGCAAATATGTTGGAAAGGATTAAAAGATGAGTTCACAGACTGCAGGCTTGCTCAACTAATAAAGTAATGGATATTTTGTTGGACAAATTTACTGACCTTTTCAGGGCTCCCACCTAGTCGCTCTTGTGATCATCACATTCACTTGAAGTCTTGAACATCTCCAGTAGTTGTGAGACCTTACAGGTACCCTCCTACACAAAAAAATGTGATAGAACGTCAATGTGTTGAATTACTTTCTCAAGGGCTTATAAGACCAAGCACATCAGCCTACTCACCAGTTTTACTCGTAAAGAAACAAGACAGCACATGACGTCTTTGTATTGATTATAGGGCTCTAAATGAGAAAACTATTAAGGATAAGTTTCCAATTCCAGTGGTTGAAGAATTACTGGATGAACTAAATGGCAGTTGCTTCTTTACTAAATTGGATCTAAGGTCCGGATATTATCAGGTACGCATGTTTGAAGCAGATATTTATAAAACAGCTTTCCGTACACATGAAGGATTATTTGAATTCTTGGTCATGCCATTTGGACTTACAAATGCCCCAGCAACTTTTCAAGCCCTAATGAATTCAGTTCTGCAGCCATACCTTCGCAAGTTTGTCCTTGTGTTTTTTTATGATATTTTGATTTACAGTACGAGCTGGTCTGACCATTTGCAACACATAAGAAAGGTTTTATCATTGCTCAGACAGAATCATCTCTTTTTAAAAAAGACAAAGTGTATATTTGATGAAAAATCAGTCTCACATTTAGTCCATGAGATATCTGGGAAGGGTGTTGCTATGGATAATTTTAAATACAAGTAGTAGTGGATTAGCCTCAACCAAACACAGTAAGGGCTCTAAGAGGTTTCCTTGGTCTTGCGGGATACAATCGCAAATTTATAAGGATTTTGGACAAATTGCAGCACCATTGACAAAACTTCTCTCTAAAGATAGTTTCAGTAGGAACAGAGAGGCTGCAACAGCCTTCTCAAATTTAAAAAGAGCGCTGACCTCAGCACCATTACTACAATCACCAGATTTTTCTGTTCAATCCATTGTTGAATGTGATGCATCCGGAACAGGATTGGTGTTGTTTTACACCAAGAAAAAGGCCATATTGCTTTTTACAGTAGACCAATTTTAAGCAGACACGCAAAGCTTGTTGCATATGAAAGAGAACTCATCGGTTTAGTTTATGCAGTTAAGCATTGGAGACCATACTTATGGGGAAGAAATTTTTTAATTAGAACAGATCATTTCAGGCTGAAATATCTTTTGGATCAAAGACTGGGTTAGTAAACTATTTGGTTATGATTTTTCAATTGAGTTTCGGCCAGTGAAGCTTAACAAAGTAGCTGATGCATTATCTCGAAGAGAACAAGAAACAGTTCACATATTCTCAATTTCTGGATCAAGTTTTAAGCTTCTGAAAAATATCAGGAGAGAAACAACCAATAAATCAGGACTGATTGAGTTATCAAGGAAAATAACAGAAGAGAAGATGGGACCAGATTGGTCATTCATTGATGATTTAATTCTAAAAAAGAAAAGAGTCTATTTGAATCCTAACTCTGCTTATATTTCAGAAATCCTGTTAGCGGCTCATGAACCTCAACATGAAGATGCAGAGAAGACACTGCATAGAATAAAAAGAGATTTTACTTGACAAGGTATTAAACGTACAGTACAGGATTATGTACGTTCTTGCATCATTTATCAACAGAACAAAATATCAACCCAATCCCCGGCTGGTCTTCTACAGCCCCTGCCAATTCAGAACATGTCTGGCAGAATATAACAATGGACTTCATTAAAGTTTTACCTAAAGTTCATGGAAAATCAGTTATATTAACAGTGGTTGATAGACTCTCGAAATATGCACATTTCATACCAGTGAGTCATCCATATACTACAGAAACAGTGGCAAAAGTTTTCTTTTCAGAAATTGTAATACTTCATGGATTCCCTTCTTCCATCATATCAGATCGGGATGTTGTTTTTATAAGTAAATTTTGGATAAAATTATTCACGATAGCAGGAATTAAACTATCATTTAGCACAACATTTAATCCCCAAACAGATGGACAGTCGAAGGTAGTAAATAAAGTTATTTCCATGTATCTTCGATGCATGACAGGTGACAACTCGAGACAATGGGTCCAGTGCCTACCATGGGTAGAATTTTGTTATAACATTTCATATCACAATGCTATACAAACTACACCCTTTCGTATGGTTTATGGTCGTGATCCCCATCAATCCGTTCTTATGAAAAAGGATCCACAAACATCCCTGTTGTAGAGAAGCTAATGGAAGACAGGAATAAATTTTTGAAACATGTCAAAGAAAGGCTTTTACATGTTCAACAAAGTGGTAAATATTATTATGATAATAAACATAGGAATCTAGAGTTCCAAATCGGACAATGGGTTTGGCTCAGACTACATCAAAGAACTGCTTCTTCTCTGATACAAGGACCAAAAGGAAAATTGGTTGCAATATATTTTGGACCATATAAGATCATTGAAAAAATAGGAGAGGTGGCATATAAACTTGAATTACCAGAGAAATCTAGAATACACCCTATTTTTCATGTTGGATTATTAAAAGCATTTGTGGGAACACCTCCAACTGTGCCTCCACCATTACCATTTCTGCATGATGAAAGAATTATTTCTACACCAGCAAGTATAACTAAATCTAGACTCAATAGGGACGAATGGCAAATTTTAGTGCAATGGACAGGAAGACTTTCATCAGAGGCTTCATGGGAAAAAGTAAATAAATTTAAAGAGAAGTATCCATCATTTAAGCTCGAGGACGAGCTTTTTCAGGGGAGAGATGTTATGTACGGAATAAAACATCAGAGGCGTCCAAGAGTTAAGAGCTATTAAAGAAAGTTAAAATAAGGCCTGTATCGCCTTAGTTAATAAATCAGTCGGTTTTGTTCAATTAGGAAAGTATTAAAGCAGAGTCGGATTTGATCCGAGTCGGATTGGTTCAGTTAGGAAAGCAGAGTCGGATTATGTCCTAGTTGGTTTATGTCAGAATAGAATTTGTGCTAGGGAATAAAAAGTCAGATTTGTATTAGAGTATGTTACGTTAGGGAGTCAGAGTCCGAGTCTTATGGGGGGCGGTTACAGCACCCATATATAATGTAGCACATCTGGGAAAAATAATAGGAAGAGTTTTGTGAGGAAAAGACTTATCTCCGAGCTCTTTCTGTTGGCGTGCTTTCATCACGACGCCGGCAGCAAGGCGCCTGGTTCGGCGAGGAAGAACTTATCAACAGGAGTAGTTCCACCCCTATTACCTCCGTTCCTGCAAGAAGAGGGTGGACGGTAACACCTCTAAAGTAATATTTCTTTTGACTCATGTTCGGTTAAAAAGATGCATTGAAGTGACATGGAAGTGTTTGATAGTTACTTTAGGTATACACTACTGTTTATTCACATATCCGCTCTAGAATTTTCTTCTATTTTGGCAAGTGAAAAGAATGGTTTGCTTATTTTGTTTCGTTGGTTGACCTCTTATTTTTCTGCAATTCATAGTACTTTTGTCTCTTGATGCTTTCAATAAAAATATATTTCTCGTTGAATCTAGGTACTTCTTCTAAATGGATCACATGACAGAGAGACTGCTGGGCTGTCTGCTTCTGGTTTTGTCACTGCAATTACTGATTCTCTTAACCGGACATATGGAGATCCCCACAAAAGGCTAAAAAACCATGTAAGTTTGTTTTATATTCTGTAAGTAATCTACTGGAATAATGACGAATGCATCATTTGCTAGTAGTCATTCAACAGATAGTTGTTGCTTGGTCCAAATTTCACACGACAATTTTGAGAACGGGGATGCCTTTTCTTTTTCTCTTCAAGATTTCCCTTTTGATGTTTTCTTTCCCATTGTGTCCAGCCAAGTGACTACGTAAATGCTATATTGGTTCCAGAAGGAGGCCAAATCCCTTTAGATGTAGAAAATTTAGCTTCTCAAGGGATCTTCCATGTGGTACGTATCTCTGTTCTATTGTCTGCCGTGCTATATCTTAACTAACTTGTGGACCAGCTAGTTATTTTCCATAGTTTTGTTTTTGCTGGGATAGTCCAAATATTTGAAGTTTTTGTTCCAATTTTCTCCATCAGATAATTGCTTGCCAGACATATTAGGAAATTTTATGCACTGTGATATCGCTAGGTCTCCTGAGCATGCTTAACTTTAAGATTTAGGCATTTATTGTTGATATCGTATGGTAAACAACCTGAGTCTAGTTTGAGATACAAACGCCTAAATTTATGTTGTTCCTGTACTAGACGCTTCTGTTTTATAGCTTGTGCTGATACGATGGTTTTGATGTTGCTGCATGTTGCAGGTGACTGTGGCGTCTATACACGACCTAAAGGTCGGTGTCATATTTGATCCGCGATCGTTAATCCAGGCTCTGACCAGTCTGATATCTGATCACATGCATTTGCGTTGCCCCTACCAAATAGAAAATGTAAAAAAATGAGTTGAGCTTTCAGGTTCGAATCGGTAGGATACCAGCCCATCATTCTATTGTTTTATACATCCATTGGGGTATTTAGTAGTTCTCTTCATATTTCAGCTAGCATTGATGTTGCAATTTTGCATGACATAGCATGGTTAACAAAAATTAAAAGATGTATTTCAGTTTCTTTCCCTTCTTTTCCATCTAGCTGAGATAATGAAAGGCTCCATCCGCGTTCTAATTTCACTTGCTGATGGATGACGATGACGTCACATGGCAGAACGATTAACCTTTGCAACAACTGCAGCTACAGAATCAATTGCGAATAGACTCCAGTCCCAACTAATGACGTAATGCGTCGACTCAACATGACGTGACAGAAATCGACATGGTGATGCACAAAACTTGGTCTGATGTGGTGGGTGATGCAAGGAGCAAGGTCTAGAGTTCGGCTTTGTTGATAAATGTCGAGTCTTGACATCTTCGGAGGTGAAAAAAAAAGAAATGAATGTTGTGCTAATGATTCCTTTTGTGCTAATCAGAATGTAATAACCATCATGATGATTTTCCAAAAATTACTCTCTTTGATCATCACCAGTTTCTTTTGATCATGTTGTAAACTGACAAGCATTTTTTTAAGTCATAAAATTACAAGCATTTTACGACGAGTGCACCAAAACATATGTCAACACGATGGCGTACCTTTTGCACATATCTTCGCGTAATTCGTCGTGCATGAGGCTTGCTCCCAAGGCAAGGCACTCTACATCTCACGCGACGTACACTCAAATCCTTGTGGTTGGTGGTGAAGAACATTATATTGAGCTGATTTCGACATAAAGTGATGAAGAGATTGGAGATGTGATGATCTCTCTATCCAAACGACATGCTTTGTTGAGAGATTAATTCAAACCGGTCCCAATTAGCCAGGATCAGGAATCCCAGATGGGCCCAAACGCCGGGATGCCGGCCTTGCTGCATCTCCTGACGACGTCCCTGCTGCTCTCCGGGTTGCTCGTCACCACCACCACCTCCGCGCCCCATCGCCGTGCGGCGCCCACTGCCAACTCCGCCACGTCCGGACGCCCCATCACCGCCGTGTCGTGCACCACCACCCGCCCGCGCAGGTTGTCGCTGCTGGACACCGCCGCCTTCATCTCCTCGCCGTAGGGCCTCGATGCCCTTGGCCACCCACACCAACGACAGCTCTGTCGCCGCGCCCGGCTGCATCAAGAAAGACAGGAACACGCATATTCCGGAGCCCGTGGCGACCATGGTCGCGCTCCGGTACATGTTGAGGAGGTACGGCAGCACTGCGAAGTGGACACCGCGCACCCAGAGGCGTGTTTGTGGGTCGGGGATGAGGCCGCGGGTGAAGTCACCCACCGCTCCGGCCAGCATCGCGTGCGTGTCACCACCGTCGGAGATGATGCCGAAAGCGTGCCATTCGGACAGCGGCGACCGGCTGATGCGGCCGAGGAGCCCGGCTGTGACGCCGCCGTGGAAGGTTATGATGGACGCGTGGGTGGAACGAGCAGTGACCGTGACGGGAACGCGGCACACGGTGAGCCACGGGAGGAAGGTGAAGAAGGTGATGGCGGCCGCGAGCCAGAGCTCCTGGCGTGTTAGAAAATAAACTCGACGTGGACTAATCATGTTCGTGCATGGATCATGCGTGTATGTGTATTTTTAGCACGTATGTACGTGTTGTGTTTGTGTGTGTGCGCATGTTGTGCGCTGGATAGGTCTCAGTAAGTTTATATGCTAGGCTAGTGTGTAGCAATGGTGTGAGTGGAGTTGATTTGCATGTTGGCCGAGTCTTTAGAATGTGTAGGAGGTAGCAGTCGATCTGTTTCTGTTGCCATGCAGGCGGGACCAGCTGCATGCAGGAGGAGGTGCCAACAACTTGTTCTTTCATGCAGGACTGGGCCAGGTGGTTAAGCCGTTAAGCAAGCCACTGCATGCAAGCAATGTCACAGTGAACTTATCAAGATCTGTAAAATCTCTGATGGGATGACCATTTCTCACGGAGAAGAGAACGGCTCACGTACGCAGAGGAGGCCGGGTCACCAGGAAGCGCGTGAAGATCGCTTAGTAGTTGCTTGGGTGTTGTGTTACCGTGGCTATAAAACAATCCATGTAATCACTTAATTTAAGTAGTGTGTCCAGCTAAAATGAATAGGCAGAGCTAGAGCTGAGTGCTGAGGGAATAAAAAAAGCAGAACTAGCGTTAGTCGCCAGTTCCGTTCGTCGCCAGTTCAGTCCAGTTCGGGTTGCATTTTTGTTCATTGTTTCTTTCTTCTTCTCCAACATGGCGCCTCACGAGAACCGCGCCGGTCAGTTTGCCGTAGCCGTAGGAGTCCGTGTCCGGGTCGCAGCCGGCGGAGAGCACGACAAAGGCCCAGAGCAGAGGCAGAGCGCCCCAGCCGGCGAACCGGTGCGTGCGCTCGAACACGTTGTGGTGGAGGAGTCGAACGAGTGGGAAGGCGGCCATGCACGAGAGCGCGAGCAGGGCGAGCATCGCCGAAGCGACGCCGACGATCTCGCGGGACGCCACGTCGCGCCACGCCTGCACCAGCGCGTAAACCAGCCACGCCAGCGACGACACGCCGCAGCCGCTGTGCACGCCGCCGAGTGACTGCAGGATCGCCGTCACGCCGGTCTTGACGGCTACTGGCACCCACGATCGGCCGAACAGCCTGACGGCGAGCCAGAACACGATCCGCAGGACCGCCTCCGAGCGGCACAGAGTGAGCGCCAAGATGTTGTCCATGGCGAAGAGGGCGGCGTGACCCCTGGCGTAGGGGAAGTTCCCGGTCGCCGCTAGCGCGAGCGCCGACGCGTTCAGCACGACGCACAGCACGAAGAGTCGCTTGTACACGGTGAACAAGCCCTGGTCCAGCAGTATGAAGCCGAGCCTCGAGCGCCCGGCCGACGCCGGCGCTCTCGGCTTTTTGTCCGGAATGTCATCGACGGCCGTTGCTGCCACGGCGACAGCCATCTCCTCGTCGATGCCGCTGACGGCGGACTCATAGTCCGTGTCCTCGTCTTCAAGGTCGCAGAAGTGGGTGCTCGCGCGGCTCCATGACCTGCCCAAAGCGTGGGCCTCCGGTGCGGCAGGAAAGATCCAAGATGATCCACGGCTGAAAGCCGCAGGGAGCCAGACCCAGTGGCCAGCGCTCGGAGCGTCCGGCGGCGCCTGCGGACGACGAGCTGCTGCCTCGAGTGAGAACGGCCTGCCTAGCCACGTCTTGAGCTCGAAGGAGACGCCGCGGCAGCTCGAGAACTTGGCGTGCGTGAGCTTGACCTGGTCTTGCCAATTCATGGCGCCAACTAGAGTCTAGACTAGGGCTCGAGTCTGAGAAGCTAGGCTTTGGCAACGCATGTTGCTGGTAGCAGCATGTGTGCGTATTTATAGGCAAGTGTGTTAGTCGATATGATCTCAAGGGGGGTGACGTGGGTAACAACCACGCCCCTCCCCCCTTTTTCGATTTTTCCTCCTTCTCACGTCCTCATCGGGGGCGCAACCGTTTCTGTTATAGTGCGGCCCCCTCTCACACGCGCAATATTAAAAAGAAGGGGAGAGGCCGGGGCTAAAAGCACACAGAAGTGGATTAAGAGCTTGATCTCTCCCCATAATCAAAACCCGATCTAATTGGCTGCAGAGTGAGGGGAAGACCGCACCGGCGCTCGCCGCCACCACGTCAAGTTCTACTCCTACGACCATCCACTTGAGCTCTATGGAATCAAGTGGATCCAGTGAAGGTAATCCAATTACATACCTCCTAATGTGTTCAATTCCTAAGTACTATAATCTGTTACACATGTTTGATTGTTAGATTAGACAAAATAATTGGTTACAGATTAATTAAGTCTCAGACTAACCGACTAGATGTTCTTAGCATTGATCCTAAGCGAGTCAGGACATAACAATGGCATCAGAGCCGTGCTAATGAACTCTAACTCGGTAATTCAATTCAAATTAAGAATTAAATTGTTTTCTGATCATGTTTTAAATTAAGATCTATTTTCTGTTACTAAGATTCAGCCATAATTAAGTCAATTAGCCAAGAAATTAGAAGGAAGGGAACGAATCACATTCGATTCAAACCATGATTAAAAATCAAAAAAAGGAGGCAAGGGGATCAACATACCTTGGCCTTGAGCACGTCGGCTCCCATCCTTCTCTGGAACCCTACCCGTGTTCATACATCGGGCAAGGGAGGCGGCGGGCGTTTTCGTCGAAAGTCTTCGGGCCGCCACCCTCAGAACACGTCGGGCTAGGGTTAAGGGTAGAAACCCTAACCCTAGCCGCGGGTTTCCTTCAACGGCTAACCGCCGCACCGACGACGATGCGGCGGCGCCGGAAGTCCCCACGGCGGTCAGATCCGGCGCGCGACGGTTTCCTTCAACGGCAAACCGCCGCACCGACAAGGGTGCGGCGGCGCCGGAAGTCCCGCGCCGCCGGAACTGTCCCGCCGGCGTTAGGGTCTCAACCCTAGCCGACCGGAGGACTTGCCCGCCGGCGACGAGCCACCTCGCCGGTGGACTCGCTCGCCGGCGAGCAGAGCGGGGCGCCGGAGCACGCCCCGCCTTGGTCGGCCTCGCCGCCGCTCGGAGTGAAGAGAGAGAAGAGAGAGGAGAAAATGAGGATTAGGGTTAGCGCGCGGCGCTCGCCGGTTTTTCTACCCCCGATCTCGTCGCTGAGCCGTCGGATCTCAGATGAACGGTTGAGATTCAATCACGTTATAAAACATCGGTTATCACTAGCCGTCGGATCTGAATCCGACGGCCCTAAGCGTGCACCGCCCGGCGCGTTGGCCAGATGGGCCCGGAGCCCATGCGGGAGGGTGATATGGGCCAATTGGGCTGCCCTTTTCTTTTTCCAATTTTTATTTTCCTTTTGGGCTGGGCCACTTTAGTCAGTGGGCTAAAGGATAAGGCCCAATTAGCTATTTAGATATTTTTCATTTTCAGAATATGTTTAAATGGAAAATTAATTTTAGAAATTAAGAAAATGATTAGAAAATTAATTAAATAGCTGGGAAAATTTGAGAAATTTTGTGTGTCAGTGGGCTAAAGGATAAGGCCCAGTTAGCTATTTAGGTATTTTCCATTTTCGGAATATGTTTAAATGGAAAATTAATTTCAGAAATTAAGAAAAAGATTAGAAAATTAATTAAATAGCTGGGAAATTTTAAGAAATTTTGTGTGATAATTGTGTGATTTTTGAGTGCATATTTCTGTAAATTTCTGGTAATTATTATTTTAAGCATATTTTCTCAGTTATTTAATTCAATTAATTGCTATTGAGTATTTTTGCAATTAATTTTAGAAATTTAAGAAATTAAGTTGATTAAGCTTCCGCTGTTATCTAGTAAATTTAAATAAGTAACCAACGTGAAAATTTAAATTTGCTAAAATTTTAAGTTTGTATATATTTTCTGCATGGAAATTAAATGAGTAACCAACGTGAAAATTTAATTTTGCCATGCTTAAAGTTCAATTTCAGAAAAATTTGTAATTTGTTTTGACATGTTCATGGAATTTAGAGTAACCAACGTGAAATATTTCCATGTTGTTTAAGTGGAATGGTTTTGTTGAGTAACCAACGTGAAAAATATTTTATGCCATTTCTGATCATTTTGAGTGTCATTTTGAGCATGTGCTGCATAAAATATTTATTTTAGCTGTTTTCCTAACCCCTACATTTATTTTATTAAGGTGCCTCCAATATGTTAAGTCTCATTGCCTCCATAGAGACTCTCACGGGTCATAACTATGGGACATGGAATGAGAGACTAAGAATGAACTTAGCGATTGCAAACCTTGATCTATGCCTTAGAAAGGATCGTCCAGTTGATCCTCCTGTTCCTTTTGCCCATAATGAGGAAACGGATGAGGAATTTGCACTAAGAAAAGAGGAGTACATTAAGCTTAAAGAAAATTATGCTAAGGACCTTGAGGCTTGGGATGAATCCAACAGAAAATGCCTCATGGTCATTAAAACCACCATCTCTGAATCCATAAGAGGAGCTATCCCTGACTGTGACCTGGCTACTGAGTACCTTACCAAGGTCAAAAGCCAGTATACAGGCTCCACTAAAATATTGGCAAGCACCCTTCTCAAGAGGCTTGTTAATGAGAGATACACTGGTGGAGGTGTGAGAGATCACATCCTTAAGATGAGCAATTTGAATGCAAACCTCAAGAATCTTAACCTAGCCATGCCTGATGAGATGCTTGTACATTTCATCTTCATGTCTTTGCCCAGGGACTTTGAGGCCTTTGTAATCAATTACAACTCTAAGGAAGATAGCTGGACTTTGGAAAAGGTCATGGCTATGTGCGTTCAGGAGGAGGAACGCATAAAGGGTAAGGGTGGAGACTCCATCAACTTAACCAAAGGTAAGGGTAAGAGAAAAGGAAAGAGAAAGACCTACTTTTCCAAATCACCATCATTTAAAGTACATGGCTCCTCCTCTAAGGGCAAAGGAACAACTCCTCAATCCTCTAGTCCTAAACTAAAAGCAGATCAGTACAAGTTTTGCAAAGATTTTGGACATCGCCAGAAGGACTGTTTTGGTTTTGTCAGATGGTGTGCCAAGAATGGTAAGGACGTTATTACTTTAGTAAATGAATCCCTGTATTTAGCTTATTCACGATCTACTTGGTGGATTGACTCAGGTGCAACTTTGCACGTTTGTAACTCTATACAGGGATTAAGTACGATGAGGACTATAAGAAAGGGGGAAAGGACCATCAAAGTCGCTGATGGCCATGAAGCTGAGGTTGAAGCCATTGGGACTTATCCTCTAAGACTTAGTAGTGGTTTTGTACTTAGGCTTCATGATGTTCTTTATGTTCCTAGTTGTAAGGATCGAAACGCCCAAGAGGGGGGGTGAATTGGGCTTTTTCAAATTTTAGAGCAATTTAAAACTTAATGGTTGAAGCCCAATTCCCTATGCGAACTAACTAGGCAAGCAAGAGTGTTAAGTGCGGAATAGTAAATGCATAATAGTGAGGGGGTGAGAAGAGAGATGCAAACTCCCGCGGAGACTCGGAGACACGGCGATTTTTCCCGTGGTTCGGTAAGATCACAAAAATCTACCTACGTCCACGTTGTGGCACCCACCAAAGGGTATAGCCACTCCCAAGTCACCAAGACAAGGGAATCCACTATCTTTCTCCGTTCGCCTTCTCCGGCAAGGTGGAGCTCAAGCCTTGTACAATGGTGATCCTCCGGGCTTCCACAAACGTCTTGGTAAGCTCCGGAGCGATCTCTTCTTCCTCCAACTTTTACAAGGTGAGAGAAGTCATCAAGACACTCTCTCTCACTAGCCTAGAGATTCCAATCACCAAGAATGGACGCACACAAGCTTCTCTCTAGCTAGATATAACCTATAGTTGGAGTACAAGAGGTTTTGGAGTGTGGAAGTGGTAGCTCTTGGTCTTGAATACTTTAGGATGTGTAGTGAGGCTCTGGTGATCAAGACTTGACGAAATGGCCGGTTGGAGGGGTATTTATAGCCAGCCCACACGAGATAGCCGTTGGAAAAGTAGGTAGACTTTTTCAGTGAACATCGGATCCTCCGATGCACCCCTTTATATGAGCATCAGTCGAATTCCAAATTAGCTGATGTCATGTGTCAGATGTGACCGTTGGATATAACCGTTGGATCTGACTGTTTAATCGACCGATGTTACTTCAATTCATCATCGGATGATCCGGTGAGTTGATCTTCAGAATTGGTTCAGAAATAATGTCTCGGTTGAAATTGACCGATGTACACTTACTTCATCATCGGATGATCCGGTGTGTACTTCTTCAGAATAACTCAGAAATCATCCTTTTGTTGAAATCAACCGATGTGCCACTTCCTTCACATCGGATGATCTGGTGTGTACTGGGCTCTGAGGTCTTCTTCTTCTGCCAACTCAAACTCGACCGATGTAGTCATTTTGCAAGACATCGGATGATCCGGTGAGTGCAACTTGTTTGCTTCGAGTTGTTTTGAGTTGATCTTTTGGAATCTTCTTGAGTGACCTCTTTGACACTTGTTTGAAATGATATTTTGATGAAGTGTAAGCTTCTTGTGTTGCCAATTTTGACAGAATAGAGTCGTTGTATGAGTTCTTCATTTAGTCTTCATGAGTATCGAATAACCCCTTAGAATAGATCGTTGAGGGGTCTCCATTTGTATCTAATGAGCAGTAGATGGTGTGAATAGATAGTTCATTAACGTTTGACGTGATATACGTGAAACCTCGCATCCACAAACTCAATAGTAATAACGAACGGTTGTCATTAATCACCGAAACCATACCTCACGGGGGCCTAGATGCTTTCAATCTCCCCCTTTTTGGTGATTGATGACAACACAACGAGTAGAGCATAGAATTAATGGAATTAAAACGCAATGCTCAAAAAGAAATATAACAAGTACAAATTGCAACACAAGTGGCTCGAAGGCTCAAATAATAAACAATAAAGCGCAAGAGCACAAAGTAGCACCCGGAGTAAAATAATAGCAAATAATAATAACAGGCAATCTCGTACAATAATAGCAAATAATAATAACAGACAATCTCAAATAGATAACAATTAAGTAGCAAAAGGATAGACACTCCCCCTAAAACCAAGAACTCCCCCTAGAACTGAGCTAACCCTCCCCCTGACTCTAACTCTTCTCCCCCTTTGGCATCAATACACCAAAAAGGGAAGTTGAGTGCCTACGACTCAGGCGCGCTCCTGGCGATGGTGAAGCGGTCGGCGTCGACGGTGCTGTCGCCGGAGCTGCTGGAGGTGGAGGTCGCTGGCGCTGGAGCTGGAGCGGGGGGAGCTGGAGCTGGAGCGGGAGCTGCTGGGGGATCCGCTGAGGCTGCTGGCGCCGGTGGAGAAGGTACTGCCGGAAGAGGTGAGGACTGGAACGACGTCGGCGGCAGTACTGGAGCTGGTGCCAGTGGAGGTGCACCTGGAGCCTGACTGAGTCCCGAGTGCTGAGGTGGAAGGGCGACTCCCGTCTGCTGGTAGAGGTTGGTGACCAACCCCAGGACGCCCAACAACATCTGCTGAGTCTGCTACTGCTGGTCCAGAGTGCGTCTCGTCATCTGGTCGATAAGGTTGGTGTACCTGTCGATGCCCTCTCGCCTCTGACGGGCGATCTCCAGCTGCATCTCCTGCTGCTGCCTCTGAAGCTACTCCTGTCGAGCTGCCTGCTGCTCCTGCTGCTGAGCCATCCGCTGAAGTAAAGCAGTGAGCTCTGACGGCTGAGTCACCTGAGCCTCTGACACAGGAGGAGGTGTAGGTGGTGGAGCTGCTGAGCCTCCTTCCTCTGCGTCTTGCTGCCTCGGTGAAGGAGGAGCAGGAGGGAAGTACTCCTCGACACTGTCGCTGGTGTCGCTGTCCGACCATATGTGCTGTAGGTCTCCTCCCTGAGCCTCTGCCTGTGCCAGCTCTGCGTCCTCCTGAGTCAGCTCTGCCCAGTCCTCCTCTGACAGTCTAGCTCGAACCTCACGCTCAACGGGACGGCCAAGGCGGCGGTCTCCCGAAGTGGGGACTCGGTAGTGGCTGAACCGGGTCACGTGCATCTCCGTCAGCTGAGAAACTCCTAGAGTGTCCTCTGGAACCAACTGGTGGAGAAAGTGACAGATCCATTGACCGAAGACCAACTGTCGAAGCATCCCAACTCCGTCGGTGATCACGTCCTCCATCTCGCAGATCAGAATATCTACGATGTCGAACTCCATCCCGTTCATCACATAGAACAGGATAGTCTGCTGAAGGCTCGTGAAGCCCTCCAAGTAGCCAGACCTCGGTAGTAGGGTACGCCTGAGGACGTGGTGAACTGTCCGAGCTGCTGGGGTGGGAAGCGCTGGCACCCTCGGCTGGTCAGGAGTGAACGGCTGAGTGAACAGACCTCTGATCTCCTCGAGAGGCGGTGCCACTCCTCCAGTCAGTGGCCTCCTCGGTGGGTCTGCGTCTCCGTAGACTATCTGGTGCAGGCACGTAGTAGAGAGCTCCACACCAAGCAGTCTGCCCAACAAGTCTTGAGATACGTCGTGGATCCACCCCATGAACATGAAGTGAATCGAGCGACGGCCCTCAGAGACGTAGAGTGTCGCGTAGAACACCCTGACCCACTCCTCGACGTAGGCACTCCTCTGGTGCGAGAGCAAGTCCACAAGTCCTCTGTATCTCTCAAAAAGTGGCCTGATCCCGTGTCCTGCTGCCACTGCAAGCTGATCCCAGTCGATGCTGTTATGATGGAAGAGCTTGTGGCCCCGACGCCTGTAAGTCTCGTACAGGGACGCCTGTGTCAGGGTCCAGAAGCGGGAGTCAACTCGAGCGTCCCTAGGCCGTGGGAACCACTCCTCAAGCAACGCTGACCATCTGAGCTTCTTCAGTTGCCTTGCCTTCATCTTCCTGTAGTCGGTGAGTCTGACATCCTCGACAACATGGACTGCTGTGTCCATCAGGTGGATGGCCCTTTGGGCCTCTCTGTCCTCTGCGCGGTCAGCCGCAGAGGGGCGCCGACTCGCCGTAGGAGTCTGTCCACCCCCACGAGTCCTCGGGGTGCGCCGGCGGATGAGAGGCGGCACCTCGGTCTCCTCCTCGTCGGAGCCCTCGGGAGGCACCGGCTGGACCAGAGGCTGCTCCTGCCTCTGCCGGGACTCGCGGATCCGTAAGGAACCGCGATGGCCGCGCTCACGCTCCTCGGCGGCGCGAGCGGCCAACTCCGCACGACGAGCGTCCTTGGACATCTTGCGCTTCTTCGCGGCGGGCTCCTCAATAGCCTTGCCCTTTCCTTTGCGATCGCGACCCATCTTAGAGACGAACGGCGAAGCACGGCGAAACCCTAGCGGAGAGGGTGATGCGCGGTGGTGGAGGGAGCTGCGGAGGCGCGGTGGAACGGCGGCGGCGCGCGCGGGAGAGGCGGCGGCGCGGGCACAGGCGGCGGCAGCCGAAGGGCGGCGGCGGCGGCGCCTGGGAGGCGGCGGCGGCGGCGCCTGGGAGGCGGAGGCGGGCGCAGGTGAGGCGGCGGCGGCGGCGCCTAGCGCGGGAGAGGCGGCGGCGCGTGGGCGCGGGAGAAACGGGCGGCGGCGAAGAGGCGGGGAAGAAAAACACCGGCGGCCGAACCGCTATTTAAACCGTACGGGCAAACCCTAGCCGCGCACAAAACACCGGATGGACTGATGATCATCGGAGGATGCATCGGTCGAGTTCAACAGAGAGCTGTTCCAAAAACTCTCTTTGAACACCGGATGAGCCGACGTTGAGGTGTCGATCATCGGTCGATTTCTGCAGGGCACCAGAAAACTGAACACCGGATGCTCCGATGTCTTCTGAAATGAACTCATCGGTTGATTTGTGACATCTGACTTGATCTGAGCACTGAACTGAAGCACCAATTGATCCGATGATCTGCTGGCCCCAGCATCGGATAATCCGATGACTACAGAAAACCTAAGACTGCCCATATGTGTCCTTGGACTTAAACACACAAAGATAAGGATGGGTCCTAGGACTTTATGGGCAACTCCTAACCTCTAATAGAAGGCTTCAAATATAGTGCCACATATTGGCTAAGCCCTTAAGCAAAGAGAACACACAAGATTAGGAGGGAAACCACGAAAATGTAAGGCCCATGCTTTGTGAGCTAGAGTATGGAAAACCTCTATCTCTTTAAAGCATGTACCTTTAGAATTTTGCTCTATCCACATCATATGAGTTGAGATATTGCATTTTGAACAAGTCTCCTTCTCGTGATGTGGGTTCCCCTTTGTGACAATCTACCGTATGCAATGCCAAACAAAATAATGCAAGATATTAAATGAGTGCAAGTCTATATGGCAGGAATCATGCAAAGCATAATGTAAATCTATCTTGCCAAGTTTAAACCTTCCAAAGGCTTCCTCAGGGAAAACTATTTCTAGCTCGCCCCTATCCTTTGGGAGTTAGACAAGACCTATTTGATATGCAACCTTACATGAACAAGGCATCTTACATGACGTTAGATGCATCTAGCACATTTAATTCACTTCTAAGTCTAGAAAAAGTTTTCTCATCAAGTGGTTTAGTGAAGATATCCGCCAATTGTTCTTCGGACCTAACACCTTGCAAAGAGATGTCTCCTTTAGCCTCATGGTCCCGCAAGAAGTGATGGCGAATATCAATGTGCTTAGTGCGGGAGTGTTGAACGGGGTTTCTAGCTATCTTAACCGCACTTTCATTGTCACAAAGGAGAGGCACACAATCAAATTTAATTCCAAAGTCCAAAAGGGTTTGCTTCATATATAGAATTTGGGCACAACATGCACCGGCCGCTATATACTCTGCCTCCGCGGTGGACAAAGCCACGGAGTTTTGCTTTTTGCTCGACCAAGATACTAGGGAACGCCCAAGTAAGTGGCACCCACTGGAGGTACTCTTGCGATCCACACGGCATCCGGCAAAATCCGAATCCGAGTAACCCAAGAGATGGAAACTAGCGTTCTTGGGGTACCACAAACCTACACTTGGGGTATGCTTGAGATACCTAAGTATCCTAAAGACCGCCTTACGATGCGATTCTTTAGGTGCCGCTTGAAAGCGAGCACACAAGCACACACTAAACATGATATCGGGCCTAGATGCGGTAAGATATAACAATGAACCAATCATGGAACGGTAATGAGATTGATCAATAGGTTTACCGTCCATGTCCGCGTCGAGATGACAATTTGTCGCCATTGGAGTACTTCTTGAGCTACAATCTTCCATTTCAAACTTCTTCAAGAGGTCCTTGGTGTACTTCTCTTGGTAGATGAAAGTCCCCTCTTGAAGTTGCTTGATTTGAAATCCTAGGAAGAAATTGAGTTCTCCAATCATTGACATCTCGAACTCCCTAGACATCATGGTGCCAAACTCAAGGCTAAGAGATTTGTTAGTTGAGCCAAAAATAATGTCATCAACGTAAATTTGACAAAGAAATAAATCCCCGTTGATGTCCTTGGTGAAAAGTGTGGTATCCACCCTCCCGATCTTGAATCCTTGCATGACTAGGAAATCCCTTAGACGTTCATACCATGCCCTAGGTGCTTGCTTGAGCCCGTAGAGCGCCTTGTGTAACCTATACACATGGTTAGGATTCCTAGGATCTTCAAACCCGGGAGGTTGCTCAACGAAAACAAGTTCGTTAATATAACCATTGAGGAAGGCACTTTTAACATCCATTTGATAAAGCATAATATTGTGATGCGAAGCAAAAGCAAGGAGTATGCGAATAGCTTCTAACCGTGCGACCGGGGCAAATGTCTCTCCAAAATCTAGTCCTTCAACTTGTGAAAAACCCTTGGCCACAAGCCTTGCCTTGTTGCGGACCACCACGCCATTCTCGTCTTGCTTGTTGCGGTACACCCACTTCGTTCCGATGACGTTCTTGTCCTTAGGTCGCTCCTCCAATACCCAAACTTCATTGCGGGTGAAGTTGTTGAGTTCTTCTTGCATAGCCATCACCCAATTGGGATCTTGGAGTGCTTCCTCAATATTTGTGGGTTCTACACACGAAACAAAAGAGTAGTGCTCACAAAATGAAGCAACATGGCGAGAACGAGTACTTACTCCCCGTGACGGACTTCCGATGATTTGATCCATCGGATGTGCCTTGGAGATGCGCCCATGCCTCATAAGAGGTTGTGAGGCACTTGGCGGTGGTGAGGCATCTCGCTCGTCTTGTGGTTGAACTTGACCTTGGACTTCTTCTTCTTCTTGGTGTTGTGTGGCATGTGAATCTTGCATTGGCAATGGATCATCTTTCTCTTCTTCTTCATCAATTTGAGGCGCCATGGAGGTGTTGATGTTGGAACTTGAGGCTCCCCCTTGATCATGGCTCTCCTCAACTTCGGGCTTGATGTCTCCTATGGTCATGTTCTTCATAGCTTCTCGTAGAGGCTCATCATCTATATCATCATGACCAAAACTCTCCTCTTGGGAGCCATTAGTCTCATCAAACTCAACATCACAACTTTCTTCAACTAACCCGGAGGTTTGGTTGAATACTTGATATGCTTTTGAGTTTGACGCATAACCAAGAAAGATACCAACATCACACCTTCTTTCAAACTTACCGAGCCTTTTCTTGCGGTAGATGTAGCACTTGCACCCGAAGACTCGGAAGTAGGAGATGTTGGGCTTTCTCCCAATGAGGAGCTCATATGGGGTCTTTTGAAGTAGTCGATGAAGATAGACCCTATTTGCGGCATGGCACGCCGTGTTGATTGCTTCGGCCCAAAACTTCTCCGACGTGCCATAGTCATCAAGCATTGCTCTTGCAAGGGTGATGAGAGTCTTGTTCTTCCTTTCAATGACACCATTTTGTTGAGGGGTGTATGTGGCCGAAAACTCGTGCTTCACGCCTTCACGATCACACCACTCCCCAATGTTGTAGTTCTTGAACTCGGTGCCGTTGTCACTCCGGACCTTGATGATGGGAAGTTGAAATTCCCTTTGAGCTCGTTTAGCGAAGGTCTTGAAGATTTCCGGAGTTTCACCCTTGTCACCTAGAAACAATGTCCAAGCATAGCGAGAGTAGTCATCAACAATAACAAGACAATAGAGGTTACCGCCAAGGATTTGATAAGTGGACGGTCCGAAGAGGTCCATGTGAAGTAGTTCAAGTGGCTTGGAGGTTGACACCATTGTCTTCATCGGATGGTGTGAGGCAACTTGCTTCCCGGCTTGACATGCGCTACAAAGCTTGTTCTTCTCAAATGTGACATCCTTCACGCCGGTCACCATCCCAAGCTTGAATGACTTCTTGAGCTTGCTCATCCCAATGTGAGCAATGCGCCGATGTCATAGCCATCCCAAACTTGTCTTGGTGAAAAGACAAGTGGTCAAGCTAGCATCCTTGTTGTAGAAGTCCACCAAGTAAAGATGTCCATGCCGAAAACCTTTGAATATTAGTTCTTTGCTTGATTCACTAGTCACCACAACACCATTCTTGTCAAATGTGCACGTTAGTCCAAGATCACATAATTGTGCAATAGAAAGTAAACTGAAACTAAGAGACTTAACGTAAAGCACATTAGAGATAGACAAATCATGAGAAATAGCGATTTTACCCAAACTAATTACCTTCCCCTTTGAGTTATCACCAAAGGTGACTTGTTCATGATTGCCGGGGTTCTCTATGGAGGTGAACATACCATCATTGTCGGTCATATGTTGAGTGCACCCACTATCGAGTACCCAATGCTTTCCTCCGGCTTTATAGTTCACCTACACACATGAAGTTAGTTTTTGAGTTTAGGAACCCAAGCCAACTTAGGTCCTTGTATGTGTGATACAAGTGATTTTGGGACCCAAAGTTGCTTGGGGAGCTTCCCCTTCATGCCCTTGATGTCTTTGCCGATGAACCTTGCCTTCACCTTTCCACCTACTTTGCTCAATAGATAGTGATAATCATTGAAAGTAGATTTGTAATTAGGAGGCAATTTGGGAGAAGGACGGTTTGGAAGAGGACACTCCCTCGTGTGATGTCCGGTGACCTCACAATGTTGGCAATAGGAACCAACTTCCTTGATAAAGCTTGTCCTAAGCTCCGGTGAGGGCACCTTTCCTTTGTTGGGCACCGGGAAGGATCCAAGTCCCCTCTTGTTGAAGCTTTTAGCTTGTTGGTAGAGGATTTCCTTGTGCTTGTCCTCCCCCTTAGAGAGTCTTGCCACACTAGTGCGAAGACCTTTCGCCATTAGGCACATAGGAGGTGGACGAAGAGGTGAGTCATCCTTGTTGACGATGGCGAGGCCCGCTAAGTTTTCTTCATCTTCACTATCTTCGTCGCTTGACTCTTCATCCGTGATCCACTCATTGGCTTCACACATGAAGACCTTTTGAGGCCCTCTTCTCTTCTTTGGAAAGAGCTTGGTTTTCTTGCCTTTGTCAAATTTCTTCTTTCCAAAAGAGCGCTTGGGCTTGACCTCCTCTTCATCATTACTTTCTTCTAGCTTGTGATGCTTGCCATTGTCCTTCCTTTTGTCCGGTCTTGGACAATCATATGATATGTGGCCTAGATCACCACAATTGTAGCACGTCTTGTTTTCATCTTTTCTTGGCAAGAAGGCTTTCTTCTTAGGATCATAAGAGTATCCCTTCTTTGCAATCTTGGAGTTGAGGCGTGAGAATTTCCTCATCATCAAAGCAAGCTCATCATCATCATCTTCGCTTGTTTCTTGCTCTTCTTCACTTGAGCTAGGCTCAACCACTTTCTTCTTCTTGGGAGTTGTCTTCTTGGTTGAAGACTTGAGAGCAATGGTTTTTGATGATGACTCCTCCATCATTCCAAGTACGCTCATCTCATGAGCATGGATTTCTCCAATGAGCTCCGAAACTTCAATGTTGTCTAGTGACTCTTTTTGGAGCATTGAATTGATAATGTTGTACTTGGGCTTGGGTAGAAGCATGAGGATCTTGCGATTGATAAGTCCCTTGCCAAGAGAAGCAATGTCAAGTGCGTTAATTTCCTCAATGAGCACATTTAAACGAGAAAACATTTGGTTAACATTCTCATGAGGAAACATCTTAAATTCATCATATTTTGATTTAAGCATGTGATATTTGAGTTCTTTAACACGAGATGAGCCCTCATGTATTTCAATTAGACATGCCCAAATTTCACATGCTTTTTCCTTACTAGCAATCCTAGCAAAGACATCTTGACTAATGCATTCATATATGGCATTTCTAGCCTTAGCATCCCATTTTAATTGGTCACCAACATAGTCAAGATTTCCAAACCCCGCATGGGTCGCTTCCCACACTTCGGGAGCAATTGCCTCAAGGTAAGCGCGCATGCGTGCTTTCCAATAAGCAAAATTCTTGCCCTCGAAGGTAGGAACCGAACCCCCATTCTTGGCCATTTTCGCTCTCTAGCGGTGAAGCTAGAATGATCCAATGAGCAACCTTGCTCTGATACCAATTGTAAGGATCGAAACGCCCAAGAGGGGGGTGAATTGGGCTTTTTCAAATTTTAGAGCAATTTAAAACTTAATGGTTGAAGCCCAATTCCCTATGCGAACTAACTACGCAAGCAAGAGTGTTAAGTGCGGAATAGTAAATGCGTAATAGTGAGGGGGTGAGAAGAGAGATGCAAACTCCCGCGGAGACTCGGGGATACAGCAATTTTTCCCGTGGTTCGGTAAGATCACAAAAATCTACCTACGTCCACGTTGTGGCACCCACCAAAGGGTATAGCCACTCCCAAGTCACCAAGACAAGGGAATCCACTATCTTTCTCCGTTCGCCTTCTCCGGCAAGGTGGAGCTCAAGCCTTGTACAATGGTGATCCTCCGGGCTTCCACAAACGTCTTGGTAAGCTCCGGAGCGATCTCTTCTTCCTCCAACTTTTACAAGGTGAGAGAAGTCATCAAGACACTTTCTCTCACTAGCCTAGAGATTCCAATCACCAAGAATGGACGCACACAAGCTTCTCTCTAGCTAGATATAACCTATAGTTGGAGTACAAGAGGTTTTGGAGTGTGGAAGTGGTAGCTCTTGGTCTTGAATGCTTTAGGATGTGTAGTGAGGCTCTGGTGATCAAGACTTGACGAAATGACTGGTTGGAGGGGTATTTATAGCCAGCCCACACGAGATAGCCGTTGGAAAAGTAGGCAGACTTTTTCAGTGAACATCGGATCCTCCGATGCACCCCTTTATATGAGCATCGGTCAAATTCCAAATTAGCTGATGTCATGTGTCAGATGTGACCGTTGGATATAACCGTTGGATCTGACTGTTTAATCGACCGATGTTACTTCAATTCATCATCAGATGATCCGGTGAGTTGATCTTCAGAATTGGTTCAGAAATAATGTCTCGGTTGAAATTGACCGATGTACACTTACTTCATCATCGGATGATCCGGTGTGTACTTCTTCAGAATAACTCAGAAATCATCCTTCTGTTCAAATCAACCGATGTGCCACTTCCTTCACATCGCATGATCCGGTGTGTACTGGGCTCTGAGGTCTTCTTCTTCTGCCAACTCAAACTCGACCGATGTAGTCATTTTGCAAGACATCGGATGATCCGGTGAGTGCAACTTGTTTGCTTCGAGTTGTTTTGAGTTGATCTTTTGGAATCTTCTTGAGTAACCTCTTTGACACTTGTTTGAAATGATATTTTGATGAAGTGTAAGCTTCTTGTGTTGCCAATTTTGATAGAATAGAGTCGTTGTATGAGTTCTTCATTTAGTCTTCATGAGTATCGAATAACCCCTTAGAATAGATCGTTGAGGGGTCTCCATTTGTATCTAATGAGCAGTAGATGGTGTGAATAGATAGTTCATTAATGTTTGACGTGATATACGTGAAACCTCGCATCCACAAACTCATTAGTAATAACGAACGGTTGTCATTAATCACCGAAACCATACCTCACGGGGGCCTAGATGCTTTCACTAGTTTAGAAAGGAATTTGATATCAGTCTCATGTTTGGATGATTGTGGATTTGTATGCCATTTTGGCGAAGACAAATGCTCTATTAGTTTGAATAAGAAGATTGTGGGTCTTGCCTTCACACAAGACATGCTTTATTTGTTATCCACCCATGATAATGTGAACACTTTAAGTAATGATCAAATTCTCTCTAAGAATGAAATAGGAAGAAACAAGCGCAAAAGAATAAATTTCGAAACATCGTCGAAATTATGGCACTGTCGCTTATGCCATATTTTGAGGAGGAGGATCGAGCGCTTAGTATCTCAATCGATCTTACCTCACTTAGACTTTTCAGATTCAGAAGAATGCATTGATTGCATTAAAGGAAAATTTGTCAAGACTATTAAGAAGAACGCTATACACAGCACGGGTATTTTAGAAATTATTCACACAGACATTTGTGGTCCGTTTCCCGTAATCTCTGTAGATGGGTATGATTCATTCATAACGTTCACAAATGATTACACTCGTTATGGTTACATTTATCCGATCAAGGAGAGATCCGAAGCATTGGATAAGTTTAAAATATTTAAGGCTGAAGTAGAAAATCAGCACAATGTTAAGATTAAGGTAGTAAGATCCGATCGTGGAGGTGAGTACTACGGTCGGCATACCCCATATGGTCAGGTTCCTGGACCCTTTCCAAGATTTCTACAGGAACATGGCATAGTCGCTCAATATTCTATACCGGGTGAACCTCAGCAAAACAGAGTTGCGGAACGTAGAAACCGTACGCTTATGGACATGGTGAGAAGCATGCTAAGTTATTCTACGTTACCGGTTAGCCTATGGATGGAGGCGTTAAAGACCGCCATTCATGTGCTTAATCGGGTTCCCACTAAGTCAGCACCTCAGACGCCGTATGAGATGTGGACGGGTCGTAAGCCCTCATTAAACTAATTTCATATTTGGGGTTGTCCAGCTGAGGCTAAGATGTTTATCCCAAACATTAGCAAACTAGAATCTAGAACAGTTAGTTGCCATTTCATTGGCTATCCTAAGAAGAGTAAGGGTTTTAGATTCTATTGTCCAGATCGACATACTAAATTTATAGAAACACGACATGCCGTATTCTTAGAAGACGCTATGATCAGGGGGAGCACGGTACGACGAGAAATAGACCTTGAAGAGAAACGGACTAGTTTACCCGCTCCAATGTCTCAAGAGTCGTATTTCACTCTACCTGCTGTTGTTGTGCCACCGGTACCAGCCACTGGTGGCACAACACCTGTTGTTGCACCTTCATCGGCCGCAACGGACTTGAGTGAGGTTTCGCCTCCTCAGCCTGTTGAGCATATGGTCGAATAAGATGAGATTCAACAACAGCCTCCACTTGCAGATGATGCTCAATTAAGAAGATCACAAAGAGTAAGACGATCGGCCATTCCGGACGATTATCAGATCTACTTGAGTGAGGAAATTAAGATGGAGGATGATCCTGCCTCTTACGAAGATGTCATGGGAAGACCTCAGTCATCTGAATGGCGTAAGGCCATGGAAGATGAAATGAGTTCCATGAGTGCCAACAAGGTATGGGACTTAGTAGAGATTCCTAAAGGAGTCAAAACAGTAGGCTGTAAGTGGGTCTACAAGATTAAGCGTGATTCCAAAGGGAAGATCAAAAAGTATAAAGCCATACTTGTGGCTAAGGGATTCACTTAACGGGAGGGTATTGATTATAATGAGACCTTCTCTCCCGTGTCTTCTAAGGATTCTTTTCGAATCATCATGGCATTAGTAGCACATTATGACTTAGAATTGCACCAAATGGATGTAAAGACGGCGTTCCTCAATGGAGATTTATATGAGGACGTCTATATGACACAACCGAAGGGTTTTGTCGTTAAGGATAAGGAACATATGGGATGTCATTTGAACAAGTCCATTTATGGTCTTAAACAAGCTTCAAGGCAATGGTATCTCAAGTTCGATGAAGTCATTAGAAAGATTGGATTTAAGGAGAATGAGGAGGATAACTGCATTTATGCTAAATTTAAGAATGGAAAGTTCATTTTCCTAGTTATTTATGTGGATGACATACTATTAGCAAGTAGTGATGTCAACCTACTCTTAGAAACTAAGAAGTTTTTATCCTCGAACTTTGATATGAAAGATCTAGGTGAAGCGACCTATGTTTTAGGGGTTGAAATACACCGAGATCGTGTTAAAGGGGTTTTAGGACTATCTCAGAAGGCATACTTAGAAAACGTACTTAGAAAGTACGGTATGCATGCTAGCAAGCCCTCGCCTGCTCCAATAGTTAAAGGCGATAAATTTTCGAATACTCAATCGCCTAAGAATCAATATGAGGTGGATCAGATGAAAGGAATTCCTTATGCTTCTGCTGTCGGAAGCTTGATGTATGCTCAAGTTTGTACACGCCCTGACTTAGCTTTTATGACCGGGATGCTTGGCAGATACCAAAGTAATCCAGGATTAGATCACTGGAAAGCTGTTAAGAAGGCATTAAGATATATACAGGGCACTAAGCACCTCATGCTGACATACAGTAAGACTGAGTCACTAGAAATAGTGGGCTATTCAGATTCAGATTACGCGGGTTGTGTGGATACTAAGAAATCCACATCAGGTTATATATTCACCCTCGCGAATGGAGCTATATCGTGGAAAAGCTCTAAACAAGCAATCACTACATCGTCCACGATGTATGCTGAATTTGTTGCTTGTTATGAGGCCACCGGGCAGGCATCTTGGCTTAAGAAATTTATTCCCGGTCTTAAAGTGGTCGACAGCATCCATGAACCACTTAAGATATACTGCGATAATCAGCCAGCAGTTATGTATTCTCACAACAACAAGTCGAGTGGTGCTGCCAAACAGATCGACATTAAGTACTATGTTGTGAAAAAGAAAATCCAGGATCACACTATCAGTCTCGAGCATATTAGTACTAAGCAAATGCTTGCGGATCCGCTAACTAAGGGCCTCCCACCCAACGTGTTCAGAGAACATGTAGCCGGCATGGGTTTAAGGGAGACCCTGTGACAATATCCTATATTCTAAGGGGTCATCAAAGTGTAAGACTATTTCTAATTGTGAGATGTATCGTGGTTGTCGAGTCAAACAGTACGTAAATGGCTGTTTTGATGCGTCATGCCCTTTATGTCAAAGCAAAGGAAATATGTGTAAGATTAAATTTAGAAAATAAGACAATTAGCTAGCTCCTGAGGTCAAGGGGGAGAATGTTAGTCGATATGATCTCAAGGGGGGTGACGTGGGCAACAACCACGCCCCCCCTTTTCCGATTTTTCCTCCTTCTCACGCCTTGATCGGGGGCGCAACCGTTTCTGTTACGGTGCGGCTCCCTCTCACACGCGCAATATTAAAAAGGAGGGGAGAGGCCGGGGCTAAAAGCACACAGAAGTGGATTAAGAGCTCGATCTCTCCCCATAATCAAAACCCGATCTAATTGGCTGCGGAGTGAGGGGAAGATCGCACCGGCGCTCGCCGCCACCACGTCAAGTTCTACTCCTACCCATCCACTTGAGCTCTATGGCATCAAGTGGACCCAGTGAAGGTAATCCAATTACATACCTCCTAATGTGTTCAATTCCTAAGTACTATAATCTGTTATACATGTTTGATTGTTAGATTAGACAAAATGATTGGTTACAGATTAATTAAATCTCAGACTAACCGACTAGATGTTCTTAGCATTGATCCTAAGCGAGTCAGGACATAACAAAGTGATGCATGCTTGCTGCTTGCATCTCTTGTTGGATGCATTGTTTGAACTTTGAAGCTGTCAACAGTGCACTCTCTGAGTTATGGAGGGAGAAGTATTTAATTTTGTCAAACCCTCAAGATTTCCTTAGTCGTTACTGATGAACCAAAACATGTCAAAAAATCTCCAAGTAAATCCAACGGCCAACACATTGTTATCGGTTTCTGGTGAAAAGAATCTAAAATCTCCCACAATACTGATGCAAGCCACATGCAATAAGTTCCTCTCCCAAAGAAAAGAAAACAAATGAAATACACGGTGAGTTTTTTTTTGAAATTAATGATAGTATTTTCCAGCAATTGCTGGTAAAATGACTGTCGTAACAAAATGAAACGTGTATATTACTTTTAAAGGAGGGAATATTATCGAATAGCTAAATATATTACTTGTAAATGGCTAAGACGTGCTATATATAGGGGACTGATGTCAACTGTCTAAGTTTCAACACGGCTCCAACTACTGCTCAAAATGCGTTGGATCCACAACCCTAGCTCTCCCTTACGCTCATCCTGTGGCCAGAGCTGAAGCCCTCCAGAAACGGTATTGATCCGGTGAACCACGCCTTAATCAATTGAATAAGTACATTCTAATTCTGTAAAATATATAGGCCTCCACGGGTGTCGATCAAATCACGCAAGGTGAGTGCCAAGAATGGATGATTTGTCAAGAATATGCATGAAAATTGCAAAGTTTGACGCAATACCCATATGCTTTCACCGATATAATAACAATATTCTGTGTTATCATGCTTTGCATACTTTCTCCTCATCCGTTGTTCTTGTTGATATTGTGAATAATAAAAGGGAGGTTGTGTTGGAATTTTGGCCCAAGGCCCATGTAGGAAATAACAATAATTTCAAATAAATCTCAAAGACCCATTAGTGCAAGAGAGGGTGGTGCTAATGGTTTAGTACCACATGGGAAGTTTGAGGGAAGCAACTCCTACATATAAGAGAGGTTGTTCTTCCGCTCCTCAGTGAGAGGTAAGAATAGAGAAGAGGGATGGCCCATGCGCTCTCCTCCTCGCGCTCACACACGCATGTGTGTTCATGTGAATTTGAGCCAAGTGTAACTTTTATTTTTGCTGCAGAAAAATTTAGTTGGGCTTTGTGGCCTTTATGGGCTTCCGAATTGGGTTGAGTCACTTAGAGACGGCCTGTGATAACCTTTTTCGCAGGCGGTTTCAGTTTCCGCCTTTGATAATAGATTTGGAGTCAACTGAGATGATGCTTGTTGTAGTAGTATCCGCATGTTGCAGATAATCGGATCCGCAACCGAATCGATCTCTAATAGGGACTATATATATTGTGGCGTGAGCAGCAGAGGAGAACAACCGAAACAAATCTTTCTACGTTCGAGTTTCTTGTGTCGCCATTGTCTACTCCATCTCGAGCGCCAGCGTGCACCGACGATCGGGAGAGCAGGTCTCCGGAACCGCTCGCCCTTGCAATCTTGCACTAAGAGAGGGCGAATAAGATTTTTGGGAAGCGATTTGCGTGACTGCTCACGTTCTCCATCACGAGTCGCCTACCGCTGAGATCAGGCGCTGCTGGCCAGCGTCGTCACCAACGTCTGCACAGACCGACTATCGTTAGATCAACGTTTGCAGCAAATTCTTCAGTTTCAGATCGGTACGCCTAATCTGACTTCTCGTTTGCTGGTGTTTCTCGTTGCTCGAAGTCGTGGTTTTCCGTAGTTATTCAGTAAATTGCCTATTTCATCTAACAGGTTGCTTCCAATAATGAAGCTTGCATAGCTCGAGTTGGCGCGTAGGTCGCTTGTAAACATTACTTTACTCTTAATGAAATATCTGTTAATGCGTGTTTTTGAAAAAAATTCACAGATAATAGTGTTATTTCTTTATGCCTTGGCCGGCCTTAAAATTCCCTGACGTTCAAATTCTGCCGACCTCTAGCTCCAGATGCATGAACAGAGGTTTTCTAATATTCTGTTCGAAAACGCAGCCATGCGGATCAGGGATTATGTGACCTTGTCTTTGCCTTCCTCTATGCTCTGCATGCTTGTACAAATAAAATATGTATTGAAGATCTTGTCAACCTTACATATAGTTCAATAAGTTCGGGAAAATGGAGTTATAAGTAGATAAGATGAACCATATGTCTACACATCTTTCGTTGGAAAGAATTGCGTCCACTAGTCTTATACTTTAGCTTTTCTAGAATAGAAAATTTTATTCTAACATCTGTAACCTAAATTACATGTAGTCGTTAGGAACCACCGGAGGTGGATGAAGTGGTCATGCCAAGTTTTGGAGAAGGCGCTTGTGGTCGAGTTAGTGGTGAAAGAAGAGGAACTCATGACAAGAGTGATTGGTCTTAGATGAGCCGAATGATACCATGTGAGAAAGAAGAACAGACTAGAACACACATTAATGTTCTATTGATCAGGCCTATAAATATGGAGGTGATTAAGATGCAAACAATTCTTCAGTGCAATGATACAAACAATTTTACTAGACTACACTATCTCCATCCTACTGTCATTTTTTTTCACTTAAACCCTTTCACCTAGCAATGATGTTCAAACTTTTTAAAAAAATGTTGCTAGATGATGGAGCTTAAGTGAAAAACATATTGTGACTGTAAGAGGAAGATCGTGTGACTTAAGAGAGCTATTTAAATGATTATATCAAAGAGTTATTTACATTCTAGTAATCCATCCACAATACATATATTAGACAAGCGATTAGGGATGAAAACGATCGAAAACAGTCGAAAAGACATCTATATTGGTTTTGTTTTCATATTTTTTTATCGGTACAAAAACGAAAACGAAAATAACACGACCGGATGCGAAATCGGGATTGTCGGTTATTCGAAAACGAACAATTCGGAACAAAACTGTATCGAAAACGATCGAAAACAAGAATTCAATTCTGGTAATGATAAAAACAAACTACTTAGACTTAATATAACCATACGTAATTATACATGACATTTTTATACATAGTCATACATCATACATAATCCATACACTGTACTTAACCATACATCATACATAATGTCCATAATAAATGATACTTTGCCAACAAAATATAGAATGGGTAGTATCCATAATATCATCATCCAACAAAATACATTTCATAAAATATCATCCACTTTGCATATTTTTCTTCAGATACATATATAATCAAAAAAAATTATATTAGTTAAGAAAAAAACTAAATTCAGAATCCAAACAAGTATTCTATTTATGAGTAACAAGCAAGTATATGAGCAGCAAACATTTAACCTGCCAACATGGGCCTTTGAGACTTTGCTTGTAGGATGCTTTGTGCTGCATACCGAATTGATAAAAAACGAGATATCCTGAATTAAAAATGGGAACCGTAAAAACGATCGAAAAAACTACTCAATCGTTTTCTATACCGATCCCGATTGTCTCCGACCCGTTTTCGTACAGAATGCAAATAATTCCTGAAAAATTCGGAAACGAACGGGTGTAAACCAGTATACGGGACGGGACGGGATTTTCCCGTCCCGTTTTCATCCCTACAAGCGATGGAGGATGGATCCACAAATTACATGAGGATTGGTTAGATCCGGTTCATGTGGGGGTGTGGACGGTGAGGCATGCATGCATGGCAGCTACTGTGAGGATGTGGAACAAGTCTTCCTATCAGATCCCAGTCTTGTTAATTCAGGTATTTGATGTGGCTGCTTTCTGCAATTGAATTTGGTTCATGCATTATATTATCTACACACGTCAAATGCAATTTATTTTGAGTTATTTCTTTGAAATAAAAAGCAGATCTGACGTAGTAATAGCCCTTCTACTTATATGCAGGTCTTCAGTTTGAATCAATCTTCTTATATTAAACAAGAGAAAAGTTGTCTAAAAAAGTACCTTTCTGTTGTGGATGCGTTTGTGGGCCACCAATATGGTCGGCGTGGGGCCCACAAAGCCTACAACTGAGCCGCCAGCCCTGCAGCCGCACCAGGAGACATATTATAGAAGATTTAATTAGATAAGGAAAGATTTAAAGAATAAAGGAGATATAGATTGAGTTTAGTTTAAATAGAAAGAAATAGACTAAATAAGGAAGAGAAGAATCCTGATCGGTTTGGGGGATTGTCCCCAACTGACCAGGGGGGCGCGACCAAGAGGGGGCGTGCGGGCCACGGGGCGCGGCCAAGGGGGGTCCTGTCCCCCCTATATAAGCAGCCCCCCTCCCTCATGTTTTGATCATCCAAGAAATAATAATTACCCATTAGGGGTTGTTCTTCTCCTTGGGTCACGGTGGCTTCGAACCCTAACCCTAGCCGCCGTGATCATCTCCCTCTTCCTCCACGATACGTGCTGCGCAGCTTCCCCCACGCCTCCTCGCTGCTGGTTTCCCCCCTACGCAGCCCTAGGCGCATCCGAGGGACCTCCTCCCACTCTGTTTCTCAGCATTTGGTATCCAGGGACAACGGAGCACCGACTATGTACGGCTCCGGTGACGATTCTGGGGCCCTGACCCTTGAGTCCATCCATGTCCAGATGCAAGATGGCTTCACCCGAATCCTGGCGCAGCTGGACAACATCACGTCGCAGCTGAACAGCCATGACATACGCCTTGCCCGTGTTGAAAAACAGACTGAGACGGCCTTCTCAGCGCAACAGCAGCCACAACATGAACAACAACCACAGAACGTCACCACGGGCAACGGTCGGGGACGTGGTGTCCGCGGCAGCGGCTGCGGCGGCAGCGATGATGGTGATGACTTCAGCCCGCACGGCTACGGCAGACGCCCCTAAGGGCGTCCCATGCTCGACGACGGCGGCCTGCGTTGTCACAAGGTCAACTTCCCCAAGTTCGATGGGGAAACATATTCTCTGCCCTGGCTCACCAAGTGTGAGACATACTTCCGAGGGACACGTACGATGCCAGAAGAGAAGGTGTGGCTCACGTCTCTCCACCTGGAGGGTGTCACGGGCGAGTGGTACACTGCTCTAGAACGCGACTGCGGCATCATGTCCTAGGAGCGGTTCGCGGACTTTGTCAACATGCGCTTCGGGCCTCCGCTCCGCTTCAACGACCTGGTAGAAATTAAAGATCTCCGTCGTACTGGTACGGTTGAGGAGTACCAGCGTCAGTTCCTAGTCCTTCTTTGTCGTTGCGAGGACCTCAGCCAGCGCCAGCAGATCAACCTCTTCATAGCTGGCCTCGGCGAGCCACTTCGAACGGATGTGGAGCTGTAGTTTCCGACTAATCTATAGACCGCCATGAGTCTGGCCAGAGCCTTCGAACGTCGACTTGCGGCAACAACAAACAGTGGAATACAGAAAGGCGCCGCCTCTCAACACTCTACGTGCTCTCCTGTTGTGTCCCGCGCCTCCACCACGGCTTCAAGTGGCGGTTCTGCAGCACCCACCCTGACATCATCGACAACGGCATCTTCTCGCACGCACTTCAGACGCCTTACGCCCGATGACATGGATGCTAAGCGGGCAAGCGGCGAGTGCTATCACTGCCCTGAGCGGTACGCACCGGACCATAAGTGTGTCGGCAAAGGAATCTTCCTCCTGGAGCTTGACGACGATGACGACGTTGACGCGGCCATTGCTGATATGGGCATCTCCCTACACGCACTGACCGGCATCGACCTCGCCAACACAATGAAGCTCCAGGTCTACGTCTGCAGCAACCTGCTGACAGCATTGGTCGACACAGGATCCACTCACACCTTCATCACGGAGCCACTCATCAAGGAGCTCGGCCTGACGATGTTGCCGCGGCCAAGCGTCGGCGTCCGAGTCGCCAACGGTGACTCTATCTCCTGTACAGGCATCTGTCCACGTGTACCCTTGATGATTGCAGGAGATTGCTTCAACGTCACATGCTACGCGCTTCCACTTGACGGCTTCGACCTTGTTCTAGGAGTTCAGTGGCTGCGGTCTTTGGGACCCATTCTCTGGAACCTTGAGGACCTCACGATGAAACTGTGGCGTGGGGAATGTGAGGTGATCTAGACGGGGCTGCGAAGTTCAGCCCCAGTGTGTGCCTCTCTAGCGCCACCTACTGATATGATGAGCGCCCTCTTGGATGGCTTCCAGGACCTCTTCGACGAGCCACGTTGTCTTCCTCCTGCACGGCGCCATGACCACCACATCAGACTCCTGTCGGGCACAGCTCCAGTAGCTGTCCGGCCGTATCGCTACCCCCAGCTTCTCAAAGACGAGATTGAGAAGCAGTGCGCCGAGATGCTTCGTCAGGGCATCATCCTAGAATGCACATCTGCATTCTCCTCGCCAGTACTGTTGGTCCGAAAGGCCGACGGCATGTGGCGCTTCTGCATCGACTACCACGAGCTCAACGCCAGAACTCTGAAAGACAAGTTCCCGATTCCAGTGGTTGACGAGCTACTGGACGAGCTCCGCGGCGCGAGGTTCTTCACCAAGCTTGACCTCCGCAGCGGCTACTTCCAAGTGCGCATGAGTTCTTGGTGATGCCGTTCGGCCTCACCAATGCGCCTCCACATTCGAGTCATTGATGAACGACGTCCCCGACCCCTACATCAGAAAGTTTGTGCTTGTCTTCTTTAATGACATATTAGTGTATAGCAGGTCCTGGGTCGAACACCTTCAGCACGTCAAGCAGGTGTTCCAGACACTACGGGCGCACAAGTTGTTCCTGAAGAAGTCTAAGTGTTTCTTCGGCCAGGAGACCGTGTCCTACTTAGGACACATCATATCTGCTCGCGGCGTGGCAATGGATCCGACCAAGGTGGAGGCCGTGGAACGTTGGCCTACACCTCGGACCTTACGAGCTTTGCGAGGCTTCCTCGGGCTCACCGGCTACTACCACAAGTGCATTGTGGGGTATGGTGCGGTGGCCGCCCCCCTCACCGCCCTCCTAAACCGGGAGGCGTTCCACTTGACTGATGATGCGTAGGACGCCTTCTCCCAACTCAAGCAGGCGCTGATGACAGCGCCTCTTCTTCAAATGTGAGACTTCGACAAGCGCTTCATCGTCGACTGCGACGCGTCCAGCGCCAGCTTCGGGGCGGTTCTACACTAGGGCGACGGTGCCATAGCATTCTTCAGCCGCGCTATAGCGGCTCACCATCATAAGCTACCAACGTACGAGCGTGAGCTGATCGACCTTGTGAAGGTCGTACGCCATTGGTGGCCTTACTTGTGGGGCCACCCCTTCACTATTCGAACTGATCACTTCAGCCTAAAATACATCTTGGATCAGCAACTCACGACGATTCCCCAACATGCTTGAGTGAGCAAACTTTTTGGTTATAATCTGCGGGTTGAGTACCGGCCGGGGTGCTTGAATGGGGCAGCTGACGCCCTGTCCCGCCGCGACGAGGAAGACATAGCTATTCACGCCATATCTGCGCCAGTCTTTCCCCTCTTTGACTCGCTTTGCGCGAAGATCACCACGGACCAGCAGGCGCAGCAGCTATGTGCCCAACTCCGGGAGGGTGTCGCGCCTACTGACTGGGCTGAACGTGACGGCCTTCGACTACACAAGGGGAAGCTCTTCGTTCCCGACAAGTCCTCCTTGTGGCCCTCTCTCCTAGCTGAGGCGCATGATGGGGGCCACGAGGGCATATAGAAGACAGTGCATCGGTTGCGCCTCTCCTTCTACAACCCGTTCCTGCTACGACGGGTGCGTGAGTATGTTCGCGGTTGTGCCACGTGCCAGCGCAACAAGACTAATCATCTTCATCCAGCCGGCCTGCTACAACCGATGTCTATACCTTCGGAAGTCTGGAGTGATATCTCCATGGACTTCATTGAAGGCTTTCTGAAGGTTGGAGGGAAATCGGTGATCTTGACGGTGGTAGATCGCTTCTCCAAGTATGCCCACATCATTCCCCTGAGCCATCCTTACAGTGCTGCATCAGTGGCACCGGCGTTCTTCGACGACATCGTATGTCTACACGGCTTTCCCTGCTCTATCGTCAGTGATCGCGACATCGTCTTCACCAGCCTCTTCTGGTCAGACTTGATCCGGCTAGCCAGTGTCCGCCTTAAGCTCAGCTCGGCCTTCCACCCGCAGTCTAACGGCCAATTTGAGGTCGTCAACAAGATCAAGATTATCATTGTGTACCTCCGCTGATTGGATGGTGATCGACCGAAGACTTGGCTGCAGTGACTTCCTTGGGCTGAGTATTGCTACAACACTTCCTACCAGACAGCCCTCAAATGCTCACCCTTCAGAGTGGTCTATGGCAGGGACCCTCCAGCTCTTGTTGGTTATCAACCGGGCATCTCTAGAGTAGCAGCGGTGGATAAATAGCTAAAGGATAGGGATGAATTTTTAGGTGATACCAAGAATAGGCTTATACAAGCACAAGTCACCATGAAAAGCTATGAAGATAAGTTCCGCCGAGAGGTGGAATTTCAGATTGGTGATTGGGTTTGGCTGCAGCTTCATCAGAGGACAGCTGTGAGAGTAATGGCGACGCCTTCTTCAAAGATTGGACCAAAATATTTTGGTCCATATCAGATCATTCAGTGCATTGGGACTGTATCATATAAACTTCAGCTGCCTCCTCAAGCAAGGATACATGATGTCTTCCATGTGTCCCTGCTGAAGAAATTTGAAGGTCCTGCTCCCATGCAGATGGTGCCTCTACCACCGCTTCTCCATGGACGTGTTGTGCCTACACCTGAAAAAGTACAAAGGGCGCGCTTGAATAGAGGTGTCTCGGAGCTACTCATCAAGTGGGCAGGACATTCTAAAGCTAATTCATCATGGGAGCAATTAGAAGATTTCCAGATGAAGCACCCCACCTTCAAGCTCGAGGACGAGCTCTTTGTCGGGATGGGGGGAAATGTTGTGGATGCGTTTGTGGGCCGCCAATATGGTCGGCGTGGGGCCCAAAAAGCCCACAACTGAGCGGCCAGCCCTGCAGCCGCACCAGGAGGACATCTTCTAGAAGATTTAATTAGATAAGGAAAGATTTAAAGAATAAAGGAGTTATAGATTGAGTTTAGTTTAAATATAAAGAAATAGACTAAATAAGAAAGAGAAGAATTCTGATTGGTTTGGGGGGATTGTCCCCAACCAAGTAGGGGGGCTCGCGACCAAGAGGGGGCGCGCGCCCAGGGGGGTCCTGTCCCCCCCCCCCCCCCCCTATATAAGCAGCCCCCCTCCCTCATGTTTTAATCATACAGGAAATAAGAATTACCCATTGGAGGTTGTTCTTCTCCTTGGGTCACGGTGGCTTCAAACCCTAACCCTAGTCGCCGTGATTATCTCCCTCTTCCTCCACGATACGTGTTGCGCAGCTTCCCCCACGCCTCCTCGCTGCTGGTTTCCCCCCTGCACAGCCCTAGGCGCAGCCGAGGGACCTACTCCCACTCTGTTTCTCAGCACTTTCTCAGACCCCACATGACATGAGATCTTTTTGCACTAGGCATGTCCTTTTTATATTTTGAAAATAAAATACAATGAACTGATTACCAAGAGACCACAGCCTTTAATTTAGCTCTAAAATCTAATAGTGATACACGTACTAACATTTAACCAGTGAGGAGACAAGGAAATTGACCTGCGGTCCGGCCAAACAAGTAACATGGTTTCTTTTCTCGAATATGCAGGAGAGACGAGGCAAACAAGTAACATCAGTATATGAGAGAGGATTCCACAAACAAAGACTTATGAATCTCAGAATCTCCCAGCTGACTCCAAGACAACGATAACTTTGAACCAGTAACTTTCACATGTAGTCCGGGAAAACAAATGAAGCAAAGACTTGATCTCTTCTCTGGTGAAAAGACCACAGTTTTCAAGTCTTCAGATTTTCATCCTACAATGAAGGATTCTTTCTCACATCAAAAGAAGATCAAAATCCTTTGAATCCTGATTGGCTTCAAAATTACAGCATACACGCAACAAAAGATTAGTGATGGTAGTCCTAATAATGGCTCATAAATTATTCATTTTGGAAGAAATATGGTTCGTCACTCCAGGTAGGCTGTAATGTTTGATGAGTACGATTGAAGTCTTGACTTTTGGGAGTCCGACTTACTAGTTCTTACCCAGCAAAAGGTGTTTGATTTGGTCCTAGAAAAATATTTTTAATAGAATACCAGTTCATACAGCATAAGTATTACATCACCTCTCCTTGTATATTGATGAATTTGTCCGGACCTGGTTTACATAAAATCCAAAAAACTCAGGAGCACAATTTTTTGGTGTAGGCATGGAAGAAATTCAGCTGTAACTCACATCATAGTGCTTATCTAGAGATGGAGCATGTTCATTTTGCTTATATCTAGAATCTACAGTGCCAAAATCTGAATTACTCAATTTCCTGGAAAAAAAAAGAGAAGAAACAGGACTCCGTCACTATAATGAACGGCCATCTTTCATTCTATAGGTCATTTCAGCATGCTGTTAGTGGCTGCTATATAGAACTCATATTATCTGTGAATTTCGAAGTGTTTTGTCGTATGTAGCATATATGAACTGCAAGCAAGCTAAGCAGGGTCCCTGCCAAAAGTTAACCCTTCATTGAATATTCCCATATTCTGACCAATCCGAATGTTACATCTTGTAATCAGGCTTGTTACTCAACGCTTGGACGCCTAGGCGCCCGCCTAGGCGCCCGGCCAGGCGGCGGGCGGCGCCGGCGGGCTGGAGCGGCGGGCAGCGACGCCGACAGGGGAGGCGGCGGCAGAGGCTGAGTGTAACGCCTCATTTTTCGTAAAGCTAATAAATCAGGATTATAGAATTAACCACAAGACATATTACGCATACTCTTGACCGATTTCATATATGACTTTCATCGAAACTGGTACAACCACCCCTCTACCTCTGCCTAAAGGCAAACCCTTTTTTTTCCTCTTCCTCCCCCATCCTAATCCATTCTACGAGAAACTTCTGGAACCACACATCACCCACCTCTTCCTCCTCCATCCTTATTTCACGAGAAGCTTCCGGAATCACCCCCCCTCCCGCCCCACATACCCCTTCCTCCTTCATTCTTATACATTTCACGAGAAGCTTCCGGAATCACCCCCACATACCCCTTCCTCCATCCTTATCCATTTCACGAGAAGCTTCCGGAATCACCCCCCACGTACCCCTTCCTCCTTCATCCTTATCCATTTCACGAGAAGCTTCCGGAATCACCCCACCCCCCACATACCCCTTCCTACTTCATCCTTATCCATTCCATGAGAAGCTTCCGGAACCACCCCTCACCTATCTCTTTCTCCCCCATCCTTATCCCCTCCACGAGAAGCTCCCGGAACATGCATTAATTACACCTCACCTACCTCTCCTCCCTTCATCCCTATCCCTTCCCCCCTTCATCTATAAAAGGGGCTCGGGAGCTCACTTTCTCCCCCGCCCCATTGAGCACCGGCGTTCACGTCTTCCCCCAACATCGAGCTCCGACGAGGAACCCTCCCCGCCGAGCCCCGCCAAGCCACGGCCAAGGTGAGCACCCCAACCTCCACTCTTCTTCCCGAGTCATCCCCTCCTCCCTCTCCTCGGGTTTGGCCGCGACCACCCCGCGGCATGGCCGCCCTTCTAGGAAGTTGCTCTACTTCCTATATCTCTACCCAAAATCGCCAGCTTAATCGAGTGAGTCATAGCCTCGGCGTTCGATTTCTTACTCTCTGGCCATCTTCCCCCGTTTACTCTCGCTAATTTGAGCCCAACCCTAAGCAACCCCTTGATTGGTCTTAGACCAGATCTCACCCACACACAAAGATCACTTAATCCGATTCTTCTTATAAAATCCATCTAATATCATAATATAGTTAGTGCAAGCAAGTCTGAATGATGTATATTTGCTTTGTTTGTATGTTTTCTTGTGCGCGGTGTAGAACCAGTGCCGGAAAAGAACATAGGGGAGCCAAGTGACCAAGAGCACGACGTTGCAGATGGTAGCGAATGCAAGTTCCATCACCCCTTTTTTTATCATATTGCTCCTATGTGAGGTTTATCCATTGTGGCCAGTAGATTAGGCCTCTGCATTGTTGAGCATGAGTTATTCGAGTGATAGAGTGTAAACATACTAGTTTCTCCTTTTTGCAGCATATTGATATGATGAGATTATGCATGATGATGTTGCCCTGTTTATGTTGCACGGTTGGGGAGAGCATGAGTTGAGACCGGGGCAGAAGGGTTAGTGTTGGTGTAAGTGCTACCGTGGTGGTAGACTTACAGTGAGTACTATCAAGATGATAGGCTCATGGTTTGAGTATGGAGGCTGCCCTGGTGAGCCTTAAGGACCGAGTTGTTTTGACAGCTCACCTAACTTTCTTCAGTACGACCACATGACCCTGTATGGGCGGGGCTTAGCCTAACCCCGGTGGCTAGCCCGACAGTGGCCACGGTGGAGAGAGAGAGAGAGAGAGATGCATTTATGAAAATTGAGATGATATTGAGATAAGTCATGACACTGGGTTAGGGACGACTGGTCTGGGTGATGTTTCGACTGGTGTCGGTTATGACGGGCTATCTTTGATGGTCCGTGCGTGTGGGTACATCATACAACCTCTGCAGAGTGTAGAACTCGTTCGGACGGTCGTGTCCTCGGTATAAGACAGGTTATGGTGTGGTCCTAACAACTAGAAAGCCACATGTTGTGAGAATGAGGTGAGGAATGTCTCTGGATGGGTTATTTGGTTGCATTTAGTTGCATTAGGTTGCATTATTCTTATTGTTGTGCATTGCATCTATGTTTGTTTCATTCCCCTCCCGAAGGGCGAGGTGGAGCTTGCTGAGTACTTTTGTACTCAACTGTTGTTGATATCTTTAGAGGATCCTGACTTCAACCCGGAGGACTTCGAGTAGGGTCGCATCCACACCCAAGGTGTTACCGTGGAACCATGTACGAGGAGGAGCTAGTCGTCCATGTTTTTATGCCGTTAATCATCCTTATGTTAGTCCTTATTATTGTAGTACTAAAATGTATGCCGTTGTAATAAAGCTCTATATGTTTGTGGTTCCACTTGTGTTGTAATATTATGTATCGAACTCTGTTTCTGGCATAATATTACATATTTTGTTCCGATCTTATTGGTCGGGACGCTTCAAGTGGTATCAGAGCCATACTTGGTTGTACGATGCGTACCCTAGTACTTAGGTGACCATAGGAGACCATAAAATAGTTGGCCTATAGGAAACCTGGACCGTAGAGCCTTGGTGATAGGTTTTGCTCTCATCTAATCCTTGTGTCCTGTTCTAAGCCAGATGGCGAACGACCGTATCACCACCTTCTGCATCAACAAAGATGGCTTCCCCAAGGTGCTCTATGCCGCCACGACGCGACTCGGTATTCTAGACCATCCGGAGTACGTGGGTCATGAGTTCGTGGAGCATGGCACCGAAAGCTGCGAGGTCACTGTGCACATCGGCGCCAGTGAGAGGTTCCTAGACATGAAGCCATGGAATGTCTCCGCCACTGGATGCCGCATGAAAGATACGTGCCAATTGGTGGCCCGCAAAGCTCTAAAGTACCTCTGCCACATGTTTGACTGGCATTTGGGTTCCACACCCATGAAGTACTTCCCACCACTGGACCGTAGTCATCCCGCATGGATGGCGAGTATTCGCAACTTGGAAGGCCTCGGATCGACCGAAGACGACCCCACCATTATCGCCATGTCCGGTTATTTATTGAGCCTGGACGACTTGTGCGACCAGCTGAACCAGCGCGTGAAGACCCTCGTCCAGCGTGCTGAGACATTGGAGATCCGCTGGCGAAAGGCTAAGCTAGCACTAGCGTAGGCTGAAGCCCGGGTTTGCCAGCGCCGAAAGTCGAGTCGCCTTGGCCAAGGAGAACCTTAGGGGGCAGGCCGACCGTCACAGCCAGCTGCTTAGGGGTGTCTACCTCGTAGATTGGGCCAAGCGGAAGGACTGTCAGGCAGGTGCAACTACGGAGCCACTGATCCTAGAAGGAACTCCAGCATATCACCTATCCAACCCCCGTAGGAGGATTTGTGAGCATGGGCCACCTACCCCTCTGACGTCACCTCGCGGGACCAACGAAGACCCTGAAGATCAGGATGTAGGACCTAGTAGCCAGGCAGAGGTCCTGGCTGACCCTTAAGCGAACAGACCCAGGGACGACATGCGCTATGTATCTTGTACCCGCTTGCCTGAATGAATGAATGTATGAATGTTTGGTGTGTTGCTTGCAATGTTTGATGTTTGCATGAATTGTGTGGTATAAAACTATATATGTGTGTTTAGATACACATAGTAAAATAGAAAAAATAATAACAATAATAAAAGACAGTAAGCATAACTAATTATGACGCACCATAGTAATAGGAAGAAAATCTAAACCCATCGATTGCCTGGTCACAGATGCCTCGTCGCTCGAGCCGAGCCACTAATGGACACGAGGCGAACCAAGGACTACGAGAGATTCCGCCTGCACCTCACGAGCATGAGACAGCGGAGAGTGCACTTGTCCGGCCACATCCCCAAGCACCTAACTATGACCTGAACGCCATTCTGGACCGCCAGACTCGACTCCTCGAGCTACTGGCGAGCACCTAGCTGCCCGGAACAACGATGGTCTTAACAACCATCAGCCAGCGCCGCAAAACAATCACCAGATCGCAGACTTCAACAGGATGAACCCGCCCAAGTTTTCTGGATCTGAGGACCTTATTGAGGCAGATGACTGGCTAAGAGAGATTGAGATGAAACTCGAGGTTGTGCATGCAAATGAGTAGGATAAGGTTCTGCTTACAGTCTAACAACTGAGAGGATCTGCCTTAGCGTGGTGGCACGACTATAGAGAGATGCATCCACATGGCAGGACCATGATATGGGATGAGTTTGTGAAGTTGTTTAGAGAGCAACACATCCCAAGTAGAATTGTGAAGCTAAAGAGAGAAGAGTTTATGAACCTTAAACAGAAGGGTCTAACTGTGACGGAGTATCTACACAAGTTTACCGAGTTATCCCGCTATGACCCCCACGCTGTGGATACAGAAGAGAAGAAGCAAGAAGCCTTTCTGCGTGGGTTAAACACTGAAATCGGGAAAATTCTTGAAGCATCTGTTTATCCAGATTTCAGTACCCTGGTTAACGAGGCCATCACTACAGAAAAGAACATAGAGGATGAGCTACGGGAGAAGAAAAGGAAATTTGAGAAAAAGAAGGGATTCCAGCAGGTGAAACTTCAGTGGACTAATCAACCTGTCTATTCAGTACAGAGGACCCAACAACCAACCTACTTTGTGCAGAAGACCTAACAACCTATTTACTCTGGGCAGATGGCTCATAGTGGTGTATCCTACAAACCACCAACCACCACCTTCAAGCAACCGGTACAGCCTGCTAAATCACATGGCTCATTCCGTCCTCAGCAGTCTGGGGTCAATCAAACTGGTGGCCAGAGGATCTGTTTCAGCTGCCGTGAACCTGGGCATATCGCCGTTAACTGCCCTTACAAGGTTAAGCCAGCACCATCTGTCGTCTCCAACTCAGTTAACGGACCAAGGCAACCAGCTGGAGGAAGCCGCGGAGCACCGTCAAGGACTCAACACTCTTTTGGAAAGGCCACAGTAAACCACGTCTACGCCGAAGAGGTAGATGCAGTACCAGGAGTTCTACTTGGTGAGTTCTTGGTTCGTTCAGTTTTGGCTTTAGTACTATTTGATTCTGGTGCATCGCATTCTTTTATATCATCACACTTCATAGAGACATATGATATATCTACAGTAGCCCTTAAAAGGCCCTTAATGACTCGATCACCGGGAGGTTATATACCTTGCCACCTAGGAGTTAACAACATCCATTTAAACCAAAGTGGGGTAGAGTTCTTAGTTAATCTAGTAGTGCTTGACTCCCATGAGATAGATGTGATCCTCGGTATGGATTGGTTAGCCAAGTGCAATGGGAGTATAGCTTGTGCACAAAGGACTGTGACAGTGACAAACCATGAAGGGAAGATTGTCACATGTCATGTCAAGTCTAGTCTGTCTGAGCCAGTAGTAAATCACTTGAAGGCGGAAACACCTCAGGAAGTGCCAGTGATTAAGGAGTATGTTGATGTGTTCCCTGAGGAGTTGCCAGGCATGCCGCCAGAGAGAGAAGTGGAGTTCTCCATTGATCTAGTTCTTGGAACTGCCCCAATAGCTAAGAGGCCTTATAGAATGGCAGTGCCAGAACTCGCCGAGTTAAAGAAACAGTTAGATGAGTTGCAAGAGAAAGGATACATAAGGCCTAGTGCATCACCATGGGGCGCACCAGCCCTCTTCATAGAGAAAAAGGTGGAAGTAAGAGACTCTGTGTAGATTACCGAGCTCTTAATGCGGTGACCATCAAGAACAAATACCCTCTACCACGGATAGATGATCTATTCGACCAGCTAAAGGGGGCCAAGTTTTTCTCAAAGATTGACTTGAGGTCTGGATATCATCAAGTGAGGATTAAACCTGAAGATATACCTAAGACAACATTTGTGACTCGCTACGGTCAGTTCGAGTTCACAGTGATGTCTTTTGGATTGACCAATGCCTCTGCCTACTTTATAAACCTAATGAATCAGATGTTCATGCAAGAGTTGGACAAGTTTATCAGTGTCTTCATCGATGACATTCTAGTCTATTCACGAAGTGAAGCAGAGCACGTGCAACATCTGCGTGTTGTTTTGGACCGGCTCAGGAGCCATCAACTTTATGCCAAGTTCAGCAAATGTGAGTTTTGGTTACAGAAAGTTAGTTTCCTTGGGCATGTGCTGACAGCCGAGGTTGTTGCAGTTGATCCAGAGAAGGTCAAAGCCGTATCATCTTGGAAGCAACCAACTTCGGTCTCGGAGATTCGTAGTTTTCTGGGTATGGCGGGTTATTATCGGAGGTTCATCGAAGGATTTTCCAATATAGCCCGACCAATGACGGAACTACTCAAAAAGGATAAGAAGTTTGTGTGGACTGAAGCATGTGAGCGGAGTTTTCGTGAGTTGAAGGGAAGACTAACCACGGCCCCAGTCTTAGTCTTACCGGATATTCACAAGAGCTTCATCATTTATTATGATGCTTCTAGACACGGCCTAGGATGTGTGTTAATGCAAGGACGAGTGGTGTCCTATGCCTCTCGTCAGTTAAGGCCGCACGAGCAGAACTACCCAAACCATGACTTCGAATTAGATGCGGTAGTGCATGCTCTTAAGATTTAGAGACACTATCTGATCGGTAACGAGTGTGAAATCTACATAGACCACAAGAGCCTTAAGTATATCTTTACCCAGCCTGATCTGAACCTAAGACAACGAAGATGGTTGGAACTAATTAAGGATTATGATGTGGAGATCCACTACCACCCGGGTAAAGCAAATGTTGTGGCAGACGCTCTCAGCGGGAAAGCATACTGTTATCACTTGGTGACTCAAATACCACAACTGCGCGAGGAGATGATGAAGTTGAACCTAAGTATTGTACCTCACTCCTACAACTACAACCTTAGTATCCACCCTGTCCTGGATGACTAGATTAAGAAGGCTCAACAAGAGGATAAAAAATTAATGAAGATCAAGGAACAAATCGGTGAAGGCAAGGCACCATACTTTAGAGTTGATAGAGATGGAATATTATGGTTCAAGAAACGGTTGTGTGTGCCTTCACAAGGTCACTATCGGAATACGATCATGGATGAAGCTCATAACTCTGCCTACTCTATCCACCCTGGATCCACAAAGATGTACGTGGATATTAAGCAGAAATATTGGTGGGTTGGCATGAAGGGTGACATAGCCAAATTTGTGGCTTATTGTGATGTGTGTAGAAGGGTAAAGCTGAGCATCAAAAGCCGAGTGGCCTATTACAGCCCTTACCGATTCCCGTTTGAAAATGGGATGAGGTAGGAATGGATTTCATCACTGGCCTACCAAGGACAAAGAATGGTAATGACTCCGTGTGGGTAGTGGTCGACCGTCTGACTAAAGTTGCACACTTTATTCCTGTGCGCACTACCTACAATGGGAGTAAGTTGGCCAAGTTGTACATAGACCGTATTGTGAAACTACATGGAGTACCCTCGAGGATAGTCTCGGATCGAGGTACTCAGTTTACGTCAAGGTTTTGGAGGAGTCTTCAAAAGGCACTTGGTACCAAGTTAGACTTTAGTTCAGCATATCACCCTCAGACGGATGGTCAGACAGAGAGGATCAACCAAATCTTGGAAGGCATGTTGAGGGCCGTTGTTCTCACCTATGGCAAGGATTGGGAACACAGTTTACCGTATGCCGAGTTCTCATACAACAACAGTTATCAGGCCAGCATCAAGATGTAACCGTATGAAGCTCTCTATGGAAGGAAGTGTTGAACCCCGCTCATGTGGTCAGAAGTTGGGGACCGCATTGTGGAGCAACCAGACTTCATCTTGGCATCAGAGGACAAGGTAGCGGAGATTCGAGCGAATATCAAGGCCGCCCAATCACGTTAGAAAAGCTACGCAGATAAGAGGAGGCGTGAAATCAGTTTTCAAGATGGAGATCATGTGTACCTTAAAGTATCTCCTATCCGTGGCACGCGTAGACTCCAAGTACGTGGAAAGTTGGCACCACGGTACATCGGCCCTTTCTCAGTCCTAAAAAGGGTAGGATCAGTAGCGTATGAGATTCAGCTACCCGAAGAAATGTCAGGCGTGCACAACGTCTTCCACGTGTCACAGCTAAGAAACGGGTTCCTAAGGAATAGGTGGCACAAGAAACCCTAAACCTGCAAAATGATCTGCGCTACCACGAGGTGCCAGTAAAGATTTTGGAAACAGTCACCCGAAGGACACGGAGAAACACCATCACACTTTGTCGGGTCCAGTGGAGCAGACACTCGGAGGCCAAAGCTACTTGGGAAAGACAAGATGCATTGCGGACAGAATTCCCCCATCTCATTGCAGACCACTCGAATCTCGAGGATGAGATTCATCCTAAGTGGGGTGGGTCTGTAACGCCCCATTTTTTGTAAAGCTAAGAAATCAGGGTTACAGAATTAACCACCAGACATATTACGCACACTCTTGGCCGATTTCAGATATGACTTTCATCGAAACTGGTGCAGCCACCCCTCTACCTCTGCCTAAAGGCAAACCCTTTTTTTTCCTCTTCCTCCCCCATCCTAATCCATTCTACGAGAAACTTCTGGAACCACACATCACCCACCTCTTCCTCCTCCATCCTTATCCATTTCACGAGAAGCTTCCGTAATCACCCCCCACATACCCCTTCCTCCTTATCCATTTCACGAGAAGCTTCCGGAATCACCCCCCACATACCCCTTCCTCCTTCATCCTTATCCATTTCACGAGAAGCTTCCGGAATCACCCCCCACATACCCCTTCCTTCTTCATCCTTATCCATTTCACGAGAAGCTTCCGGAATCACCCCCCCCCCCCCACACACACACATACCCCTTCCTCCTTCATCATTATCCATTCCATGAGAAGCTTCCGGAACCACCCCTCACCTATCTCTTTCTCCTCCATCCTTATCCCCTCCACGAGAAGCTCCCGGAACATGCATTAATTACGCCTCACCTACCTCTCCTCCCTCCATCCCTATCCCTTCCCCCTTCATCTATAAAAGGGGCTCGAGAGCTCACTTTCTCCCTCGCCGCATTGAGCACCGGCGTTCACGTCTTACCCCAACATCGAGCTCCGACAAGGAACCCTCCCCGCCGAGCCCCGCCAAGCCACGACCAAGGTGAGCACCCCAACCTCCACTCTTCTTCCCGAGTCATCCCCTCCTCCCTCTCCTCGGGTTTGGCTGCGACCACCTCACGGCATGGCCGCCCTTCCAAGAAGTTGCTCTACTTCCTATATCCCTACCCAAAATCGGCAGCTTAATCGAGTGAGTCATAGACTTGGCGTTCGATTTCTTACTCTCTGGCCATCTTCCCCCGTTTACTCTCGCTGATTTGAGCCCAACCCTAAGCAACCCCTTGATTGGCCTTAGATCAGATCTCACCCACACACAAAGATCACTTAATCCGATTCTTCTAATAAAAATCATCTAATATCATAATATAGTTAGTGCAAGCAAATCTGAATGATGTATATTTGCTTTGTTTGTATGTTTGCTTGTGCGCGGTGTAGAACCAGTGCCGGAAGAGAACACAGGGGAGCCAAGTGATCAAGAGCACGACGCTACAGACGGTAGCGAAGGCAAGTTCCATCACCCCTTTTTTTATCATATTGCTCCTATGTGAGGTTCATCCATTGTGGCCAATAGATTAGGCCTTTGCATTGTTGAGCATGAGTTATTCGAGTGATAGAGTGTAAACATACTAGTTTCTCCTTTTGCAGCATATTGATATGATGAGATCATTGCCCTGTTTATGTTGCACGGTTGGGGAGAGCATGAGTTGAGACCGGGGCAGAAGGGTTAGTGTTGGTGTAAGCGCTACCGTGGTGGTAGACTTACAGTGAGTACTATCAAGATGATAGTCTCGTTGTTTGAGTATGGAGGCTGCCCTGGTGAGCCTTAAGGACCGAGTTGTTTTGACATCTCACCTAACTTTCTTCAGTACGACCACATGACCCTGTATTGGAGGGGCTTAGCCTAACCCCGGTGGCTAGCCCGACATTCGTCCACGATGGAGAGAGAGAGAGATGCATTTATGAAAATTGAGATGATGTTGAGATAAGTTATGATACTGGGTTGCGGACGACTGGTCTGCGTGATGTTTTGACTGGTGTCGGTTATGACGGGCTGTCTTTGATGGTTCGTGCGTGTGGGTACAGCGTACAACCTGTGCAGAGTGTAGAACCCGTTCGGACGGCCGTGTCCTCGGTATAGGACAGGTTATGGTGTGGTCCTAACAACTAGGAAGCCACCTGCTGTGAGAATGAGGTGAGGAATGTCTCTGGATGGGTTATTCGGTTACATTTAGTTGCATTAGGTTGCATTACTCTTAGGGTTGTGCATTGCATCTATGTTTGTTTCATTCCCCTCCCGAAGGGCGAGGTGGAGCTTGCTGAGTACTTTTGTACTCAACTGTTGTTGATATCTTCAGAAGATCCTGACTTCAACCCGGATGACTTTGAGTAGGGTCGCATCCACACCTAAGGTGTTACCGTGGAACCATGTACGAGGAGGAGCTAGTCGTCCATGTTTTTATGTCGTTAATCATCCTTATGTTAGTCCTTATTATTATTGTACTAAAGTGTATGCCGTTGTAATAAAGCTTTGTATGGTTATGGTTCCACTTGTGTTGTAATATTATGTACCGAACTCTGTTTCTGACATAATATTACATATTTAGTTCCGATCTTATGAGTCGGGACGCTTCATTGAGGTGGAGTGAGGAGGCGAGGATGGAGGTGGGGTGAGGAGCGGGCTGAGGAAGCGGGCTAAGCGGGTGAGGAAGCGGCCCAGTTAGTGTGGGCCCTCGGATCTCATCCGACGGTCCATATTTTAGATGAAGAGATATAAATACTAGCCCCCCCTAACCCTACCCATTTTTCCCTCACCCCCTCTCTCTCTCCTTTGCAAAAGCGGCGGCGGCAGCTCTGTAAACCGATAGCAAGGTGGTGGCGGTGGTGGCGTGAGAGCCCGGCGGCCGTGAAGGCGATGGGAGGGCCCGGCGGCGGCCACGGCGCGGCCGCGCGCAGCCTCGGCCTGCTCAGCGGCGGCGGCGGAAACAGCAGCAGACAGGCGAGGCGGCCGGCCATGGCGTCCGGGCCGGAGCGCCTAGACGCCTAGTGGCCGACTAGGTGTCGCCTAGGCGACGACTTGAAAACGCTGCTTGTAATGTCAACAGCCGATTCCTCACGAATCAGGACGTGAGACATAAATCCTTAAATGCTAAGAACCAGTAATTGAAAAAATCGTACCTACTTGGATACAAGATTTGTATAGATTTACCTTCGGACAAACTCCGGCGCAGCCTCGGCCTGCTCAGCGGCGGCGGCGGAAACAGCAGCAGACAGGCGAGGCGGCCGGCCATGGCGTCCGGGCCGGAGCGCCTGGACGCCTAGTGGCCGACTAGGTGTCGCCTAGGCGACGACTTGAAAACGCTGCTTGTAATGTCAACAGCCGATTCCTCACGAATCAGGACGTGAGACATAAATCCTTAAATGCTAAGAACCAGTAATTGAAAAAATCGTACCTACTTGGATATAAGATTTGTATAGATTTACCTTCGGACAAACTCCTTATCCGTAAGAAACCAGCGAAGAATCTTCGACACAGTTCCTTCTATGGGCATCTGACCATTTCTGCAGGTTGTATGAGGATATGATCTCATGCCCAGAACTAATTTATGCACGCCTGAGCGATCATGCTTTGACATGCCAGGGTAGTCCAATGGACACTTGACCAGGTAGCACTGGAGGACTGCATCTTCGTAGATGATCCACTTGCTGCTTGGTTGCTGACTCCAGTTTCACTGCCATATATCTCAAGACGGATGGACTTTGAAGTCTTGTATCTAGAACACTGGCAGCTATGTTTAAGACTCGTTTATACTTAAGGCACCCATACAATTCCTTTTTATCTTTCATACAAAATGGTTTACTGGTACCTGGTGAGCATAAGACAAAATTGTTCACACAATTCTGGCATGGCAAATACTTCCTCCGTTAGGAAAGTGATTTAGTGTAAAATTGCACTGAATCACTTGTCCGAACGTTATCAATTTGAGGATGGAGTACCACAATACATTAGTCCGCATAGCTTCAAGCACGAGTCTGGAAACAATTCATAAGGTAACCATCGGTATTAGTTGAGCCGCGGCGGCATATTTCCTTATCCTTCACCAAGTCGGCTTGTTCATCTCGTAAGTCTATATTATATACCTCAGACAAACGCATTGCCTCGTCAAGCATATTCTTTGCCCATGCAGTCCAGGCAGCGCTGCATCCTACGAGGAAACGAAGCAAACTAGCAAATCAAAGGAACCCACGGTCACAACTGCGACAAAGAACAGGAACTCCTGCAGAGGATGGCCAAACCTCGTCCCGTCACAGGTAGGGCAGAGGCACGGGTTGATGAACACCGGGTCGTGCATCGGAGACCACTCGACCGTGGCGTCCCCCCCCCCCCCCCCCTGCAGAGGCCGCACGCATAGCTTCCCTTCCCGGCACAGGCGCCGCACGGCGTCACGAACTTTCTCTGGCGAGAACAAGTGCGAGCGCGTAGGGAGTCGGGCAAGGAGCGGCGCGGCTATAATAAAGCGGAAAAGGGCTTCGCGCCATAGCGCCAAGGAGGGGACGGTTCTCGTACCTGGTTGGCATCGGAGTCGGAGAGGACGCGGAGGGAGTGGACGGTGACGGAGTGGAGTGGAGGCCTGCCGCTGCGGATGTGTTTGGTTGGTGGGCTTCCTTAGCCGCCAGGGGTTGGTTGGGCTTTGTGCCTGGGTTGACTTTGGAGGCCCGCTAAATTCGGCCCATAACCTGGTTGTCAATGTGAGCTAATCGTCTTGTCCACGTGGATAAATCATTCACGCGGTGAACGAGAAGGTGACTATTTTGCCAAAGAAATATTTCGCACACTATTAATATTAAATGACTAAAAATAGTGCTAAAATAAAAAATCTTCCCTGATATGCCCAAAACTTGTACTACTAAACATGCCCAAAATCCATAATCGTGTGGCTCTCATTTGGCCCCATGGATCTTCCATCCATTTCGATGTGTGCCATTATATGATAATGAATTAATAAGATTGTAACCTTGTCATTTCGATATAGGAACCGAATCACACTCTGTTCACGTGGAGCTGAGCCCGTACCTATGACCTTGGTCCCATATATCATTGGGCCTACGCAATTTTTGCCGTCTACTAGGTTGAGACGCGCGGCTTTTACCATTGGCACCGTAGCTTTTATCGGACTCGCGACCTCGTACGTTTCGCGTCGATCGCCTCCTCGCTCTCACTCTCCCGTCACCACGACTCTCACGGGCCCACACGTCATCGTGTGGTCCCGTGGGCGCGAGCCAGGCCCACGCAGGGTCGCTCCTGACTTTTATGTGGCCTGGGGCGAAACAAAAATAGCACACCTTGTTGACCATAAACATAATAAGATTATTAAATGAAGTGTAATTATATTATAAAATCTCATTGCCACTAATTTATCCATTGAAAGGAAAACTAATATTGATTGAAACTTGTCCAATGGTATAAAAATAAAATTTGAGTATTTAAATAAAACTATATCTATTTATCACTAAATTAAGTTTGGTTAGTACACACTTATATGAAAAAAACAAGAGAAACAATTAGTCTAGTAGCATATGTAAATTAATCATCATCAATTTATAAAAGATTTGTCACAGTGTGAGAGATGCGACACTTCTCCCGGTCTGCTCGGAAGCAACCCGCGAGGTTCTTTTTTATAGAGGGGGCTTGGCACCCTATGTGACCTGGGCTCGAGGGAGCGGATGAACACCGAGATTTACGTGGTTTGGGCCGCCGGAGCGTAATACCTTACATCGACGGGAGTGGCTTGCTGTATTGTTTGCTTGAATGTGCGTGACAGGGTGCTGAGTGTGAAACCTTTGCTGGGTGGTCACCCCAGTCCTTTTATAGTTTAAGGATGGGGTGGTTACAATGTGGCTTGGGGCCGACAGGTGGCCCCAATGCTATGTGTACCCTATACATGATCTAGGGCTTCGTCCTCTAAGTAGAGTTGGTTGATGGAGGAGTTAAGTCCATCCGCCCGACGCGCTGAGCACCCGTGACCGCGTGTCAGGTGATGATGAAGACGTCGTCTTGTCGTTGCGTCTTCTCGCCCTGCTTGGGCGGCTTCGTGCCGTTGGGTGGCACTGTGCTGATGTCACGCTTTGCCGTCCTATCTTGTCATGGTAATGGCGAACGGGCAGAGGACGAAGGCGTGCGTAGTGCACCATGCTTCTGAGAAAGGCGCGAGCCTTGAATGCGAAGTCTGACAGCGCACTTCCTTCTTAACTTCGTCGACCCACGGCCCACGATGGATCGTGGGGCTCGTGGCGGCTTTGGAGCCCTTATCGACGGCTTTGGTGCCAAGGGACACGTGGCAGCTCCGGACCTCACCTCACCGAGAAGGCTTGGGCCGGATCCCAGGGCATGTGTCAGCGCCGGAGCTGTCCTCAACGGGAAGGTGACTCTAATCCAGGGGACACGTGGCAGCTCCGGACTTCACACCAGCGCGGGGGGGGGGGGGGGGTCCAGACCGGAGCCCAGGGCACGTGTCACCACCGGAGATGTCCTCAACGGGGAGGTGGCTCTGAGCCAGGGACACGTGGCAGCTCGAGACCTCACCCCAGCAGGGGGGTCTGTACCGGAGCCCAGGGAACATGTCAGCTCCGGAGCTGTCCTCAGCAGGGAGGTGGCTCGGAGCCAGGGGACACGTGGAAGCCCCGGACCTCACCTTAGCGGGGAGGCTCAAGCCGGAGCCCAGGGCACGTGTAAGCTCCGTTGTTGTCCTCAGCGGGGAGGCGGCTTTGAACAAGAGGACACGTGGCAGCTCTGGACCTCACCTCAGCGGATTGACTCAGACCGTAGCCCAGGGCACGTGGCTACGCTAAGGCCCGCCTCAGCGGGGAGGCGGGGCCCAGGCTATCTTTTACCCACTACACGGGGGGTACCCGGTCTGCGGGTACCGGCAGTGGCCCCTGAGCCCATCTCAGGGGAGGCATCGAGCCCGTAGGTGGCCCCCCCCCATCTCTTCCGCATGTTGGTTTTGAACCTGCACTTTGTAGACCAAAGTGGAGGTGAGATCTTCGCGTAGTGGGCGAGTAGTTGTACCTGGGAGGAGAAAGTGTTGCACGTCCTTGGCATAGTGGGCGTACTCACCTGTCAAAACGGCAGCACCTCGTCTGCGTAGTGGACACACGCTTGCTCCTGACTCGTGCGTTGTGGCGATGTGCTCGAGAAATTGCCCCGGGGTATTTACCGCGACAGCCTTTGGGTCGATCGCCGCAGTTCCACCGCACCACTTTTCTCGGGAACCACTGGACGTTCCTCGTAAGTTACCCTCCTGGCCCCAGTGTCTGACAGGTGGACCTGGGCCCTACCCCTCGTTGGGGGAGGCAGGCAACCCACGGCATGGCTCGGTGGAAACCCAAATGTCACGCATGTTGCTCCGCTAGAGGTTACGGACGTATAAAGGGAATCCTTCGGGAGAAGGACGGTTCCCTTCTGCCTTTTGCAATCTTCGCCTTCCTCCCGTGCGCTCGAAACCTCCGCTCCCCAACGCTCACAACCTTTCCTCACTGCCTTGTCTTCCGCTCTCTGTTCATTCAGGCTCAGCAGCGATGGCAATGAGACGCCTACTCGGTTGGAAATCAGCCATGTTTGACGAAAAGATCCGTCGCGGGAGGGTCTCGCTGACCGACATGCATCCTGGCGAGGTGGTGCTCATCACCTCGTACATGTTGTCCGGGTTCGCACTCCCGGTGTCGTCCTTCCTCCTCACCCTGCTGGAGGTGTATGGGTTCCAGTTGCAGCACCTTACGCTGCACGCCCTCGCGCTACTGGCCGTCTTTCTCCACTTATGTGAGATGTTTGTGTGCATACGACCTTCAATGTGGCTCTTCAGGGTGTTCTTCTCCTTGAGGGCCTCGGGGAGAAGCACAAGCCAACTGGGAGCTTATTACTTTCAGCACCGAGGAAGGCACTCTGCGCCCTACATCGCGCCATTCACTCCCGGGAAGTGGGAGCACTGGAGGGAGGACTGCGTGATTGCCCAGACTGGCGTCCACGACTGCCTGGAGATGCCGGATGGCCCGTCGATGGCTGAGGTGGCCGTTGGGTATGAGATCCCCGACCCGCAAGACGCCTACACGCTGATGCTGGAGAGGATAAGATACTTGGCGCGGGAAGGCCTAACCTCGCTGATGGTTCTGGTTGGCTTCCTGTCCCGCCGGATAGCTCCTTTCCAACAGCGTGTCCGGGCTGCATGGCAGTACATCGGGGAGGGTGACATGACCCGGTTGTCGTGCGGAGCAGAGTCGTCGCCGGATCAGGAGATATTGGAGACAATGCTGTAGAAGCTCTCCGGTGACCCGATCACCGACGACTCCATCACCCCGCCGGCGAGCTGCCAGCCCGTCTACCTCAACCTCCAGGCGCGATCGAGGCTGCTGAGAGAACTGCCAACGCTGGACTACATCGATGTTGCAGTGCGGCATATTGGGGACCCCTTGCGAGGCATCGATATCCCCGGAGCGAACGGCGCCGGTGGCCAGGCAGGGCCTGCGCCGGACTCACTCCAAAACAGGAGGAAGGAGTCGGCCGAAATGCCTGCGGCCACGGTACGCCCTCGTTCGCCACCCAAGGATGCCCCAGAGCTAGGAAGGGCGTCGAAGAGGAAGCTGGTCCGTCCTGACGGAAGCTTCATTTCCGGTCCCCACGCAAGGGGTTCCCAAGCTTCCTGTCTTCCCGCACCGGGCTCGGCGACTGGCGTCGGGGGCAACTATGGAGCACCCACTGCCGGAGCAGTCCCAGTGGCCACAGGAAGGGCGTTGAGGGCCGCCATAGCTCAGGGCGCATCTTCAGCGCCGAGGTCCTCGGCAGGGAAGGCTCCTGATGTGGTGTCTTCGTCAATGAAGACCCTCGAGGCTCCGCCACCTCCGAAGCCAGCGGAGGCGACCTCGACATTGGCGGGGGCAACTGGGTCGAGCTCCCCACGTAAGAAGCTCCGCGCGGAGTGGAACTTCCAAGCCTCCGGGTACGGCTCGACCTCACGGGGCTGCGTACTAAGCCGCTAGATGGCGTAGTTGACGCGTGGTGCTTCTTTTTGTAGGGCTCCTCAGAAGGGCACCTCTGTTCCTCCCCCGCCGCAGCAGTCTGGGAGCCGGAGCTCTCGTTTCACCAAAGCTCCAACACCGGCGGTGGTGTCTGAGCCTATGCCTGGGGCAGCTCCAGATGTTGGCACCCGGGCCCCCGAGGCCAGCCAACCAGCAGGCACGGACGCCAGTGGTAGCGTGAAATTGCCTAGACGGGGGTCAATAGGCTAAAATTTCTGAAATGACTTGATTAAATGAGATTAGAACACAGGGGCCGGACTAGTCTGGCTCAGGGGCGGACTACTCCGATCAACGTGTTGAAAAGCCTAAAAGGCCGGACTAGTCTGGCTCAGGGGCGGACTAATCCAGTCAGACTGCTGAAAAGCCTAAACTTAATTTTTATGGGTTTTTCTTTAGATTTTAGTTTAACAAAATGCAGATAAACTATCTAGCAATCTAATATAAGAAATATGACAAAGTATTGAGGTGGATTACAAGATTGTAACCTAAAATATTATAAGAGCGAAATGATCAAACGAACCCTAAGCAATTCTAATGATCAATGAAATGTAAGTGCAAAATGACACAAAGATTTTTGCCCGAGGTTCGATTGCACTCAGGATTCTACGTCCCCATTGAGGAGTCCACAAAGGACTGGGTTTAACAACCCTTCCCTCACCAAGTTGCCACTAAGGCCAACCCGGTTCTTCACTATCTCAAGGATGAACTTACAAAGTGTTGGGGCTGCTCACAATCTGAGGCTCCCACTTGATCACGTCCACAAAACTCCACGGATCTCATAAGCCACAGGTCACAAAGACTCACACCAAGTGCACGAGATCACTCCGAGAGCCAAAACACGAAGTTCTTCCTTCTCCTCTCCTCACACACCCAAATCCACTCAAGAATTGGTTCTAGAGGGTGAGTAGGCAAGAGAGAAGGATTAGGGGGCTCTAGGATCGCTGTGGCGGCGCTAGGGTTCTAGGTATTTCTAAATGAAGTCGGAGCATCTCCTTTTATAGAAGTCCCGAAGCCAACCGTTGCCACCTACCGAAAGTTCGGACTAGTCCGCCTCACACCGAACTAGTTCGATCTCACATAGGAACTATTTGTCCGGGTGAGAACGGACAAGTCTAGAGGACCCGGACTAGTTCGGCCACTAAAGCGGACAAGTCCGGTCCACCAAGACTTAGCCATGGGAGCTCTCATGTCACAACCATACGGACTAGTCCGCCTCAGAACGGACTAGACCAAACTCACACAGAGACTGGTTGTCCGGGCGAAAACAGACTAGTCTGGCAAGCCCGGACTAGTCCGTCCACTGAGGCGGACAAGTCCGGTCTACCAGGACTTAGTCCCGAAACACTGTCACCAAGAGAGAAACGGAATAGTCCGTCCCCAAACGGACGAGTCCAAACTCAGTCAAGAACTCTTAGTCCACCCCAAAACGGACTAAGCCGTAGGACTTCCGGACTAGTCCGACCTCTTCCCCGGACAAGTCCGGCCTGACCAACTTTATCTCTCTACCTCTCTCCACTAAGGATTTGACACTTTTAACGTTTTGAGCTCTCTTCTATGATCTCAATGCACTTGACACACACGCTCTTTCTTTTACACGCCTAGCCTACTAAAGACTCAAGTGAAACCCTAATTTCTACTCTTCGAGTCTTTTGACGCCGTTCATCATCTTTTTCCTTTTTGAGAGTTTAGGTGTTTGCCTTGGAAATGTCATGTGCTTATGATCATCTCAGCTCATTAGTCTCTTAATTTGTCGTCATCAATCATCCAAAACCCACGGGGATGCCTAGATGCACTTACAATCTCCCCCTTTTTTGTGATTGATGACAACACATTAAGTTTCAACATAAGAGGTAAAAAATTTATTTTTATAACAAGTGTACATATGCAAAACTCCCCCTGAATGTATGCAAGAGTAAAAGAGGGGAGTTGGCATACATTCACATGTTATGGTGGGAAGCCTACGTGTTGTGCTCAAAAATAAAAATGTGATAAGACAGTAAGCATGAAATAGCCATATAGTCCAACACATAGTGTTACACAAAAGATAAAACATAGATAGCCATGTCCAAAAGAGTCATGTCCAAAAGATCTATTACGGGACTAGAAGATGATAAAAAATCGGACATCCTTTTTCACATTTCTCCCCCATTGGCATCAAGGCACCAAAAAGGAAAGGAGGGAGGAAGATACGCCTAAGTCTACTCGTCATCTTCTTCGTCTTCTTCTTCATCGCCATTTTCATCGCTCTCCGTAGCTTCCGTATCCTCTTCTTCTTCGTCGGCGGTGGTGGATGGAGGCACGGCCTTGGAAGAGCTTCCATCTTCCCTGAACTGGGCGAGCTCATCAGCGGTGAACTCTGGATATGGAGTGAGTTCCCCATCACTCTCCTCAGGGGGAGACATGGGTACCTCAAGCTTGTCACACACAACCTTGAGGCACTTCTCCTGACGCCTCTCCATGCGTCGAGTCCGGACCTCCACACACCGACAGGAGGCGAAAAGTGCGTTGAAGCACTTGAAGAATCCGCTCATGGACTGCGGAGGAGGAGATGATGGGGGAGCTACTGAGCTAGTAGGGGCCGTTGAGCTGGGCGGAGGTTGAGCATTTTTCCTCCTTGAGGGTTCTGGCAGAATGGGGGGTAGTTGAGGACGGAGAGGTCGATGAGTGACATCCTTGACAAAGACTATCCCCAACACCTTCTCAATTAGGCACATGATGTACGGTGCATAACCACATGAGCGGTTCGGAGTGTGAGAGATATTGAAGATGTCATCATAAATGTGCTCAACAAGGTTGAACTTCTCTTCACCATCTATCAACAGGAGGAGATGCCTTAAGTTTCCTTGAATTACCCCTGCATCTCCATCCTTAGGGGCAATGGTCCTCCTTCGAATCTGGTTGAGGATGCTATAGAACGACTTGATGTTCCTAGCAAGCCAGGCCTCATAGGGAACATGACTAGGATACATATAGTCAAGTTGATCTCTGTCCACTGCCTTGAGATTGGAAATGATAATATCATGATCCAAGTGCTCCTCAAGGCCAAGTATCTGTGCAAACCTCTCATAGGTGACTCAGTACTGCTCTCCATGAGTCATCCATGTGATTTTCCGGTCACCATAGGTGGAGAAGTACACAGTGGTGTAGAACTGCACAATTACCTCAATATTCCAGTTATACTTGAAGCTCATGATTTCCTTGATTCCATGGCGCTCTGCGGCTTCAATCACTGAATCAAAAGCTTTGTGCTCCTTTTGGCCATGTAGTCCCAATCTACCCATTGAGCTTGAGTGACTGGGGTCTTCATTTTTAGGTACACCAAGCAGTAGTAATCACAGTGAAAGTCACACCAAAACCTAGGGTCGGCTGTGTGCTTCTCATAGTCATAGACTTTATCCATCCTCAGCCTTCTCGCCTTTTCAGCCCCCTTTCCTTGGAATACAAATGTCGGATTGTTGGGCTGCCGGTTTGGGTCTCTAGCAGGGGCAGCCATCTTTAAGGGGCCCATGGGCTTCGGTTGCCCTTTCTCTTTGATTTTTATCCCTCCTGCTCTGTTAGTTGGTGCTTTGGCAGTTGCCTTTTTGTTCTTGGGCTCCTTAGAAAGTGGAGCCTTACCCTTCTTTGGATTACGAGGAACCCTGCCCTCGGATTACTTTTCCTTCTCCTTTTCCCACTCTTTATCTCCCAAGGTGACAAGCCTCTTTCTCTTGGGCTCTGAGGCACTAGCAGCTTGGGAGCTTTGGGCTTCACATTCAACCCTTTTCTTTCTCTGTTGATCCTTCAAGGATTCTTCAATGGCTTGGGCAATTTGTGCCTCCTCGTCGAGATCATGCTTCTTCTTTGTTCTTGCCTCTCGACGGACGGCTTCTTTAGCCGCTTGGGCCTCCTTTTCTGCCCTTTCTTCGGCAATGTGCCGATGAAGGGCTTGTCAAGCCTCCTCGGCCGTGGGACTTGGAAGGGGAGAGCTTTGGTCGGAATTCGACATATTTCCTGAGAGACAGTAGATTATAGGTCAAGGAAGTGGAATATTGCAAGAGAATTCACGAAAAATGGCTAAAGTTGGAGTTTGTTCCGTGTAAACCGGACTTGTCCGTTAAAGGACCGGACTGGTCCGCTCGAGAACGGATTTGTCCGCCCAAAACTGGACTAGTCCGGGTTATACAGGAAGAACCCTAACAATTTTTCACAAGAACTTCAAATTAAGTTGCAATACTCCTAGGCTATGATCGCATCGACACTAGGAACAACATTTGTGAAGAGGTTTCTATCAAAAGACCTAAGGGTGAAGAAAAGGAAGGATTTTTGGTTAGGTCAAGATCACCTCTTGCAACTGCCGAGGGGGGGTGAGGTCCAGCTCTCCTGGCCACGTGGCAGGCCCGGAGCTCCCCTCTGAGGATAGGGGAGGCCCGGCCCTACTGGACACGTGGCGCCTTCGGAGCTCACCCCTGCGGAGGGGGCGAGGTCCTTAGGCGGTTTTCTCGTGTGCGCGGGGGTACCCGGTAATGAGGGTACCGACATGGTCCTTAGCAGCGTAAGGACCCAGGGCGCCCGGCAGTGTGGCTATCACTCCTTCCGGGTCCTTGGCGCCGTAAGGACCCAGAAAAGTTCAACCCTTGTCTTCAGCTTGTCGTAGCTGGTGTTCCGAGTCTTCTGCTCGCTGCTGCAGTGGCCTAATGTCCTGCCCGCGTGGTTCACTGTGATGGCCCCGTGGTAAGTGTGGCCCTCGTGTTGGGGCACACCTACCACCGGATGAGGTAGGACGTCAGCATTGGGCCCCCTAGGAGGTCCGAAACGCCAAGGACCTGTGCGGACCTGCAGTCATGGCAGAAAAAGAGGGAGTAGTCGTGCTCTCTGGTCACTCTTCCTTGGTTGGTATCTCTGTTGTGCCTTACGATCCTCAGTTAAGTTGCGGGGCTTGGGTAATTCGATGTGGGTCGTCCAAACTATGGTTAAAGCCTTGCCCAGGGGTATGAGCCGTCCGGTTCCCTGGTACCGAGCTGTAGCACTGGAGGGGCAGGGTGTGCACACTAGGGCTACGGAACAGGGCATAGCAAGCTACACACTCTGGACCTCCCGCTGGTGTAGGCCTTTCAAGGGAGGGCCATTCGGCTCCATAGGGCCCCTAGGCATTGAGACAAACAAATGTTCCCAAGTTACGGTCAAGACTTTGCTCGAGGGTATGAGCCGCCCGGCTCCCTAGAAAGAGAGCACGAAGAGCACGGGGGCAATGTCCGGGATCCGGTTACTTCTTTTGTCCGTAGGCGCGTTCTTTCTGACCCCCAAGTACTCAGTTGTAGCGCAGGGGAGGCAGGATATGCACACTAGGGGTACGAAACTAGGCATAGCAGGCTACACACCCTGGACCTCCTGCGGGCGTTAACCTTTCAGCAAGGAAACCTTCTAGCGCCACGAGACCTAGGACAAGTGTGTAGGACAGACTCCAGATACGCCATTTACAGTTGATATGCATGACTAAGCACAAACTGTAAAGAAGGTACGCAGGGTAGGGTAGATTTTTTCTCATTTCTGGCTTCATTCGTGTGATAGGAGGAAACAGGCCATGCAAGAAGGCAACGATCCACCCGGATGACAAAAGTAGTAGGACTTCTCTGGAGCTTAGCTGTTCTAAGCGTTGTTCCTAAACACTATGGCACCTGTACAAAGAAAGAGAAAAAATGCCCTACCATTGCGTTGAGGACAGAACTTACACGGGTGTTCTATGTTCCATGAATTGGGTAGAGGTACCCATTCCGCGTGGAAAGGTGGGTGCACCCGGGGCGGCGCTCTTGTGTTGCTCACAAGAGACCTTCCTGGCTGGGGAAGGCTTTGCCACCCCTTTTGAGAAAGTGTTTAGTCGAGGCACCAGGTGGCCCTTCCTTGGGCTGTCTACTCTGCGTGTACCGTTGCTGATATCGCCGGAGCGCCTAGGAGTGTAGCGCATTTCAAGCAGCCTCTAGCCCCGTTACCTCATCGACGAGGTTGATTTCTTCACGCACAAGCTGGTTCTGCGTGGCTTCGTCGTATGTCCAGACGTGGTATGAGCCCTTGGTGTGTTCCGGGGGGAGGGCGGCCTCGACCCCCTACACCAGTGTAAGAGGGTGTTTCCCTTGTCGCACAACGGGGGAGGGGGGACGACAGGTTAGGCGTGGAGCGTCTTGCATTGCTCACTGTTGGCACCGGAGTCGGAGTCAGAGCGGTCGTTTACGGCTTTCAATGCCCTCTAGGCATCTTTGTACTCTATCTCCTGCTAGCACTGGCCTCGGGTTTAGCCTTTTGTTTGCCCTCCCGCTGGCGGGAGGGTGCACCTTCCTGCAGGAACTCGGCGGGATATACTGTCCCGTCGTATTCTTCCGGCAAGTGTGGCCAGAACTTGGGTGGCCATACCACCATATGAAGGTGCGGGGCGAGCGTCATGCAGCCCCCCACTACACCTGGAGAGGCAGGGGTAGGCGGAACGCGGCCCGCTGGTACGGCGCTTGGAGAGTGGTACTCTCCTTCGAGGTTGCGACGCCTCTCGCGACCTCACTCGATGGTGGTACGACCGTCTTCACTTGCGAGGCGGCAGTTCAGCTTGACCCTGAGGTCAGCTACGGCCGCCGCGCGCGGGGCTGTCACCTCACGGGCTACCGTCGACATACGCGACTGGGCCAGCGAGGGTTCAGCCCGCTGTATCCTGTAGGTAGGAGAGTTCATGGCAGCAGCGATGAGATGATCGACATCGTGTCGCCACTGTCTCGCCACCTCGGGGGTGGCACTCTCGCCCGGGGGAGTTGTGGAGCAGAGCGCATGCTGCAGCCAGCACGCTCCCCGGGCTCGGTCGCGGTGGAGCTGTCGCCACCGTTGGAGTAGAGGGCGGCCGAGAGGAAGCGGCCTTTGGCGGCGCGAGCGCCGGCGACGTACCGTCCGTGCGGTCACCAGCTCGTCCCGACCTAGGCGTCATGGGCACCATAGGGACACCAGCGGTCTGGCCGCTGGTTCGACCGGACCTGGGCGCCGGGGCGCCATGGCACGCCGGTCGTTTGATCACCGGCCTGGCCAGACCTGCCCGCCCGAGAGCGGGAGGTAGCCTCGTTGTCTCCCGTCTGGAGACGGCGGCGAGCTGAGCGAGTAGGCTCGCCTTGGGAGGTGATGTTCACCATGATCGCGTGGGGAGCACGGAAAGCCCCCCTACCTGGTGCGCCAAATGTCGGAGTGTGAGAGCTGCGATACTCCTCCCGGCTTGATCAGAAGCATCCCACAGGGTTCTTTTTCTGGAGGGGGCTTGGTGCTATACGCGACCTGGGCTCGAGGGAGCGGATGAACACCGAGATTTACGTGGTTCGGGCCGCCGGAGCGTAATACCCTATGTCCACGGGAGTGCTTGCTGTATTGTTTGCTTGTATCTGCGTGAGAGGGTGTTGAGTGCGAACCCTTTGTTGGGTGGTTCACCCCGGTCCTTTTATAGTTCAAGGCCGGGGGTGGTTACAATGTGGCTTGGGGCCCGACAGGTGTCCCCAATGCTATGTGTACCCTATACATGATCTAGGGCTTCGTCCTCTGAATAGAGTTGGTCGATGGAGGAGTTAAGTCCCTCCGCCCGACGTGCTGAGCGCCCCTAGCCGCGTGTCAGGTGATGATGAAGATGTCGTCTTGTCGCCGCGTCTTCTCGCCCTACTTGGGCGGCTTCGTGACTTTGGGCGACACTATGCTGATGTCACGTCTTGACGTCCTATCTTGTCATGCGAACGGGCAGAGGACGAAGGCTTGTGTAGTGCGTCATTCTTCTGAGAAGGCGTGAGCCTTGAATGCGAAGCCTCACAACGAACTTCCTTCTTGACTTTGTCGACCCACTGCCCACGACGGATCGTGGGGCTCATGGCGGCTTTGAAGCCCTTATCGACGAGTTTGGTGCCAGGGGACACGTGGCAGCTCCGGACCTCACCTTAGCGGGGAGGCTCGGGCCGGAGCCCAGGACACGTGTCAGCGCTGGAGCTGTCCTCAGCGGGGAGATGGCTCTGAGCTAGGGGACACATGACAGCTCCGAACCTCACCCCAGCGGGGGAGTGGGGGGTCCAGACCGGAGCCAAGGGCACGTGTCAACACCGGAGCTGTCATCAACAGGGAGGTGGCTTGGAGCCAGGGGACACGTGGTAGCCCCGGACCCCACCTCAGCTCGGAGGTTCGGGCCGGAGCTCAGGGCATGTGTCAACTCCGGTGTTGTCCTCAGCCCGGAGGCGGTTCTGAATTAGGGGACACGTGACAGCTCTAGACCTCACCTCAGCGGGTTGACTCGGACCGGAGTCTAGGGCACGTGTCAGCTTCGGAGCTCAAGCGCACGTGGCAGCCTGATGGTCGACATATGAGATTAGATCATGATTGCGACAACTGGCATACAAGAATATGAGATCAGATTACTGTCACAACAGCTGGTATAAGAGAATACGAGATTGTATTCGACGATTGACATTCAGTTTAGGAGAACATGTGAGATGGCAACATGAAGCTGCTCTGCCTATGCATGGTTATGAGTATTATTAACACTCTTGATTCTAAGTTGGGATGATTGGCTGGGCTAAATTTATTAACTAAATTCACTTATTAGTCTTAGTTAATTAATCTTTTTTATCAATTAACACATTTACTTGTATAGTTATACAACATGATAAAATCTACATGATAAATCTATAGGGCCTCTAATCTTCGAGGGCCCGGGGCGGTCGTCACTGCCCACAGAGCCGACCCTAGGCCCTCGACGCCGCTCGGGAAGCTCCTCTTGGACGCGGACACGCGGGCCCACGGTACTGGCGCACCGTAAGGCCGGTCCGCGCATGGTTGCCGACAGAGACGAGGTCTGGCGTCGCGAGGCGGCGGTAATGGAGCACTAGCCAACCACGTCGCCGGCCACGTCACGCCCCACGTATAAATCAAAGCCAGCCTCTTCCCCCAAACCCGACCCTTCTCGCGCTCCCTCCCACCCCCTACCCCCCTTTCCTCCTACCTTTCCCCTTCATCCTCGCCGCGACCGCGACAGCCCGAACCCTCGCCGGCGGCCGCCGCCGGTTGACCGTCCCCTGCTCGGCCGTAACCACGGTAAAGGACATCCCCCCATGTCGTACCCCCCCTGTCCCTGCCGCCGTGCTCGTGCGCGGGGTCTCGCTGGCGGCGCCGGCGCCGATCCGGGCGGTGTCGCCGGCGTTGACCCCGCCCGATTTTGTTCGGGCCCTTTCTCGGCCGTGCGGCCGCCGCCGACATGACTGTAAATTCTAACGGCGTGGTCGTCCTTCCAGCGGATCAGTTGAGGGTACGGGATTCAGCTAGTTTTTCCCTTTTTTTGAACTCGCGAAGATTCTGGTGTTCGTGAGCGTACTCGTGCATAGGAAATCGTAGAAGTGGATCTCTCTTATATTTCCGTGTATGGTATATCCAGACGTGGAGGCTCAAACACTTTACTAGTCCGGGGACTCTCCTGGTTCCGATCCTTGCGGGGATTTGAAATCGTTGCCTATCCTAGCGGGGATTTGAAATTCCAGCTGCCCCCCCCCCCCCCCCCCCCCCCCTAAACGGCTCTATAGTTTGGATGGTCTTATAGCGAATCCCCTGTTGGAGTTTTAAGACTGTGCTTATATATAGGATATGATTGCTTCCACGTTATCAGTCATACTGTGGCACCGCAAAATTGACGGCTCCGCTACTGCGTCATAATAGACTATGCAAGCGAGGTGATCACGGCTTCCGCTGTTGGAGTTTTAAGACTGTGCTTATTATTAGAGGGCTAATGGTGGCTGTATTAGATGAATAATAATGCTGAGGTACAGGTCTGATTATATAGAGGGATTAGGAGGGGAAAAAGGACTAAACTACCCCTAACCCTAATCCCTCTCTAATGACTAATATGCTCATGTGACACACACTTAATTACAGTGTCTAACACCTCTCCGCAGTCACAACATCTAGCCACTACAGATGTTGAGACTGGACCAAAACTCGGAGAACAGCGACGACGGGAGGCCCTTCGTGAAGATGTCGGCAAACTGCGTCGTCGTCGGGACATGGTGTACCCGAACCTCGCCGCGTGCAACCCGCTCACGAACAAAGTGGAGGTCAATCTCCACATGCTTCGTGCGCTAATGCTGGACCGGGTTGATGGAGAGGTACACGGCGCTGATGTTGTCGCAGTAGATGAGGGTGCTCCTGGCGACGGGAGTGTGGAGCTCCTGAAGCAGCTGTTGGAGCCAGGAAGCCTCAGCCACGCCGTTAGCCACGGCGCGATACTCCGCCTCAGCACTCGAGCGCGACACCACGGGCTGTCGCTTCGAGGACCAGGAGACGAGGTTACCGTCCAGGAAGACGGCGTACCCAGAAGTAGAACGTCGTGTGTCCGGGCAGCCTGCCCAGTCAGCATCGGTGTACACGACCAGCTCGGAGGTCGTGTCACATCGAAGGAGGAGGCCGTAGTCGAGGGTACCTCGCAGGTACCGGAGAATCCGCTTCACAATGGTGAGGTGCGGCTCCCTCGGGTCATGCATGTGGAGGCACATCTGCTGAACCGCATACGAGATATCTGGCCTGGTGAAGGTGAGGTACTGAAGAGCACCTGCAAGACTCCTGTAAGTAGTGGGGTCAGAGACGGGTGTCCCGTCGGTAGCGGAGAGCTTTGCCTGAGTATCCACTGGAGTGGAGCACGACTTGCACTCAGCCATGCCCGCTCGCTGGAGGATATCCAGGCAGTATTGTCGCTGGTGAAGGAATAAGCCGCCTGGTCGGTCCTCGACCGCAATGCCCAGGAAGTGGTGGAGACGGCCCAGGTCCTTCATAGCGAACTCCTGCTGTAAAGCAGAAATGGTGCGCCGAAGCAGAGCCAGAGTAGACGCCGTTAGTACAATGTCATCGACGTACAGTAGGAGGTAAGCAGTGTCACTGCCACGTTGATAGACAAACAGCGAAGTGTCTGACTTAGCTTCGACGAACCCCTGTGAGACCAAGAAGGAGGCAAACCGTTATACCAGGCTCGCGGTGCCTGCTTCAATCCGTATAGGGATTTGTTCAGCTTACAGATCATGTCTGGGTGAGCTGAATCAACAAATCCAGCCGGCTGACTGCAGTACACCGTCTCGGTCAGTGTACCGTGGAGGAAGGCATTCTTGACGTCCAACTGGTGGACAGGCCAAGAACGCGAGAGAGCCAGCGATAGAACGGTACGGACCGTCGCCGGCTTTACCACCGGGCTGAAGGTCTCGTCGTAGTCGACTCCAGGGCGCTGAATGAAACCCCGGAGTACCCACCGTGCCTTGTACCTCTCCAAGGTACCGTCCGCCTTCTTCTTGTGCGTGAACACCCACTTGCCCGTGACAACATTGCCACAACCAGGACGGGGAACCAGGTCCCAGGTCCGGTTGGCAAGCAGAGCCTCATACTCTTCCTCCATAGCGCGGCGCCAGTGAGGGTCGGTGAGGGCGCTACGCACGGAAGTAGGTATGGGTGAGATCAAAGAAGAATCGGTCGGTGGAGAAGTCGTCGACGAGAAAGCAGCTCCGGCGAAGCGCTCAACTGGCCAAAGACTCCCGGACGCACGTCGAGTCACCATCGGGTGGACGTGACCAGGATCCCTGTGGAGAAGAGGAGGGTTGTACACCGGACGCTTAGGTACAACAACCTTCTCTCGTCTCGGGGCCACGCGTGGTGCAGTTGGAGTCGGGCCGCCCCCCCCCCCTGGTGCGCCGAAGCAGAGCCAGAGTAGACGCCGTTAGTACAATGTCATCGACGTACAGTAGGAGGTAAGCAGTGTCACTGCCACGTCGATAGACAAACAGCGAAGTGTCTGACTTAGCTTCGACGAACCCCTGTGAGACCAAGAAGGAGGCGAACCGTTATACCAGGCTCGCGGTGCCTGCTTCAATCCGTATAGGGATTTGTTCAGCTTACAGACCATGTCTGGGTGAGATGAATCAACAAACCCAGCCGGTTGACTGCAGTACACCGTCTCGGTCAGTGTACCGTGGAGGAAGGCATTCTTGACGTCCAACTGGTGGACAGGCCAAGAACGCGAGAGAGCCAGCGATAGAACGGTACGGACCGTCGCCAGCTTTACTACCGGGCTGAAGGTCTCGTCGTAGTCGACTCCAGGGCGCTGAATGAAACCCCGGAGTACCCACCGTGCCTTGTACCTCTCCAAGGTACCGTCCGCCTTCTTCTTGTGCGTGAACACCCACTTGCCCGTGACAACATTGCCACAACCAGGACGGGGAACCAGGTCCCAGGTCCGGTTGGCAAGCAGAGCCTCATACTCTTCCTCCATAGCGCGGCGCCAGTGAGGGTCGGCGAGGGCGCTACGCACGGAAGTAGGTATGGGTGAGATCAAAGAAGAATCGGTCGGTGGAGAAGTCGTCGACGAGAAAGCAGCTCCGGCGAAGCGCTCAACTGGCCGAAGACTCCCGGACGCACGTCGAGTCACCATCGGGTGGACGTGACCAGGATCCCTGTGGAGAAGAGGAGGGTTGTACACCGGACGCTTAGGTACAACAACCTTCTCTCGTCTCGGGGCCACGCGTGGTGCAGCTGGAGCCAGGCCGCCCCCCCCCTGGTGCGCCGAAGCAGAGCCAGAGTAGACGTCGTTAGTACAATGTCATCGACGTACAGTAGGAGGTAAGCAGTGTCACTGCCACGTCGATAGACAAACAACGAAGTGTCTGACTTAGCTTCGACGAACCCCTGTGAGACCAAGAAGGAGGCGAACCGTTATACCAGGCTCGCGGTGCCTGCTTCAATCCGTATAGGGATTTGTTCAGCTTACAGACCATGTCTGGGTGAGCTGAATCAACAAACCCAGCCGGCTGACTGCAGTACACCGTCTCGGTTAGTGTACCGTGGAGGAAGGCATTCTTGACGTCCAACTGGTGGACAGGCCAAGAACGCGAGAGAGCCAGCGATAGAACGGTACGGACCGTCGCCGGCTTTACCACCGGGCTGAAGGTCTCGTCGTAGTCGACTCCAGGGCGCTGAATGAAACCCCGGAGTACCCACCGTGCCTTGTACCTCTCCAAGGTACTGTCCGCCTTCTTCTTGTGCGTGAACACCCACTTGCCCGTGACAACATTGCCACAACCAGGACGGGGAACCAGGTCCCAGGTCCGGTTGGCAAGCAGAGCCTCATACTCTTCCTCCATAGCGCGGCGCCAGTGAGGGTCGGCGAGGGCGCTACGCACGGAAGTAGGTATGGGTGAGATCAAAGAAGAATCGGTCGGTGGAGAAGTCGTCGACGAGAAAGCAGCTCCGGCGAAGCGCTCAACTGGCCGAAGACTCCCGGACGCACGTCGAGTCACCATCGGGTGGACGTGACCAGGATCCCTGTGGAGAAGAGGAGGGTTGTACACCGGACGCTTAGGTACAACAACCTTCTCTCGTCTCGGGGCCACGCGTGGTGCAGCTGGAGCCAGGCCGCCCCCCCCCCCCCCCCCCCCCCGTGCTCGTCGCTGGTAGGCAAGTACGGGGTCGGCGAAGCGAGAAGTCGTCGTCGGTGCTGCTCCTGGTGCGTCTGGTGACGTCGGGCTTGCTGCAGGTGATGTCGGGGAAGCTGAGGCCGCGCGTGGCGCAGTAGTCGACGTCGGGGACGCCGAGGCCGCGCTTGGCGCAGCAGGCGTCGTCGGAGACATCGGGGCCGCGCGTGGTGCAGTGGGTGACGTCGGGGGTGCCAAGGCCGCGTGTGGCGCAGCTGGTGGCATCAGGGACGCCGGTGTCGCGCATGGCGCAACTGGTGGCATCAGGGACGCCGGTGTCGCGCATGGCGCAGCAAGTGGCGTCAGGGACGCCGAGGCCACGTAAGGCGCAACAGGTGGCGTGGAAGACGTCGAAGTCGTGCGTGGTGCAGCGGGTGGGTAACCTGCAAGAGGTAACCGACAAGGTCGCTGTACAGGAGTGGCCTCGGGGTCAGTAGAGGAGGGAATCCAACTCAGCGACGGAGTCAGAGGACGGGGTGGAAAAGGGAAAGGAAGACTTGTCGAAGACGACGTGTCGGGAGATCAAGATACGACGGGTGGTGGGGTCAAGGCACCTGTACCCCTTATGGTCAGGGGAGTACCCAAGGAAAACACACTGAGTCGAGCGAGGCGCAATCTTATGGGGAGCTGTGGCAGAGAGGTTCGGGTAGCAAGCGCACCCGAAGACTCAAAGATGGTTGTAAAGAGGATGGGTGCGGAACAAAGCGAAGTGAGGGGTGGGAGCACTAATTGCCTTAGTAGGAAGGCAATTAATGAGGTAGGTGGCAGTGTGAAGCGCCTCCGCCTAGTAGCGAGCAGGGGTAGAAGCCTGAAACATCAGAGAGCGCATGGCATCGTTGGTGGTCCGAATCATGCGCTCAGCCTTGCCGTTCTGGGGGGAAGTGTACAGGCATGACATGCGCAACTGAACACCGCGAGAAAGCAGAAAGTCACGGAATGTAGAGTTGTCAAACTCGCGCCTGTTGTCGCACCGGACCGCACGAATCGTGCGCCCAAACTGGGTGGACACCCAAGCGAAGAAGTGAGAAAAGAGTACCGAAAGTATCAGACTTCCGTCGCAAGGAAAAAGTCCACGAATAGTGCGAAAAATCATTAACGACCACCAAGTAATACTTGCATCTAGAAACACTAAGAACAGGTGAAGTCCAAAGATCACAGTGAATCAAATCAAAGATGTGCTCGACACGAGTGACAGAGTGCGGAAAAGGAAGTCGAACGTGGCGACCCAACTGTCAAGCATGGCAAAGAGACTCATGAGTACCCCGAGTACACGAAATCATTGAACTACCAGACAACTTCGACATAGCATCAACATCGGGGTGGCCAAGCCGACGATGCCAAATTGTCGAAGAAGCTGTCGTAGTCAGGACAAGAGGCGGAGAGGAAGCAGGAAGACGCATCATGTACAGGGGACCCGTACTATCATAGCGAAAGAGAATGCGTCGAGTAGTAAGATCCTTCACAGTTACACCATAAGGATCAAACTCAAGTGAAACATGGTTGTCAGTAGTAAAACGACGAACGGAAAGAATGTGCTGAATGATGTCAGGAGCAACAAGAACATCACGTAGCTGAAACGAATCCGGCGAACCCGGGTCACCTACTGAGGTGACTGGAAGAGTCAACCCATTCCCAACAACGATAGATGAAGGATCAGAGGGACGGGAAGGGCGGGTAGAGGAGAGGATACCTACGTCAGGGGTGGTGTGGTACGAGGCACCGGAGTCCACCACTCAGTCAGGGCCAGACGGCGTGAGACCCCGCAGGTAGACCGACGGTGTAGAACGGGTCGCGACATGCCCCGGCGGTGGTGGCGCCGGGAAGGAAGACGACATGCTCGGACCCTCGACGGTGGTACCAACAGAGTAGGCAACAACCGATCCGGGTACATCAGTCGATGGCGGCCGAGAAGCACCTCCCGGGGCGGCAGCAGGCTAGGCGGCGCCGTCGTGGGGGGCTGCAGGACCGGTGGCCCAAGGGGCGGCTGCAGCTGCTGCGGGCCAGGCGGCGGCGCCGTCGTGGGGCACTACAGAGGTGACGACGGCAGGCCAGGCGGCAGCAGCGGCTCGAGGGGTGGCAGCGTTGGGGGCTGCAGGAGCGCCGGCGGCGTATGGTGGCAGCGGGGCGGTCCTTGCGGCGGCCCAGGGCAGCGGCGCGGCGGCGGGCGACGTGGCTGCTGTTGGCTAGGGTCCAGCGGCTGCACCCCCGGGCGCCTGCCAGTCAGGCCCAAATCTGGTCGGTACGGGCGCGGATCCGGCGGCGGCACCCTAGGGCGCGGAGGCCCAGGGCATAGCGGCGCGGGCTGGGAGTGCGCCGGTGGCAGAGACGGCGACCCCATTAGGTGGTGCAGCAGCGTGGCCGGGCTGCGCACCGGCGGCGGCAACACCAGCAGGTGGCGCGGCAGCGCAGGCGCGGCTTCTCGGCGGCAGCGCAGGCTGGGTCATTAGGGTTAGGCCCTAATCCTAATTAGTTCCTAGCTAATACCATATTAGAGGGCTAATGGTGACTGTATTAGATGAATAATAATGCTGAGGTACATGTCTGATTATATAGAGGAATTAGGAGGGGGAAAAGGACTAAATTACCCCTAACCCTAATCCCTCTCTAATGACTAATATGCCCCTGTGACACACATTTAATTACAGTGTCTAACACTTATATATAGGATATGATTGCTTCCACGTTATCAGTCAAACTGTGGCACCGATCAGTCAAACTGTGGCACCGCAAAATTGACGGCTCCGCTACTGCGTCATAATAGACTATGCAAGTGAGGTGATCACGGCTATCAGTGGGCAACCAAATATTGTCGCATTTCTGCCATGCTGCCACAAGTTCGATGGTGGAAAACTATGGAGGGAACTAAGCAATCCAATGGTTCACTCTTAAATTATTTGTTTTTAGAATTGGACATTTTTATTCTAACATATAGTAACATGAGTTGAAGGGCGGACCTAGCGCAGTGGTAGTGTCTCTCCACTTGTGTCCTGAGGTTTTGGGTTCGAACCAGCCTCTCTGCAAAAGCAGGGGTAAGGCTGTCTAGAAATAACTCTTTCCCAGACCCCACATGTGTGGGAGCCTTCGGCACTGGGTACACCCCTTTTTTTATATAGTAACATGAGTTACATGTAGTCATTATAAAGCGGTCACAAGAACTGCAGAAAAGAAAGAAAATGAAAGGGCAGCCCGGTGTATATAGCTCCCGCTTGCGCAGGGTTTGGGGAAGGGTTCAACCCACAAGGAGTGCAGAAAAGTAAAAAAAAATAATGCATCCACTCATCTGCATCAAACTACTGCAACAGACTATCAAGACAACCCTCACAAATACCAAAACATAAACCAACTAATAAATTTTTTCTAAGTACGTGTCTTGGTTCTCAACAGTTTATAGAAATACAAATGAGAAATTCCAAGGAAAGAAAATTAAGCTAATATGATTATATCTTGAAAAAAGAGCTATTTCCAAACAAGCAAGCGTCATGTCACAGGGATTCATCTGCACGGGATTGCGTCGCATGGTTGGCTGAGATGCTTGGATCGTGCTGCTTGTATTCAGCAGGTTGCACGCTTCAGTGGACTAAATTCAAAGCCCCCCGCCCCGGGCCTAGGCCCTAGGCGATCGCACCTCTTGCCTAGACCTAGAGCTGACACTGCCCTCCCGGACTGCCAAATTTCCCCTTCCATTTTGAGCTTTTGTTGATTAATAATGTTATGCTTTCTAAATCGAGGAGTTCATCTCCAGGCTATAAACGTTTATTATTTTGAATTATACCTTTTTATGTGAAGATAAACTCTTGATAAAAATGTCTTGTCTAACTGAGTATGTATGTAATCTGATGGTTACTGGAGGCTGTTCCTTGCATCTGATAAAAGTCTTTTACCTTCTTGTTATTTCATTTTTCAGATTTTGGAGTTGGAAACTAAGAATCAACCTTGCATCTGTTCTCTGCCGCTTTACTTTGGATTGCAGAACAGGGAAAAAATTCAAACAAGCCATTGCATCTCACTGACTTGAGGTAACTATGCCAAAGGACAAGAGCTCTCGTGTCGCCTCTTCCGAGAGCCGCCGATCTCATAGTTCACCGTACTTCTCATCACATGGACGGATCGGTGTTTCTCGTCAGTCAGAGGAGTCTTCTGCAGGCACCGTGGCAGCTAACTTATCGCCGCATGGATGGAGCAGGGGTTCTCGCCGGTCAGAGGAGTCTTCTGGAGCCGTAGCAAAGCAGGCCGCTGAATGGGAGGAGGTTCGCTGCCCCGTGTGCATGGATCACCCACACAACGCTGTCCTGCTAATCTGCTCTTCGCACGAGAAGGGATGCCGCCCTTTCATGTGTGACACGAGCTCCCGGCACGCCAATTGCTTTGATCAGTACTGCAAGGCCTCCAAGGAATCCTGTAAGGATTCAGGTGCAGCTGCAGCAGCAGAGTGTAGCGAATGCCAGCAGCAGGTGAATCTTTCGTGCCCGCTGTGCCGCGGGTCTGTCAGCCATTGGATCAAGGACTATGACGCAAGGAGGCACTTAAACTGCAAAGTGCGATCATGCACCATGGAGTCATGTGAGTTCAGTGGCGCCTACAAGGAGCTGAGGAACCATGCCAGGGCGGAACATCCCGCGGTAAAGCCGATGGAGGTGGACCCAGTGCGGCAGCGTGACTGGCGCAGGATGGAGCAGCAGCGTGATATTGGGGACTTGCTGAGCATGCTGCATTCCGGGTTCAGCAGCAGCCTTGATGATGCCGGGCTTAGAGCCAGCGAAGAAGGGGGAGAGGAGGTCTCAGGAAGGAACGTGCACAGCCGGGGTCATGGCCCCTCCATAACAATGATCATCATTATGCGATCAACTAATTCAATCCAGCAGTACCTATCAAGCCGTAGCAGGCTCATTTTGTTCAGTCGGTCTGGCAGTGGTGACGCGGATATCACCGGTCCTTTCAGCGAGGAAGGTGATAACCCTGCTCCATCCACGCAGGCATCGCATCATCACGCTGAAGGAGATGCCGACCCTGCACAATGATAGATGGTGGCAGCATGTAGGTCGCGCCATGGTATCCTGTTTGCCTGAGGATTCTGATCACCATGGTTTGTGCCACGCATCCAGTGCCTCTTGCTGGGGAAGAAAACATGGATGCCTGTATCTCAGCGTAGTCAGGACGTTCTGTCTGCGCGGAAGAAGAATTTGAAGGAAATAGCAACGAAGGGGATAGATTTCAAACTGTTGGAGGGTGAGCCTAGTGCTGGTTGCATTTGCTGGGATATGTTGTAAACAAGAAAAACAGTTGGTTGATTGTATTTGCCTTGTTTGGGTGGGTTCGATGGTCTGCCTTGTAACTTCTCGTATATGAATGGATTCGTTCTGCATTGAGGAATTTGATCGTGTATTAGTGTTGCAAAATTTCTCTGGCGCTGGCTGGTTCGCAGCACGCCGCCGTTCTGCTGGCGCGATGCACGCGCCCAACCCCAAGGACCTCCTCGCCATCCCCAACCCCAAGCTGGAGGCCGCTCGAAGCCGTCGCGGCCGGGGTCGCTCTTGAGCTCCCCCTCCGCTGACGCTATCCGCTTCGTGTACATCATCAACCCGGCGGCCAGAGCCAGGCGGTAGGGAGACAGCCACCGTTCGAGACGCCGGGATTGTCGCTTGCTGTCGCCGTTTTGGATTACGGACGAAGAGGCCGGTGGGTACTCGCCGCCGCTTTTGGCGATGAGGAAGCTCCCGCGGCTGGGCGTCGTGGCGTGTCCCCCGGCGGCGCTGGGCTTCGTCAACATGTCTATGCACCGATGTAACTTGTGGAGGCTTCAAATTTTGCTGTTATTATGTCAGATGTGGAACTACCCAGCTACTTATCGGTTAAAGAAACATTTACTCGAAGAACCGCGCATGCATGGTGCACATCATCATTAACTACTATAGCTATACCATCGGGAACAAATGGAAAAGGGGAAATTTTCTCATTTGCCACTTAATTTTCTGAAGGTCTGGCTTGCATCGATCCCAAATAAGAAGAATCATGAGCCTGGAGTCACTGCCGTGACAGATGAACTTTCATGGCTCTCCTTGCAAACTCGAACTAAGGTGCCAATGAAACTGGATACATGTGCACAGCCTTGTTTCCGTTATTTTCTTACCTTTCTTTCTTCGCAAACTCAGAGGAATGTCGATTCATGCACATCATTGGAACGTTTCAGTACAACGAGACCGTTTTTGCAAGAATTGGAAAAAACGATGAGAAGAACGGGACAACGATAAGCAAATTGACCCCCTTTTCTCTAGGCCTTCTCATTCGTCGACAACCGAGTTTGTTATGCAGTTCATGCTGGCACCACAGGTAAGGACCAGGAACAAATAGTGCTGAACCTTCCTTTTTCTTTTGTAGTGATTGGACCCTTTTTCTTGTGCTCAATAGTCAATGTCGCAACTTTTGCAGGTGTGCCAGTATCCTATTCCAATCCCGGGATTATGAGCTTCCTGACAATTAGGACTTATTTGGATAGAGAAGAATACTCTCCATTTGGAGTGGATTAAAGTAAAAATTAGTTCATTTTTCATTTCATTCCACTCCAATCCACTCCTATTTACTTTACCCAAACAAGCCCTTAGAGGAAGACTTAAACCGACTCTTGTTACTCACTGTCGTTGGGACAAAAACCTCGTATTCTGTGGTTAAACAGGCGTTTGTACCGTTCTTGGCTCAGGTCATATACCCTTCGTTATTAGATGCATCGAGGGTCACACACCAATTGGGACGCAAATAGGTCAACCCAAGATCACTACACTCGATTGCTAGGTAAAGCAACCAATACACACAATAAACCAAACCAATATATAAGGTGTTAGAAGATAGAACTACTTATGGCACAAGGAAAATGGCCTCGTGCATATAATCACAAACTGCCAGAATCATTAGAACATCAAAATCATGGAAATTGCGTAATTGGCACTGAGAAGATGAATCACAATACTTACACTAGAAACTTGTCAAAGATTGAGCAGGCTTATGGCAAACTGCCCACCACCAAGCAAAGAAATAGGTTTGTTGCATGAGTGAATATTACATTTCCATCACACGATGACCATTAGGTAAAAACAGGAAACAATTTGATGCAGTCATCTTTTATTCGATGATGCTCTGAAAGAAATGCACGTGTCCTAGAGCGGGAAAGTTTGTTCCAAAAAAACTTCTAGGCAAAAACAACCACCTCCTTGATGGTCAAATGTATATTCATAAACAAGGACACTGTAGAGCAGTCTGGCACTCTGGAGCTAGGAAAAAGGTCTAAATGAAATCTCAACCTCATCAAATTCTTATTTCAAGAACCAAAAGGCATCTTTAGTGGTGCGCATCATCATCATCATCATGACCATCTGGATCTCCACCATCACCAATGACCTTAAGCTGCAAGAAACCAAACAGTCCTGTTAATGCAGTGCACACTACCAGATCATACAGCACGCCCAACATATTCTACTGATATATACTGTGGAGAACGCCAATAAATTTGTAGCATGCAATCAAAGGTTGGCAATTTCAATTACCACAAAGTATTGTGAGCAGACTGGACACTCATGTGGTTCATCTTTTTTCAACCAGAACCACACGACATCGTGTTCATCCTCTGCAAATAAAGCAGGAAAACATGGGAACTAAATTTAATTCTGCCATCCTTGCCAGTAGTTGACATGCAAAAGAAAAGCCAAGAGAACGACTGGCTTACCTCCTTCACCACCAGGGCAACCGACTATCCTCTTGTTATAGTAGGACTCAATGACAGCTGGTTCTTCCTGCAAGTACATGATCCATGAAATGATGAATAACATAGCATTGAATTTTATGAGCTCAAGTGAAGCCAAGAATGATACAACAACAACAACAACCAAGCCTTTATCCCAAGCATGTTGGGGTCGGCTAGACATGAAACCCAATAATTATAAATATATATATATATATATCAATGAAGTAAAAGAGAGTAAGAGATATAAGAACAACAAGGAAGAAAAGAAAGAAAAAAAACAAGACTAAGATTCTGGCACATGAATTGCTACTTTCCATGTGGCCCTATCATGAGCTAAGTCTCTGGATACATTCCAATCTTCAAATCTCGTTTTACCGCCTCCTACCAGGTCATGATAGAACAACAAAAAGAATCCTCATGTTTAGATCCAACACCTAAGAGAATAAGAAAATGTCCAAATACTATAACAGTCCATGAGGTATTGTAACAAAACCAATAACATGACCAGTATTTGTACAAAATGCAAAGAGAAATATTTTCAAGTGCAAAAGCAAGAAGAAAAAGAGGTACGGCATAACAACACTGAAATGATGAACACCCAATATCAGTGTACAGTTGTTTGAGCAAACTATAAAGGGTGTGAAAAGGAAATGCAAACAAAAATTATGTAACCTGAGCAGATGAAAGTCTCCATGCAGTCCTACAAGTTCATCTCTGCCAAACAATCTCATGTCACTTGCTGGTTCCTAAAATACATGGGTTAAGACTCGAGACTCGACCAATGGAGTGTGGGCGCTCGTGTAGCCTCAAAGCACGGGTTAAGGCCTACTCCATAGGGGCAGCTCCTTGCATATGACTGGCTTTCATGACCATTCTCAGCCCCAGCTTCAGGTGCTTCTTAGTTGCAATACCACACGGAGGTCTTTCCCCTTGGGACTGAGTTTTTTTATGATCCAATAAACAATCTGATGATCAACATCACTAGCTTATCATACATTGCACTTTGTACTCCTTTTTTTGCATGACCTACCATAATCCTAGAAATGAACTTTTTTGTACAGTAAGCATGGCAAACATCTTCTGAACCATAGCGCATATGCCCATTCTTGGTGGGTGACAACAGTAAAGTTTACAAAAAAATACTAGAACATTTCTTCCACGCAAGATATATTAACATGAGGGCATGGCTAGTCGCAACATTAGATAACAATTTAGCAACATTAGTGTTACACCTCAAAGAACAGGCAACTATTCAGTGGACTTGAAGTCATGGTTCTACTTCTTTGGGCTGTTATCTCGAATACTGTGATCCATTAAAAAAATCGTTGAAAATAATAAATATAATATGTGAAAGCATAATAACTCCGCCTATGTTGTAAGACATAGCCGGTCCCAAGCCCGGGTAAAGGGGGAGGGGTTGTGATAGGCTTGAGGAGCCAACAACTAGACTCAGCCATTCTTATGGAAATGAAACCCAATAAAAATTCGTTGGGGCGTAACCCTCTTAGCGACGCGCCATATCGGAAACCGGGTATGGTGTTAAGTGGGCAAGGGCCGGGTCGCCACCGCCTTAGTGGCGCGCCATAAAAGCCTACTCTAACATGCTTGGGACAAAGGCTTTGTTGTTGTTGTTGTATGTGAAAAGCATAATACAACATAAATAGAAGCAAGCTGATATATGATACCCCTTGAAAAAACACATAAAAGAAAAGACAACAATTGAATAGCTGGGCCATCCCATCTCTTTCCCTCCTTGTATGACGTAAAGCTAAATAAAACCACTGCCACACTCCCTTTTCCTTCAAAACTGTCACCTCTTTCTCTTTCACTACAACTAGATTACATGACAAGAACAACAATGAATGGTGGCCACTATGGTGAAGAGCTGAAGTGATAGGGCTTGTTCTTCCCTTATTCACATTCCCCTTTGATCTTCTTTTATTTTCAGGATTCAGCAATTCTAAAGTTCACCACTCAAAACAAATCAAACAGCTAACCTACAGCGATTCAGAATGTGCAAGAACTACAATTTGGTTCACACAATCAGAAACGCAGTTCACGAGGTAATACCATGAATATGGTAACTATGGTTCATATAGACAGTTAGTCATGCTAGATATAACTTGAAATTTGGAATGTGAGTTATGTAATTAAGTCCAATAAGATATTGAGCAGGCTTTAAAATGTGTAATATGCAAACCCTCATGTATAATGCTTGAAAGTTTGTACAAAATGGTATGTCTAAAATAGAAATATCCCATGAATAAGCCAGCAGCTTCACAGAACTAGTCATAAAATTAGTTACGAGCATGTGAATGCAGACGTGCATCAACAGCACTAACAACCATTTGGCAGAAAACATGGAAGAGGCATCAATGCAACGGAGGAGACTAAAAACGCAACACGAAGCAGGTGGAAAACACACCATCCATAGAAAAGAGCACATAACCCGGCGATTTGTAAAACAACAATGTACCCAGCAAAAAATGAGTAGTAACAAATGAGGCACCAAGAACGACATAATACACTAGACAGTGCAAATGGGATCAACAACCAAAAATATCATCAATTCATAACTAAAGTACTAAACTATTACAAAACAAGGTGTCGGATCGCTGTAATAAACCTGAAAATACCAGCCTCGTATTCCGATCTCACGTTCAATGAAAAAGAAAACAACAATCAAATGTACGGCGGCCGTCTCACCTTGGTACCGAAGGGGCCGACAGGAGGATCCATATCGAACCGCTTCTTCCCCTGCGAAACCCAGACCAGATCGAGGAATCAGAACCCATCCTCCGGAACCGAATCAACAGGTAGCCCCCCCCTCCCCCCCTCCAGCTGAAGCCCCGGCCGTCTCACCTGGAGCTCGGCCTCCAGCTCCTCGCGCTCGTGCCCCGTGGCGATGGGCATGACGTCTTCCACCGTCACCGACTTGCCCCCTGCACAATGCGAAACCACCACCACCAAATGGATCGTCAGCGTCCGGTGATGCCGCCGGATAACGAGAGATCCGAGGAGGAGTGGGTGCGGGATCACCTGAGAGGAGCGGGCTAGTGCGGCGGAATGCCGCCGCGGCCGAGGAGAGCGGGGCGGCGCGGGCTGCAGAGGAGGAGGAGGCGGCCGTGGCCGCGGCCCGGCGCGCCGCGGGGGCTAGGGTGTGGAGGCGGCGCCACATGGCGGTGGGCTGCGGGGTCGGGGCTCTCTCACGGCGGCGGCGGAAATGGAGATCGGCTCGATTCGATTTTGACCCGGAGATGGGGCGGCGAGGTAGTGGGAGGGGAAGGAAATTAAAATTCCAAGGGGTAGCGAAGTGGTGTTTGGCGAGCCCGGCGCCCGGCGAGGTGGGCCGTGGGGGCGCCGCGTCAAGGCTCGTGCGAGTTGTGATGGACGGACCAGATCCAGTCTGTTGCGAGCGTGGGTTCGGGGGACACCTGGATCTAGGGGTGATTGTAGTAAAAAATAGTTTTTTTATTTTATTTATTATTAACTAAACAATCTCATAAGCATTTTCGTACTGAGATTGTTGCGTATCCAACACACACCATTCTCCTACGCGCAACAAGCGTTTCGGCTTGGGATGCATTCAGAGCTGGTACAACTCAACGGCGTTTAATTTTTTTCTGAGCGACGTCAGATTTTTTTTCTTGCAGACGATGAAAAGGAGCGTTATGCACTTCACCCGTAGAGTAGAGTATCCAGTCGCATCGATTCACAAGCCAACACCGTATGGTGAAGTATTGTTCGAAACAAGCACATTATGTGTAACACTACTTTCTTCGTTTTTAAATTGTTATCGTGAGCCTAACGGCTTGCCTAGCTAGCCTATAAAAACGGTGGCCCTAACAGTGTTAAAAATGCGACACGATGACGTGCCCATCCCATAAAACTGGCGGCCCTAGCAGAGCTAAAAATGGGCGACGCGTGGTGATGGAGGACGAGACAAAAGCCGCTGCGTCGCATGCTCCGCCGCCGTCCCTTCCGTGCAGAGACAAAGCGTCGTCGTCGGGCACGGGCAAAGGGGCGACGGCCATCTGGTCCCAACAACGCAACTCGAGATCCAGCGAAATGGCACTGCACGTCAAGGAAACGGTTGGTGCGCTAGCACGCAAAAAAAATCTGACAGCACGTCGGCCTCGGCCGGTCGGCCCCACCAGAAAGGTCCCCCCGTCAAATATACAAAAACGGAGGGAGTATCTTGCAGCCTTCCATTATTACCATTCAGTCATTCACATTGGATTTGAAATGGTAGACTCAATGGGACCTCATTTTTCCTTCAGTTGGTGATGTGCAGTGTTGCGCCATTTCTCTTAATCTAGGTACATAGACGCAAATCCAAAATGAGCCTACTAAGGTTGAATTTTAAGACGGTTTAAATTGATGCGGTCAAATCTTGGGAAATGCTTTTGTTTGAACAAAATTCCCTTGGCGGAAGCTACCAGCTTGATGGCCAAATATGTAGATTCATAGCCATGTACACCATACATCAGTCTGGCACCCGAAGAAAAAAAAAGGAAAAGAAAGAAAGAAACCATCTGCCTCAACAATTTCTTATTTTAAGGACCAAGATCCTCAGTGATGTTCATCACCTTCATCATCATGCCCATCTGGATCTCCACCATCACCAATGACCTTAAGCTGTACAAAAAAAGTAACCCAAAGTCTTGTTAATAAACTCCGCATCATCAGCCACTGCTGCAGAGGATCGCAATGAACTCATAATATGTTGAGCAAAAAATTTAGCAAATTCAATTACCACAAAATATTGCGAGCAGACTGGACACTCATGTGGCTCATCTTTCTTTAACCAGAACCATACAACATCATGTTCATCCTCTGCAAATAATGCAGGTGAAAAATAAAAACTAGTAAACCACAAGTAATTGTTATATAACTGTGTCATACGTTTCAGTTGCAGTATACAGCTGTGTCTAGACAACAAAAGAAAGGGCAAGAACAACAGTGACTTGCCTCCTTCACCACCAGGGCAACCAACTATCCTCTTGTTATAGTAGGACTGAATGACAGCAGGCTCCTCCTGCAGGTACGGTATCAAAGAAAGAGTGGGTCACATGGAGCAGATTACTTATGAGCGGAAATCAAGTTAATATCATTGATACGATCCAACATCCCTTTCATAGAATAAAGAACATATCCAAAACATTATCGAGAGGTAGAAATTGAAAACTACAACTATAAGGTGTTGGAAATCCGGATGAAAATTGACTCCTAAATACTTAATTGGATTCCTCAATGATGATGGCTATTTATTAGGTTGCATAGCTGAATCAAGTCATAGCCCAGAATAAAAGATTGTAGAACACAATCACAGATAACAGACTCCTAGTGCATGAATCCTAATAAAAATGTGAATTACTGGTTTATCGATGAGCTCAATGGCTCTCTAGAACATACTGTAGCAGGTTAGCTACAACAATGGAAAGGTAGAACGCCTGCAATTTATTATTCACCTTTTTCGTAACAAACTAGCATGGCTAAATGCAGAGTACAACCAAGTGGAATTACAAGAAAACAGCTTGATGTGAAACAAGAAACAAATCAGCATGACAGGATGCATATACATCAATTTGTTGAGCCAATCTACTTATTCATATATGTAAGTACCCTGCAGACCGGGTACCCCGCGTACAGGCATGAAGTGGCTCTGGACCCTGCCCCTCTGCTTAGGCGGGCTCTGGTGCTTCCATGTGTCTTCTGGCTCCGAACCTTACCTCCCTGCTAAGTAGAGCTCCGGAGCTGCCACGTGTCCTCCGGCTCTAGACCTGGCCTCCCCGTTGAGATGGGCTCCAGAGCTGCCACGTGTCCTCTGGCTCCGGACCCCGCCTCCCCGCTGAGCTCCGAAGCTGTCACATGTCCTCCGGCTCCGGGCCCGGCCTCCACACTGAGGCGGGGTCCGGTGCCGCCACGTGTCCTTCGGCTCCGGACCCGGCCTCCCTGCTGAGGCGAGCTCCGGAGCCGCCACATGTCCTCTGGCTCCAAACCCGGCCTCCCCGCTGAGGCGGGCTCCGAAGCTGCCACATGTCCTACGGCTTCGGACCCATCCTCCCCGCTGAGGCGAGGCCCGGTGCCGCCACGTGTCCTTCGGCTTCAGACCCGGCCTCCGTGCTGAGGTGAGCTCCAAAATTGTCACGTCTCCTCTGGCTCCGAACCCGGCCTCCCCGCTGAGGCGGGCTCCGGAGCTGCCACGTGTACCATGACCCGCCATGGGCCATAGGCCTCAGGAGTCAAGGAAGACGTGAGCAGTCCAGTCATGCATTCAAGACTCGCGCGTTCCCCAGGAGCACGTCGCGCAGCGCACACCTCCGTCCACATCTGCTAGGCATTATAGTAACAAGACAAGACCGTGTGGGGTGACAATGGCAGCAACAGTACAACGCCACGCAGCTGACCGAGTACGCTGCGGCGACAAGACGAGGCCTTCTCCCACCATCATCAACCACTATTTAGGGACACTCGGCATGTCAGGCGGCGCGCCTTAACTCCATAAACAGTGGATACTGCAAGTAGCCATTAATACCCTAGATTGTGTATAGGGTATGGACCACCGTGGGGCCACCTGTCGGGCCTCGGGTTTTAGTGTAACTGCCCGACCTTGGGCTATAAAAGGACCGGGAAGCCTCCGAGAGAAGGAACAGACCGAAAAAACCTCACAGAGATCGAATACAACACACTCTCCCATGGACATAGGGTATTACGCTTCAGCAGCCCGAACCACGTAAATCTTCGTGTTCTTCAGGCTCGACCGGTCCAGGGACTTAGCCCCTCCAAACAAAGAACCTCCGCGGGCTGCTCCAATAGCGGTACTGGAGGAAGTGTCGTAAAACCACTTCGACATTGTAGATATTATATAGAACTTAGAGTAACTATTGCATTATTGGTCCAAAACGAGGTTGGCTACAATGAATGAAGTAAAGTGTCAAATGTAAGAAAGTTTGAAAGAACAATTATATACAACCATCTGCAGAAAGCATGGTCCATAATGTTACATTGTAGAGTCACAAGCTTCGGAAAAAGTATCTGCGAACGTGTGGACAATTAGCAACAAAACCTAGTCAAGCACTGTATAACTATAGACTATAGAGTGCACGACTAACAAAAAACAACAACGGCTAAGCCTTTATGCAAAGCATGTTGGGGTCTGTGACGTCCTCGATTCTGTAGAACACGGAACCGAGAACTGATGCATATGTGTGCCCAGGATGTTCATCACATATACACATATATCCACAAACTGAATTCAGAATATATATATATATAAACACGAATAACAGGGTTTATTACAATGTCTCATGAGTCTTGGACTCATGCTAGCAGCGGAAGTCTAAATCTAGCAGCGGAAGTCTTTATACTAGCAGCGGAAGTCTTCTAACTAGTGCGGAAGCAAACTAAGTAGCAGCAGCGGCTCCATCTCCACTCCATCCCCACAGGCAAGGTTGAGGACAGATTACACGCCTAATGCTCCACTTGGTCTTCATAGTAATCCTCTCCTGTTGCTGATGATGAAGTAATAATGCAAGTTTGAGTACATGATGTACTCAGCAAGTGCGGGAAAATATGATATGTAGCTCACGGCAAGGAAGGTATAAAAAAGGCTCATTGTAGAAAGCAAAGTTTATTTCTCAAAACATGATAAAAATAGAAACTCAGCTTTAAGTGAATGTAATCCCAACATTAACATACCTCCATTATGATTCATCCTTTTCCATGTCTCAACCAGACATCAACTTAGCTCATGAATACCATCTCGTATTCACTACCATCTCATGAATACCATCTCGTATTCACTACCATTCATCTCATAATCAATTCCGTCTCATTCCGAGACCCAAATCTCGTTGCCATGACTCAACAGTCATGCAACCAATCTCATTACCCGGACTCAACAGTCTCAAAAACCAAACCATAACCAAACCAAAAACCATCCCAAAACCATCCCAAAAACCATCCCATCTAATCATATGAGTCGTCCAGGCGCTCGTGACCGTAAACTCGGCTATCATGATAGTTTTAGACTCTGCAGAGTTTGCACCACTTTACCCACAAGTTTGTGATTTCATCACCCATCGGCGACTGCAGAACCTCCATTATACCAGTACACAACCGTCGGTGTATGGCCAAGAGATCACAAAGTAGCCTTTACAAAGGGGCTACTAGATGTTTGGACTCACTAAGGTTTCACCGGTAGGCTAGAATCTCTAATTCTCCCACCCATGGGCCCCCTCTTGTGCCATTTAGTTCCCAGGGCAGTCCTCACTCGACTCCCATTCCCCGCGCCTTCCACAGTCCATAACAATCTAGTAACTTACCTAATTACTCAGCTAATCCGCACCCATACTTGGCCTTGTGGTGGCACTGTTATCCTGGCATGGCTGGCATAAACCGGTCCTTAAATCTACGGCAAGTAAACCACCATCTCATTCTAACTCATCCACAAACCAAGGCCTGCCTAGATCTCCCTCTGATTCATGTTCATCAATTTTCATTATCATTATGAGTGAAGTTAGCTAGACACATCTATCTCGCTTCCCGTATCCCATGGACTCAGCGAAGCATAAAAGCAAAAACCATACCTGACTCATAAACTTCCCTGGCGACAAGGGTGGTTTAACCAAAACTAGTAAACTCCTATAAAAGGGTTTCCCATCATGTTGACTCAAGCACACACACCTTTTCACAAACAAAACAGTTTTCTAAAAACATGAGATCAATATGGTCAAGGGGCACTTGCCTTGTTCTTGCGGTTCCTGTTGCTCTTGGATCTCAAAATCTTGATGCTGAAATCCCTTCGTAGACAGCTCCCTGAGCTTGTCCTTCTATTTATGATCACGCATATACAAGATTGACAACAATCAATATCATGCACAAACTCTACTTTAAGATGCAATGATGCATATGCATGCTAATCCTATGGTGTTGTTTAGTTTGTACGTTTTCTTGCATGTTTTAAAGAGTTTGCATGGGATTTTACGATAAACAGAGGTGTAAAGATCAATTGTGGACGTGGCGATGATCTTGACTTTAGATCAAACTGATCAACACGTGATCTGTCCACGAGAAAGCTTCTGTTCGAAAGAAATTGAAGAACAGATGCAAAGAAAACGCGATGATGTCGTAAGGTGGTACTGGAGACCTACCTTACGTTCTTCTTGGTCTCGGGGTCCTTCTCCTAGCAAAACAGATCGTCGGGGCTCTCTTCCGGCGATCTCCGGCGACTGAACTCCGGTGAAGGGGTTAGCTCGGCGAGTTGGAGGCTAGGCTCTAAGTTGTCGGCTCAGGAGGTGGAAAAGAAGTTCGTGGTTGCGGCCAAAAGTTTTCGGTTCTATTTATAGGAGGGAAACAAAGAGTCCTAATCTGATTGGATTCCAATAAGAGTCCTATTCAAATTATTTTTGAACCTTAACAACTTATCTTTAGTTGATTTGGTGCGGTAGCAACGTGGAATTCGTGTCGGTTTCTCAGTACCACTGATTCCCACGTGTACAGAAGAAAAACCGCTTCAAATCTCGTTACCTTCGCGGCGATGAGCTCCGGAGGCCCCACGTGTCCTGAGGAAACCTGGGTTCCCTTTTCCGTAGAGACAAGCTCCGGTTGTGCCACGTGTCAGGCGGGCGAGACCTCCCTCTTACTCAGAGGCGAGCTCCACGTGCGCCACGCGTCCTGGCGGGCGGGACCTCCCCTCTCTCCAGAGACGAGCTCCGCGTGCACCACGTGTCTGGTGGGTCGGGACCTCCCCTCTCAATAGAGGTGAGCTCCGCGAACGCCACGTGTCAGTTTCGGACCTCCCCTCTCTTCGGAGGTAGCTCCGAATGTGCCACGTGTCAGTGTCGGACCTCCACTCTCTTCGGAAGTGGGCTCCGAGATTGCCACGTGTCCTAACAGCGCCAGACTTCCTTTCTTCTCGGAGGCGAGCTCCGAGGTCGACACATGTCCAATAGTGACGGACCTCCCGGAGGTGAGCTCATAGTGTCGAACCTCCCGGAGGTGAGCTCCGGAGGTGACACGTGTCCAGTAAGTCCGTACCTCTCAGAGACGAGCTCTGAGAGCGACACGTGTGTGGCAGGGCCGGACCTCTCGGAGGTGAGCTCCGAGAGCGATACGTGTCCCGCGCGGCTGGTCCTCTCTTTTCCGTGGTGACTAGCTCCGGTGACGACATGTGTCCTACGGGACTGGCCTCGCTCCTCCGAGAGGCTAGATCCGGGGGCAACACGTGTCCCACGGGGTCGGACCTCTCCCCCTTTGCGGGGATGAGCCCCGAGCCTGCTACGTAGCCAGTTTAGCGGTGGGCCTCTCCCCATTTGCGAAGATGAGCTCTGAACACGCCACGTGGCCAGCGAGCCACGGGAGTTGTCTTCGGCGCTCTCTGTAAACTGGAATTTTGCTCTTTTTGGCTAACTTTTTGATATTTTCTCTGTTTCTACTTATTTAAATTTGTTTTCTTTATATAAAATATGAATATATACAGAAATAAAAAATGAGGGTGTCACAAATCTACCCCCCCTTAAATTGAATCTCGCCCTCGAGATTCACTAGTGGGGAATAGATGAGAGAATTCTGCCTTCTCGGCTGTTAGGTACGCTGACTCGAACTCGATGTGAGTACTGTGCTCGTTTGTCAACTGCACGCTTCTCTTAGCACATTGAATTACTCCGTTGTGCTTGCTTAACCAATCCATTCCAAGTATTATGTCAAGCCCTTGGGAATCCAAGACAATGAGTTTGGCAAGGAAGTCTACCCCCCTTATTTTAAGGTTTACCCTTGTACATACTATATTAGTCATCATCTCTCCACCGGGAGAATTAACCAACATAGTATATTTCAAGTGTGATATGGGTAGATTGTACTTGGCAACATACTTCGATGATATGAAGGAATGTGATGCTCCAGAATCAAATAGAATGGTGGCTGGGTTGGAGTTGGCAAGGAACATACCAATCACGACGTCCTCAACCTGTTGCGCTTCCTCAGCAGAAACATGGTTAACGTTGCCACGAGCGTAGTTCTGTTGTCCATGGTTTCCTTGTTGTCCAGGACCTCTCCTCGGGCACTGGCTCGCGAAGTGTCCTGTTTCTCCACATGCAAAGCATGCCTTGTTGCCCACGACAACAGGTACGTTTGGCAGGGGTTTTGAGCAGGATTGCCCACATTGGGTCGGGGCGCAGGAGGCAAAGGCACACGAGGTGCTTGCATAGCAGGACGTGGCTGTGGTGGTTGATTAGGGCGAAAAGTCTGAGTGGACGATCCATACTGTGGTGCAGCTGGGGGCATGTACCGGGGACGTACATTGCTCCCTTGTGTCTGGTATGGCATCTTCCTTTTACCCTCTTGCTCGATCTCTCAGATCTTGCTCTCAACTACGATGACTTTGTCAACTAGCTTCTGGAAGCTCGCATAGTCATTGTTGAGGAGTTGAACCTGGATCTCATTATTCAACCCTCTCATGAACATGTACTGCTTCCTTTGGTCCGAGTTGACATCTTCAGGGGCATACCGTGACAGTTGCGTGAACTTGTTGAGGTACTCATTCACGCTCCTCTGTCCTCGGCAGAGACCTTAAAACACTTGTCTTTTAAGCATCATTACTCTAGCAGGGATGTAATGAGAATGAAAACTCTCCTTGAACTCAGTCCAAGTAATAGTTTCCGGGTCGACATGAGCATTGCATAGGGCGTCCCACCAATGAGTGGCGGCTCCCATGAGTTGGTGTGATGCAAAGAGAACTTTCTCTCGGTCATTGCACTGAACTATGGCAAGCTTCTTCTCCATGGATTTCAACCAGTCGTCGGCCTCCATAGGATCATTAGCTTGAGCAAAAGTGGGTGGTCGAGTCCTCATGAACTCTCCCAGTCGGTTGTGAGTCGGTGGTGGTGGTGGCGGTGGTGCAGTAACGGGGTTGTTGTTGTTGGCTTGCAACTGACCTAAAGTTTGGATCATGGTTTGCATAAGCTGGTTCTGCATAGCCATCAACCTTTCCAGATTGTTTGCACCAGCTCTGGGGTTAGCAGGAACTTCGACGTGGTCCTTCTCTTGGTTGCCATGGACGTTCCTCCCTTGACGGCCGGTGTTTCTTCTCACCATCTTGAGAGAGAATATGGGTTAGAAGTTTAGAGTGATCCCTCTAACTATTGTGCAGGAGCGCTCGTGCGACTGCTAGTGCACTTGCTTGAGTAGGACTCCGCGTTGCAGAAGATCTTGAGGTTCTAGGAGTGCTAGCTGCTGAAGGATGCTTGGGCATCTTTGTTGGCGCAGACCTGTCTCGAGAGAGAAAAGCTCCCTACCTGGCGCGTCAAATGTCAAAGTGTTCCGTCGACACTTCCCCTGGGCCTGCTTCTGCAGCAGCCCGCGGAGGTTCTTTTTCGGAGGGGCTAGTTCTCTCGGGAGGTCGCGTTGGTCGTGAGAGGATTGACACAAGGATTTTTACGTGGTTCGGGCCGCCGGAGCGTAATACCCTACGTCCACGGGAGCTGTATTGCTCGGAGCTTAGAACCGGAGTTCTAAGCTTGGTGATCTGGATGATCTGAGTTTCCCTAGGCGCTAGAGGGTGCCAACCCTGGAATGGTCGAACCCCTTGCAACGTTGCCTACCCGAGCCTTTTATACTTCAAGGCTCGGACGACTTACAAGGTTGGCCCGGGACCCGACAGGTGGTCCCGGGGTGATTTCCTGCCATCTACCATATCTTGCAGTGAATGCTGGTAGTTGTCTCTGGCAATGGCTTCTTGGTCATCGACCTGCCGTCCTGCTCGTGCCGCAAGCTAGGCGTAGCGGTTGATGATGGCAGGGACGGCAGGGGATGTCTTGTCACCGTATTTATTGGTCCACAGCCTCTGACATGGCTTGCCTGTCTTAACTGTGACGCGATTGGTCACAGTGCCACCTGACAGGGGCGTGCGCCGCGTCCCCGCGTCTTGGGAAGGCGCGGGTCTTGAATGTCTTTATTGGACAAGGCATGGCGTGCCTTTACTCCTGTTGCCTACCGCGCCGGGGTGGGCAGCACGACACGTGGCCACGTGGCAGGCCCGGGGCTCGCCTCTGAGGAGAGGGGAGGCCCGACCCCACTGGACATGTAGCGCCTTCAGAGCTCACCCTACGGAGGGGGTGAGGTCGGGTGCTGCTGGTCACGTGGCAGGCCCGGGGCTCGCCTCTGAGGAGAGGGGATGCCCGGCCCTACTGGACCCGTGGAGCCTTCGGAGCTCACCCCTGCGGAGGGGGTGAGGTCCGGCACCGCTGGCCACGTGGCAGGTCCGGGGCTCGCCTCTGAGGAGAGGGGAGGCCCGGCCCTGCTGGACACATGGCGCCCTCGGAGCTCACCCCTACGGAGGGGGCGAGGTTCGGCTCTACTGGCCACGTGGCAGGCCCGGGGCTCTCCTCTGGCCATGTTTGTATTTTGCTTTGCTTTTCTTGAATAGTCAAGACCATCTTTGATCAAAGGAGACCTTGCAATTGAGTATGCACGTGCATATTTAATCTTCTCCTTGTCAAAGATGCTACTCTTAGGTGAACTCTTTGCTATGTTAAGTTCCTTTTTTAAATTAGATTAAGGTTTTGCACATTTGCAGTTTTTAGTGTTTATCTCTAAACTAGACAAGTTTAAGCTTGTTGAAGGGAGAGAAATAACATTTGGCTTGAGAGTTGCGAATTGTGCTTCAAGGTTCTTGTGAGCTTTGTTCAAACTCACAAGCTCATTATGGAGCACAACATTCAAACTCTTGAGACTTGAGGAGGTCTCCTTGCATTCCGCAAGTTCAAGTTCAAGTGTCATGTTTTTCTCCCTCTCAAGCTCGAGGAGCTTCTCAAGGTCAAGATTCTTTTGCTTCTCCTCGATAAGAAAATCCTCTTGTCTCTCAAGAAGCTCCTCCTTATCTAAGATTTCATCAAATAGTTTTTTCATTTTAGCTAGTGCATTTTTACTTAATCCTTCGAACAAATATTCATTTTTACTATCACTATCAAAGTCTTCATCCTTAATAGAGTGTAAGGAGAGTTTAGTTTTTACCTTTCGCTTTCCCTCCTTTGCCATGAGACATGTGTGGTTTGAGCTTTTACATTCACCCTTGTTGGGTAAGAGTCTTCTTCATTGTTGGCTTTTTGATGGCAACGGTTGCCACTTCTTCTTCATCATCGGAGGACTCATCATTGGAGTCCCATTCTTTGCCAACATGAGCGTGCCCATGTGTCTTCTTCTTCTTTAATATCCTCTTCTCTTGTGGCTTTTCATCCTTATTCCTCTTCTTCTTGTTGTCTTCCCTTTCATATGGGCAATTAACAATGTGATGTCCATACTCACCGCAGTTGTAGCAAGATTTCTTGCTTCTTGACTTGCCTTTATCCTTGCTTCTGCTCTCATAGCTTGGTCCTCTTCTTCTCTTCATCATCCTTCTGAATTTCTTGATGAAGAAGGCCAACTCCTCATCATCCATATCGGTGTTCTCTTCTTCACTTTCCTAATCATCACCTGAGATTTGTACTTCTTTGTTCTTGGCTTTGGGTGATGCTTTGAGAGCAATCCCCTTTTTCTTGTTGGATGTAACCTTGGCAAGATCGTTGACATGACATGCTTCCATTTCCATCACCTCATGATTGATGATCTTGCCAAGCACCTCATTCGGAGTCATTTTGTGGAAGTTTGGACTCCCTTGTATGAGTGTGCAAAGCGTCACATTGCGAGGCATGAAGGCTCTTATCATCCTTTTGACTACCTCATGGTTTGTCTACTTCTTACGACCGTTAGCTCGACTCTTGTTTATAAGAGTCTTGAGTCGGTTGTACATCTCTTGAGGGGTCTCATCATCTTCCATGGCAAATCGCCCAAGTTCCCCCTCAATCATCTCAATCTGTGCTTCTCGGACAGAGCGGTTGCCTTCATGAGCAATTTTGAGAGTATCCCATATTTCTTTGGCTTGTTCCAACCCATCCACCTTGTTGAATTCTTCTTGGCTTAAAGAAGAGTTGAGTACGGCTGCTGCTTGGGCATTGCGGTGGATGAGCTGCTCTTGCTCCGGTGTAAGTTCTTCATCATCCACGGGGATATCTACACCTATGCAAACAATGTGCCAAAAAGTGTAGGGTTGAGAGAAATAAGGTGCGGCTTCATATTGTGTTTCCACATTGTATAGTTGTGCCATCAAAGTGTGGAGATTTGTCTAAAGGAATAGATAAGTAATTTGTGTGCAAATTTAAACGCTCATAGTTAAAAGGATATCGAGTGTAGTCTTCTTCGGGCTTCTTGAGTTTCTTTTCTTTCTCAAGCCTCCTCCTTTTTCTAGCTTCATCTTTTGTCTTTTGAAGAAGATCGACAAGACGCCTCACTTCTTCATCTTCGTCGTCGGTCTCCAAGTCGAAGGGAGGGAGGCTTGGCATGTCCTTGATTGGGTTGACACCCTTGTGAGGTGAGAGCCTGAGCCCTTCACCGCTGTGGGTGCTGTTCTCACCGGCGCCGGTGGTGTCTACGGGCGGTAAGTCCTTCTTGTCGTTTTCCCCCATCTCCCCTCCAAGCGGTTAAGCTTTGAGTTAGACTCTGATACCAATTGAAAGTTGCCTAGAGGGGGTGAATAGGCGGAAAATCTGAAATAAGGCTTAATAAAACAATTAGTTCACAGAGTGCGGACTAGTCCGGCCCTGAGGGCGGACTAGTCCGGTCACTGAGAATTCTAGCTCAATAAGACAAGAACACAATGTTTATCCTGTGTTTCAGCTCCATAAAGAAGCCTACGTCCACGTTGAGGAGTCCACCAAGGACCAAGTTGCTCTCAATGTTTTCCTCACCAAGCCACCACCAAGGTCGGCTTGTTCTTCCGCTATATCAAAATTGCTTCATAATATGTCGTGGGGCAACTCAGAACTTGAGGCTCCCACGAGAACTCTGCTCAAAGCACTTACAAATCAATTCTCTTCAACACCACACTTCTCACTCAGTGCTAGAGAATCAACCAAGAGCTCTATGGTGCACACTCCCCTTCTTCTACTCTTCCCAAAACTCACGAACCCTCAAGAAACACTCTTAGGGCTCCAAGAATTTGAAGAGAGGGGACTAGAAAAGCTCTAGGAAGAATGTTTCGGCGTTAGGGTGCTTGTTCTTCTCTTTGAGGCCCGAACAATCCCTTTTTATAGAGGTCCCGGGAACTAGCCGTTGCCAACTGCAAAACCCCGGACTAGTCCGACCTGCGGGGACTGATGACATCACTCTTCACCTACTAAACGGTCCGATTCTACCAACTAAATGGTCAGATTCTACCAACTAAACGGTCACATACCACAGAGTAGTCCGGTCCACAACGGACTAGGCTGATCTCACATAGAAACCACTGTTCCGGTTGAGAATGGACATGTGACGCCCTCAATTTCGTGGAAAAACCACGGAACCGAGAACTGATGCATATGCGTGCCCAGAATATTCATCACACATATACACATCCATAAACTGAATTTTAGAATATATATAACCACGAATAACAGAGTTTATTACAATGTTTCATGAGTCTTGGACTCATGCTAACAGCGGAAGTCTTAATCTAACAGCGGAAGTCTTCTAACTAATGCAGAAGCAATCTAAGCAGCAGCAGCAGCTCCATCTCTGCTCCATCCCCACAGGCAAGGTTGAGGACAGATTACACGCCTAAAGCTCCATGGGGTCGTTAGCTTGAGCAAAGGTGGGTGGTCGAGTCCTCATGAACTCTCCCAGTCTGTTATGAGCCGGCGGTGGTGGTGGTGGTGGCGGAACGGGGTTGTTGTTGTTGGCCTGTAACTGACCCAAGGTTTGGATCATGGTTTGCATAAGTTGATTCTGCATGGCCATCAACCGTTCCAGGTTGTTTTCACCAGCTCTAGGGTTAACAGGAACTTCATCGTGGCCATCTTCTTGGTTGCCACGGACGTTCCTTCCTTGGCGGCCAGCGTTTCCTCTCACCATCTTGAGAGAGAACGAGATAGAATAGAGGTTAGAAGATTAGATGGATCCCCCTAACTATATGCATCAAGGTGGATTGGACTATATGTATTAGCCCATATGAGGATGTGAACAAGTGCCGAGGCATCTCACACCTCCTTTCTACTTATGTGTGGATACGGGCAACGCTTGAGACGTCCCATAACTCATACTCAACATACAATCACAACAATCATCACAAGGGCTCACACAACTCCTATTCAAGGCTTTATTCAATGGGGGTCCTATATGGCTTAGGGTGATGCCAATCTGTGATTCAACTACGAGTTCTCTTAGGTTTGTATCCTATATCAAGGTAGTTCCAATGCCAATCTATGCATCCTAGGCTTGCATCCTATGGTCAGCGTCGCTTTTAATACCAATCTGTGATCATTCTGGGTTGTGTGATCTACGATCAACCCGTGGCAGGTTGATACCAATCTGTGCCTGATACCAACTTGTGACTATCTAAGCGTGTAACCTACCGTCAACCCGTGGCTCTGATACCAATCTGTGACGCCCTCAATTTCATGGAAAAACCACGGAACCAAGAACTGATGCATATATGTGCCCAGGATGTTCATCACACATATACACATCATCCACAAACTGAATTTCAGAATATATATAACCACGAATAACAGAGTTTATTACAATGTTTCATGAGTCTTGGACTCATGCTAAAAGCGGAAGTCTTAATCTAACACCGGAAGTCTTCTAACTAATGTGGAAGCAATCTAAGCAGTAGCAGCAGCTCCATCTCTGCTCCATCCTCACAGGCAAGGTTGAGGACAGATTACACGCCTAAGGCTCCACTTGGTCTTCATAATCATCTTCCCCTGTAGCTGATGATGAAGTAATAATGCAAGTTTGAGTACAATGATGTACTCAGCAAGTGCGGTAAAATATGATATGCAGCTCACGACAAGGTAGGTATAAAAAGGCTCATTGCAGAAAGGAAAGTTATTTATCAAAACCATGATAAAACAGCAACTTAACTTCAAGTGAACGTGATCCCAACATGTATTAAAATACCAATCATACCTCCATTATGTTCATTACTTTCCATGTCCAACCAGACATTAATCAACTTCATTCTTGCTCACGAATACCTTCTCGTATTCGCTACCATCTCACGAATACCATCTCGTATTCGCTACCATTTTATCTCATAAACAATTCCGTCTCACACCGAGACCAATCTCGTTGCCATGACTCAACAGTCATGTAACCAAATCTTATCACCCGGACTCAACAGTCCCGAAAACCAAAACCAAACCATAACCAAAACCTTCCAAAACCATCCCAAAATAACCATCCAACTAATCATGGAAGTTTGCCAGGCGCTCGTGACCGTAAGCTCGGCTATCATGATAGTTTTAGACTCTGCGGAGTTTGCACCTCTTTACCCACAAGTTTGTGATTTCGTCACCCGTCGGCGACTGCAGAACCTCCATTATACCAGTACACAACCGTCGGTGTATGGCCAAGAGATCACAAAATAGCCTTTACAAAGGGCTACTAGATGTATGGACTCAATAAGGTTTCACCGGCAGGCTAGAATCTCCAATTCTCCCACCCACGGGCCCCCTCTTGTGCCATGCAGTTCCCAGGGCAGTCCTCACTCGACTCCCATTCCCCGCGCCTTCCACGGTCCATAACAATCTAGTAACTTACCTAATTACTCATCTAAGCCGCACCCATAATTGGCCTTGTGGTGGCACTATTATCCTGGCATGTGCTCGCATGAACCGATCCTTAGATCTACGGCAAGTAAACCACCTTCTCATTCTATCTCATTCACAAACCCAGTCTTGCCTAGATGTCCCTCCGATCCATGTTTATTAACAACATCAGTTTCTCAATATTCTTACGAGTGCAGTTAGCTAGACACATCTATCTCGCTTCCCGTAATCCCATGGACTCAGCGAAGCATAAAAGTAAAAACCATACCCGACTCATAAACTTCCCTGGTGACAAGGGTGGTTTAACCAAAACTAGTAAACTCCTATAAAAGGGTTTCCCATCATGTTTGACTCAGTACCCACACTTTTCGCAAACAAAACAATTTTTCCAAAACATAGGATTAATATGGTCAAGGGGCACTTGCCTTATTCTGGCTGTTCCGGTTGCTCAAAATCTTGTTGTTGTAGCCCGTCGTAGGTAGCTCTCTGAGCTTGTCCTTCTATACATGATCACGCACATGCAAGATTTACAACAACCAATATCATACATAGACTTTAACTAGATGCGATGATGCATATGCATGCTATCCTATGATCAGTTTCTATTAGATCATTTTGTTCGTGTTCTTGCATGGTTTGCATGGGTTTTACGATGAACAGAGGTGTTTGGATCAAATGTGGACATGGCGATGATCTTGACTCTAGATCAAACCGATTAACACGTGATCTGTCCACGAAAAAGCTTTTGTTCGAAAGGAATCAAAGAACAGATGCAAAGAAAACGCGATGATGTTGTAAGGTAGTATTGGAGACCTACCTTACGTTCTTTTTGGTCTCGGGGTCCTTCTCCTAGCAAGACAGATCGTTGGGGCTCTCTTCCGGCGATCTCCCTCGACTGAACTCCGGCGAAGGGTTTTACTCGGCGAGCTGGGGCTAGGGCTCTAAGTCGTCGGCTCAGGAGTTAAAAAGAAGTTTGTGGTTTCGGCCAAAGGTTCTGGGTTCTATTTATAATCGGGAGGAGAAGAGCCCTAATTTGATTGTATTTCGAATAAGAGTCCTATTACAATTGTCATTGAATCTTAACAACTTATCTTTAGTTGATTTGGTGCGGTAACATTGTGGAATTCATGTTGGTTTTCTCCCGTACCAGTATTCCTACGCGTACAGAAGCAAAAATCGCTCCAGAACTCGTTACCTCCGCGGTGATGAGCTTCGGAAGCTCCACGTGTCCATCGGGGGCCTGGTCTCCCCTTTCCGCAAAGACGAGCACCGGTTGTGCCGCGTGTCAGGCGGACGAGACCTCCCTCTTCTTCAGAGGTGAGCTCCACGTGCGCCACGTGTTTGGTGGGTCGGGACCTCCCCTCTCAACAGAGGCGAGCTCCGCGAACGCCACGTGTCAGTTTCCGGACCTCCCTTCTCTTCGGAGGTGAGCTCCGATATTGCCACGTGTTTTAGCTGCTCCAGACTTCCTTTCTCCTCAGAGACAGGCTCCGAGGTTGACACGTGTCCAATAGTGACGGACCTCCCGGAGGTGAGCTCCGAGAGCGACACGTGTCCCGCGCGTCTGGTCCTCTCTTTTCCGTGGTGACTAGCTCCGCAGTCTACACGTGTCCTTCGGGACTGGGATCGCTCCTCTGCAGAGGCTAGCTCTGGGGGCAACACGTGTCCCACGGGGTTGGACCCCTCCCCCTTTGCGGAGATGAGCCCCGAGCCTTCCACGTATCCAGTTTAGCGGCGGGAGTTGTCTTCGGCGCTCTCTGTGAACTGGATTTAGCTCTGTCGAAGTGTGTAGCCGACACTTCCCCCGGTCCTGCTCTGGGCAGCCCGCGGAGGTTCTTTTTCGGAGGGGCTAGTCACTCACGGAGAGCTCACGCGTTAGGGACGATGGAGGGAGAAGCTTGACACAGGGATTTTTACGTGGTTCAGGACGCCGGAGCGTAATACCCTACGTCCACGGTGAGCTGAGTTGCTCGTTGTATTGCTTGTTGCTCAGAACCGGAGTCCTGAGCTTGAGAGAGTAAGATATCGAATGGTTAAAGTGCGAACCCTTGCTAACATTGCCTGCACGGGCCTTTTATAGCCCAAGGCTCGGGTGGTTTACGAGGTGAGCCCGGGACCCGACAGGTGGTCCGGAGATTGCCTGCCATCTACCGTATCCGCAGTTACGCCGGTAGTTGTCTCTGGCGAGGGCTTCAGAGTCTTCGTTCTGCGCCCTACCCATGCCGCAAGCTAGTCGTCGTGGTTGGCAGGGGCGGCAGGGGATGTCTTGTCGCTGTGTTTATTGGCGGGCAGGCTCTGACGCGGCGCGCCAGTCTGTGATGTGACTGGGCACAACGGCACCTCATAGATGCGTTGTCGGTACCCTCGATATGGGGTACCCCCGCGCACAGGGGAAAATGCCTAAGGATCTCGCCCTTCTCCACAGGGAGAGCTCCGAAGGCGCCACGTGTCCAGCGGGGCCGGACCTCCCTATCCTCAGAGGAGAGCTCCGGGCCCGCCACGTGGCCATCAGCAGCCAGACCTCCCCCCTCCGCGGGGAGAGCTCCGAAGGCGCCACGTGTCCCACGGGGCCGGACCTCCCTCTCCTCAGAGGAGAGCTTCGGGCCTGCCACGTGGCCGATAGAGGCCGCCCCCCCCCCTCCGCGGGGAGAGGTCCGAAGGCTCCACGTGTCCCGCGGGGCCGGACCTCCCTCTCCTCAGAGGAGAGCTCCGGGCCCGCCATGTGGCTAGCAGGACGGTGCTGCCTGCCCCGCGCGGTAGGCAGCAGGCGTAAAGACGCACCATACCTTGCCCGTACAAGGTATTCAAGGCCCGCGCCTTCCCAAGACGCGAAGACGCAGAGCACGCCTCTGTCAGGTGCCGTTGCGCCCAGTCGCATCGCAGACTAGCGCGCCATGTCAGAACCTGCCCGCCAATAAACAGAGCGACAAGACATCCCCTACCGCCCCTGCTGCATCAACCACTGCGACTAGCTTGCGACATGGGCAAGGCGGCAGAACGAAGACTCGGAAGCCTTCGCTAGAGACAACTACCGACATAACTGCAGATACGATAGTCGGCGGGCAATCTCCCCGGGACCACCTGTCGGGTCCCGGGCCCCCCTTGTAAGCCGCTCGAGCCTTGGACTATAAAAGGCTCGAGTAGGCAACGTTAGCAAGGGTTCAAACTCTGTGAACTCGCATCCTAGGCATTACTCACCCTCAAGCTCAGGACTCCGGTTCTGAGCAACAAGCAATACAGCGAGCACCTCCGCTCATCGTGGACATAGGGTTTTACGCTCCGACGGCCTGAACCACGTAAAACTCGCCGTGTCAAGATTCTCCCTCACTCGTCCCTGACGCTTAAGCTCTCCGTAAGCGACTAGCCCCTCTGAAAAAGAACCTCCGCGGGCTGCCCAGAGCAGGTCCGGGGGAAGTGTCGACCACACACTTCGACATTTGGCGCGCCAGGAAGGGGTCTTTTCCCTTGCGCGACGAGCTTCTGTCGACGACGATGACGAAGCTTCCTTCAGCTGCAAGCTCTCCTCCCCCGCGTTCACGACGAACCGTGACTAGCGGGGAATACGTGTCGACACACTCAGGACGGAGTGTGTCGGCACAAGCTGGAAGCCAGCAGCCGACTCCAGCAATGCAGGCTCCAGCTAGCGTGAGATCTTCTGCAGCGCTGAGCGTTGCCCACGGGGGCGCGCTAGCTGCAGCAAGAGCGCTACTGCGCAATCCACCTGCTGGGGACGCGCCTCAGGCAGCGACCCAGTAGTGGATTCGCGAAGTAGACCGTCTGGTCGTCGCCGCCGCAGACCCTCGACTTCGGCGGGGACGATGCCCCGGCCAACCGGCTGTGTCGCTGACGCGCACGCCAATGGTTGACGGGCAGACGGCGGACTCCAGCTCCACCAGGCTCCCATCGACGGACCTGAGGACAGAGCTGGAATGATGCCACTTGGGCCAAGATGCCCGAGTGTTCCTCGAGCGACGACGAGAAAGGCGTCGCAACCAAGAGGCTGGCGACAGCATGACGTCAGCCTCGACCCTGCCTGAGGCGTAGACCTTCGCCACGTGATCTCTGCCCCAGGCATACGCCACAGCCATATGCCCTGCAAACGGCGCCCCCAGTCTATGGCGCAGCCTTGCCCATACCGGGGTACACAGTGCCAGCAGCGAACCAAGCGTTCGTGGCACCAACGCCTGCAGCAACAGGAGCAGGATGTGCGGCCCTGGCGCCCCACCTTTGCTTCGCGAGGTGGCCGCGCAAGTTTCGGCCGCACCTGCCCGAGAAGTACGACGGCAGCGTCAACCCGGCGGAGTTCCTCCAGATCTACTCCACCGCCGTCCTTGCTAAAGGAGGGGACGAGACCGTCATGGCCGACTACTTCCCCGTCGCCTTGACCGTCCCAGCCCGGTCTTGGCTCATGAACCCCCCCAGGGTTCCATAACCTCCTGAGGAGAGCTCTGCCGGCAGTTCACCGCCAACTTCGGCAGTTCCTACACCCGGCCTGGCACGGAGCTTGACCTCCACGCCATCCAGCAACAACCTGGGGAATCACTGCACTCCTTCATCCAGCGGTTCTCCCAGGTACAGAACACCATCCCACATATCCAAAATGCTTCTGTGGTGGTGGCGTTCCGGCAAGGCGTCCGGGACAAGAAGATGCTTGAGAAGCTCGCGACCAGAGAGGTCCGCGACGTCTCAGAGCTCTTTAGCCTGGCGGACAAGTGCGCCAGAGCAGCAGAAGGGCGGAGTTGGCACTCCCTGCCAGCCTCCGAGTTAGGAGGACAGCCAGGATCTGGCGCTGCTTCCTATGGAGGCAGCAAGAAGACCAAGAACCGGGGCGGTGACAAGATGAAGTCACCGGTCGCGGCTCCCGTTGCCGCAGCAGTGGCGCCCAGTGGAGCTCGGGGGCCGCGCCCCGACAAAAGGCAGTGATAGTCACCAGCCCCAGATGGTGACCAAGGCGAGCTATGCTCCGTGCATGGCACTAGCAATCATACTGCTGCCGAGCGCTGGGACATCCAGAGGCTCGCAGAGCGCTTCCGCAAAGGGAGGCAACTAAAAGCTGATGCTCCGCCCCTCCCTCAAAGGGAGGGCAAGCAGAAGGTCGACACCTCAGTCAGCGTCGGCCACCAGGTGGGGTTTCAGGAGCCTCAGCGCGTCATAAAGACGGTGCACAATGGTGAGGACTCCAGCTCCGGTGGTGACAAGCCGGGGCAGTAGCCAACTACAGCCGCCCCGGAAAGTCCGTGGAGACCGCACTGCTGCGATATCAACCTTGGAGAAGCTCCAAGTAGTTGCAGCAGCCCAAGCACCAGCCCCGACGGTGCAGAACCGGGCCAGCTCCACCCGAGTGCACATCTCTGTGCCTCGGCCGTGCCTCCTGGGGGCCGCCTAGGGTCTCCTAACCTCTTGAAGGCCTTAGCCAGAAGGGGAAAGACTCCTTGGGTCTCCCAAGAAGAGTCCGGGTCCTCCTACCCCTTGAAGGCCTTAGCTAGAAGGGGAGGATACCCCGGGGCTCCCAGGAGAAGCCGCGCAGGATCCGCTCCAGCGTGAAGATGACGACCTCGTCGACGAGGCCCGACTGCAGGTGACACCCCACAACGCACGGTCTCGGCTAGTGCTCTAGCACTACCGCCAAAGGACCAAGTGCGTCAGGGACCTGCAAGAAGGCATCCTGGTGCCGCGGCACACACTTTCCCGCGAAGGACCTATAAACTCTCCCTCAGCCGGGAAGGTCCCTTTCGAGTCACGAAAGTTGCCGTCCCACGTACACATGCCTTTCAACCAAGGATGGGATCCGTTCCCTAACCCTTAGCATGGAACGACACTGTAAGTCCTACCTCCTGAGCGTTAGTAGAACAGGGTCATACCATTCTGTAATAAATCCCATAGAGTCTAGGAACAACGCTCGAAGCAGCTAAGTCTCAGGGGACGGTCCAGGACTACGTCCAGCTTGGCCTGGTTCCGACCCTAAGCGCGTAGAGTCTTGCTTCCCTTCTTAATGAGGCGGGTCATTGCCTCCATGTACAACCTGACTTCCCCCTATGGGCATTTACACAGAAACCTGTTCTACTTCGCTCTCTCTCATGTGCTCATTTAAATTACGCATTAGTTTTTATGACCACACTTTCTATGTATGCTCACCGTACACTTAGCTCCCCTTTTCCCGCGCTCATCCATAGTCGGCATTTGCTATCCTACCGAAGGCAGTTGCACTTGAGGCACCTGCTGATGGCCAGGGGGCCTCTCGGGCCTCCCCCAGTCAGGTGTTGCAGTGCCAGTTGGTCACCTCCAGGAAAGGCCTGCGTCGTGCATGGGGAGTTTAGGGTGCGTATCCCGCTTAGCCGGCTCTGTACCCAAAGCATGCGCACCGTGCCCTCCGGAGGTCCAGGGGAGTACAACCGCTTTGCCTGGTTCCGTACCCAAAGCCTGTGCACTTTGCTTCCCTGGCGCACAGTCCGGTACTAGGGGCCGGACGGTCGTACCCGGACCTTGGAGGGAGCCGGAGCCCCGGTGCCTCGCGCACAGAATTGGCCAAGCCCCGTATACCAGACTAGGACCGTAAGCCGAATAAGACTAAGAGATGGGGAGGGGAGGACCCCCAGAGGAGAATTACGTTTCCCTTAGTTGTGTGCAGGACCCTTCGGCCTTGGCTCCCCGCAGGAGTATGGTAGGAGTACCCAAGCAATTGGCCACACCTACCAGGGGGCCGCTACAGACCGCGCAAGACCGAGAGATCCGGACCCCCTCCCCCTCACGTACCCGGCGGGGTCGGAGCCCCCCTGCTCAGCGGGTAGCTCCGGACCCGCCACGTGGCCGGCAGAGCTGGGTCTCGCCCCGTCCTCAGGGGTGAGCTCCGGAGGCTCCACGTGTCTCACGGGGCCGGGCCTCCCTCCCCTCAGAGGGGAGCTTCGGGCCCGCCACGTGGCCGGCAGATCCGGACCTCCCCATCCTCATGGGGCGAGCTCCGGAGACCTCCGGGGTCCTTAATACAATAAGGACCCAGGGAAGGTGTCTGTGCAGAGCTTCGAGATTGGTGAAGGTCTCTGAGTACCTTGCGGAGCTAAGGGCTCGGCCAGGCGCAACCAAGAAGAAGATAGGCATAACAGGCACAAAAGGTCACAAGAGTCTATTTATTCATGACTCCATGAGCTGGACTACAAACTCGAAAAAAATAATAATAAAGAGAAGAGTCCTAGGGTTCCCCTGGCGCATTAAGAACCTGGAAGCTACAAGAGCGGCCACGTCCCCGACTTCAGCCCTGGCGGCGTTCTCCCGCTCTGCGACTCGAGCGCGGGGATCACCTCGGCCCCCACCAGCGCAAGGGCCGCTGTCATCAAGGGCCGCTAGAGCCCGCCGTCGCCGCCGAGAGCTGCCCCGCAGTTGCTCGAACTGACGGAGCAGGGGATACTTCTGAAGCCCCCTCCGCCGCTTCAGCAGTTTCCTTGGAGACTCCACCGCTTTGAGGAGAGGGAGGTCCGGCCCCGCTGGACACGTGGAGCCTTCGGAGCTCTCCCCGCGGAGGGGGGAGGTCCGGCTCAGTTGGCCACGTGGCGGGCCCGGAGCTCTCCTATGAGGAGAGGGAGGTCGGCCCCGCTGGACACATGGTGCCTTCGGAGCTCTCCCTGCGGAGAAGGGCGAGGTCCTTAGGCAGTTTCCCTTGTGCGCGGGGGTACCCCATATTAAGGGTATTGACAGTGGCCCTCGGGCCCATCTCGGGGGAGATAGCGAGCCCGAGGTGGGGCCTCCGTCTCTTCTACTCCGCGCACCTTCTCGAAGACCTGCATTGACCGTTGCCGGAGCACGAACAGTCGCGGGATTGTGGGAGCGTGTGCCCCACTTGATGGCTGCTTTTACTGCGGCGGTCCCAAGGCTGCCACTTCTGCACGTCGCAGCGCCCTTACGGGAACCGCCGAAGTGTCTCGCCGGCTCGTCTCCTTGGGAGACTGACTTCTTGGCCCACCGCTTCAGCTAGACGGCTTGGGTCCTCTTGTCATCGACGCTTGGTCTCGGAGCTGAAGCGGTTGTCCAATCGGCGTATTCGAAGAGTTTTGAATCGCTTTAACCGCGCCTGGGAAGTTTAAAAGGGGATCTTACCCGCATCGCAGCTTCCCTTCGTACTTCTTAGCGCTTGCATCTTCCTTGAGCTCTTGCGTCCTTGTCTTCTCTGTTCTTGAGCTTTCTTCTGCCATAGCTTCCAACTTGCCTCCGCCGCGTCTCGCTCGGTCGGCCGAGCTCGGGTCAGTGCGCAGGCTGCTGGGCTGGCACGCGGAGGAGCAGAAGCGCTGGCTCCGGCAGGGATCTCTCCCCCTGCTCCTGGAGAAGGGGGAAATAGTCTTCTTCACCGCCTACGCCATGGCGGGGTTCGTCCCGCCAATTTCTTCCTTCTTCGTGACGCTGTTGGAGACGTACGGTCTCCAGCTCCATCACCTCTCCCCCAACTCCTTCGCGATGGCCGCAGTCTTCGTGCACTTCTACGAGATGTTCATGGGGGTGCACACTTCGGTGACGCTCTTCCGCTACTTCTTCGTGTTGCGGACGACCGGTCGCAGCTCGATGAATCAGCTGGGAGGGTACTACTTCCAGCATCGCTGCAAGGATCCGAAGGCCTCTGGGTACCTTCTACCTTTCGGTGCGTCGAGGTGGGAAAACTGGAGGGAGAACTGGGTGATCGTGCAGACCGACGAGCATGATCGCCTGCAGCTGCCAACTGTCGGCCCAACCACCGAGCGTTGTTTCTGGGAGGAGATCCCGGAGCTGGAGCCGGAGTACGCACCGGTCTTGGAGCGGATCCGGTTCCTAGCCAACGAGGGGCTGACGTCCCTGATGGTGCTGATAGATTTCCTGTCGCGCCGTATTGCGCCCTTGCAGTAACACAACCACCCGGCGTGGTACTACACCGGCGAGCTCGACTGCACCAGGCTGGAGAGGGGTCTCGGCTCTGACCCATCTGATGAGGTGCTATACGACATGGTGCCCAAGGTGAGCAGCGACCTCGTCACTGGCGGCGACCTCACCTTCCCGGCCTCTGGCACTCCTCTCTTCTTGGAGCCGCAGAGGAGGGCGGAGTTGCTGCGGAAGATGCCGAACCTTGACGACATCGGGATTGCTGTTCGTCAGGTTGGGGATGCCCTCCGGGGGATCTCGATTCCCGGGGTCGAGCGTTCCAGGGCGGAGCGCGAGGCGTCTACCGCTGCCCAACCCGTACCGAGGGTCGACGGAGCTCAGACCGTCGGCAAGGGGAAGGGAAAGGAGCCGGCCCCCGGGCAGCCAGAGAAGAAACGTGCCCGGTCCCCTCCGAGGGTGTCGTTTGCGCCAAGCCAGGGGGCCGGGGTACCCTTGCGCCCATCTCCCGGAGGTGCTGGTTCATCGGGTGGCGACCCAAAGAGACCTCGGTCTCCAGCTCCGGCGGGTCTCTTCTCGGACAGCGGCGGTCCGAGGAGCCCCAAGCGTCCCGCCTCCCTTCTTCAGGCGGGGGAGCTTCAAGGAGGGACGTCGGTGGGGCGATGCTCGGGGGTGAGCCGAGGGCTCAGGCACCACAGCCAGCGAGCGTCCTGGCTGCAGGCTCGGCCAGCAGCGGCGTCGGAAGGGGCAGCTCTGGGACTCATCCGGGGGCGCAGGTGCCCCGGGCCTCAGGGGTCGGATCGGCGAGCAGCACTAGGGGCGCCACTGACGGGGGGCCCTACTGCTCTGCCTCCTACTCCGCCAGTCCGGGTGCCTGCGGCGCAGGCGCAGGCGCCGACGACAGGTTCTGGTGGTTCTGTCCCAGCTCGGAGGCCGGGGCTTCAAGCCCGTTGGAGCGCTCACGTCCCCCGGTAAGTGTTGCTCTTTCCGGCTTTTAGAAGTGGTGTTCCTCTCTCCTTTCTTAGCCTGAGAGCTTCTTATGTCGGTAGGGACTCACCGGCTGCCGGGGGCGAATCTGTTCCCCGGCCATCTCCGGCCAGCGGGGGCTCTGCTCCGCAGCGTCCGGGAGCTGCGGCGGCTCCGACGACCCCCAAGTTGGCGGGAGCTTCTTCTGTGCCGGCGGGACCATCCCCCGTGGTGGCAGCGGTAGCACCCGCTCGTCCTCCTTCGCCAACTCAGAAGTCCGGTGCTGGGGCTGGAAGGGCAGCTGTCGGTGCAGCTGCTAGCCCCCTGGCTTCCCCAAATCGGAGCCTCGCCTCAGTTGCCGAGGCACCGACACCTCCACCGGTCGTGGCTCCTACGGGGGAGGTCAGGGGCGCGGCTCCTGCTTTCGCCGCCCCGCTGCCCCTAGCGGATGCCTTGGGGCTTGCCCATGCTGGCGTCCGGCAGGTCCAGGCCGCCTTTGAGCAGGAGCGGGAGGCGCTGGCTGGAGAGAGAGAGTGCCTCCTTAGCTGGGAGCATCTCCTGAAGCAGCGGACCCAGGAGGCTAAGGCAGAGCTCGACTCGAGGCAGTCGAGGCTTGATGCCATGGAGGCGCTGCTAAATGCTCAGAAGAGGGCCATCGACCGCCTGGGCTCGGAGACCCGGCGGTTCTGCCAGGAGACCCGCGAAGCTCGCGCCAGGGCTGAAGCGCGTTCTACTGCCGTGGAGGAGCTGCGGCTGCAGGTAGCTCGCCGCGAGTGCGCCGTCGCGGATCGAGAGCGTGCCGTGGCGGCCGAGGAGAAGAAGGTCGCCGCACGGCTCGAGGCCAGCAAGGGCAAGCTGAGGGCTCAAGCCGAGGAGCTGGGGCTCCGCGAGTCAGCTGTTGCTGTGGGAGGAGCAGACCTCCCGGGAGCGCCAGGCGGCGCCGGATAGTGAGCTAGCGGCCCGCCAAGAGGTGGAGAAGCTCCAGGCTTCGCGGTCTGTCGAGGCCCGAGCGGTCTGGAGCTTTATCGCTGAGGCGGGGTCCACCCTGGTTCCTCTCGGTTTTTGCCCGGTGCGGACGGAGGCCCCAGCACAGGAGGTGCTTGAGGTAATCCCGACGCTTGAGTCCATCGGCGCCAAGCTGGGCAGGCTCGAGGCAGTGATCGCCGATGAGCTTGAGGCGGAGGGACGAGGCCTGGCGAAGGAGGTCGCCACGCACGTGCTGGCGTGCTTCCGGAGTCAAGACCCTTCCTTCTCTCTGGAGCCGGTGAGACTAGGCCCCGTCGTCGAGCGAGAGGAAGCTGCCAGGGCCGAGGTCAGGGACATGGCCGCCCTTGTGGCCTCTAGGTTCCAGCGGGAGTCCGGGGACTCTTAGGCAGTCGCTCTTGTGGCCAGGAGGCCCTGTATCTCTTTTTTTTTGCTTTTATTGAGTCTGTAATCCAGCTCATGGAGCTTTGAATGAATGAACAAGCTCTTTTGTTTTTTGCGTTCGTGCTTATCTTCTTCTTGGCTTGGCCTGGCCGAGTCCTTATCTCAGCAAGGATCTCGGAGGTCTTCACCAATCTTGAAGTCTTGCACAGACACCTTCCTTGGGTCCTTGTGTTAAGGGTCCAAGGGGTCTCCGAAGCTCGCCCCGTGAGAACGGGGAGGTCCAGATCTGCCGGCCACGTGGCAGGCCCGGAGTTCTCCTCTGAGAAGATGAAGGCCCGACCCTGCGGGACACGTGGAGCCTTCAGAGCTCACCCCTGCGGAGGGGGCGAGGCCCGGCTCTGTTGGCCACGTGGCGGGCCCCGAGCTACCCTCTGAGGAGAGGGGAGCTCCGGCTCCGCCGGACACGTGGGGCCTTTGGAGCCCGCCCCTGTGGAGGGGGCGAGATCCGGATCCTGTGGTCTTGCGTTGGAGCTCCGGTCCTTCCTTGCGCGGTCCTCGTAGTGGCCCCCTGGTCGGTGTGGCCAATGGATTGTCTATACCTACCATACTCCTGCAGGTGAGCTAAGGCTGGGAGGTCCTGCACACAAGTAAGGGAAGCGTAATTCTCCTTGGAGCTCTCCCTTCCCTATCTCATAGTCTTATTTGGCTTACGATCCTGATCCGGTATATGGGGCTTGGGCAATTCAGTGCGGCCGGTGCTGGTGGTCCGGCTCCCTCCGAGGTCAGGGCACGACTGTCCGGCCCTTAGTACTGGACCAACTGGCATCGCAACACCTGACTGGGGGAGGCCCGAGAGGCCCCCTGGCCATTGGCAGGTACCTCAAGCACGACCGTCTTCGGTAGGATAGCAAATGCCGACTAGGGATGAGAATGGGAAAAAAGAGCTGAGTGTATGGTGAGCATACACAGAAAGTACGGTCATAAAAATTAATAAGTAATTAAATGAGCACAAGGACAAGAGCAAAGCAGGATAGGTTTCTTTCCATATAAATATCCATAGGAGGAAGGTAGGCTAAACATGGAGGCAACGACCCGCCCCATTAAGAAGGGAAGCAAGACTCTATGCGCTTAGGGTCAGAACCAGGCCAAGCTGAACGTAGTCCTGGACCATCCCCTGAGGCTTAGCTGCTCCGAGCACTATTCCTGGACTCTATGGAATCTATTACAGAAAGAAAAAGGTATTGTCCTACTATTGCTCTAGGGATAGAACTTACGGAGGTGTTCTATGTTCCAAGGGTTCGGGAGCAGATCCCCATCCTCGATGGAAAGGCGTACGCACCCGGGGCGGCAAACTTTTGTGACTCGGAAGGGACCTTCCCAGCTGGGGGAGAGTTTGTCGGTCCCTTCACGAGAAAGTATGCGTCGTAGCACCAGGTCGCCTTCTTGCAGCTCCCGGACACGCACGGACCTTTGGTGGTAGCGCCGGAGCGTTGGCCGGTATCGTGTGTTGCGGAGCGCTGCGTGTAATCGAGCCTCGTCGACGAGGTCGATGTATTCACGCCGGAGGTTGTCTTGCGTGGCTTCGTCGTAAGCTCGGACACGGAGAGACCCCATGGTGATCTCTGGGAGTAGCACAACTTCGGCCCCGTATACCATGAAGAAGGGTGTCTCTCCGGTGCCCAGCTTTGGGATGTCCAGTTAGCCCACAGTGTGCTTGGAAGCTCGTCCACCCACTTGGTGCCATGCTTCTTCAAGCCAACATAGGTGCGAGTCTTGAGGCCCCAAAGAATCTCGGCGTTGGCCCTATCGACTTGCCCATTGCTCTTTGGGTGAGCAACGGAGGCATAGCACACCTGGATGCCGAGGTCTTCGCAGTAGTCTTAGAATGTTGCGCTGGTGAACTGGGTCCCGTTGTCAGTGATGATTCTGTTCGTGACCTCGAACCGGCAGACGATCGACTTGATGAACTTTACTGCGGATTGCTTGTTGATGGTGACGACGGGTGTAGATTCCGTCCACTTGGTGAACTTGTCGATGGCGACATAGAGGTACCGGAATCCCCTGACGGCTTTGGGGAATGGTCCCAGGATGTCCAACCCCCATACGGCGAACGGCCACGAGGGCGGGATCATCTGAACCGCCTGAGCCAGTGTGCGGATCTGCTTGGCGTGGAACTGGCACGCCTTGCAGCTCTTGACCAGCTTGACGGCATACTGGAGTGCTGTCGGCCAGTAGAAGCCATGCCGGAAGGCTTTACCGACGAGCGTGCGTGAGGAAGAGTGATTCCCACATTTGCCTCCATGGATCTCAGCGAGCAAGTCGCAGCCTTCCCCCTGGGTTATGCACCGCAATAGGACGTGGTTGGCGCCACGCCGGTAGAGATCCCCTTCTACCAGCGCGTACCCATGCGCACGATCCGTTCAGCGGATACACGTTCATCAGGGAGGATGTTGTCTTTCAAGTAGTCCTAGATCTCCGTGATCCATGCGTCGGGTCTGACTTGAGCTTCTGGATCTTGAGCGCTTTGTTGCACGGAGTCCCCAGTGACGCTTACGATCCTTGGCAACGTTCATGGCTGCAGGGCCACCGGGACCGCCAGCTTCGAGGTGCTGGTCTAGCCCCCTTCGCCCGGCTCGGCAGGTCGGGCTGTGGACCGCAGCAACGTCCTCTCGAGGACTCCTTCGGGCACAGGAGCTCCGGTGAAGGCCTTCGTTGAGAGGTCGTCGGCCACGGCATTGCCAGCGCGCGGTACATGGTGCAGGTCCAAGGAGAGAAAGTCTTTCTCCACCATCTGCATGTGAAGCAGATAAGCAACTAGCTGTGGGTCATTGCAGGAGCATTCACCCTTAACTTGCTTGATGACTAGCTGGGAGTCGCCCTGTGCCAACAACTGGCGAGCGCCCAGAGACAGGGCTGTCTTTAGGCCAAAGATGAGCGCTTCATACTCTGCCATGTTGTTGGTCGTCTTGAAATTGAGACGCACCATGTACCCAAACTGCTCCCCCGATGGCATGAGAAGCAGTGCGCCAGCACCGGCCCCCTGCTTTCGCGAGGAGCCGTCGAAGAAGAGCGTCCAGTGAGGCCCGGTGAAGACCGGAGCTCGGGGCTTTGGTTCACCGTCTTCGTGCCCCCCTGGGTTAGTCTTCGTTGGCGTCCACTTCGCCACGAAGTCAGCTAGTGCTTGGCTCTTGACTGCATGGTGAGGAAGGAAGTCCAGCTCAAACTCCGCCAATTCCGCTGCCCACTTAACGACATTGCCGGCCGCGTTGGGGCTGTGCAGGATTGCCTTCAGCAGGTAGGAGCTGACCACCGAGATCCGGTGGGCTTGAAAGTAGTGGTGGAGCTTCCTGGATGCCACGAGTACTGTATACAGCAGCTTGTGGACCTCCAGGTACCTTTTCTTGGCGTCGTGGAGGACTTCACTGATGTAGTAGACATGCCTCTGGATGGTCCGGACCTTCCCCCGTGGGCCTGAGATGTCCTCATCCATTTGCTCAGGCCGACAGGATGTAGACGTGTCCGGGGGAGCCTCCAGGAGCTGGGACTCGAAGGCTCCTAGTCCGTCTCGGACCTCCAGGAGATCCTGCTGGTTTTCTGGGTGGTCATCTTGGACCCTCGGGAGGACGTCTTGTCCTCCTGTGAGGTTCCTTTGGGTCTCCGGGGGGTTATCCTGGAGCTCTGGGAGGCCCCGTTGGACCTCCGGGAGGTTGTCTTGGAGCTCCGGGAGGTCCCGTTGGAGCTCCGGGAGGTCCCGTTGGGCCTCCGGGAGGCCGTCTTGGAGGTCCGGAAGGTCGTCTTGGACCTCCAGGGTCTCCTGGTGCTTGTCTTCTGCTACCGGAGCAGGCTGCGGTGACGAGGGGTCCGACCGTTCTGCGACGAGGACCATGCTCACCACCCCAGTTGTTGCCGCGATGTAGAGAAGCAAATGCTCTTCGGGCTCGGGGGCTACCATGATGGGTAGGGTCGTCAGGAGCTGCTTCAACTCCTGGAAAGCTTCTTTTGCTTCGTTGGTCCAAGCAAATGGACCGGATTTGCGCAGGAGCTTAAAGAAGGGAAGCGCTCGCTCTGCTAGCCTCGGTATGAACCGACTCAGTGCGGCTAGGCATCCCGTGAGTTTCTAGACATCTTTGATGCGGGCGGGGGGCCGCATCAGGTCGATGGCCTTGATCTTCTCTGGGTTGGCCTCAATTCCTCGGTGTGAGACCAGGAATCCTAGGAGCTTCCCAGAGGATACACCGAACACACACTTGTCGGGGTTCAGCTTAGTGCGCGTGGAGCGCAGTTTTTCAAAGACTAGGGCTAGGTTATCTAACAAGGATGAACTTTGCCTGACCTTGACAACGATGTCATCGACATACACCTCGACTAAGTCTCTTATTAGCTCTCCAAAGGTTTTGTGCATTGCACGTACAAAGGTGGGGAGAGCATTCTTTAAGCCATAAGGCATAGAGACATAACAATACAGGCCATCTACTGTGATGAAGGAAGTGTGCTCTTCATCTTCTCTAGACATAGGGATCTGATGAAAACCCGAGTAGGCGTCTAGGAAGCATAGCATATCACAGCCTGATGTCGAGTCTACTATTTGATCTATTCTAGGGAGGGGGAATGGATCTTTGGGACATGCCTTATTGAGACTGGTGTAGTCGATGCACATCTAGAGCTTCCCGCCGGCCTTCGGGACGACGACGGGGTTCGCCAACCACCGGGGGTGGTGGACTTCCCGTATGAAGCCAGCGTCCAGCAGCTTCTTGATTTCTTCTCGGATGAAGTTCCGCCGCTCGATGGACTACTTGCGAGGCTTCTGTTGGACTGGCCGGGCGTCGGGGAAGATCTTCAGATGGTGCTCGATCACCTCCCTAGGGATCCCCGGCATCTGCGACGGCTGCCATGCAGACACGTCGACGTTGTGCCGGAGGAAGGTGATGAGTGCGCCTTCCTATTTGCTGTCCAGGCCCCCGGCTACCCGGGTGGTGTGGGCAGCATCGGCGCCGACTTGGACGACCTTCAGGGGGACGTCACCCTTGTTAAGAGGTTGCATGCGGGGTGCTGAGGTAGAGGCATGGTGGCGTGCACTCGGGTGGAGCCGGCCCGGTTCTGCACTACCAGGGGCTGTGCTCGGGCTGTTGCAAGTGCTTGGAGCTTCTCCAAGGCTGACACTGCAGCAGTGCGGTCTCCACGAATCTTGAGGACGCTTGTTGGTGTAGGCATCTTCAGGACAAGGTAGCCGTAGTGGGCTACTGCCATGAATCGGTACGGGGCTGACCTGTCGATTATAGCGTTGAAGGGGAGGTCAATCTCCGCTACGTCGAACAGAATGTACTCTGTCCGATAGCTGTCCGGTGCCCCAATGGTCACCGTATGGCTGATGTTGCCGTAGGGAACAACTTGTCCTGGCCCTACCCCTGAGAACGGGCTCGATGGGGTGAGCTTGGCCATCGGGATCTGCAGCTTCTGGAAAGCTGCGCGGCTGATGAGGTTCAGCCCAGCCCCGCCATCTACCAGAACGTGGTACATCCTCACGTTGGCGATGGTGGGTGCTACCAAGAGCGGTAGTTGGCCGGCCCCAGCCATGTTCCTGGGGCAGTTGGTGGCATCGAAGCTGATGGGGGTTCCCATCCACTTGAGGTGCGGTGCGGCACTTGGGAGAGGAGCCACCGACGCTACCGCTCGGCGTAGAGTCTTAACCGCGCTTCGGGACGAGGGGTCAGCGGACCCGCCGTAGATGACGTAGAGCATCTTCTGGCGCTCGTCATCGCTGGAGCTGGAGTCCTCATGTTTCGCACCGCCTTCACGGCGCGCTGAGGCTCCTGGAACTCCACCTGGTGGTCGACGTTGTCTTGGGTGTCGACCTTCTGCTTGCCCTCCCTTTGATGGAAGGGAGGGGCGTCAGCACGCGGTTGCTTCCCCTTGCGGAAGCACTCCGCGAGCTTCTGAATCTCCCGGCACTCAGCAGCTGTATGGCTGCTGGTGTTGTGCACGGGGCACAGCTCGCCTTGGTCACCATCTGGAGCTGGTGACTGTCGCTGCCTCTTGTCGGGGTGTGGCCCCCCGAGCTCCGCTGGGTGCTGCTGCTGCAGCAACGGGAGCTGCGGTCGGTGGTTTCATGTTGCCACCGCCCCGGTTCTTGATCTTCTTGCTGCTTCCATGGGAAGCAGCGCTAGATCCGGGCTGTCCTCCTGATTCAGAGGCTGGCTGTGAGTGCCAGTTCCGCCCTTCTGCTGCCCTGGCGCACTTGTCCGCTATGCTGAAGAGTTCTGAGACGTCGCAAACTTCTCTGGTCGCGAGCTTCTCAAGCATTTTCTTGTCCCGTACACCCTGCCGGAACGCCACCACCACAGAAGCATTTTGGATGTGCGGGATGGTGTTCCATACCTGGGAGAACCGCTGGATGAAGGAGCGCGGCGTCTCTCCAGGTTGTTGCTGGATGGCGTGGAGGTCGAGCTCCGTACCAGGCCGGGTGTAGGAGCTGCCGAAGTTAGCAGAGAACTGCCGGCAGAGCTCTCCCCAAGAGGTTATGGAACCCTGGGGGAGATTCATGAGCCAAGACCGGGCCGGGCCGGTCAAGGCGACGGGAAGTAGTTGGCCATGACGGCCTCGTCCCCTCCTGCAGCAAGGATGGCGGTGGAGTAGATCTGGAGGAACTCCGCCGGGTTGACGCTGCCATCGTACTTCTCGGGCACGTGCGGCCGGAACTTGCGCGGCCACTTCACGAAGCGAAGGTGTGGCGCCAGGGCCGCACATCCTGCTCCTGTTGCTGCAGGTGTTGGTGCCGCGAACGCTTGGTTTGCTGCTGGCACTGTATACCCCGGTATGGGCAAGGCTGCGCCATAGACTGGGGGCACCATTTGCAGGGCATATGGCTGGGGCATATGCTGCGTGGCGTATGCCTGGGGCAAAGATCGGGTGGCGAACGTCTGCGGCTCAGGCTGGGTCGAGGCAGTCGACATGCTGTCGCCGGCCTCTTGGTTGCGACGTCTTTCTCGCCGTCGCTCGATGAGCACTCGGCCATCTTTGCCCAAGTGGCATCGTTCTAGTTCTGACCTCAGGTCCGCCGATGGGAGCCTGGTGGAGCGGGAATCTGCCGTCTGCCTGTCAACCGTTGGTGTGCGCGTCAGCGACACAGCCGGTTGACTAGGACGTCGTCCCCGCCGAAGTTGAGGGTTGGCGGCGGCGACGATGAGACGGTCTACGTCGCGAATCCACTGCTGGGTCGCTGACTCAGGCGCGTCCCCAGCAAGTGGATTGCGCAGTAGCGCTCGTGCTGCAGCTAGTGCGCCCCTGTGGGAAGCACTCAACGCTGCAGTGGATCTCACGCTCGCTGGAGCCTACGCTGCCGTAGTCGGCTGCTGGCTCCCAGCTTGCGCCGACACACTCCGTCCTGAGTGTGTCGAGACGTAGTCCCCGCTGGTCACCGTTCGTCGCGAACGTGGGCGGGGAGAGCTTACCGCTGAAGGAAGCTTCGACATCTTCGTCGGCAGAAGCTCGTCGCACAAGGGAAAAGCCCCCTTCCTAGCGCGCCAAATGTCGAAGTGTGTAGTCGACACTTCCCCGGGCCTGCTCTGGGCAGCCCGCGGAGGTTCTTTTTCGGAGGGGATAGTCACTCAAGGAGAGCTCACGCGTTAGGGACAATGGAGGGAGAAGCTTGACACAGGGATTTTTACGTGGTTCAGGCCGCCGGAGCGTAATACCCTACGTCCACGGTGAGCTGAGTTGCTCGTTGTATTGCTTGTTGCTCAGAACCGGAGTCCTGAGCTTGAGAGAGTAAGATGTCGAATGGCTAAAGTGCGAACCCTTGCTAACGTTGCTTGCCCGAGCCTTTTATAGCCCAAGGCTCGGGTGGCTTACAAGGTGGGCCCGGGACCCGACAGGTGGTCCCGGGGAGATTGCCTGCCATCTACCGTATCCGCAGTTACGCTGTTAGTTGTCTCTGGCGAGGACTTCAGAGTCTTCGTTCTGCCGCCCTGCCCATGCCGCAAGCTAGTCGTAGTGGTTGGCAGGGGCGGCAGGGGATGTCTTGTCGCTGCGTTTATTGGCGGGCAGGCTCTGACGCGGCGCGCCAGTCTACGATGTGACTGGACGCAACGGCACCTGACAGAGGCGTGCTCCGTGTCTCCGTGCCTTGGGAAGGCGCGGGTCTTGAATACCTTATACGGGAAAGGTATGGCGCATCTTTACTCCTGCTGCCTACCGCGCGGGGGCAGGCAGCGCTGCTCTGCTGGCCACGTGGCGGGTCCGGAGCTCTCCTCTGAGGAGAGGGAGGTCCGGCCCTGCGGGACACGTGGAGCCTTCGGAGCTCTCCCCGCGGAGGGGGGAGGTCCAGCTCTGCTGTCCATGTGGCGGGCCCAGAGCTCTCCTCTGAGGAGAGGGAGGTCCGGCCCCACTGGACACGTGGAGCCTTCGGAGCTCTCCCCGCGGAGGGGGGAGGTCCGGCTCAGTTGGCCACGTGGCGGGCCCGGAGCTCTCCTCTGAGGAGAGGGAGGTCCGGCCCCGCTGGACACATGGCGCCTTCGGAGCTCTCCCTACGGAGAAGGGCGAGGTCCTTAGACAGTTTCCCCTGTGCGCGGGGGTACCCCATATTGAGGGTATCGACAAGCTCCTTTTGGCTATCGTTTTGATATTTTCTCTGTTTCAGCTTATTTTAAAACGTTGTTCTACATGAAACATGAATACATGCAAAAACCAAAAATGAGGGTGTCACAAATCTACCCCCCCTTAAATTGAATCTCGCCCTCGAGATTCGTTAGTAGAGAATAGATGCGGGAATTCTGCCTTGATGTCTTCTTCACGCTCCCATGTGGCTTCAGCTTCAGTATGATGGCTCCATTGTACCTTATACCATCGGATCACTTTGTTCCTCGTGACCCTTTCCTTCACGTCCAAAATTTGGACGGGGTGCTCTGCGTAGGTCAGATCCTCTTGAAGTTCAAGTTTATCCATCGGTACTTGCTCTTCTGGTATCCTCAAGCACTTCTTGAGCTGAGATACATGAAATACGTCATGTACGTCGGAGAGGTGTGTTGGGAGCTCTAGTTGATAGGCTACTTCTCCTTGTTTGTCCAAAATCTTAAATGGTCCGATGTAGCGAGGTGCTAGCTTGCCTTTGATGTTGAAACATCGTTGGCCACGAATAGGCGATACCTTAAGGTATACAAAGTCTCCTACTTCAATACTCAACTTCCTTCGCCTATTGTCCGCATAGCCTTTCTGTCGTGACTGAGCAGCCTTTAAGTTCTCCCGTATCGTTTGGACTTGCTTTTTAGCTTCTTGTAGCACTTCGGGTCCAAACACTTGGTTCTCTCCGGTCTCGTTCCAAAACAGCGGCGTTCTACACCGTCTACCGTACAATGCTTCAAAAGACGACATCTTCAAGCTAGCTTGATAGCTGTTGTTATAGGAGAATTCGGCATACGGTAAACTCCTATCCCAACTATGCCCATGTTTCAAGGCGCAAGCTCTCAACATGTCCTCCAAAATTTAGTTTGTCCTTTCGTTTTGTCCGTCAGTTTTTGGGTGATAGGCGGAGCTAAAATCCAGTCGTGTACCCATAGCTTTCTGCAGTTTCCTCCAAAATCTAGAGGTAAACTGAGAACCTCGATCTGAGACTATCCTCCTTGGGACTCCATGATGGCACACGATCTGCTCCATGTAGAACTCGGCTAATTGTGCACCGTTGTACTCGGCCCTTACAGGGAGAAAATGGGCTGTTTTCGTCAATCGGTCCACGATAACCCAGATGGAGTCATAACCCGACTGAGTATGTGGCAATCCGACGATGAAATCCATACTGATGTCTTCCCACTTCCACTCGGGTACCTTCAAGTGTTGCAACAATCCAGCGGGTCTTTGATGTTCGGCCTTCACCCGTTGGCATGTGTCGCATAGGGCTACGTATTCGGCTATGTCCCTTTTCATACCATCCCACCAATAACTAGTCTTCAAGTCCTTGTACATTTTGGTACTTCCCGGGATGTATGGAATAAGGTGAATCATGTGCCTCTTTTAATATCATGTCGCGGATGTGCTTCACGTTAGGCACACAAATCCTTTTTCCTAGCCAAAGCGTACCCTTCTCATCTTCCTTGAAATCCTTCTCGATCCCTTGTCGGATCCTTTCCTTGATTTCCTTGATCTCCTCATCTGTTGCTTGGCCATTTCTTATCTCTTGCTCCAATGAAGAGTGGAGTTACATCACTTCCATCTTGTTCAAAAATCCGAGGTGTAATCGTTCGAACTCCTTGCGTAGTTCGGGTAGAAGCTCCCGAACCGTGAGTTGGCGACATGCTCCCTTCCGGCTCAATGCATCAGCTACTACATTGGCCCTTCCAGGGTGGTAGTTGATTCCAACATCGTAATCCTTGATGAGTTCCAACCATCGACGTTGCCTCAGATTCAAGTCCGTTTGTGTGAATATGTACTTGAGGCTTTTAAAGGGGCATACCCAGTGCTGAAAGCTCCCACACGTTGTGATGTCTGGGGAAGGGAATTTCTAGGCAGCCTTCCCCTTGCTTATTTTGCAAGGAGGCTGATTCGAACCCAGGACCTCCAGGACACAAGTGGAGAGACTCTACCACTGCGCCAGGCCTGCCCTTCTACTTGAGGCTTTTATGATCCGTATAGATCTCGCATCAATGGCCAAGGATATAATGTCTCCAAATCTTCAATGCATGCACTACTGCTGCTAGCTCCAAGTTATGTGTAGGATAATTAAGCTCGTGCTTCTTCAATTGTCATGAGGCATAGGCTACCACTTGTCCTTTTTGCATGAGCACACATCCGAGCCCTTGTCTGGATGCATCACAATATATGTCGAAGCTCTTGCCTACGTCCGGCAATACCAAAACTGGCGTTGTGGTTAGCCTTTTCTTGAGTTCCTCAAAACTCTCTTGGCACGCTGATGTCCACTGGAACGCTTTTCCCCTCGTTAGCAACTCCGTCATAGGTTTTGCTATCTTAGAGAAGTCCTTGATGAACCTTCGGTAGTATCCAGCCATCCCAAGAAAACTCTGAATGTCCTTCACGTTTTGCGGTTGGTTCCACTTTAGAACATCTCCCACTTTTCCAGGATCAACCGATACTCCTTCCTCGGAGATAATGTGGCCTAGAAACGATATCTCCTTTAGCCAAAATTGACACTTGTTAATCTTGGCATATGTTGAAGTGTGTAGCCGACACTTCCCCCGGGCCTGCTCTGGGCAAGCCTGCGGAGGTTCTTTTTCGGAGGGGCTAGTCACTCGCGGAGAGCTTCAGCGTTAGGGACGATTGAGGGAGAAGCTTGACATGGGGAGTTTTACATGGTTCAGGCCGCCGGAGCGTAAAACCCTACGTCCACGGTGAGCAGAGATGCTCGCTGTATTGCTTGCTGCTCAGAACCAGAGTCCTGAGCTTGAGGGTGCGAGATGTCGAATGGCTAGAGTGTGAGGGTGCATATGAGGCGAACCGAACAGAGTTCGAACCCTTGCTAACGTTGCCTACCCGAGCCTATTATAGTACAAGGCTTGAGCGGCTTACAAGGTGGGCCCGGGACCCGACAGGTGGTCCCGGGACCCGACAGGTGGTCCCGGGGAGATTGCCTGCCATCAACCGTATTTGCAGTTATGCCGGTAGTTGTCTCTGGTGAAGGCTTCCGAGTCTTCGTTCCGCCGCCCTACCCATGCCGCAAGCTAGTCGTAGTGGTTGATGATGGCAGGGGCGGCAGGGGATGTCTTGTCGCTGTGTTTATTGGTGGGCAGGCTCTGACACGGCGCGCCAGTATGCGATGTGACTGGGCGCAACGACACCTGACAGAGGCGTGCTCCGCGTCTCCGCGCCTTGGGAAGGCGCGGGCCTTGAATACCTTGTACGGGCAAGGTATGGCACGTCTTTACTTTTGTTGCCTACCGCGCGGGGGTAGGCAGCGTTGCTCTACTGGCCACGTGGCGGGCCCGGAGCTCTCCTCTGAGGAAAGGGAGGTCCGGCCCCGCGGGACACGTGGAGCCCTCGGAGCTCTCCCCCGCGGAGGGGGGAGGTCCGGCTTCTGCTGGCCACGTGGCGGGCCTGGGGCTCTCCTTTAAGGAGAGGGAGGTCTGGCCCCGCAGGACACGCGGAGCTTCCGGAGCTCTCCCGCGGAGGGGGGAGGTCCGGCTCAGTTGGCCACGGGGCGGGCCTGGAGCTCTCCTCTGAGGAGAGGGAGATCGGGCCCCGCTGGACACGTGGCGCCTTCGGAGCCCTCCCTGCGGAGAAGGGTGAGGTCCTTAGGCATTTCTCCCTGTGTGCGGGGGTAACCCGTATCGAGGGTAACGACAGTGGCCCCCGGGCCCATCTCGGGGGAGATAGCGAGCCCGAGGTGGGGCCTCCATCTCTTCCATTCCGCACACCTTCTCTAAGACCCACATTGACCATTGCCGGAGCACGAACAGTCGCGGGATCGTGGGAGCGTGTGCCCACTTGATGGTTGCTTTTACTGCGGCGGTTCCTAAGGCTGCCACTTCTACACGTCGCAGCGCTTTTTTCGGGAACCGCCAAAGCGTCTTGCTGGCTCGTCTCCTTGGGAGACTGACTTCTTGGCCCACCGCTTCAGCTGGACATCTTGGGTCCACTTGTCATCGACGCTTGGTCTTGGAGCCGAAGCGGTTGCCCAAGCGGCGTATTCGAAGAGTTTCGAATCGCTTTGAATCGCACCTAGGAAGTTTTAAAAGGGGATCTTACCCGCATCGCGGCTTCCCTTCGCACTTCCCAGCGCTTGCACCTTCCTTGAGTTCTTGCGCCTTTGTCCTCCCTGTTCTTGAGCTCTCTCCTGCCATGGCTTCCAACCCACCTCCGGAGAAGAAGCACGCTCGATCTCCTCCGACGGCGGCGTTTGCGCCGAGTCAGGGATCCAGGGCGCCTGCGCGCCTTACTTCTTGAGATGGCGCCCCGTCCGGTGGCGACCCCAAGAGGCCTCGGGCTCATCATCCCGACGAGACTCTTCTTGAGCGACGACGGGCTGAAAGTTCCCAGGCGTCGTGTCCTCCCTCCTCAGGCGGTGAAGGCCCGAGGGAAACTGCTGGCGCGTCGATGCCCAGGGGCGATGCAAGAGCTCAGGCGCCCCGGGCTTCAGGAACCGGGCCGGCGTCCAGGGGGGCTTCAGAAGCATCCCCTGCTCCGCCAGCCCGGGCGACTGCGGGGCAGCCGTCGGCGGGCTCTAGTGGACCTACCTCGGCTCGGAAGCCAAGGTTCAGAGCCCGTTGGAGTGCTCGTGTCTCTCGGTAAGCGACGCCTACCGGATTCTAGAGCCTGTGTTGTCTTCGTCTTTTCTTAACTTAGGAATTTCCCATGTTTGTAGGGACTCCCTGAGTGCCGGTAACGCTCCCGTTTCCTGGCCATCCCCGACTGATGGGGGGTCTGGGCCGCAGCGCTCGGAAGCCGAGACGGTCGCCGCAGCCCCCAAGCCAGCGCAAGTTCCTCCTGTGCCGGTCAGCCCGGCTTTTATGGCAGCGTCGACTCCTCCCAGTCGACCTTCTTCACCGGCTCAGGAGCCAGCTGTCAGTGAGGGTTCGGCGGGTCCGGCTGTCGAAGTCCCGCCTCCTGTTGCCGGAGCGGAAGGAACTGACACGGGCCTTGCAACGAACCAGGGCGTGATGGGAGCAAGCCCACCCCAGCGACGGCTTCTTCTGACCGGTGCCTTATCCCGGTTGCTAGAGCGTCGACTTCTCCTGAAGACGACGTGATGGAGGAGGTCGGGGGCGCCGCTCCGGCCTCTGCTGCCCCGCTGCCCCTAGCAGACGCCCTCGTGCTCGCCTAGACGAGCGTCCGACAGGTCTTGGCCGCTCGGTCGCGAGCGAGAGGAGCAGGTGGTTGAGTGGGATCGCCTCCTAACCTGGGGGAGCCTTTTGAGGGAGCGGACCGAGAAGGTCAAGGGGGAGCTCGACTCCAGGCGGGAGTCGCTTGATGTCATGGAGGCGCTCCTCGACCGACAGAAGCGGGTCGTCGACCGTCTGGACTCCGAGACGCGGTGGCTCCACAAGGAGGCCCTTGAGGTGCATGCCCGGGCCGAGGAGAACTTTTCTGCCCTAGAGGAGGTGCGGCAGAGGCTGGCGCGCCGTGAGCGCGTCGTTGCGGATCAAGAGCGCTTCGTGGCGACCGAGGGGGAGAAAGTCGCCGCGCGGCTGGCGGCGGGCGAGGGTGACCTGCGAGCCCGGGCTACGGAGCTAGAGACCCGGAAGGCAGACGTTGCCACGAGGGAGGAGCAGGTCTCTCGGGAGCGCCAGGCGATACTGGATCGGGAGCTGGCTGCCGACTTCCGGGCTTCAGGGTTGGAGCTGCTTGCCCAGACCCTCCACCTCCGGGAAAGCTCTCTGGCGGCCAAGGAGAAGGAATTCTCCGAGGGGAGCCACGACGCCTTGCTGGCAGCCCGCCGCGAGGTAGAGGAGTTCTTGGCCTCGTGGTCTTCCGAGGCCCGTGCGGTCTTGAGCTTCATCGACCAGGCAGGGTCCGCTCTGGTCCCCCTTGGCTTCAGCCCGGTGAAGACAGCGACCCCTGCGCTGAAGGTGGCCGAGGTGATCCCCACGCTCGAGTCAATCGGCGCCAAGCTGAGCAGGCTAGATGCGGTGGTCACCGGCGAGCTCGAGGCAGAGGGACGAGGCCTGGCCGTGGAGGTTGCCACGCACGTGTTGGCATGCTTCCGAAGCTGGGACCCTTCCTTCTCACTAGAGCCAGCGAGACAGGGCCCTGCCGCGGAGCGGGAGGAAGCCGCCAGGGCTGAAGTCGGGGACGTGGCTGCCCTTGTAGCCTCTAGGTCCCGGCGCGAGCTAGGGGAACCCTAGAACTTGTATCTCTTTTTTTTATTGAGTCTGTAGTCCAGCTCATGGAGCCTTGAATAAATAGACTCTTGTGACTTTCTGTGTCTGCGTGCTCTTGTCTTCTTCTTGGCTTGGCCTGACCGAGCCCTTAGCTCCGCAAGGTACTGAGAGGCCTTCACCAATCTTGAAGCCCTGCACAGACACCTTCCCCGGGCCCTTATTGTGTTAAGGGCCCCGGAGGTCTCCAGAACTCGCCCCGTGAGAACGGGGAGGTCCGGATCTGCCGACCACGTGGCGGGCCCGGAGCTCCCCTCTGAGGAGAGGGAGGTCCTACCCCGTGGGACACGTGGAGCCTTCGGAGCCCTCCCCGCGGAGGGGGGAGGTCCGGCTTCTGCCGGCCATGTGGCGGGCCCGAAGCTCCTCCTAAGGAGAGGGGAGCTCCGGCCCCGCTGGACACGTGGGGCCTTCGGGGCTCGTCCCTGCAGAAAGGGCGAAACCCAGATCCTCCGGTCTTGCGCTCGAGTAGTCGATAGCTCCTTGTCCCCCCCCTCCATGCGGCCCCCGTGGCTAAAACCTGGTGATCCTGCACAGAGGTAGAGAAGCGTAATTCTCCTCGGGGGGTTCTCCCCTCCCCGTCTCTTAGTCTTATTCGGCTTACGGTCCTAGTCCGGTATACGGAGCTTGGGCAATTCTGTGCGCGAGGCACCGGGGCTCCGGCTCCCTCCGAGGTCAGGGTACGACCGTCCGGCCCCTAGTACCGGACCGTATGCCTAGGAAGCAGAGTGCACAGGCTTTGGGTACGGAACCAGGCAAAGCAGCTGTACTCCCCTGGACCTCCGAAGGGCAGGGTGCACACGCTTTGGGTCGGAACTGGCTAAGCAGGCTACGCACCCTGGACCCCCCATGCACGGCGCAGGCTATTCCTGGAGGTGACCAACTGGCACCACAACACCTGACTGGGGGAGGCCCAAAAGGCCTCCTGGCCATCGGCAGGTGCCTCAAGCGCAACCGCCTTCGGTAGGATAGCAAATGCTGACTATGGATGAGAGCGGGAAAGGGGAGCTAAATGTACCATGAGCATACATAGAAAGTGCGGTAATAGAAATTAATGCGTAATTTAAATGAGCACATAAGTGAGAGCGTGGTAGAACAGGTTCCTGTGTAAATGCCCATAGGAGGAAGACAGGCTGAACATGGAGGCAACGACCCGCCCCATTAAGAAGGGAAGAAAGACTCTACGCGCTTGGGGTCGGAACCAGGCCAAGCTGGACGTAGTCCTGGACCGTCCCCTGAGGCTTAGCTGCTCCTAGCGCTCTTCCTGGAGCCTATGGGATCTATTACAGAAAGGTAAAGGCCTGTTCTACTAATGCTCAGGAAGGTAGAACTTACTGTGATGTTCCATGCTCCAAGGGTTCGGGAGCGGATCCCACCCTTGGTGGAAAGGCATATGTACCTGGGACGGCAACTTTCATGGCTCGGAAGGGACCTTCCCGGCTGGGGGAGAGTTTATAGGTCCTTCGCAGGAAAGTGTGTGCCGCGGCACCAGGTCGCCTTCTTGCAGCTCCCAGAGGCGCCTGGTCCTTTGGCGGTAGTGCCGGAGCACCAGCCGGGGCCGTGCGTTGTGGGGTGTTGTCTGCAATCGTGCCTCGTCGACGAGGTCGATATCTTCACGCGGGAGCGGGTCCTGCGCGGCTTCTCCCGGGAGCCCCGGGGTACTTTCCTCTTCTGGCTCAGGCCGTCAAGAGGTAGGAGGACCCGGACTCTTCTTGGGAGACCCAAGATGTCTTCCTCCATTGGCTCAGGCCGACAGGAGGTTGACGGATCCTGGGCGGCCCCCAGGAGGTGAGGCCTCGACGAGGTCGATATCTTCACACGGGAGCGGGGCCTGCGCGGCTTCTCCCGGGAGCCCCGGGGTACTTCCCCCTTCTGGCTTAGGCCGTCAAGAGGTAGGAGGACCCAGACTCTTCTTGGGAGACCCAAGATGTCTTCCTCCTTTGGCCCAGGCCGACAGGAGGTTGACGGATCCTGGGCAGCCCCCAGGAGGTGAGGCCGAGGCACAGGGACGTGCACTCGGGTAGAGCTGGCATGGTTCTGTACCGCCGGGGCTGGTGCTTGGGCTGCTTCCACTGCTTGGAGCTTCCCCAAGGCTGATATCACAGCAGTGCAGTCTCCACAGATCTTTCGGGGCAGTCGTAGTCGGTTACCGCCCTGGCTCGTCGTCGCTGGAGCTGGAGTCCTCACAGCTGTGTACCGTCTTTATGGCGCGCTGAGGCTCCTGAAACCCCACCTGGTGGCCGACATTGTCTGGGGCGTCAACCTTCTGCTTGCCCTCCCTTTGACGGAAGGGTGGGGCATCAGCTCGCAGCTGCCTCCCTTTGTGGAAGCGCTCTGCGAGCTTCTGAATCTCCCGGCACTCAGCAGCCGTATGGTAGCTAGTGTCGTGCACGGGACATGGCTCGCCTTGGTCACCATCTGGGGCTGGTGACTGTCGCTGCCTTTTGTCGGGGCGTGGCCCCCGAGCTCCACTGGGTGCTGCTGCTGCAGTAACGGGAGCCACGGTTGGTGGCTTCATCTTGCCACCGCCCCGGTTCTTGATCTTCTTGCCGCTTCCATGGGAAGCAGCGCAAGATCCGGGCTGTCCTCCTGACTCGGAGGCTGGCAGTGAGTGCCAGTTCCACCCTTCTGCTGCCCTGGCGCACTTGTCCGCCAGGCTGAAGAGCTCTGAGACATCGCGAACCTCTCTGGTCGCGAGCTTCTCAAGCATCTTCTTGTCCCGTACACCCTGCCGGAATGCCACCACCACAGAAGCATTTTGGATATGCGGGATGGTGTTCCGTACCTGGGAGAACCGCTGGATGAAGGAGCGCAGCGTCTCTCCAGGTTGTTGCTGGATGACGTGGAGGTCGAGCTCCGTGCCAGGCCGGGTGTAGGAGCTGCCGAAGTTAGCAGTGAACTGCCGGCAGAGCTCTCCCCAAGAGGTTATGGAACCCTGGGGGAGGTTCATGAGCCAAGACCGGGCTGGGCCGGTCAAGGCGACGGGGAAGTAGTTGGCCATGACGGCCTCGTCCCCTCCTGCAGCAAGGATGGCGGTGGAGTAGATCTGGAGGAACTCCGCCGGGTTGATACTGCCATCGTACTTCTCAGGCAGGTGCGGCCGAAACTTGCACGGCCACCTCGCGAAGCGAAGCTGTGGCGCCAGGGCCGCACATCCTACTCCTGTTGCTGCAGGCATTGGTGCCGCGAACGCTTGGTTCGCTGCTGGCACTGTGTACCCTGGTATGGGCAAGGCTGCGCCATAAACAGGGGGCACTGTTTGCAGGGCATATGGCTGGGGCATATGCTGCGTAGCGCATGCCTGGGGCAGAGATCGCGTGGCGAACGTCTGTGCTTCAGGCTGGGTTGAGGCAGTCGACATGCTGTCGCCGGCCTCCTGGTTGCGACGCCTTTCTTGTCATCGCTCAATGAACACTCAGGCATCTTTGCCCAAGTGGCATCATTCCAGTTCCGTCCTCAGGTCCGTCGATGGGAGCTTGGTGGAGCAGGAATCTGCCGTCTGCCCGTCAACCGTTGGCGTGCGCGTCAGCGACACAACCGGTTGACCGGGATGTCGTCCCCACCGAAGCCGAGGGTTTGTGGCGGCGATGACGAGACGGTCTACCTCGCGAATCCACTGTTGGGTCGCTGACTGAGGCGCGTCCCTAGCAGGTGGATTGCGCAGTAGCGCTCTTGCTGCAGCTAGCGCGCCCCTGTGGGGGACGCTCAGCGCTCCAGAGGATCTCCCGCTTACTGGAGCCTACATTGCCGGAGTCGGCTGCTGGCTTCCAGCTTGCGCTGTCATACTCCGTCCAAAGTGTGTCGAGACGTAGTCCCCACTAGTCACCGTTCGTCGTGAACGTGGGGGAGGAGAGCTTGCCGCTGAAGGAAGCTTTGTCATCTTCGTCGGCAGAAGATCATCGTGCAAGGGAAAAGCCCCTTATCTGGCGCTCCAAATGTCGAAGTGTGTAGCCGACACTTCCCCCGGGCCTGCTCTGGGCAGCCCGCGGAGGTTCTTTTTCGGAGGGGCTAGTCACTCGCGGAGAGCTTCAGCGTTAGGGACGATTGAGGGAGAAGCTTGACACGAGGAGTTTTACGTGGTTCAGGCCGCCGGAGCGTAAAACCCTACGCTGTATTGCTTGCTGCTCAGAACCGGAGTCCTGAGCTTGAGGGTGCGAGATGTCGAATGGCTAGAGTGTGAGGGTGCGTATGAGGCGAACCGAACAGAGTTCGAACCCTTGCTAACGTTGCCTACCCGAGCCTTTTATAGTCCAAGGCTCGAGCGGCTTACAAGGTGGGCCCGGGACCCGATATATGGTCCCGAGGAGATTGCCTGCCATCTACCGTATCTGCAGTTATGCCGGTAGTTATCTCTGGCGAAGGCTTCCGAGTCTTCGTTTTGCCACCCTGCCCATGCCGCAAGCTAGTCGTAGTGGTTGGTGATGGCAGGGGCGGCAGGGGATGTCTTGTCGCTGTGTTTATTGGCGGGCAGGCTCTGACACGGCGCACCAGTCTGCGATGTGACTAGGCGCAACGACACATGACAGAGGCGTGCTCCGCGTCTACGCGCCTTGGGAAGGCGCGAGCCTTGAATACCTTGTACGGGCAAGGTATGACGCGTCTTTACTCCTGCTGCCTACCGCGCGGGGGCAGGCAGCGTTGCTCTGCTGGCCACATGGCGGGCCCAGAGCTCTCCTCTGAGGAAAGGGAGGTCCGGCCCCGCGGGACACGTGGAGCCCTCGGAGCTCTCCCCGCGGAGGGGGGAGGTCCGACTTCTGCTAGCCATGTGGCGGGCCCAGAGCTCTCCTCTGAGGAGAGGGAGGTCCGGCCCCGCAGGACACACGGAGCTTCCGGAGCTCTCCCCGCGGAGGGGGGAGGTCCGGCTCAGTTGGCCACGTGGCGGGCCCGGAGCTCTCCTCTGAGGAGAGCGAGGTCCGGCCCTGCTGGACACGTGGCGCCTTCGGAGCTCTCCCTGCGGAGAAGGGCGAGGTCCTTAGGCATTTCTCCCTGTGCGCGGGGGTACCCCGTATCGAGGGTACCGACAGCATACAATTGATGCTCGCGCATTTTCTACAAGGTCAATCTTAAATGTTCTTTATGCTCCTCCTCACTTTTTGAATACACCATAATGTCGTCGATGAAAACCACGACAAACATATCCAATTACTTCATGAAAACCTTGTTCATAAGGTACATGAAGTATGCGAGTGCATTTGTTAAACCAAAAGACATGACGGTATACTCATACGAATCATACCGTGTCCGAAAGGCAGTCTTGGGATATCGAAGGGCTTAATTTTCAGCTGGAAGTATCCCGACCGAAGATCAATCTTGGAGAACACTCGGGCTCCTTTCATTTGATCGAATAGGTCTTCTATACGGGGCAGAGGGTATTTGTTCTTGATTGTCACCTCGTTGAGAGACCTATAGTCCACGCACATCCTTTGGGTCCCATCCTTCTTGTCTACGAAGAGCACGAGGGCTCCCCATGGTGACGAGCTGGGACGTATAAAACCCTTCTCCAACTGCTCCTGAATTTGCTTCTTGAGTTCCACTAGTTCATTGATGGGCATCCTATAGGGTCTCTTTGCTTTGGGTGCAGTTCCGGTACCAAATCGATGACAAACTCAATGTCCCGGTCAGGTGGCATACCTGGGAGCTCTTCCAGAAACACGTCCGAGAATTCTTGAACCACTGGAATGCTGTCCAATGTTGCTCCTTCGACGTGGTTCAAAATTGTCTTCTTGGTTGTTTGTTAGGCTGAATTAAACTCGATACGAATACCGTGCTCGTTTGTCAACTGCACGCTCCTCTCAGCACATTGGATTACTCCGTTGTGCTTGGTTAACCAATCCATCCCGAGTATTATGTCAAGCCCTTGGGAATCCAAGACAATGAGGTTGGCAAGGAAGTCTACCCTCCTTATTTTAAGGCTTACTTTCGGACATACTATATTAGTCCTCATCTCTCCACCGGGAGAATTAACTAACATAGCACATTTTAAGTGTGATATGGGTAGATTATGCTTGGCGACATACTTGGATGATATGAAGGAATGTGATGCTCCAGAATCAAATAAAATGGTGGCTGGGTTGGAATTGGCAAGGAACATACCAATTACGACGTCGTCAGCCTGTTGTGCTTCCTCAGCAGAGACATGGTTCACGTTGCCGCGAGCGTAGTACTGTTGTCCACGGTTTCCTTGATTGTCTCCTCCGTTCGATCGTGCGTTCTGCTTGGGCACGTTGCCTTGCTCTCCAGGACCTCTCCCCGGGCACTGGCTCGCGAAGTGTCATGTTTCCCCACATGCAAAGCATGGCCTGTTGCCCACGGCAGCAGGTACATTGGGGCGGGGTTTTGAACAGGAGCGCCCATGTTGGGTCGGGGCACAGGAGGCAAGGGCACACGAGGTGCTTGTGCAACGGGTCGTTGTTGTGGGGGCTGACTAGGGCGGTATGCAGGAGCGGTCGATCCATACTGTGGTGCAGATGGGGCATGTACCGAGGCCGTACGTTGCTCCCTTGTGGCTGGTATGGCATCTTCCTCTTGCCCTCTCGCTCGATCTCTCGGATCTTGCTTTCAACCACTATAGCCTTGTCAACCAGCTTCTGGAAGCTCACGTAGTCATTGTTGAGGAGCTGAACCTGGATCTCATTGTTCAACCCTCTCATGAACAGGTACTGCTTCCATTAGTCCGAGTTGACATCTTCGGGGGCGTACTGGGACAGTTGCGTGAACTTGTTGAGATACTCATTCACGCTTCTCTGTCCTTGGCGGAGACCTTCGAACTCCTGTCTCTTGAGCATCATTACACCAGCAGGGATGTAATGAGAGCGGAAACTCTCCTTGAACTCAGTCCAAGTGATCGTCTCCGGGTCGACATGAGCGTTGCATAGGGCATCCCACCAGTCAGCGGCAGCTCCCATGAGTTGGTGCGACGCAAAAAGAACCTTCTCTCGGTCATTGCACTGCACTATGGCAAGCTTCTTCTCCATGGATTTCAACCAGTCGTCGGCCTCCGTGGGGTCGTTAGCTTGAGCAAAGGTGGGTGGTCGAGTTCTCATGAACTCTCCCAGTCTGTTATGAGCTGGCGGTGGTGGCGGAACGGGGTTGTTGTTGTTGGCCTGTAACTGACCCAAGGTTTGGATCATGGTTTGCATAAGTTGATTCTGCATGGCCATCAACCGTTCCAGGTTGTTTTCACCAGCTCCGGGGTTAACAGGAACTTCATCGTGGCCATCTTCTTGGTTGCCACGGACATTCCTTCCTTGGCTTTCCTCTCACCATCTTGAGAGAGAACGAGATAGAATAGAGGTTAGAAGATTAGATGGATCCCCCTAACTATATGCATCAAGGTGGATTGGACTATATGTATTAGCCCATATGAGGATGTGAACAAGCGCCGAGGCATCTCACACCTCCTTTCTACTTATGTGTAGGTACAGACAACGCTTGAGACGTCCCACAACTCATACTCAACATACAATCACAAAAATCATCACAAGAGCTCACACAACTCCTATTCAAGGCTTTATTCAATGGGGGTCCTATATGACTTAGGGTGATGCCAATCTGTGATTCAACTACGGCTTCTCTTAGGTTTGTATCCTATATCAAGGTAGTTCCAATGCCAATCTATGCATCCTAGGCTTGCATCCTATGGTCAGTGTGGCTTCTAATACCAATATGTGATCATTCTAGGTTGTGTGATGTACGATCAACCCGTGGCTGGTTGATACCAATCTGTGCCTTATACCAACTTGTGACTTCTATCTAAGCGTGTAACGTACCGTCAACCCGTGGCTCTGATACCAATCTGTGACGCCCTCAATTTCGTGGAAAAACCACGGAACCAAGAACTGATGCATATGTGTGCCCAGGATGTTCATCGCACATATACACATCATCCACAAACTGAATTTCAGAATATATATAACCACGAATAACAGAGTTTATTACAATGTTTCATGAGTCTTGGACTCATGCTAACAGCGAAAGTCTTCTAACTAATGCGGAAGCAATCTAAGCAGCAGCAGCAGCATCTCCATCTCTGCTCCATCCCCATAGACAATGTTGATGACAGATTACACGCCTAAGACTCCACTTGGTCTTCATAATAATCTTCCCCTGTAGCTGATGATGAAGTAATAATGCAAGTTTGAGTACAATGATGTACTCAGCAAGTGCGGGAAAATATGATATGTAGCTCACAACAAGGTAGGTATAAAAAGGATCATTGCAGAAAGCAAAGTTATTTATCAAAACCACAATAAAACAGCTACTTAATTCAAGTGAACGTGATCCCAACATTATTAAAATACCAATCATACCTCCATTATGTTCATTACTTTCCATGTCCAACCAGACATTAATCAACTTCATTCTTGCTCACGAATACTGTAACACCCCAAAATCCTGTTAAGAGGGGAATTTAAAAATTTTTGGACGTATTGCATGGGCTGCAGAAATTCAAACTTAGTTGGAATTCAAATTCAAATTCAAACCAGAAAAGAAATGGAAAAAGAAAAAGAAAAACAGAAAAAAACCGGCCAGTGGGCCGAAACCCACCAGCCGGCCCACCCCATCCCGCGCCAGCCCGCAGCCGCGCCCCCCCTTCTTCCCACTGACACGCGGGGCCCGCCAACCTTTCTTCCTCCTCGCGCTCGCGCCCGCGCTCGGCCGGACTCTTTTCACCCCGAATCAAAACCGCCCCGGATCCTCGCGTATCCCAGCCGAATTTCGTTCGTGGGCGACGCAAACTCGATCACAACCGAACGCCGCCCTCCCCCGTCTATAAAAACCCCGGCATTGTCCCGTTTTCCCCCACGATCCGCCGATTTTCTCTCCGGTGAGAACCCGAGCCCCTCCAGCGAATTCTGCTCGATCTACGCTCGAGAATTCTGATCTAACTCGCTGGTCTTGATCCACCGCCTCCGGGGAACCTTGCAGGTGCAGAAAACTCGGTGATTTGCGGTTCAAACACAGCGCCGACGAGCCTCGCCGTGAATTCACCTCAGACCTCGTCGCCGATCGCTTTTCGGGACCTCCGAGCTCAAGAAAACCCCTGAGGTTAGATCCCCGACCTCCCCTCTACCGATCTATGTCATAAAATCACAGTTCTAGGAAGAATTTACGAAGATCCGAAACTCTCCGGCAAGATCGCCGCCTCCCGCCGCCGTGCGCCGCCGGGCAGCGCCGCCCGCGCTCGATCAGAGCGACGTGGCCGCTTGTGCGCCGTTTATTTTAAATCGCACGGTAGAGTTTAAATCCCCGCGTACCGGTTCGATGTTATAATCTCAGCCGTCTGTTTTAAATCGGACGGTCCATGTCAGCCCCGCGTTATAAAGACTGGAATTCTTACGCACTACCCCCTGGGGTTCTCGGAAAATAAGAGCTAGCCCCGGAAACTTCTGATCTAGCCCCTGGAAGTTCAGAAAATCATGTAAATTCATTTAAAAATCAGTTTTGACCCCTGGACTTAATAAAAATTAGGAAAACCCCCTCTGTTATGTGTAGCTATTAGACCCCTGAAAATTCTTAAAATAATATTATAGACCCTGTAGTGGGGTGAGTTTACCTTTTTAACCCTAGTTGATATTAAAGTTAGGAATTTGAATATGTGGCTAGTATCTAAAATTTAAAAGGTGGGACAAACATATTGTCAAAGACAAACTAAAAAACTTTCCCAGTACTTAGAAAACCTTGGAGTGAGATAAAAATAGATTTTTGGCTGAAATGAATCTGTTTAATTGATTAATCACATTTATTGGTTATAGGGACACATTTTTAAGTATAGAATAATTCTGAAAATTAGTAAAATAAATGTAGAATAGTTCACATCAGAAGAGAAGTTCAAAAATATATTATTTAATATTTTAGACCCAAAACCTATTCTGTTTAGATGAGGTGTCTTACTATTTTCATAATAAAGTGCACATTTAGGCATAGGAAATAAATCTGAAAATATAGCAAACTTGGTATAAATAACTAGAAAATGATAAATGAAGTTTTCAAAATCCAAAGAATTCAGTTTAGGGTTGGTAGAAGGTTTGAAGACACATATGGAGTAGGAAAATACCTTTCATGCATACTTGGTAGCTAAAGGATGTAGTAATTAAATATAAGGAATTTATTTAAATTGGAAACTCATATATATAGTGTACAAATATAAATCTGAATACAAAAGTTAGAAATCATATGCACATGTTTAAAAGTGAATGTAAGGCCAAAATCAACACACATAGAGAAACCACAACACATAGAAATATGAATGACTTTCATAAATGAATGTGTGGTTTGTATGAAGTGAAAGTGTGAACTATGGCTTATGGATTGTTGATTTTCTTTTGCTATGTGTGATGGTATGATGTAGAACCTGCTCCAGAGCAAGTTCTCCCTTTTCAAGATCAGGACTACCCATTCCAAGAGCAGCAGGAAGGAGGCAAGTGTCCTTGACCACTTTGATCCTATAATAGGATGTGTAGATAGAATTATTTGCATTGACAATTGAAAAGTATGAAACCCATGCTAGTATGTTTCCCTAGAATTGCATTACCTTGTTTCCTTGTAGCTTGGGTTGGGATTCATTTTATCATGTCATTTATTATTATGCATATGCTTAGCCATGCTTAGAATGGGATATTTGGGATATGAGATCATCAGTTTATATTACCATACTCTTGAATGAGATTTGTGAGTTATGTAGAGGTAGGGATCAAGGAAAGTTGGATGTTTTGGTTGGTGCTGGGTGCACGAGACTCGGGTTTGTGTTTAGTACTTGCCTGGATCCTAAGGACCGGTTCATGGAGCATGTAACCTGGCTTTACCGTGCCAACCACATGCTGAGATGGGGCAGCTTGGCCAATTAATTAGGTGTATCCCCGGCGTAGTATGGGTGTGTTGGATGGTGCGGGGAATAGGTGTCAGCTGAACTACCATATGAACCGCATGGCTCAAGAGGGGGCCACTGCAGCGGGGTTGGAGCCTCTTGTATGCTGTTAGGGGTGAAACCTCAGTGGGCCCACGCTCGTCGGGAATCCCTTTGTAAAGGCTTCGTAGTGATCTCCTGGCTACACACCTGGGAAGTGTGAATGTGGTTCGTAGCCACTGGCATAATGGAGGTTCTTTTAGTCCACCCGGCAACGGGGGATGAAATCACTACATGTGGGTACAGTGGTGCAAACTCTGCAGAGTCAAAACTGTCATGACAGCCGTGCTCACGGTCAAGAGCGGCTTGGACTTATTCATGATTAGAGTACGATGACCTTGGAGGTTGTGGATGTTAAGTGGGGAGCTTAACATTGGAAATAATGTTACGGTTATTTGATTATGATGATGGGATGGGAGATTGGGACCATTTCACCTGTGTAGTAATGTAGTTGCTTAATAAGCTAAGGTGATAGGTATTAATTGCATAGTGCTTTAACCATGAGTTCAACCTCCCCTTGTTCTAGCCGTGCATGACATAACTTTCCCACACTTGCTGAGTACCATCGGTACTCAACCTTGCATATTGGTTGGTTTATATTGCTGCTCAGGTTAAGATAATGAGGTGGTGTATAATGATCAAGACTTTGGACCCGAAGAAGGTTTCTAGGTTCATGGAGTCCCCCGGGAAACGCCTGTGACGGAGCCCACAAGAATAATTATTCTGCTGCTAGTTTATTTAATTGTGATGAACTTATTATCGTCCATCGAGACTTATGCTTTGTAAGACTTATTTATATTCGACACCTGGCTTGTAATAAATGATGCTTCACTATTTGTCATCACATGTATGAGAAAATGATCCTAGCATACATGTGATATTCACTCGGTTGTTCTTTGGAGAAACCGGGTGTGACAGAAGTGGTATCAGAGCCATGGTTGCCCGTAGGAACGTGGAGCTAGGTAGAAATGGACGTATTTAAGGACCTTATTTTCTTAAAAACTATTTTACAAAGGTGTGGGTTGAAAAGTGTTATTTAATGAGGTCATTTTCTTCATCTTACCCCAACTTTCATTCAAAATAGGATTTTTGTTTAAAAGTTTATCTAACCTAAGTTTAAATGCTTTCTGTTTTAGATGGTTCGCATGATTCGCACCGCTCGCAAGTCCACAGGAGGGAGAGTTCCCGTAGTTGCCCTTGCCCAAAGAGAGGAGAGCCGTCCGGTGACGTACCTTTCCTATGGATTGGCAGTAGGAGGCTTGTTACGCCGTCTTCGACGTATGCTCCAAGCCGCCGGCAATACGGGCAAGCTAATCATACACTACAGCTCCACCCGGACCATCCGTGAGAAGCGGGAAGAATGGAGTTCATAGATGAGGATTATCCACGAAAATCAGCTGCTCAAGATCCACCGCTCTCCAGCTTGTCGAGCGACACAGGTCGATGCGGAGAAGGATGTCACCTGGGAGGCCATCACCTGCCAGAGTCACATCTATCGTCGCCACCTGGACAGGACTGAGTACATGTATGTCCTCCAGCGTGAGAGTGGTACCACGGAGTACAAGTACCCACCAGTGCAGCAAGGGACTTCCCATGAGCACATGGACTTGTGCTTGGAGGATGCTGCTATGCTCAGCAATCGACTGCAGGAGTGTCAGCAAGAGCTTCAGGATGTTCGAGACACCCTGAAGGAAATGTAGGCGTTGCTGCGAGCCTGCTTGAGGGCGAGAGAAAGAGGATATGGGAATGAACTGTGTGTCACCGTGAATGATACATGGACTCCTGACTCCCCAGATCGCCGGGCGATCAGGCGTCGTCGCACTTCTCCACCAGCAGCCTCCCCACCCAAAGCGGAGTCAGAAGGCAGCCGCAATAATGAGGAAGATCCCGAGGAGCCAGCTCAGTGATACGAGTAGTGTAGAGTTTTTCCCTTAGTTAGCAAGATGTCGAGTAGTCGAGTCGTTATCTTAGTTAATGGTGTGTTAATGCTTGGTGTATGACGTGAGTTGTGGAAGCCATGAGCAATTGTCCACAACCTCGTCTTCAGATTGTTTTGCTTTGGTGTGTGAACCCACATGAAATAATAGTTCATTTATTTTTGTGTGAGACATGAACCCCCAGAAAAGTATAACAAAGTCTCAACACTTCAAAGTACAAACAAGTGAAAGTAGTAAGATAATACGTAATGCTTTAAATTAACATTTGGTTGATCATGCTAGATGGCCGGAAGAGGAAAAGGTCGTGCTGCCAACCCCGCCAACAACAACGATGAGGCCTGCAACCCTCATCTTTCTGGAGGCCAAGACAGGGGTGGTCACCGTGAAGGAGTTGATCCGCTCCACCAAATGCTTGAGAATCAAAATCAGCTCATCCAGAACTTGACTCAAGTGGTGGCCAACTTGCATCAAGTTCCACCTCCACAAGCTGCACCACGCCAACCAAGGTTGAGTGAGTTTCTAGGAACTCAACCTCCAAAGTTTGCAAGTGCCGCTGAACCTCTGGAGGCAGATGATTGGCTAAAGACCATTGAGAGCAAGATGAGGATCATATAGTGCCAAGGGTATGAGAGGGTGCTGTTTGCCTCTCATCAATTGCATGGACCTGCTGCTGATTGGTGGACCGCCTACGTGGTCGCCCATCATGACCCTGAGAACATCACTTGGGAAGAGTTCAAGCGTAGCTTCCGCAACCATTACATACCAAGGGGTGAACTCAAAAACAAGAGGAAGGAGTTTTTGGGGTTGCAGCAAGGTAACATGACTGTGAGGGAATACCTCACTAAATTTACTCAACTCTCCCGTTATGCCCCACGGGACATAGAGACTGATGAGCAGAAACAAGATTGTTTCGTGGAAGGACTTACCGCAGAAATGCAGTGTACAATGTCCTCCAATGAGTATGAAAGCTTCCAAAAGATGGTGGACAGAGCGTTTGTGGTAGAAAGGAAGCTGAAGGCCTTGGAAAATGAGAACAAGAGGAAGGCCGGGTGGCACATCAAGCCTCGGGTAGCAACACCCGCCCACGTCTGATGCAGCAAACCGCAGGGCAGACGAGCCGTGCTGCAGTACCCTACTCAGCACCGAGAGGGTACAACCCGAACTTCAGGCCTCCGGCAGCACCAACACCACCACAACGTCAGTTTGTACAGCAGCCTCGCCCTACATATCAACCTCGACCAGCAGTGCAAGGACCCCCAAACCAACCCCAAGACAACAAAGGCCAGGCACCTAAGGTTGGGGTGCAATGTTTCAACTGTGGTGAAGTGGGGCACTACGCCCATAAGTGCCCAAAGAAGAAGCCCACGCGGCCACAACAGCAGAACGTAATGAGAGGACGGGTGAACCACGTCACCATGGAGGAAGCGCAAGAGGCACCTGACGTGGTAGTTGGTAAGTTTCCTGCAAATTTACACATTGCAACCCTGCTGTTTGATTCTGGTGCTACCCACTCGTTCATTGCTCAAGGGTTTGTTAAGAAGCATGATCTAGCAACAATACAAATGAACCATATGCTAGCAGTAAACTCTCCAGGTGGAGAAATAAGGACAAGACAAGTGTGTCCCAAGGTGAATCTAGACATTAATGGGGTAGTATTTACTGCCAACCTCATAGTGATAGATTCCCAAGGGATCGATATTATTTTGGGCATGGACTGGTTGACCAAACATAAAGGAATCATCCATTGTTCGACCAGAACGGTGGAACTAACTCACCCTAGTGGCACAAGAGTAAAGTTATAACAATACAAGAGCCTAGAAGGGACATTAAATTAAATCAAGTTGAGGTGAAAGTGGAGGAGATCAGGACCATCAGGGAATATCCAGATGTTTTTCCGGAGGAATTGCCAGGTATGCCTCCTGATCGTGAAGTGGAATTCGCAATTGAGCTAGTGCCTGGAACAGCCCCGATATACAAGAGACCTTATCGGATGGACTCCAAACAGCTGGGAGAACTCAAGGATCATTTGAGAGAACTGACGGAGAAGGGGTATATTCGTCCTAGTTCCTCACCATGGGGAGCTCCAGTGATATTTGTTCCCAAGAAGGACGGAACCCAAAGGTTGTGCGTAGACTACCGTGCCTTGAATGAGGTAACCATCAAAAACAAGTACCCATTACCCCACATTGAAGACTTGTTTGATCAGTTGAGGGGAGCTTGTGTGTTCTCGAAAATTGATCTCAGGTCGGGATACCACCAACTTAAGATAAGGCAATCTGATATTCCCAAGACAGCTTTCGTATCTCGGTACGGACTGTATGAATACACCGTTATGCCTTTCGGGCTAACTAATGCCCCGGCATACTTCATGTATCTCATGAACAAGGTATTCATGGAATATCTGGACAAATTTGTGGTGGTTTTCATAGATGACATTCTCGTCTTCTCCAAAGATGAAGAAGAACATGAGAAACATCTAAGGTTGGTGTTGCAGAGGCTGAGAGAACATCAACTATATGCCAAGTTGAGCAAGTGTGAGTTTTGGCTGAAGAGAGTTCCCTTCTTAGGACATATAATCTCGGAGGGAGGAATCTCCGTGGATCCCGCCAAAATCGAGGATATACAGAAGTGGAAGACCCCTGAAAATGTCGGGGAAGTTCGAAGATTCTTGGGATTGGCTGGATACTATCGACGGTTTATTGAGGGATTCTCTAAGATCTCGAGACCCCTCACCAAACTGTTGGAGAAGGGAATCACATTCACATGGACACCGCAGTGCGAGACGAGTTTTCAGAAGTTAAAGAAAAGATTGACAACAACCCCAGTGCTAGTTATGCCAGATATGCAAAAGAACTTTACGGTGTACTGTGATGCCTCTGGAAACGGGTTGGGATGTGTTCTCATGCAAGAAGGGCATGTCGTGGCTTATGCATCCCGGCAGCTCCGGAAGCACGAGAAGAACTATCCTACACATGACCTAGAGCTAGCCGCAGTGGTACACGTGTTGAAAATTTGGCGGCACTACTTGATGGGGAAGAGGACAGAGATATATACGGATCATAAGAGTTTAAAGTACATTTTTACACAGCCAGATCTCAACCTCAGACAAAGTAGATGGTTAGAGCTAATCAATGACTTTGATGTGGGCATCAACTATCATCCTGGGAAAGCAAACGTCGTGGCAGATGCTTTAAGTCGGAAAGTGCAGGTCAATAAGTTGAGCTTGAAGGACATGCCTGCAGAATTGAAGGACGAGGTTATAAGGCTCAATCTATGCCTTGTGAATAGTGGTGAAGCCATCGCCATGGAAGTGGACTCCACACTAGAGCGAGAAATACGCGAGGGTCAAAAGGATGACGAGAAGATACAAGAAATCAGGCAACTCATCAAGGAAAATAAAGCCCCTGGTTTCAGAGAGGATGAACAAGGAACGGTGTGGCACGGGAAAAGAATCTGTGTGCCAGAAGTAAAGAAGATCCGCAAATTGATTTTGAAGGAGGCTCACGATTCTGACTATTCCATTCATCCTGGGAGTACGAAGATGTACCAGGACCTCAAAAGCAGGTATTGGTGGTATAGCATGAAGCGAGATGTCACGGAACATGTTGCCCTATGTGACACATGCCAGTTGGTGAAAGCAGAACATCAACGACCCGCGGGATTATTGCAACCACTCAAAGTGCCTGAATGGAAATGGGAAGAAATCGGTATGAATTTCATAGTGGGACTGCCTAGGACCCAATCAGGATATGACTCAATATGGGTCATCATCGACAGGCTAACCAAGGTAGCTCATTTCATTCCCGTGAAAGAAAGCTACAGCGGATCCAAATTGGCGGAGTTGTACATGTCAAGGATCGTGTGTTACCATGGAGTGCCAAAGAAGATTGTGTCGGATCGAGGGACACAGTTCACCTCAAGGTTCTGGCAGAAGTTGCATGAAACCATGGGAACCCATCTGAATTTCAGCTCTGCCTATCATCCTCAAACTGACGGGCAGACGGAAAGAACCAATCAGATTCTTGAGGATATGCTGAGAGCATGTGCACTAAAAAATAACCGGAGTTGGGACAAGAACTTACCGTATGCGGAATTCTCCTATAACAACAGCTATCAAGCTAGTATGAAGATGTCACCGTTCGAAGCTTTGTATGGGAGGAAGTGCAGAACTCCCCTATTTTGGAACCAAACAGGGGAAAGTAAAGTGTTTGGTCCCGAAGTACTACAAGAAGCCGAGGCGAAAGTGAGGTAAATTCGTAACAACTTGAGGATAGCACAAACACGGCAAAAGAGCTATGCCGATGTACGGAGAAGAGAGCTCGTTTTCAACATGGGAGACTATGTTTATCTCAAGGTTTCCCCTATCCGAGGACTTCGTCGATTCAAGGTGAGAGGGAAGTTGTCACCTCGATACATCGGACCCTTTCAAGTGCTGGAGAGGAAAGGCGAAGTGGCGTATCAACTAGAATTACCGGCTCGCCTATCGGATGTGCACGATGTATTCCATGTGTCACAACTCAAGAAATGTCTGAGAACGCCTGAAGAGGTGTTACCCATGAATGAGGTGGACGTAGCTGAGGATTTGTCTTATGCCGAGCAACCAATCAAGATTTTGGAGACAATGGAACGCCTCACCAGAAATAAAAGAATCCGGATGTGCAAGGTGCAGTGGAAGCATCACTCGGAAGAGGAGGCCACATGGGAGCGAGAAGATGAGCTTAAGGCACAATTTCCGAAATTGTTTTCTTAGAAACACCAATCTCGAGGACGAGATTTCTTTTAAGGGGGGTAGAGCTGTAACACCCCAAAATCCTGTTAAGAGGGGAATTTAAAAATTTTGGACGTATTGCATGGGCTGCAGAAATTCAAACTTAGTTGGAATTCAAATTCAAATTCAAACCAGAAAATAAATGGAAAAAGAAAAAGAAAAACAGAAAAAAAACCGGCTAGTGGGCCGAAACCCACCAGCCGGCCCACCTCATCCCGCGCCACCCCGCAGCCGCGTGCCCCCCCTTCTTCCCACTGACACGCGGGGCCCGCCAACCTTTCTTCCTCCTCGCGCTCGCGCCCGCGCTCGGCCGGACTCTTTTCACCCCGAATCAAAACCGCCCCGGATCCTCGCGTATCCCAGCCGAATTTCGTTCGTGGGCGACGCAAACTCGATCACAACCGAACGCCGCCCTCCTCTGTCTATAAAAACCCCGGCATCGTCCCGTTTTCCCCCACGATCCGCCGATTTTCTCTCCGGTGAGAACCCGAGCCCCTCCGGCGAATTCTGCTCGATCTACGCTCGGGAATTCTGATCTAACTCACTGGTCTTGATCCACCGCCTCCGGGGAATCTTGCAGGTGCAAAAAACTCGGTGATTTGCGGTTCAAACACAGCGCTGATGAGCCTCGCCGTGAATTCACCTCGGACCTCGTCGCCGATCGCTTTTCGGGACCTCCGAGCTCAAGAAAACCCCCGAGGTGAGATCCCCGACCTCCCCTCTACCGATCTATGCCATAAAATCACAGTTCTAGAAAGAATTTACGAAGATCCGAAACTCTCCGGCGAGATCGCCGCCTCCCGCCGCCGTACGCCGCCGGGCAGCGCCGCCCGCGCTCGATCAGAGCGACGTGGCCGCTTGTGCGCCGTTTATTTTAAATCGCACGGTAGAGTTTAAATCCCCGCATACCGGTTCGATGTTATAATCTCAGCCGTCTATTTTAAATCCGACAGTCCACGTCAGCCCCGCGTTATAAAGACTGGAATTCTTACGCGCTACCCCCTGGGGTTCTCGGAAAATAAGAGCTAGCCCCGGAAACTTCTGATCTAGCCCCTGGAAGTTCAGAAAATCATGTAAATTCATTTAAAAATCAGTTTTGACCCCTGGACTTAATAAAAATTAGGAAAACCCCTCTGTTATGTGTAGCTATTAGACCCCGGAAAATTCTTAAAATAATATTATAGACCCTGTAGTGGGGTGAGTTTACCTTTTTAACCCTAGTTGATATTAAAGTTAGGAATTTGAATATGTGGCTAGTATTTAAAATTTAAAAGGTGGGACAAACATATTGTCAAAGACAAACTAAAAACTTTCCCAGTACTTAGAAAACCTTGGAGTGAGATAAAAATAGATTTTTGGCTGAAATGAATCTGTTTAATTGATTAATCACATTTATTGGTTATAGGGACACATTTTTAAGTATAGAATAATTCTGAAAATTAGTAAAATAAATGTAAAATAGTTCACATCAGAAGAGAAGTTCAAAAATATATTATTTAATATTTTAGACCCAAAACCTATTCTGTTTAGATGAGGTGTCTTACTATTTTCATAATAAAGTGCACATTTAGGCATAGGAAATAAATCTGAAAATATAGAACTAGGTATAAATAACTAGAAAATGATAAATGAAGTTTCCAAAATCCAAAGAATTCAGTTTAGGGTTGGTAGAAGGTTTGAAGACACATATGGAGTAGGAAAATACCTTTCATGCATACTTGGTAGCTAAAAGATGTAGTAATTAAATATAAGGAATTTATTTAAATTGGAAACTCATATATATAGTGTACAAATATAAATCTGAATACAAAAGTTAGAAATCATATGCACATGTTTAAAAGTGCATGTAAGCCCAAAATCAACACACATAGAGTAACCACAACACATAGAAATATGAATGACTTTCATAAATGAATGTGTGGTTTGTATGAAGTGAAAGTGTGAACTATGGCTTATGGATTGTTGCTTTTCTTTTGCTATGTGTGATGGTATGATGTAGAACCTGCTCCAGAGCAAGTTCTCCCTTTTCAAGATCAGGACTACCCATTCCAAGAGCAGCAGGAAGGAGGCAAGTGTCCTTGACCACTTTGATCCTATACTAGGATGTGTAGATAGAATTATTTGCATTGACAATTGAAAAGTATGAAACCCATGCTAGGATGTTTCTCTAGAATTGCATTACCTTGTTTCCTTGTAGCTTGGGTTGGGATTCATTTTATCATGTCATTTATTATTATGCATATGCTTAGCCATGCTTAGAATGGGATATTTGGGATATGAGATCATCAGTTTATATTACCATACTCTTGAATGAGATTTGTGAGTTATGTAGAGGTAGGGATCAAGGCAAGTTGGATGTTTTGGTTGGTGCTGGGTGCACGAGACTCGGGTTTGTGTTTAGTACTTGCCTGGATCCTAAGGACCGGTTCATGGAGCATGTAACCTGGCTTTACCGTGCCAACCACATGCTGAGATGGGGCAGCTTGGCCAATTAATTAGGCGTATCCCCGGCGTAGTATGGGTGTGTTGGATGGTGCGTGGAATAGGTGTCAGCTGGACTACCATATGAACCGCAAGGCTCAAGAGGGGGCCACTGCAGCGGGGTTGGAGCCTCTTGTATGCTGTTAGGGGTGAAACCTTAGTGGGCCCACGCTCGTCGGGAATCCCTTTGTAAAGGCTTCGTAGTGATCTCCTGGCTACACACCTGGGAAGTGTGAATGTGGTTCGTAGCCACTGGCATAATGGAGGTTCTTTTAGTCCACCCGGCAATGGGGGATGAAATCACTACATGTGGGTACAGTGGTGCAAACTCTGCAGAGTCAAAACTGTCATGACAGTCGTGCTCACGGTCAAGAGCGGCTTGGACTTATTCATGTTTAGAGTACGATGACCTTGGAGGTTGTGGATGTTAAGCGGGGAGCTTAACATTGGAAATGATCTTACGGTTATTTGATTATGATGATGGGATGGGAGATTGGGGCCATTTCACCTGTGTAGTAAAGTAGGTGCTTAATAAGCTAAGGTGATAGGTATTAATTGCATAGTGCTTTAACCATGAGTTCAACCTCCCCTTGTTCTAGCCATGCATGACATAACTTTCCCACAGTTGTTGAGTACCATCGGTACTCAACCTTGCATATTTGTTGGTTTATATTGCTGCTCAGGTCAAGATAATGAGGTGGTGTATAATGATCAAGACTTTGGACCCGAAGAAGGTTTCTAGGTTCATGGAGTCCCCCGGGCAACGCCTGTGACGGAGCCCACAAGAATAATTATTCCGCTGCTAGTTTATTTAATTGTGATGAACTTATTATCGTCCATCAAGACTTATGCTTTGTAAGACTTATTTATATTCGACACCTGGCTTGTAATAAATGATGCTTCACTATTTGTCATCACATGTATGAGAAAATGATCCTGGCATACATGTGATATTCACTCGGTTGTTCTTCGGAGAAACCGGGTGTGACAAATACCTTCTCGTATTCGCTACCATCTCACGAATACCATCTCGTATTCGCTACCATTTTATCTCATAAACAATTCCGTCTCACACCGAGACCAATCTCGTTGCCACGACTCAACAGTCATGTAACCAAATCTTATCACCCGGACTCAACATTCCCGAAAACCAAAACCAAACCATAACCAAAACCATCCCAAAATAACCATTCAACTAATCATGGAAGTTAGCCAGGTGCTCGTGACCGTAAGCTCGGCTATCATGATAGTTTTAGACTCTGCAGAGTTTGCACCTCTTCACCCACAAGTTTGTGATTTCGTCACCCGTCGGCGACTGTAGAACCTCCATTATACCAGTACACAATTGTTGATGTATGGCCAAGAGATCACAAAATAGCCTTTACAAAGGGGCTACTAGATGTATGGACTCACTAAGGTTTCACCGGCAGGCTAGAATCTCCAATTCTCCCACCCACGGGCCCCCTCTTGTGCCATGCAGTTCCCAGGGCAGTCCTCACTCGACTCCCATTCCCCGCGCCTTCCACGGTCCATACTAATCTAGTAACTTACCTAATTACTTAGCTAAGCCGCACCCATACTTGGCCTTGTGGTGGCACTGCTATCCTGGCATGTGCTCGCATGAACCGGTCCTTAGATCTACGGCAAGTAAACCACCATCTCATTCTACCTCATTCACAAACCCATGCTTGCCTAGATCTCCCTCCGATCCATGTTTATTAACAACATCAGTTCCTCAATATTCCTACGAGTGCAGTTAGCTAGACACATCTATCTCGCTTCCCGTAATCCCATGGACTCAGCGAAGCATAAAAGTAAAAACCATACCCGACTGGCCGACTCATAAACTTCCCTGGCGACAAGGGTGGTTTAACCAAAACTAGTAAACTCCTATAAAAGGGTTTCCCATCATGTTTGACTCAGTACCCACACCTTTTCGCAAACAAAATAGTTTTTCCAAAACATAGGATCAATATGGTCAAGGGGCACTTGCCTTGTTCTGGCTGTTCCGGTTGCTCAAAATCTTGTTGTTGTAGCCCGTCGTAGGTAGCTCCCTGAGCTTGTCCTTCTATACATGATCACGCACATACAAGATTTACAACAATCAATATCATACACAGACTTTAACTAGATGCGATGATGCATATGCATGCTATCCTATGATCAGTTTCTATTAGATCAGTTTGTACGTGTTCTTGCATGGTTTGCATGGGTTTTACGATGAACAGAGGTGTTCGGATCAAATGTGGACATGGCGATGATCTTGACTCTAGATCAAACCGATTAACATGTGATCTGTCTACGAAAAAGCTTCTGTTCGAAAGGAATCAAAGAACAGATGCAAAGAAAACGCGATGATGTCGTAAGATAGTATTGGAGACCTACCTTACGTTCTTCTTGGTCTCGGGGTCCTTCTCCTAGCAAGACAGATCGTTGGGGCTCTCTTTAGGGGATCTCCCTCGACTGAACTCCGGCGAAGGGTTTTACTCGGCGAGCTGGGGCTAGGGCTCTAAGTCGTCGGCTCAGGAGTTGAAAAGAAGTTTGTGGTTTCGGCCAAAGGTTCTGGGTTCTATTTATAATCGGGAGGAGAAGAGTCCTAATCTGATTGTATTTCGAATAAGAGTCCTATTCAAATCGTCGTTGAATCTTAACAACTTATCTTTAGTTGATTTGGTGCGGTAACATTGTGGAATTCATGTCGGTTTCCTCCCGTAGCAGTATTCCCACGCGTACAGAAGCAAAAACCGCTCCAGAACTCGTTACCTCCGTGGCGATGAGCTTCGGAAGCTCCACGTGTCCATCGGGGGCCTGGTCTCCCCTTTCCGCAAACACAAGCTACGGTTGTGCCGCGTCTCAGGCAGACGAGACCTCCCTCTTCTTCAGAGGTGAGCTCCACGTGTGCCACGTGTGTGGTGGGTCAGGACCTCCCCTCTCAACAGAGGCGAGCTCCGTGAACGCCACGTATCAGTTTCCGGACCTCCCTTCTCTTCGGAGGTGAGCTCCGATATTGCCACGTGTCCTAGCTGCTCCAGACTTCCTTTCTCCTCAGAGGCAGGCTCCGAGGTTGACACATGTCCAATAGTGACGGACCTCCCGAAGGTGAGCTCCGAGAGCGACACGTGTCCCGCGCGGCTGGTCCTCTCTTTTTCGTGGTGACTAGCTCTGCAGTCGACACGTGTCCTTCGGGATTGGCCTCGCTCCTCTGCAGAGGATAGCTCTGGGAGCAACACGTGTCCCATGGGGTCAGACCCCTCCCCCTTTGCGGAGATGAGCCCCGAGCCTGCCACGAAGCCAGTTTAGTGGTGGGAGTTGTCTTCGGTGCTCTCTGTGAACTGTATTTAGCTCCTTTTTGGCTATCTTTTTGATATTTTCTCTGTTTCATCTTATTTTAAAATGTTGTTCTACATGAAACATGAATACATGCAGAAACAAAAAATGAGGGTGTCACAGGACAAGTCTGGTCCACCGGACTAGTTCGGCCTCTATGGGCGGACAATTCCGACCATCCAAGACTTAGTCCCTGTAGCTACTTCCTAGTTCCAAACGGACTAGTCTGAACCTGCGGACTAGTCCGGCCTCAAAGAGCAGACTAGTCCAGTCCTTCAGCACTTAGCTCCAAAAGAGTTCAGACACTCTCTCCACGGACTAGTCCGTCCCTAGACGGATAATTCCGAAGTCACAAAAAAACTCTTGTTCCGTTCTATATCGGATTAGTCCGATATTTCGGACTAGTTCGGCCTTCCACCCTGTAAGGGCCTCAGTTTTTGACACATATTGGAAGTGTTCATCACCATACACAACACACCTCATTTGAGGAAAGTTGATGAACACAAATGAAGAGCAAGTAACCACCATCAACACGCTCATTAGAGAACAAACTCACATATTGCCAAACTGGCATTTCGCATATGTGATATAGAGGGGCTGGGCATATGAAAACTCCTACACATTGCTAAGGATGTCCATGCCAAGTTTCACCCAAATTAAAAACCTTTTTGAGGTCATTTTGGGTATAGCTAGAAAAAGGGCAGTTTGAAACCATATTCAAATTTAAACTGTTTTTATCCCATGAATTCAAAAGTGGGAGGCATATTCTTATTCAGCACCTTTTTGTGAGCTCACACACCAATTTTCACTCCATTTGGAGTTGATCTTGACATGAGCTAAGTTGGGCAAATTCAAACTTTATTTGAATTCCAAACTGTACTTGTGTTGAAATTCATTCAAACCAAACCCAATTTGAATTCTAATCAATTCAAATGGCTCATGGATGAATAATTTGAATCACCATGGGTATTTTGGGGCTCACTGTTTACAACAGTGATGAGGAGTTAATTTCAGAGGTTAAACTTGAGTGTGGGACCCACCTGTCATAGAGAGAAGAGGGGAGGCTTGCACCCAAAGTCACAGTCTCGGTGGGAACTTCCACCGAGCAGCTGCCGGTTCAACACCCCGGGAGCAGCTGCGCTCGCCACCGAGGAGGAGCAGCGCCACCAGCTGCTTCCCGCGCCCACACACGAGCCCAAGGGCGGTTCCAGGGTCCTCTTAAGGCGCTCCACCGAGGCAGGCGCCGATCATTTCCCCCTCTCCCGTGAACACCGAGCCCCGGCTACCGCCTCTCTGCTCGATCGGGAAAACCGCGAAAACGTCTCGTCTCTTCCTTCCCTGAGCTGCTAGACGGCACCCTGAGATTGCACTCCACCTCCCCAACGCCAGAAACCCCGAGCTCCGACCTCCCTTGCCCGAGAACGATCGCCACAGCGGCGACCTAGCCTCGGCTGAAGGTCAGACGCCCGTGGACAGCACTCCACATGCGTTTTCACGGTCCAGCAAGGGCAGCAGCAGGAGCGCGCAACCGCCGTGCTGCTCTCCTCCAAGTTTGGAAGCAAACTGTGAAGAATCCCCGGCGAATTTTCAGTTTTCGCTCCGGCGACCTTAAACTGAGCTTCCGGTACGGATCCTTCAAATTCTCGCTCTAAGATCCTTCTCTAGCTATCAAATCTTGCACATAGACGCTGGACTAGCCGGCGATCAAGTTCTTTTCTGCATCCGTGGCGTGAAACTGTCTAGGAGTGACGAATTTCGAGCTCGATCAAGGGCGGTCATGGCGGGCACGATCGGTCACACGGTGCCGACAGACTTGCCGCCATCTTTGAACCCTTTTGACACCTTGTCGAGCTTTCTAGAGGTACACTGATGCTGTAGGACCGATTGTTCGAGGTTTTGGCAGGTTAGAACTCACGGCCGACGGCGCCGAACCTCAACCGAGGCCGCGGCACGTCGCCGGGCTATATCCGGTCACCGCCAGCCCGAACTGACACCACCGACGTGTTCCTAGACATCGACAACCCCTAGCAGCGAGTTTCAGACCATGGGATGGTCGGCAGCGGCGAGCCGGCGAGCTCCGGGTCTGCTCCGGCGAGGGGCGGCGGTGCGAGCGCGCGGGCGCGTCGGGAGGAAGACGAAGCCGGCTGGCCCACGCGTCAGCGGCTCAAAATTTTAAATCGGGATCGGGTGTGGCTGGGATCGGGTGTTCTGGCACGCAAAAACCCTGTGGGCCGCGGTGTGCGGTCGCCTCGGCGCTCAACACGTGTCCCCGCGGGCCCCGTTAGATTTAAACTTTTCCCCCGATTTTCAGATTTCATTCGAATTTCAAATCCTCATAACTTTAGCTAGAAAGCTCCAAATCGAGCGAACCAAATTTTCTTGGATTCAGCTCTCTGAGCACTTTCCAGCAAATCAAGTTTCACTTCACGAAAATCCTTATTTCTCCAGAATTAATTCCTCAAAATTTAAACTGTTTGGAATTTTAACTGGAGAATCCTTTGGAGGCAAATCCTGAAATTTTGCTGGGATGTTCACCAAAATATCCCTGAGCTACCATAAAAATTTCAGATCCATTTGAGCTCATTTGATCCACCTAATGGTGTGATTAGTGAAACTGTTCCAGAGAAAATAGAAAATGTTCAGAAACATTTTCAAAATTTTCTCTGAAATTGTTTAGCTCATATCTTTAGCTAGGAACCTTCAAATTAAGTGATACCAACTCCATTAGCACCCTCTGAAAATCTAGTTTTCATAAAGTCATAGTTTGTTCCATGAAAATCGCTAGAACACCCTAAGAGTTCCAATTAAGGTCAAGTACATAATTAATTGTGGAGGGCTCAAATGAGTTTTGCTGCAACTAAAACTTGACGAAGTCTGTATTTAGGTTGTAACCAAGCCACGGTAAAAGTTTCACAGTCATTGAGTCTGTCTAGTGGGACTTATGAGCTTCACAAGTTTAAACTTAATTCAAATGCATTTAATTAATCCATATACTTGTATATCATGTAGTCGCTAAAGTCGAAGAGGAGTCCGAAGTCCTAGACTTCGTTACTCCGGAGGAACAGCTAGCCTACGACCAAGAGCAGCAAGGCAAGCTCCGGTTTGCATCAACCATTTTACAGATTTTTATTGTTTTGAACACTTACTTGAGTATTATGATTCCTTGCATTAGAGTCTTGTTTGGAAACCCAACTGCATAGCCAAGAAAACCATGGGTTGGGTTTAGAATTGCAAACCCCGTTAGCTACTGCAATGCTAAGATAGTGTAGAATTCGGTACAAGTCGAGTAGTTGGAACTACTCGCGAGCATAGGCTTGAGGCACTCAACTCGGGTAGAGATAGCACATGATACCCATGGCAAGAAAGATGAGACCGAGCGGAGAGTAAGGGCAGCAGGACTTTGGGGCCTGTGTGCTGTAGCTCCACTTGTGTCGATTGAGGACCGAGCCGTGTGTGGGCCTGTTGAACAAGCTAGAACAGTACCGAAGACCTACCGGCTATATGGGTACTGGGAAACTGATGTAACTCGGGTAGCTGGGTGTTGAGGCATAGCTGGTCGTTCAGAGGGTAGGTTGAGAGCTCGAGGTGTAAATCGGTTGGCGGCACTGAGATGCGCGTGCAGAGACCTCTTGCTCGAGACGATTGGACCGGTTCGATATTTGGCTAACGGGTGAAAGGTAGTTGCGTACGGCGTCCGTGATGGTTGTTGTAGGCAACATCGAGTACGGGCGTACGTGACGGGTTGTTCGGGTAACCCTGCAGGTGTAAATTGATTATAATCGCCGTCCCTCGCGGTCAGTGAGTACCACTTGTTCACTGTACCGTGACGTAGAAAGAACAGGCTAGTTACATGTTAAAATGTTGTTGATTGAAAGATGGACTTTGCTTGTAATGATTTGCTGTAGTTTAGAGCTAACTAAAGTTCTTTTCAACTTTGGGCAAAGTACATGAGAGAAATGTGTTTCTTGTTTGATTGCGGCTCTCTCATGTGCCTTAGCGTAAGGTTCTCCACAACCTGCTGCTAAAACTTGAAAGGTCCCAATAATTAGGCGAGTCCTTTGCAAATTGTTTTATCTCATGTACCCATCACCCCTCATGTAGAAGTTCCATGTTTAGGAGAGATGGGTCAGTCTTGCTGAGCCTTCGTGCTCACTGCTTGTGTTTGAAGCTTTTGCAGAGTTCTATGAGGAAGGGACTCCCGAGGAGGAGACGGAACCCCAGGAGGGGAACCCCGTCGAGTGGGAGTCTTGCACGCCGCCGTGTTAGTGTGCGTGTGTGCTAGCAAGGACACGTTCACGGGCTGAACGTGAACTTGATGCGTAGTCTATGCCCGCGAGTGTAGACTGAACATATTTTGTTGTAAAAATGTTCATAAACCTTTTTATGTAATAAACTTTGCTTCCGCTTTGTACCTTTGATGTGTGTTATCCGGTGCTGTGCAACGCAGCACCCCTCAGCGTGATCCTGGCTCGACAAGACCGTGGGGTCGTGTCAGCGCTGGTATCAGAGCTCGCTTGAGGTTTAACGCACTAAAAAGGTCATCTTTTTCAAAAATCCAGTGAGGAACGAGTTAGTAGCCCGTATAAGGATGTTATTAGCATATAGAAAGTGGCATACTAACCTATCTGTCTTTGTCGGAAAATCGTGTATCTCGGGACGTTTATGTCTTGGGGGGTGCACGTAAGCGCTGTCCACCAGTGCGCACAAGCTGAAGGGTGGAGCCCCACGGGTGGTAGGTAACCCGACCCGCTTTGATATCCTCTACGACTCTTCATGTCGTTTGGGGTATTCGAGCAACGTCTGTCCCTGGCGTGCGTGGTGCAACTTGGGAGACCCCGTTACGTGGTCTGAAACGTGAACACGTAACTCAAGGCGTGTTTGGCTTGAGAACATCCGGGCGAGTGATGATGGCCGGGTGTACGAACTGTAGGGATACCGGGCTCGGTGTGCAACCGAGTCTGACGATTGCTTGAGTTTCCTGCAGGTAGTCTGACCACGAAACGGTAGACGTGTAGCATCCGTGTGTTTGAGACGCTTAGTGCCACTGAATTAACGAAACCGGCTAAGTCCGGCATAGGTTTTTCTTTGTGAGATCGTAGTACCGACATACTCTGGTGACGCATCGACGTCACACCCCATTAAATGAACAACTTCATGTAAAACTTTAAGGTTTTGATCCAAAGTAGTAAAACTTGATGTAACTCCTTCCCTTAATCAGGATATTCAAAGTTAACAAGTTTTCAACTTCTAGGTTGTTAAGGACAGAGCACTCTGTTTTGGCTGAGTCAAGGCTGAAGTTAATCAGAGGTTAGAGGTTGAGTTCTTTCGAGGTTGGGGTCATATGATACATTTATGGAAAGCTTTGGAAGAGCTTTACAACTTTTCTGTTGAGGTCCAGAGGTGTTTCAACCCTTAACCAATCGAAAAATGCAGTAGAGTTGAAACTGTCCAGAAAACAGGACAGGGTAAAGACTCTCTGTAAACTCTCTGTAAATTGAGTATAACTTCCTGCATAAAAATCCAAAAATAGAAAATGAGGTAGTTCTGGAAAGATTATGAGATGGGTTACAACTTTGTAACAGAAAGTTTTGTCAGATTAGAAAGAGAATTAACTGGAATTCTTTAATCAAATCAGTACCTAAAGCAGGGAGGTGCGGTCCAAATTTCTCCAGAAATTTTGTTAATTTTGACATCTCATAACTTTTGAACCAGGACAGATGTTAGGCCAAGCAAACACTTTCTGGAAAGCTATTGAAGTTATATTTAACTTTGATGTTAAGCCCCAGAACTGGTTTTTCCTTTAGCATGGCCTAAATCAGGTTGAAATGGAAACTGGTCAGGGCTGTCATGTGAACAGCAGATCAGCAGTCAAATTTGTTTAAAATTTGAACTGTGTTTCTAAGTTTTATGGGTTCAATGACATGTCTTAGGTTATAACTCAATGGTTTACTGTTTAAATAAATATTTGACATTTATCAAATATATTTTTACAGATGACAACAGACAAACAGTTAGAGAACGGGTGGGTGGTGTCCCACTGTTCTCACCGCAGCGGCTATCCGGAAGCATTGAGGCATATGCTTCAATATTTCGGGTACAACCAGATGCCGCAGTACTTCGCCAAGGAAGAAGGCAAAGAGGGGAACAAGGCATGGACAATCCATGTCGAGGTCCCCGCAGGACCTACGCCACCTGGTTGGGTGCCGTTCACCGTCACGGTGAGAGGTAGACAGCCGGAAGGGATGTGGCAAGTGGCAGCCCGTGACACCATGTCACGTTTCTGCCAACTACACGTGCAAGCTATGGAGGGCACTCCATACGCGCTCGTTCCGGTGGAGGGACGGGCTCAGCATGTGTGGGAAGGGAGGTACCGGGAGGCAACTGATCCGGGTTGCCCAAGGTACAACCCCGCGGAGGCAAACCTTAGCCTCCAGGTGAGGGCGGGAAACGCCGTGATGGACAGCCAAGCTGTTCATACGGAGCATCTCGCCACAAAGCTCAAGGAGAGCACGAGCCGTGGAGACCATTACGAGAGTGCTCACAGTGCACTCTGCAATGTGCTCCTTCCGACGATCAAGCGACTGAATGAACAACATAATCAGTTGCATCGTCTGAAGAAGGCGAAGAAGAAAAGCCGTGTCGACATCGCGGCGTTACAGGAACTGGTACAGAATCTGACCCAGCAGAACGAGGACCTTGCTCAAGAGCGAGACGACGCTATTGAGGAAGGGCAAGGCTGGGAAGAGGACTACAACCAGGCTATGGACGAGGTGCATCCTTTGCAGGACCTCGTACCTCCGGTATTGGGAATATCGGTGGTCTTGGGTCTTCCAGCAATGGGAGAACCCGAGATGGGAGAAGAGGTGGTAGATCCAGAACCACCAGCAGAGGTACCGGAGGAGGATGACCCGCAGGAGGTCGAGTTCTACTCCGAGTAGGGGGTTACAGTTGCTAAGTAGGGCAGCTAGGGTAGTGTAACCCAACTTTTGTAAATCGGTGACATGTCGTGTAAGCAGTAGCGTATGTATAGGTAGGGACGACATGAGCATGACTTCTCGGAGAACCGAGAATAATGTATCTTGTATAAAGTTTATGTTTTATCAATATATGTGAATGTTGTGCAAATTAATCATGTGTCACTTCAATACCTACTGTTGCATATGGAATTTTAAGTATGGCATGTGCTAATCGCTGCTGTTTTGAATTTCAGAATGACGCGTACTCGTGCCAACCCGGATGTTGGGGGTACTAGTCAAGGGGGAGAGACCTCCCAACAGCCTCCCGAGGACTCCTCGGGACCGCAGCAGCAACAGCAACAACAGCAACAGCAAACACCGCCACCGCCACTGCCAACGGTTACATTGGCCGACATCGTCGCGGCAATGGCGGGTTCACATCAGCAGCACACGGAGTTGCTGCAGACTCTAATCGCAAATACGTATCGCCCAGAGAGACGTCAAGATCGTGAGGAGCGTCAACAGAGCTCCTACTCCGACTTCCTGGCTACTCATCCCCCGGTATTCTCAAGGGCGGATGAACCTCTTGACGCGGACAACTGGCTCCACGCAATAGAGATGAAGTTCGGGCTGCTCCAGATAAGTGAGCAGCGCAAGACTCAGTTCGCGGTCCAGCAGCTCCAAGGATCCGCGAGCGCGTGGTGGGCCAACTTCTGTGCTTCACAGCCCACCGACCGAGTAATGACCTGGACGGAGTTTCAGACGGCCTTCAGGGCCTATCACATACCGCCAGGTCTAATGAAGAGGAAGACGCAGGAATTCTTACACCTGCAACAAGGGAGACGGAACGCGCTGGAATACTCCAGTGCGTTCAACGATCTCATGCTCTATGCGTCATATCATGCCGATACTGACGAGAAGCGGTGGGACCACTTTTACCAGGGGCATAATCTGCTCCTGAAGGACAAGTTGGCGATGTTCAATAGCGGCAGCCTCAACGACATCATTGACGCTGCGATTGTTCAAGAGGACTCCGGCAAGGAGTTGGCGGCAGCGGAGCGAAAGCGAAGCGCGACGCAGAGCAGCGGAGAAGGAGGCGATCCTTCTCAGAAGTTTTGGATGGTGAATCGCCCACCATCAGGTTCACGCTGGCAGCTACCCTAGAGGTCGATGCCTTTCGGCAGTCGACCGTACTTTATACCGGCATTCAGGCCGGCACTGCCAGTACCACCTCCACAACAACAACAGCAGCAGCGGACAATGCCGCGTGCGTATGCACCTCAGCAACGCATGCCGGGCTTTCGTCCCCCAAGCACTACACCAGCAGCGGCCACATGTTACAAGTGTGGTCGTCCAGAACACTTCGCGAGCAGTTGCCTGGAGAGGCAAGGCGGCGGAGTGGCACCGCAGTTTGCGGGGAGGAATCAACCCCGGAACCCTACTAATGCGCGGCGGGCAAACCCTAGGCCCGGCACCGTCCACCAGCTTGCCATAGAGGACGTGCCGGAGGGCGAGCCAATCCTTGCGGGTATGTTCCAACTCCACCAGCATCCCGCCATAGTACTATTTGATTCAGGCGCCACGCATAGCTTCATTAGCCAAGATTTTATTGATAAATATAGCTTGCAAATACTACCCACCGATAGTCCTTATGTGATCTGTTCACCGGGTGGGAAAATTTCAGCAAGCATGATGGTCCCAAAAGCGCCATTGTGCTTAGAGGGTAGAGTCTACCCTACGTCTCTCGTAATCTTAGAGGGACAAAAGGTCGATGTCATCTTAGGGATGTCGTTGTTAACCCGCCACGGCGCTGTTTTAGACACCGTCCTCCGAGTTGTGCACTTGAACTCAGAAGTGCACGAGTCTCACTCCTTATTTCTGGACAGTCCAGAAATAAAACTTCCAAGTGTCTATCAAGCCATAACCATCAGATTGGAAGATATTCCAGTGGTCCGAGAGTTCCCTGATGTATTCCCGGACGATTTTCCGGGGATGCCACCCGATAGAGAGGTGGAGTTCAAGATTGAACTTGCACCGGGAACCATGCCAATATCCCGAAAGCCATACAAGATGGCGCCCAAGGAATTGGCTGAATTGAAGACCCAGCTGACGGACCTGCTGGAGAAGGGTTTTATTAGGCCAAGCTCCTCGCCATGGGGCTGTTCGGCATTATTGGTGAAGAAGAAGGATGAGACGTTGCGGCTTTACGTGGACTACCGTCCATTAAATGTTGTAACCATCAAGAACATGTACCCGTTGCCACGGATCGACATGTTGTTTGATCAGTTGGTCGAAGCAAAGATCTTTTCCAAGATGGACTTAAGATCCGGGTACCATCAGATTAAGATAAGGGCGGAGGACATTCCAAAGACAGCTTTCTCGACGAGGTACGGACTTTATGAGTATCTGGTCATGTCCTTCGGCGTCACCAATGCTCTAGCTCACTTCATGTACTTAATGAACTCGGTATTCATGCCGAAGCTGGACAAGTTTGTCGTGGTCTTCATCGATGACATCCTGGTATATTCCAAGTCGGAAGAAGATCACAAGAAGCATCTGCGTATAGTCTTGCAACGGCTGCGGGATCACAAGCTATACGCGAAATTCAGCAAATGCGAGTTCTGGATATCGCAAGTGCCTTTTCTCGGGCATATCATCTCAGCGGAGGGTATCACTGTAGACCCGAGCAAGATCACTCAAGTGCTGAATTGGAATTCCCCGAGGACTGTTCACGAGGTACGGAGTTTCCTCGGACTCACGGGATATTATCGGAGGTTTATTCCGAACTTCTCAAAGATTGCCAAGCCTACGACGGAGCTGCTGAAGAAGGCTACCAAATATGTTTGGAGTCCAGCATGTGAAGCAGCATTCAAGGCTTTAGTCAAGCACCTGACATCAGCACCGGTTTTGGCGCAGCCAGACACAACAAAACCGTTCGATATGTACTGCGATGCATCCGGCATTGGGCTCGGATGTGTGCTGATGCAAGACCGAAGAGTGGTCGCGTATGGATCACGGCAGCTTAGAAACCATGAGCAGAATTATCCAACTCACGACTTGGAGCTCGCTGCCGTGGTACTTGCACTGAAAATGTGGAGGCACTACCTACTCGGTAACCTCGTACATCTATATACCGACCATAAAAGCCTCAAGTACATATTCACTCAGAAGGAGCTGAACATGAGGCAACGAAGATGGTTAGAATTGATAAAGGATTATGAAATAGAGATCCATTATCATCCGGGCAAGGCAAACATAGTGGCAGATGTGCTAAGCCGCAAGTCACACGTCAACAATCTGACCATCACACCGTTGGAAGAGAGTGAACCACCGCTACATGTGATTCCACACGGAGCTCTCTACAACCTAGCTTTGATCCCCACCATCCGTGAAGAGATAGCGGCAGCTCAGAAACATGACAAGGGCATGTCGCATTTGCGGAGACGTGTAGACAGTGGGGAGCTGAAATGTTTCCGGAAGGACGGAGACGGCGTCCTATGGTTCAAGGACCGGATCGTCGTACCCCGTAACCCGGAGCTACGGAAGAAAATTTTTGATGAGGCCCACTTATCAAAATTTTCTATTCACCCTGGCAGCAACAAAATGTATCAAGAACTCAGAAGCAAGTTTTGGTGGACACGGATCAAGCGGGAGACTGCAAAATACGTGTCCGAGTGTGATACATGTTGAAGGGTGAAGGCAAACCATATGCGGAAACCGGGACTGCTACAACCACTGGGCATTCCTGCCTGGAAGTGGGAGGACGTGAGCATGGACTTCATCGTCGGTTTACCCACCACTCTTAAAAAGCATGATTCTGTTAGGGTGATCATCGATCGGCTCACCAAAGTTGCCCATTTCATCCCGGTCAACACAAACTACAACGCCAAGAAGTACGTTGAACTGTACATCTCACGGATCCTATGCTTGTACGGCGTACCCCGTACCATCATATCGGATCGGGGCACTTTATTTGTGTCCTGTTTTTGGGAGCAGCTGCACGCTGCATTGGGAACAAAGTTGATCCGTAGTTCAGCGTACCACCCGCAAACGGATGGGCAAACCGAGCGGGTAAATCAGATCCTAGAAGACATGCTACGAGATTGTGCTATCAACCACGGCAAGAATTGTGATGATCACTTGCCGTTAGCCGAGTTCTCGTACAATAATGGGTACCAAGCCAGCATCAAGATGGCGCCTTATGAGGCGCTATACGGGAGAAAATGTCGCACACCATTGAACTGGTGTGAGTCTGGCGAAAGGGTTACCTTCGGGATTGACCTTATCAACGACGTGGAAGAGAAGGTTCGACTGATTCGAGCGAACCTAAAAGCCGCCCAATCCCGTCAGAAACAATATGCGGACCAGAGAAGACACCCATTACAATTTAAAGTGGGGGATCACGTATATCTACGTGTGTCTCCAATGAAGGGCGTAAACAGATTCGGGGTGAGAGGGAAGTTGGCACCCCGATTCATCGGTCCATTTCAGATTACCGAAAGATGTGGATCAATGGCATACCGGCTACAATTACCAGAAGCACTTTCCGGTGTGCACGACGTCTTTCACATTGCCCAGCCGAGGAAGTGTCTTAAGCTATCAACTACCGTTCCGCTGGAAGATATTGAAGAACTGCAACCGGATCTCACCTATCGGGAGGAACCGATGCAGATTATTGATGAAAGGGCCTGAATCACACGCAACCGTACGTTGTGGTTCTACAAGGTTATATGGAGTAATCACTCCGTGGACGAAGCGACATGGGAGAGCGAAGAATTTCTTTGCGCTAACCACCCCGACTTTTTCACGTCGCATATCCGGTAATTTTCCACCGTCCCCTCTCTCATTTTTACCTTATAATCTCGGGACGAGATTCTTTTAAGGGGGGAGGAATGTAAGGGCCTCAGTTTTTGACACATATTGGAAGTGTTCATCACCATACACACACACCTCATTTGAGGAAAGTTGATGAACACAAATGAAGAGCAAGTAACCACCATCAACACGCTCATTAGAGAACAAACTCACATATTGCAAAAGTGGCATTTCCCACATGTGATATAGAGGGTCTGGGCTTATGAAAACTCCTACACATTGCTAAGGATGTCCATGCTAAGTTTCACCCAAATTAAAAACCTTTTTGAGGTCATTTTGGGTATAGCTAGAAAGATGGCAGTTTGAAACCATATTCAAATTCAAACTGTTTTTATCCCATGAATTCAAAAGTGGGAGGCATATTCTTATTCAGCACCTTTTTGTGAGCTCACACACCAATTTTCACTCCATTTGGAGTTGATCTTGACATGAGCTAAGTGGGGCAAGTTCAAACTTTATTTGAATTCCAAACTGAACTTGTGCTGAAATTCATTCAAACCAAACCCAATTTGAATTCTAATCAATTCAAATGGCTCATGGGTGAATAATTTGAATCACCATGGGTATTTTGGGGCTCACTGTTTACAACAGTGATGAGGAGTTAATTTCAGAGGTTAAACTTGAGTGTGGGACCCACATGTCATAGAAAGAAGACGGGAGACTTGCACCCAAAGTCACAGTCTCGGTGGGAACTTCCACCGAGCAGCTGCCGGTTCAACACCCCGGGAGCAGCTGCGCTCGCCACCGAGGAGGAGCAGCGCCACCAGCTGCTTCCCGCGCCCACACACGAGCCCAAGGGCGGTTCCAGGGTCCTCTTAAGGCGCTCCACCGAGGCAGGCGCCGATCATTTCCCCCTCTCCCGTGAACACCGAGCCCCGGCTGCCGCCTCTCTGCTCGATCGGGAAAACCGCGAAAACGTCTCGTCTCTTCCTTCCCGGAGCTGCTAGACGGCACCCTGAGATTGCACTCCACCTCCCCAACGCCAGAAACCCCGAGCTCCGACCTCCCTTGCCCGAGAACGATCGCCACAGCGGCGACCTAGCCTCGGCCGAAGGTCAGATGCCCGTGGACAGCACTCCACATGCGTTTTCACGGTCCAGCAAGGGCAGCAGCAGGAGCGCGCAACCGCCGTGCTGCTCTCCTCCAAGTTTGGAAGCAAACTGTGAAGAATCCCCGGCGAATTTTCAGTTTTCGCTCCGGCGACCTTAAACTGAGCTTCCGGTACGGATCCTTCAAATTCTCGCTCTAAGATCCTTCTCTAGCTATCAAATCTTGCACATAGACGCTGGACTAGCCGGCGATCAAGTTCTTTTCTGCATCCGTGGCGTGAAACTGTCTACGAGTGACGAATTTCGAGCTCGATCAAGGGCGGTCATGGCGGGCACGATCGGTCACACGGTGCCGACAGACTTGCCGCCATCTTTGAACCCTTTTGACACCTTGTCGAGCTTTCTAGAGGTACACTGATGCTGTAGGACCGATTGTTCGAGGTTTTGGCAGGTTAGAACTCACGGCCGACGGCGCCGAACCTCAACCGAGGCCGCGGAACGTCGCCGGGCTATTTCGGGTCACCGCCAACCCGAACTGACACCACCGACGTGTTCCTCGACATCGACAACCCCTAGCAGCGAGTTTCAGACCATGGGATGGTCGGCAGCGGCGAGCCGGCGAGCTTCGGGTCTGCTCCGGCGAGGGGCGGCGGCGCGAGCGCGCGGGCGCGTCGGGAGGAAGACGAAGCCGGCTGGCCCACGCGTCAGCGGCTCAAAATTTTAAATCGGGATCGGGTGTGGCCGGGATCGGGTGTGCTGGTACGCAAAAACCCTGTGGGCCGCGGTGTGCGGTCGCCTTGGCGCTCAACACGTGTCCCCGCGGGCCCCGGCAGATTTAAACTTTTCCCCTGATTTTCAGATTTCATTCGAATTTCAAATCCTCATAACTTTGGCTAGAAAGCTCCAAATCGAGCGAACCAAATTTTGTTGGATTCAGCTCTCTGAGCACTTTCCAGCAAATTAAGTTTCACTTCACGAAAATCCTTATTTCTCCAGAATTAATTCCTCAAAGTTTAAACTGTTTGGAATTTTAACTGGAGAATCCTTTGGAGGCAAATCCTGAAATTTTGCTGGGATGTTCACCAAAATATCCCTGAGCTACCATAAAAATTTCAGATCCATTTGAGCTCATTTGATCCACCTAATGGTGTGATTAGTGAAACTGTTCCAGAGAAATTAGAAAATGTTCAGAAACATTTTCAGAATTTTCTCTAAAATTGTTTAGCTCATATATTTAGCTAGGAACCTTCAAATTAAGTGAGACCAACTCCATTAGCACCCTCTGAAAATCTAGTTCTCATAAAGTCATAGTTTGTTCCATGAAAATCCCTAGAACACCCTAAGAGTTCCAATTAAGGTCAAGTACATAATTAATTGTGGAGGGCTCAAATGAGCTTTGCTGCAACTAAAACTTGACCAAGTCTGTATTTAGGTTGTAACCAAGCCACAGTAAAAGTTTCATAGTCATTGAGTCTGTCTAGTGGGACTTATGAGCTTCACAAGTTTAAACTTAATTCAAATGCATTTAATTAATCCATATACTTGTATATCATGTAGTCGCTAAGGTCGAAGAGAAGTCCGAAGTCCTAGACTTCGTTACTCTGGAGGAACAGCTAGCCTACGACCAAGAGCAGCAAGGCAAGCTCCGGTTTGCATCAACCGTTTTACAAATTTTTATTGTTTTGAACACTTACTTGAGTATTATGATTCCTTGCATTAGAGTCTTGTTTGGAAACCTAACTACATAGCTAAGAAAACCATGGGTTGGGTTTAGGATTGCAAACCCCGTTAGCTACTGCAATACTAAGATAGTGTAGGATTCGGTACGAGTCGAGTAGTTGGAACTACTCGCGAGCATAGGCTTGAGGCACTCGACTTGGGTAGAGATAGCACATGATACCCATGGCAAGAAAGATGAGACCGAGCGGAGAGTAAGGGCAGCAGGACCTTGGGGCCTGTGTGCTGTAGCTCCGTTTGTGTCGATTGAGGACCGAGCCGTGTGTGGGCCTGTTAAACAAGCTAGAACAGTACCGAAGACCTACCGGCTATATGGGAACCGGGAAACTGATGTAACTCGGGTAGCTGGGTGTTGAGGCATAGCTGGTCGTTCAGAGGGTAGGTTGAGAGCTCGAGGTGTAAATTGGCTGGCGGCACTGAGATGCGCGTGCAGAGACCTCTTGCTCCGGACGATTGGACCGGTTCGACATTTGGCTAACGGGTGAAAGGTAGTTGCGTACAGCGTCCGTGATGGTTGTTGTAGGCAACATCGAGTACGGGCTTACGTGACGGGTTGTTCGGGTAACCCTGCAGGTGTAAATCGATTATAATCACCGTCCCTCGCGGTCAGTGAGTACCACTTGTTCACTGTACCGTGACGTAGAAAGAACAGGCTAGTTACATGTTAAAATGTTGCTGATTGAAAGATGGACTTTGCTTGTAATGATTTGCTGTAGTTTAGAGCTAACTAAAGTTTTTTTCAACTTTGGGCAAAGTACATGAGAGAAATGTGTTTCTTGTTTGATTGCAGCTCTCTCATGTGCCTTAGCATAAGGTTCTCCACAACCTGCTGCTAAAACTTGAAAGTAAGGTCCCAATAATTAGGCGAGTCCTTTACAAATTGTTTTATCTCATGTACCCATCACCCCTCATGTAGAAGTTCCATGTTTAGGAGAGACGGGTCAGTCTTGCTGAGCCTTCATGCTCACTTCTTGTGTTTGAAGCTTTTGCAGGGTTCTATGAGGAAGGGACTCCCGAGGAGGAGACGGAACCCCAGGAGGGGAACCCCGTCGAGTGGGAGTCATGCACGCCGCCGTGTTAGTGTGCGTGTGTGCTAGCAAGGACACGTTCATGGGCTGAACGTGAACTTGATGCGTAGTCTATGCCCGCGAGTGTAGACTGAACATATTTTGTTGTAAAAATATTCATAAACCTCTTTATGTAATAAACTTTGCTTCCGCTTTGTACCTTTGATGTGTGTTATCCGGTGCTGTGCAACGCAGCACCCCTCAGCGTGATCCTGGCTCGACAAGACCGTGGGGTCGTGTCGCACCCCGGACAAGTCCGAACTCACACAAAACCATTTGTTCCGGTCTACATCGGATCAGTCCGATGTACCGGACTAGTCCGGCCCCCAGCCCGGACAAGTCCGACCCTATTCCCAGAGCTTATCCCAAATCTTCACTCCATTCAACCTAAACTCGGACCAGAGCTTATCCCAAATCTTCACTCCATTCAACCTAAACTCGGACTATAAGCTCTTAGGTGATTCTCAGCACTTTACTCTATGATCGCACTCATAGTCAAAGGCTAAACTCAACACAAAAGAATTAGAAAACCCTTGTTGCAATTCCGGTGTTGAACACACCAAAAACCTGCCTCTATTCCACCTTGCTGGTGATCCCCTGCAGCAGTTTAGCACCCCGCCTGGGTGCTGTTCTTGCTGTCCTGAGAGCAGGGACTAGTAGCAGCAAGTAGAACAGAATAGAGAGGAGAGTCTGGCGTGTCTACAGGAGAGAACAGACCCCTACAGCAGTAGAGAACAGAGCACAAGGGCTGCTGGACGTGCTGCACAGGGTGATCTACTGTAGCAGATCTGTTCTGCCAGCTGAAGGTTACGTGAGCAGGGAGAGTTCAGCGCAGGGAAAAAGGTGGAGGATTAATCTGGGAGAAGGTGTTTTTTCCTTGAGAATACCTGGCTATTTATAGCCTTTTACAGATATACTCCTAACAGATTTAAAACTAATCAAATCTTATCTCAAACAAATTCTATCTAAACTGGTTCTGATCTGTTCAGATCAGAACAGACTCAATCTGTGTGCCCCCTCCTGGGCGAGCTGGGCCTGGGCCTGGGCTATTGGGCCAGGTCTAGGCAAGCTGGGCTTGGGCCTGGGCTGTTGGGTCGGGCCTAGGCCCAGCAGAGGAAGGATCAATCTACATTCTCCTCCTGATCCTGACGCTTGTGCATGTCTAGGATCCCGATCCTTCTTCTCATCTCCACGAACTTCTGTCTTCCAAGGGCCTTGGTCAAGATATCCGCCATCTGGTCTTGAGTGGAGATTTGCTCAAGCACAATAGTACCACTGTCCACACACTCCCGTATATAGTGGTACTTGACATTGATGTGCTTGCTTCTGTCATGGTGTACCGGGTTCTTGCTCAAGTCTATAGCTGACTTGTTATCAACCCGCAGCACCGGCGTCTTCGATTTTTCAGCTAAGTCCTCCATCAGCCGTGCCATCCATACACCTTGACATGCCCCTTGAGCTGCTGTGATATACTTTGCTTCACATGAGTACAAGGCCACCAACTTCTTGCAGGACTGCCATGAAACGGGGTTGTTTCCAAGACAAAACAGCACCCAGCTTGTGCTCTTGCGGTCCTCCACGTCTCCCGCATAGTCACTATCCGAGTACCCAATAAGCTCCATGTCTCCTCCTCTTGCATAGAAGACTCCATAGTTGATTGTACCCGCTATGTAGCGTACAATGCGTTTGACTGCAGCAAAGTGATCCTCCTTGGGCCCCTATAGAAACCGACTCACGTACCCGACCGAGTAGGCAAGATCGGGATGTGTGTTCACCAAGTATCGTAGCCCTCCAACCAAGCTCCTATAGTCCGTTGCATGCACCAACGGGCTATCACTTGTCTTGCAAAGCTTGAGGCCTTGCTTTATGGGAAATGCACAGGGGTTGCATCCTTCCAGGCCAGCTTTAGAGACAAGTTTAGGCCGCCTGCCCAACGCTTATCCCTGCATCAGTTTGCCGCACCTCCAGGCCAAGATAATATGACAAGAGACCCAAGTCGCTCATCTTGAACCTCTTCATCATCTCCCCTTTGAACTTCTTGAGATCGCCTCCTCCTGTGATCACAAGATCGTCGACGTGCACGCCAACGATGAGCTTCTCATCTTCAGCCCCACGGAAATAAATCCTGTGCTCGCTCGTACTCTTCTGGAAACCAAGCGATAGCAAGCTATCATTGAGCTTGGCATTCCAAGCCCTGGGCGCCTGACAAAGTCCATATAAAGCCTTCTTGAGCCGATACACCTTGGGTTGGGAGACGTACACCTCCTCCATCAAGTCGTGTTCAAGAAGGTGCTCTTAACGTCGATGTGGTGTACCTCCCACCCCTTGTGTGCAGCAACTGCAAGAAGCAAGCGAACGGATTCGATACGAGCTACAGGAGCAAATACCTCGTCAAAATCTATTCCTTGCCGTTGGACATAGCCTTTTGCCACCAATCGAGCCTTGTGCTTCACCACCTTCCCATGCTCGTCCTTCTTCACCTTAAACACCCATTTGAGGCCAATGGGCTTGTGTCATGCAGGAAGATCAACAAGTTACCAAGTCTTGTTTTCTTCTATGGACTCCATCTCCTCGAGCATGGCCCGTCTCTAGCACGGGTGTTCCTCAGCATCGGCGAAGGATGTGGGCTCCTCCGCGGTGGTGAACATAAGCTCCCCCTCCTCCAAGCTTGGTGGGCGCTCAGCCCGACCAGGAAGGGTGAGGGTTCCGAGTATGTTGCGCATCGTGCGGAACCGTAGTTTCACGCCGTCGTCGTAGTAGGCGTCGACAACATTGCTGCCGGGGTCCGACAGCGGTGAGGCGAAGCAGATGGGCGTGGAGGATTCTGGGGCGTGACAAAGGTGCTGGAATCTTCAAGTCCGGAACCCCCCACTCTTGCTGACCCCCGTGCAGGACTGTCCCAGCCCTGATTTGCGCTGGACAGCCCCTGCAGGGGCCCATGGAGCGACGCTGCAGGTGCTGGACTCTCTCCAGCAGGTCTGGAGGCTGGCGCAGGAACTCCTTTCTGTGCCCCTCCTGGGCACTGCAGGGGTGCTGTTTGGCCCCTCTGGACTCTGCAGCACCTCTCCAGGTGCTGGAACAGCAGGTCCAGCAGGTGCTGGACCTAAGGAGTCGACGTGGAAGGTGGTGTAGTCCTCTTCTCCTGCTCCTCCCCAGTCCCACTTGGCTGCCTCGTCAAATATCACGTCTCGTGATATGTGTGTGCGCCCATCAGTCGGATTATACATCCGATAGCCCTTCGTTCCTGCAGCATAGCCAAGAAAAATCATCGGAGTACTCCGGTCTTCCAACTTTTTCAGGTGGGGACGCGTGTTTTTGACATGCCCCACACACCCAAGTTCGGAAATAATTGACGGCTGGTCGCTCTCCATGCCAAGATTCATATGGCGTCTTCCCGTCGAGGCCACGGGTGGGGGATCGATTTAAGATGTAGACAGCCATTATAACTGCCTCACCCCAAAATATCCCGGGCATACCGTTCGCCTTCAACATGCTCCTCGCCATGCCTACCACCGTCTAGTTGCGCCGCTCCACAACCCCATTTTGTTGCGGCGTATACGGGGCTGTGAGCTGACGTTGTACTCTGTGCTAAGTGCAGTACTCGCCGAACTCCTGTGAGGTGAACTCCCCTCCGCGATCAGTACGAAGTAGCTTCAGCCTCTTCCCAGACTCTAATTCAGCTGTCGCCTTGAATTGCTGAATTAAGTCGGGCGCCTTGTCCTTGGTTGCTAGAAGATAGAGCCACATATAGCGGCTCATGTCATCCACTAGAAACAAGAACATCTTCTTGCCGCCTGGAGTCGTCGGCGTGATAGGCCCACAGATGTTGCCATGGACAAGGTCGAGCGCGCCCTCCGTGCGCCGCCGAGCTTGCTTGAGGAAGCTGGAGCGCCTCTGCTTCCCGACCAAGCAAGCTTCGCACAATTGATCGACATGATCAATTTGCGGAAGCCCGAGCACCATCTCCTCTCGTGCCAACTTCCAAAGCGCCTGGAAGCCAACGTGTGCATTGCGTTCGTGCCAACGCCACGTAACATCATCACGCCTCGCAGTTAGGCAAACCGGATGTGTGATGTTGAGCCTGACGTAGTACAGCTTGCTGTCGTCGCGCTGAACTCGTGTGAGGAGACGCTGCTGCTCATCCCGTATGTGCATCACTCCTCCATGCACCGTGATGTTGTAGCCATCCTCATCCAGCTGGCCGACGCTGATGAGGTTGGTGGTGAGGCGCGGGATGAGGTAGACGCTGGTGAGCCTCCTGTGCTCACTCGTCTTGGCGGCGAATAGGACCGTACCCTTACCTTGGATACGCACGACAGAGTTGTCGCCGAACTTGATGGTTCCGACAACGTTTTCGTCGAGCTCGGAGAAGACGGCGCGCGAACCCGTCATGTGGTTGGTCGCGCCCGTGTCGAGGTACCAACGAGTGTCGTCAAAGTTGTTGTCGTTGCTGCGGTGAGCGAAGACACGTCCCTCCACTATCTCCAGTGGGCGTGTAGGACGTTCCTGTACAGGCTCCTCCTGTACTGAGGCCACCCTTGTCATAAACAAGGCGCCCTCCTCCTCCTCCTTTGCCACGAAAGCCTGCTGCTGCGGCTCCTCCTTAGGCTTCGACCGACACTCCTTGGCCAAGTGGCCCTTCTTCCCGCACTTTCTGCACTGGTCCCGAGGAATATCCTTCCCGGAACCACCCTTCTTTCCTCCGTTCTTCTTGGGCGGGCCCTTTCGGCTGCCCCTCTTAGAAGAACCCGCGGACTACGTAGACCGCTCCTCCTTCCGCTGTGCCTCCCACTCCTCCCAAGTGAGGTACAGCTGGCCGTTGTGTACTCCTCCCTTCCGCTGCGTCGAGTCGAAGGAGTTCTCAGCCGCCCTGAGACGCCCTGTCACCTCCGACAAGGTGAGGGTCGACACGTCCAGCAGTGTCGTGATCGCCACCACGATCTGTTGGAAGCGTTCTGGAACGCTTCGTAGGAGCTTCTCCACGGCCCTCTCTTCTCCTATCTCCTCCACTAGCGACGCAAGCCGTGATAGCATACCGCTCAGGCGGAGGGAGAAGTCCTCCACGCTCTCGCCATCCTTGAAGACAGCGTCTTCGAACTCCTTCCGGAGTTGCTGCGCCGTCGTCTTCTTCACGCGGTCGGACCCGACCAGCATGATGGCGATCGTGTCCCATGCCTCCTTCGCCGTCCTCTTTTCTCCGATCGTCGTGATCATCTCCGGCGGGACAGCGCTGACCAAGATGTCAAGCGCCATCATATCTTCCTGCTCGCTCAAACGTTACCCTCCTCCACGACCTTCCAAAGCAGTCGTGCCTTCAGCTTGATCTTCATTATGACAGCCCACTCCGCGTAGTGGGTCTTGGTGAGCATGGGGAACCCCGTCCCGGTGTTCACCTCACGAGCTGCCGGTGAGGTTGTTCCATGGCTGATGGCGCTGCCGCTGCTTGTAGGTGTAGATGACATCTTGCAGAATTCAGCCTAGGGTTGAAACCGGCTCTGATACCACGATCGTTGCAATTCCGGTGTTGAACAAACCAAAAACCTGCCTCTGTTCCACCTTGCTGGTGATCCCCTGCAGCAGTTTAGCACCCCACCTGGGTGCTGTTCTTGCTGTCCTGAGAGCAGGGACTAGTAGCAGCAAGTAGAACAGAACAGAGAGGAGAGTCTGGCATGTCTACAGGAGAGAACAGACCCCTATAGCAGTAGAGAACAGAGCACAAGGACTGCTGGACGTGCTGCACAGGGTGATCTACTGTAGCAGATCTGTTCTGCCAGCTGAAGGTTACGTGAGCAGGGAGAGTTCAGCGCAGGGAAAATGGTGGAGGATTAATCTGGGAGGAGGTGTTCTTTCTTTGAGAATACCCGGCTATTTATAGCCTTTTACATATATACTCCTAACAGATTTAAAACTAATCAAATCTTATCTCAAACAAACTCTATCTAAACTGGTTCTGATCTGTTCAGATCAGAACTGACTCAATCTGTGTGCCCCCTCCTGGGCGAGCTGGGCCTGGGCTATTGGGCCAGGTCTCGGCGAGCTGGTCTTGGGCCTGGGCTGTTGGGCCGGGCCTAGGCCCAGCATAGGAAGGATCAATCTACAACCCTAAATTCTATTCTTATTGTGCACTAGCCTTTTTCTCCTCTTTTCCTTTCTGAGTGTATCCATCTTCGTAAATTTCTTAATCACCTGTACTCACATTTGCAATGCCCATTGGTCCCTTAAGTGTTGTCATGAATCATCAAAACCCACGGGGAATTAGCCTAGATGCACTTTCAGCTCCGGATGTGCATCGACTACACCAGCCTAAATAAGACATGTCCTAAGGACTCTTTTCCCCTCCCACGAATAGATCAAGTTGTAGATTCAACTTCTGGTTGTGATCTATTGTACTTCCTAGATGCTTATTCTAGTTTCCATCAAATACCAATGTCTAGAGAAGATGAAGAGCATACAGCTTTTATAACAGTAGACGGCCTTTATTGTTATGTCTCTATGCCTTATGGCCTTAAAAACGCCCTACCTACCTTTGTGCCGGCCATGCATAAGATATTCGGGGACCTTATAAAGGACTTCGTGGATGTGGATGTCGATGACATCGTAGTGAAGGTCACGTTGCATACATCTCTGTTAGACAACTTAGTCTTAGTCCTCGACAAGCTACGCACAACACGCACCAAGCTGAACCCAGATAAGTGCGTGTTCGGAGTCTCTGTCGGGAAGCTCCTCGATTTCTTGGTCTTGCACCGAGGAATCGAGGCTAACCCCGACAAGATCAAGGCTATAGAGATGATGCGTCCTCCCTCCCGAGTCAAGGACGTACAAAAGCTCACGGGATGTCTCGCCGCTCTCAGTCGGTTCATCTCCCGACTGGCAGACCGTGCTCTCCCGTTCTTTAAGCTTCTGCGGAAGACCAGACCCTTTGTCTGGACTGAAGAAGCTCACAAGTTCTTCCAAGAGTTGAAGCAGTACCTCACCTCACTACCGATCATGGTAGCTCCGGAGCTGAGTGAGCACCTGTTGTTCCACATCTTCGCGAAAGAAGAAGTCGTTAACATGGTCCTGTTTGCTAAGCGGCCAGAACACGAGCGACTCCACACACTAAGCGAAGATCCTGCTGCTGGTCCCAAGTCTCAGGACCCGGACCCCACAGGAGGGCTTGGAGTAGCTCCGGGCTAGGGCGCCCCCGGGTCCCAGCTCCCGGAGGCCGGACCCCAGGACCGAGAAGCTGCAGACCTTCTGCCAATGGAGGAAGATGTCCCGGACCCCTCCGGGAGGGTCCGGACCACTCAACGACCAGTCTACTACATCAATGAGGTCCTCCATGATGCCAAGACACGGTATTCGAAGGTCCATAAGCTGATCTACGCAGTGCTGATCGCGTCAAGGAAGCTCCACCACTACTTCCAAGCTCACAAGGTCTCGGTAGTGACGACCTACCCACTGAAGACGGTGCTACACAGCCCCAATGCGACGGGGAACATAGCAAAGTGGGCAGCTGAGCTGGCGGAGTTTGACCTCGACTTCCTGTCGTGACATGTCGTTAAGAGTCAGGCGTTGGCAGACTTCGTGGCAGATTGGACTCCGTCTCCATTCCACCCAGGGGGTCAAGACAACGGCAACCCAGAGCCCAGACCTCCCGTGCTCACCAGACCCCACTGGACACTCTACTTTGACGGTTCCTCACGCAAGCAAGGTGTCGGAGCGGGGGTCCTACTCATCTCGCCAGCGGGAGAGCAGTTCAAGTACATGGTCCACCTCGACTTCAAGGCTACGAACAACATGGCGGAGTACGAAGCCCTCATATTTGGGATGGGTACCGCCCTGTCTTTAGGCGTGCGACAGATGCTAGTTAAAGGAGACTCCCAACTTGTCATCAAGCAAGTCAAGCGTGAGAGCTCCTATAATGATCCTCAGCTAGTTGCCTACCTTGTGCATGTACAGAAGATGGAGAAGGAGTTTCATGCCTTGGAGTTGTGCCATATCCCCCGCGCCAACAACGCAGTGGCAGACGACCTTTCAACAAAAGCCTCTACATGGGCTCCGGTCCCCGAAAAGCTGTCTTTGAAAAGAAGCTATTGCGTCCAATAGCCTAGCTGGCCGAACCGGGCAAAGGGGGCGAGTCCAGCACCTCGAAGCTGGCAGTCCAGGTGGCCCTGCAACCATGGCGCCCACCAAGGATCGTATGCGTCACCGGGGACTCCGTGCAAACCGGCGCCCAAGATCCAGAAGCTTAAGTAGGTCCTGATGCATGGATCACGGAGGTCCGTACCTACTTAAAGGACAATATCCTTCCCGATGAACATGTATCCGCTGAACGGATCATTCGTATAGCTAAGAGATACACACTGGTAGATGGGGATCTCTACCGGCGCAGCGCCAACAGCGTTCTATTGTGGTGCATAACGTAGGAGGAGGGCTGCGAGCTGCTCGCAGAGATCCATGGAGGCGAGTGCGGCAATCACGCTTCGTCCCGCACGTTGGTTGGTAAAGCCTTCCGACATGGCTTTTACTGGCCGACGGCACTCCTGGATGCCATCGAGCTGGTCAAGAGATGCAAGGTGTGCCAGTTTCATGCCATGCAGATCCACACACCGGCATAGACGCTGCAGATGATCCCGCCCTCAATGCCATTTGCAGTATGGGGGTTGGACATCCTAGGGCCATTTCCCAGATCCGTCGGAGGGTACCGGTACCTCTACGTCGTCGTATATAAGTTCACCAAGTGGCCGGAAGCAACCCCTGTGGTCACCATCAACAAGCAATCCGCAGTGAAATTCCTCAAGTCAATCATCTGCAGGTTCAGGGTCCGGATCATCACCGACAACAGGACCCAGTTCACCACTACAGCATTCCAAGAGTACTGCGAGGATCTTGGCATCCAGGTCTGCTATGCGTCCGTTGCTCACCCAGAGAGCAACGGCCAGGTCGAAAGAGCCAGCGCTGAGATACTCAGGGGCCTCAGGACGCGTACATAAGCTGGCCTGGAGAAGCATGACCCTAATCTGATTAGTGAGCTTCCGTGCGCACTATGGGCTAGCCGGACATCACCCAGTCGAGCCAAAGGGGAAACTCCCTTCTCCATGGTCTACGGAGAAGAGGTTGTCCTCCCTCCAAAGATCTCCTTGGGCTCCCCTCGTGTCAGGGCATACGAAGAAGCCACGCAAGACCAAATCTGGCGTGAAGATCTTGAGCTCGTCGACGAGCACAGATGGTAGGCAGCCATCTGGAACGCACGATACCGACAGGCGCTCCGACGCTACCACCAGAGGTCCGTGCAAAGCAGAAAGTTGTAGGCAGGCGACCTGGTGCTCCGGCGAATACTTTCCCGAGAGGGGTCTAACAAACTTTCCTCCCGATGGGAAGGGCCCTTCCGAGTGACACAAGTATGCCGACCAGGATGCGTCCGCTTGGCGACGGAGGATGGCGACCCGATTCCAAACCCTTAGAACATTGAGCACCTCCGTAAGTTTTACCCGTAGCTTAGGGTAGGACATTCTTTTTCTGTAGAAGGGCCATAGCGCCTAGGACCAGAGCTCGGATCAACTAAACTCCGGGAGGGTCCGACTACTCCTGTCATTCCAGAGTGAGTCATCGAACTCTTGTACAGCCTGACTCCTCCTATGTAGCACCATGATAAAGAAAGCTTCTACCCTACCTTATGCGCGTCTACATTTTTGCAATTTTTCTTTCAAGCTTGCGTATATTTTTCCGTGCCTCTCGACGTGTACATAGTTGTGTTTTTCTGTCTCGCTCCTAGCCAAAGTTATGCCGCCCAGCTACAACACGGAAACGCCTGAGGCATTGGTGCGCCTCCGGACCCCCTTGGTTACCTTCCTGCTCGGGTCCGGTGGCGCCGAAAGGACGCCTTCCCCCTCGGCGTGTCCTGCCAGCAGGAGGTCCAGAGTGTGTAGCCTGCTTAGCCTAGTCTTGCACCCTAAGCATGCACACTCTGCCTCCTCAGCGCAGTAGCCAAGTGTTAGGGGCCCAGATGGCACACCACCCTGGGAGGGATGTAACAAGGGTCCGGACACTGCTACACCAAATCGCCCATGTCCTAGCTTAGCAGAAGACCATAGGCCATAGTGAGGCCAGCGAGCAGGGAAAATACAACTACACGGCACGGTTACCCCCTTCCTCTAGTGTTCGTGCAAGCCATAGAGCTTCGGTCTGTGGGGTAGCTTCTGAAGCACCAGCTTTCCCAGAGGGCCACGTTCGGATCCCCAAGGTTGGTGCCTCCCGAAGGATCCGGAGTTGGCGCCTTGCACCTTTTTGGCAGACGTCCCCAAATACTTGAGCACACCTGTCAGGGGGCCATCACGACTGGTCAAGGCAAGCAAGACGGTCAGACCCCTGCAACGTGCAAAAAGGAAGTGGGCACATATCCACATCAAGCAACAAGGAAGCATCAACCACTTTGGCAAGTGAGAGAACCTCCGATCTTTGCGGCATCAAGGACCAGGGGACCTCGCGAAAGCTAAAGTGGTCCTTCCTACCGGATCCTTCACCAGGTGGCTGAAGCACGAGAGGCCGACAAAAAGTCTTTCATTTACCAGCACTGGAATACAAGACAAGACACAAAAGATAAAAGAAAGATACAAAGGCCGGGGCCCACCTAGGACTCGTCCGCACTACGCCTAAACCGCTCGGCGACGAGAGCTCCTAAGTCTTCGACCGTAGACCGGGCTGCCGCCTCCCTTGCAGCAACGGGGCCTTGGACGACCGGCTCCAGGGAAACACTGGGGTCCCAGCTTCGGAAGCAGGTCAACACATATGTTGCCACCTCCTTAGCCATGGCCTTTCCCTCCGCCTCAAGCTGGTCGACGACAACGTCTTCCAACGTTGTCATCTTCAAGCCTGCAGAGTCAAGCGCAGGGAGCACTTAGCTCATCTCCTGCGAAGGCTCGCTGACGCGCACCGGGCTAAAGCCGAAAAGCACCAGTGCTGACTCGGCATGGCCTAGGAAGTCCCAGACTTGCTGGACCTCCGCTGTGCGCAAGGCCCGAAGCTCCTGAAGCTCGCGCCGTGCCGCTGCCGGGGCTGCTGCGTCGCTCTCGGAGAGCCTTCTCTCCTTAGCAGCCAACATCGCCACCCGGGCATCAAGCTCATGGGCACAACGCTGTAGTCCCTCCTCATGGAACGAGGCATCAAATTCTGCAGCCAGGAGGTCTTGGCGCTCCTTTGACTACCTCTCCCGCTCCTTATTAAAAAAGGCCTGCGGGCGATCCAAGTCGTCGGCCCGAGACTTCAGCTCAGCCCGCTCCCGCTGCAAGCGCGACGAAGCCTCCTCCTCTTTCTCCGCTAGCTCGCGCTCTCCTACGGCGATCTCACGACGAGCCAGTGCTAGCCGTAGCTCCTCTAAAGTTGCGAGGCGATCGTTGGCCACCTAGTGGGCCTCCTTGGCTTCAGCCCAGAGCTTCTTGGACTACTCGTCCAACTGATCAACGAGGTCCCGTTGTCGGTTGGTCAATTTATACTCCTCCCGCAGGCGAGCCTCCTTCGTCTCGAACCTCCTCTGTGTCTCCCGGATCCGGAGCTTGAGCAACCTTTCCCAACCAACGAGGCGCTCCTCCTCCTGCTGGATGGCTTCCTGCTCCTGATCCAGCGCCAGCTAAACTCGATGGAGGCTTGCCTGAGCAGAGGCCACAACCTCAGACAAGGGGACCCGCTCGACGCGTGCTGGAGCCTCCTGGGCATCGCCCTCCGAGATGTCGATGGCCGCCGGAGTAGGCGCCAAGACGCAGAGACCCAAGGATGCTTCGGCTTGGTCCTCGAAAGGAGGCGGGTGAGCTTCTAGCCGGGGAGTGCTACTCTTCAGGGTAGAGGCCGCGGCACCCGACGCGCCATCATCAGCGGCAGGGGCAGACTCATCGCCATAAGCTGGCGGAGCCTCATCAGCCACGGCTGGGCCGGAACCAGGCCCCGGAGCCTCGGCTAGTGAAGGATCCTGGCTGGGGTCCCCCCGCACCTGGAGTTGCCGGAGATACACCTGCGGAAGAGGCAGGCGGCATGCTCGTCTCAGCTAAAGCAACAAATCAGAGATCTCTTTTGGCTATCGCCAACGTAGAGAGAGGACTTTGGAACTCTCCTTCGTGAATAGCCCGTCGCCATGCACTCTAAATCGCCCAGCAGGATATCAACAGTTTGGTGAATTGTGAATGATCAAGAGGGGCGAAATTGCTCCTTTCATGGCAGCAGGAGCATTCCATTATCGCGGAAATATTCCCCCATGGCACACCCTGAATATGGGGCTAGAAATTGCAGAGGAGCAGGATCCGAAGCGGTGACTGTTACAAGAATGGAATATTCCAAAGCATTCGCTTTTGAAAGAATTTGAACTAATTGTGCCACAGTCGAGCGTTTTTGTCCAATCACAACATAGACACAATACAATGTCTCACTCTCTGTGCCCCGCCGGCGCTGGAGGGTCCGCACCCTGGACTAGAGCAGTCCCAGGAGCCGCCAGCGGATCGCCGGACACCAGCGTAGCGCTCGCAGGAGCACCTACGGATGTAGCCCTGCGTAAAGAACAGGGGCCAGCAGACAACCTCTGACCATAGACCAAAGCAGCAAAGGCTGGCCTCGGATGACCTACCTGGGGACGGCGGGGCTCCATGAAGCGGCTCGGAAACGCTTGCCTGGGCCTCTGGAGCCACCAAAACCTCTGGCTGCATTCGACCTCTTCGTCAACGGTGGAGGTGCTGGAGTTCTAGGAGCTCCCTCTACGGGCTTGGATGCAGGACCGGCCACGATGCACCCGGTTGCGCCCCCCAGTTTAACCTCGGGACGCTTGGGGCCGCCGTAGGTGCCACAGGACCAAATGCCGAGACGAAGCTCTCGTCCACGCGAGTCAGCCTCCGCTTCTTTCCGGGGGAGCCAGGCTGGGGGGCCGCCGGCGCCTTCCCCTTACCCTTGTGCAGACTTGAGGTAGAGGAAGTCGGAGCCGCAGAGCTCGGCGTGGCAGTACTTGGAGCGGCCGAGGCTGGAGCGGAGAAAGCAGTCCTCCCGTCGCTCGCCCCAGTCGCCCCAAGGATCGTTATTCCCCGTGAAGTGTCGCCAACCTGCCGGGGAGCGATGTCAATGTCGTCCAACATCGGCATCGTCTTTAGGAGCCACGATCTCAACTCCTGGTCCATGAAGATGGGCAAGCACGACGCCAGTGGGATGATGAGATCGTTAGGGATGGCGCTGGTTCCAACTTCGGTGCATAGCTTCCCCAACATGGCGTCTAGGAGCTCCATCTTCAGGTTGGTCCTGGGACCATGCTCCAAGCAGGTGGAGTCGTTCTCGTCGGTGTACCTCCAGGTCGCGCGGCAACGACTCTGGAGGGGAGCGATGCGCCGAACCAGGAAGTCGGCCAACACCATCCGCGAAGACAACCGCTGGTCCGCCAAGAACTTAATTCTTTCCAGCACGGGGGAGTAGGCGTTCTCAAGGTGCGGCATCGTCTCCCATTCGGTCCGCGTAGTTGAAAGAGGGGAAGTCGGCAGTTCAAGCCGGTCATAGACGTCGGTCTTCACAATGACCCAGTCATCCCTCCAGTTCTCCCACTTGTTGGGGGAGAAGGGAGAGATGTACGTCGCCACGGACCTAGAGCGGTGCTGGAAGTAATAGGCATCCAGGAAGCTCGAGCTCCTACCCGACGACAGTAGGACGAAGAACACCCGGAACAGCCGCACCGACGCCCGCACCCCCACGAACATCTCGTAGAGGTGGACAAAGATCGACACCAGCACGAGGGAGTGCGGCGTCAAGTGCTGAAGCTGGAGCCCGTAGAACTCCAGCAGGGTCAGGAAGAAGAAAGAAGCGAGAAAGGCGAGCCCCACCAGCATGTACTCGACGACGATGACTTCACCGGGCTCAAGGCCTACGAGCGGGAGGGATCCGCAGTGAATTCTCCCATCGTACTGAGGCGCTTGCCAGCCGATCAGGCACCTCACGCGCCTCACATCGCCAGCGCTTTGGAAACGAGACTCTCGGAGGTTCGACGCCATTGGAGCAGGAAGAGAAAGCAAGGAGACGAAGCGCAAGGGGACAAATGAAGGAGAAAATTCCTGCCAACAGCAGAGGATCTCTTTATTTGCCCCAGACCTTCGGAAACCGCCGAGCGCGACGTGCCTGATAGAACCGCACCCCCATCGGTTGAACCGCCAAGAGCGGAAGCGCCAAGCCCACTCGGCAGACAGTATGGGCAAAGGGCACCGCGGTTATGATAGGAAAAAGCGGTTCCCCGATAAATCCTGGCAAGAGGAAGAGCAGGGGTCGTGCTGGAAACGGTCGCAAGTAATGCGGCAGTTGTATGTAAAGTAAGTGTGCGCCCCCACGACCCCCCGTGACAGCAGAGAAGCCTCTTCGACCAAAGCAAGATTAGAAGACCACCACGCGGGGTTTTAGACGGAGGCCCCATCCGCAAGAGCATTTGTCTCTGTGCAGATGGGCCCAGGGGCCACTATCGGTACCCTCAAGATCGGGTACCCCCGCGTGTATGAGGAAAAGGAGACATACACCAGCACGTATGCAGAAGACAGTGACCTAGCCTGCAGGCTGGGTCCAACCGCCGGCTAGGGAGCACTCAAGAGAAGTTGCGTGACCTAGGCCTCGGGTCTGATCACCCGCTAAGGAGGGCTCTGAGACTGCCACGTGTCTTCAGACCCTGAGCCCGACTACCAGCCGAGGGTGGCTCCGTAGCCGCCACGTGTCTAGTGGTGCCGGTCCCGATCTTCCGCCACGGAGGGCTCCAGCGCTGCCACGTGTCCGGAACCTCTAGGCCACACCCCCCGCCGGAGGGAGCTCCGGAGGTGCCACGTGTCTTGCGGCTCCGAGTCCGACCTCCAGCATGGGAGGGATCCGGTGCTGCCATGTGGGCAACGACTCAGGTGTATCTTCCCGCTAAAGAGGGTTCCTGAGGTGCCACGTGTCCTACAGCTCCGGGCCCGACCTCCAGCATGGGAAGGCTCCGGTGCTGCCACGTGTCCAACAACTCCGGACCCCTCACTACTCCGCAAGGCTGCTCTAGTTGGGATGCTTGTCCCGGGGGTCAGTCGTCCTGTGACACCCGGTTCCAAAAACAGAACCAAGTTAATGCATATGTGTGCCCAGAATGTTCATAACACATACACACGTAATCCACAAATTGAATTCAAAATATAACCACGAATAAATAGTGTTTAAATACTTTATTACATCGACTCATTGTCTCACTCATGAATCTCTAACTTATTCTTGCAGCGGAAGTCTCTAAACGACAGCGGAAACAACTAAATAGCAGCAGACTCCATCTTCAACTCCACAGACATGTTGACGGTAGTTCGCACGCCTAGTACTCCACATGGTCCTCGAAGTACTCTTCTCCTGTTGCTGATGTTTATGTGATAATGCAAGGGTGAGTACATATCGTACTCAACAAGTGCGGGAAAACTATGACATGTAGCTTACAAGGTATAGAATAAAAAGGCTCATTGCAGCAAGCAAATTTTATTTCACAAACATGATAAAAACAGCAACTATTTCTAAGTGATATTTGTCCCAATATAACCAAGTAAAACAGCAACATTCCTCCATCATGATTCACCATTTATCAAGTCTCAACCAACAAATAATCTTTCTCAAGTTCATCTCATGCTCATAAATATTCATATCCGTCTCATATTCATATAACTAAACCAAACTCATTTTTATGACTCAAACAGACCCAAAACCAATCCCAATGACCATACCATAACCACACCGAATAACCATCCCATGTTTTCCCTCTAATCATGTGAGTTGGCCAGGTGCTTGTGACCGGAAGCACGACTATCATGATAGTTTTACACTCTGCAGAGATGGCACCACTTTACCCACAAGTTCGTGATTTCTTCACCCGTCGGCGACTGCAGAACCTCCATTATACCAGTACACAACCGTCCGTGTATGGCTAAGGGATCACAAAATAGCCTTTACAAAGGGGCTACTAGATGTATGGACTCACTGAGGTTTCACCGTGTTGAAATATAAGTGAATTGCCCACCCTTTCCTATCAGCTTATGCTTTTGGGGTCAACTGGTCGATGCGTAGTAGCTTAACATGGTATCAGGCCAGAGGTCTCAAGTTCGAGTCCTGGCGGGCGTGATTTATTAAAATAAATTACAGCCGACTCTTGTTCCACGTTTGCGGCCCAATAGAGCCTCCACGTGAGGGAGTGTGTTAAAGTATAAGTGAATTGCCCACCATTCTCTATCAACTTAAACTTTTGGGGTCAACTGGTCGGCGCATAATAGCTTAACATGGTATCAGAGCTAGAGGTTTCGAGTTCGAATCCTCACGGGCGCGATTTATTAAAATAAATTGCAGCCGACTCCTATTCCATGTTTGCGGCCCAAGATAGCCTGCACGTGAGGGGGAGTGTTGAAATATAAGTGAATTGCCCACCCTTCCCTATCAGAATAAGCTTTTGGGGTCAACTGGTCGGTGCATAGTAGCTTAACACACCGGCAGGCTCGAATCACCATTCTCCCACCCACGGGCCCCCTCTTGTGCCATGCAGTTCCCAGGGCAGTCCCTCTCGACTCTCATTCCTCGCGCCATCCACGGTCCATAACAAGCTAGCGACACACCTAATTAATCAGCTAAGCCTCACCCATATGGCCTTGTGGTGGCACTGTTTTCCTAGCATGTGCTGGCATGAACCGGTCCTTAGATCTACGGCAAGTAAACCACCATCTTATTCAGCAACATCCACGAACCAAGCTTGCCTAGATCTCCCCGATTCCATGCTCATTAACATCATCAAGTTCTCATCATCATTATTCGTATGAGTGCAGTAGCTAAACATATTTTAATTCAGCTTACTGTATCCCGTAGATTAAGCGAAGCAAAAAGGAAAAACGACCATACCCGACTCATCAACTTTCCCGGCGACAAGGATGGCTAACAAAACTAGTAAACTCATATAAAAGGGTGTCCTATCAAGTTGACTCAAGCATACGAGTTTTCGCAAACAAAATAGTTTCAAAACATGGGATCAATATGGTCAAGGGGCACTTGCCTTGCTCCCGTGGCTCTTGTTGCTCAAGCGTCTCGAAATCTTGGTGTTGTAGTTCTTCATAGATGGCTTCCTGAGCTTGTCCTTCTACTCACGACCATGCACATATAAAATTTACAGCAATCAAACATCATGTACAACTTTACTCAAGATGCAATGGTGTAGATGAATGCAAATCCTATGGTGTTGTTTTATTAAACCAGTTTGTACGTGTTCTTGCATGTTTTAATATGCTTTCATGGGGTTTTATGATGAACAAGGGTGTAGGGATCAAGGGTGGACGTGGTGATGATCTTGACTCAAGATCTAGATCAATTCCACCGTAAAAAACCGATCAAAACATGATCTGTCCACACGAAAAAGTTTCTGTTCGAAGGGAGCAAAGAAAACGGATGCGTATAAATAGCGACGGCGTCGTAAGATGGGTAACGAAGACCTATCTCACTTCCCTTTGGTGACAGGGCCTTCCTCCCAGCAATGGCAGCAGCGGGGAATTTTTCTATGGAAGATTAGGGCAGGACAGATCGTCGGCTCTTTTCCGGCGACGGCGAGGCGTGACGGAGCTTGTCGGCGGCTCACCGGCGACTAAACTCCGGCAGGGGGGGGTCCAACTCGGCGAGTTGGGGGCTAGGGACTCCAAGTCGCCGACTTGGGAGGGAGGAAAAAGGGAAAGGGGTTGCGGCCAAGGGGGGGGGGGTGGGTTCTCTTAATAAGGGGGGGAAAGAATCCTACTCTAATTGGAACAAAATCCTAACAAACTTTTTCCCCAATTGATTTGGTGCGGCAGCAATGTGAGGGAAATTCCCCAAATGTGGAGAAAATTTGGGGAAATTGTGTCGGTAACCTCAGTACCGGTTACCCCCGCGCACAGGAGAAAAACCGCCTAAAGACCTTGCCCCCTTCGCAGGGGTAAGCTCCGAAGGTGCAACGTGTCCAGCAGGGCCGGGCCTCCCCTCTCCTCAGAGGCGAGCCCTAGGCCTGCCACGCGGCCAGCAGAGCCGGGCCTCGCCCCCTCCGCAGGGGCGAGCTCCGAGGGTGCCACGTGTCCAGCGGGGTCGGGCCTCCCTTCTCCTAAGAGGCGAGCCCCGGGCGTGCCACGTGGCCAACAGTGCCGGACCTCACCCCCTCCGCAGGGGTGAGCTCCGAGGACGCCACGTGTCCAGCGGGGCCGGGCCTCCCTTCTCCTCAGAGGCGAGCCCCGGGCCTGCCACGTGGCCAGCAGTGCCGGACCTCACCCCCTCCGCAGAGGTGAGCTCCGAAGGCGTCACGTGTCCAGCGGGGTCGGGCCTCCCTCTCCTCAGAGGCGAGCCCCGGGCCTCCCACGTGACCAGCAGTGCCGGACCTCACCCCCTTCGCAGGGGTGAGCTCCGAGGGCGCCACGTGTCCAGCGGGGCCGGGTCTCCCTCTCCTAAGAGGCGAGCCCCGGGCCTGCCACGTGGCCAGCACTGCCGGACCTCACCCCCTCCGTAGGGGTGAGCTCCGAGGGCGCCACGTATCCAGCGGGGCCGGGGGAAGTGTCGACAGCGCACTTCGACAAATTGGAATTGGCTCATTTCAGCTATCTTTTTCCCATCCACCACCATTTTTATGATTCTTTCTCCATTTCTATGGTTTCTTCCTCCATTTCTACTTCTTTAATAATGTTTCTCTATATGAAAAATGTATGCAATGCATAGAAATGAATTTGAGGGTGTTACAAACCTACCCTTCTTAAACTGAATCTCATCCTCGAGATTCGATAGAGTAGAGAATAGATGAGGGAAGTCTGCCTTGAGGTCTTCCTCACGCTCCCATGTAGTTTAGGCTTCCGTGTGATGGCTCAACTGTACCTTGCACCAACGGATCACTTTGTTCGTCGTGACCCTTTCCTTCACGTCCAAAATTCGGACGGGGTGCTCCACATAGGTTAGATCCTCTTGAAGCTCGAGCTCATCCATCGGTACTTGTTCTTCAGATACTCTTAAGCACTTCTTGAGTTGGGATACGTGAAACACGTCGTGTACGTCGGAGAGGTGCGTTGGTAGCTCTAGTTGATAGGCTACTTCTCCTCGCTTGTCCAAAATCTTAAATGGCCCGATGTAGCGAGGTGCTAATTTTCCCTTGACATTGAACCGTTGTTGGCCTCGGATAGGCGATACCTTAAGGTACACGAAGTCTCCTACTTCGAAGGTCAATCTTCTTCGCCTATTGTCCGCATAACCTTTTTTGTCATGACTGAGCAGTCTTCAAATTTTCGCGTATCGTTTGGACTTGCTTTTCGGCGTCTTGCAGCACTTTGGGTCTAAACACTTGGCTCTCTCCGGTCTCATTCCAGAACAGCGGCGTTCTACACCGTCTACCATACAATGCTTCGAAAGGTGACATCTTCAAGCTGTCTTGATAGCTGTTATTGTATGAGAATTCAGCATACGGCAAGCTCCTATCCTAACTGCACCCATATTTCAAGACGCAAGCTCTCAACATGTCTTCCAAAATTTGATTTGTCCTCTCAGTTTGCCCGTCAGTTTGCGGGTGATAAGCGAAGCTGAAATTCAGCCGTGTACCCATGGCTTCATACAGCTTCTTCCAGAACCTAGAGGTAAATTGAGAACCCCGATCTGAAACTATCCTCTTCGGAACTCCATGGCGACACACAATTTGCTCCATATACAGCTCGGCTAGTTTTGCGACGCGGTACGTGGTTCTAACAGGAAGAAAATGGGTTGTTTTCGTCAATCGGTCCACAATACCCAAATGGAGTCGTAACCCGACCGAGTATGTGGCAATCCGACAATAAAATCCATGCTGATGTCTTCCCACTTCCACTCGGGTACTTTCAATGGCTGCAACAATCCAGCGGGTTTTTGATGTTCGACCTTCACCCGTTGGCACGTGTCGCATAAGGAAACATATTCAGCTGTCCCTTTTCATACCATCCCACCAATAGCAAGTTTTCAGGTCCTTGTACATCTTTGTACAGCCGGGATGTATGGAATAAGGTGAGTCATGTACCTCCTTTAATATCGTGTCGCGGATGTGCTTCACGTTAGGCACACAAATCCTTTTCACTAACCAAAGCGTGCCCTTCTCGTCTTAATTGAAATCCTTTTCTATGCCTTGTCGGATTCTTTCCTTGATTTCCTCATCCGTTGTTTGGCCATCTCATATCTCTTGTTCCAGCGAAGAGTTGAGTTCTATCACTTCCATATCGTTCAAGAACCCGAGATGTAACCGTTTGAACTCCTTGCGCAGCTCGGGCGGTAGCTCCCGAACCGTGAGTTGGTGACATGCTCCCTTTCGGCTCAACGCATCAGCTACTACATTAGCCTTTCCGGGGTGATAATTGATTCCAACATCATAATCCTTGATGAGTTCCAACCATCGACATTGCCTCAAATTCAGATCCGTTTGCGCGAATATATACTTGAGGCTTTTGTGATCCGTATAGATCTCACATCGGTGGCCAAGGATATAATGCCTCCAAATTTTCAAGGCACGTACCACGACTGTAAGTTCCAAGTCATGTGTGGGGTAATTCAGCTTGTATTTCTTTAGTTGTCTCGACGCATAGGCTACCATTTGTCCTTCTTGCATGAGCACACATCCAAGCCCTTGTTTTGATGCATCACAATATATATCGAAACTCTTGCTCACGTCCGGCAATACCAAAACCGGCATTGTGGCTAGTCTTTTCTTGAGCTCCTCAAAGCTTTCTTGCCACACTGGTGTCCACTGAAATGCTTTTCCCTTCATTAGCAATTTAGTCATAGGCTTCGCTATTTTGGAGAAATCATTGATGAACCGTCTTGAGGTGCTGATCCTTCTGGTCCCAACCGTTCTTCATTTCGTGTGCTGTCGGGGGAGGATTTCTGTCACACCTGGTTTCTCCGAAGAACAACCGAGTGAATATCACATGTATGCTAGGATCATTTTCTCATACATGTGATGACAAATAGTGAAGCATCATTTATTACAAGCCAGGTGTTGAATATGAATAAGTTTTACATAGCATACGTCTCGATGGACGATAATAAGTTCATGACATATAAATAAAACAGCAGCGGAATATAAATCTTGTGGGCTCCGTCACAGGCGTTGCCCGGGGGACTCCATGAACCTAGAATCCTTCTTCGGGTCTGAAGTCTTGGTCATTGAACCCCACATCATCCCCTTGACCTGAGCAGCAATTTAAACCAACAAATATGCAAGTTTGAGTACCGTTGGTACTCAGCAAGTGTGGGAAAGTTATGTCATGCATGGCGAGAGCAAGGAGAGGTTGAACTGATGGTTAAAGCACTATGCAATTAATACCTATCACCTTAGCTTATTAAGCACCTACATTACTACACAGGTGAAATGGCTCCCAATCCCTCAACCCATCATCATTATCAAATAAACATAGTCTCATCTCCAATGTTAAGCTTCCCGCTCAACATTCTCAACTTCCCAATCCATCATCCTCTAATAATGAATAAGTCCAAGCCGCTCTTGACCGTAAGCACGGCTGTCATGACAGTTTTGACTCTGCAGAGTTTGCACCACTGTACCCACATGTAGTGATTTCATCCCCCGTTGCCGGGTGGACTAAAGAACCTCCATTATGCCAGTGGCCGCGAACCACATTCACACTTCCTAGGTGTGTAGCCAGGAGATCACTACGAGGCCTTTTCCCGACGAGCGTGGGCTCATTGAGGTTTCACCCCTAACAGCATACAAGAGGCTCCAACCCCGCTGCAGTGGCCCCTCTCTTGAGCCTTGCGGTTCATAAGGTAGTTCAGCTGACACCTATTCCCCGCACCATCCAAAAAGCCCATACTACACCAGAGATACACCTAATTAATTGGCTAAGCTGCCCCATCTCAGCATGTGGTTGGCACGGTAAAGCCAGGTTATATGCTCCATGAACCGGTCCTTAGGATCCAGGCAAGTACTAAACACAAACCCGAGTCTCGTGCACCCAGCACCAACCAAATCATCCAACTTGCCTCGATCCCTACCTCTACATAACTCATAATATCTCAATCAAGAGTAAGGTAAATAAATTGATGATCTCATATCCCAATTATCACATTCTAAGCATGGCTAAGCATAAGCATATAAATGACATGATAAAATAAATCCCAACCCAAGCTACAAGGAAACAAGGTAATGCAATTCTAGGGAAACTTCCTAGCATGGGTTTCATATTTCAATTGACAATGCAAAAAATTCTATCTACACATCCTAGCATAGGATCAAAGTGGTCAAGGACACTTGCCTTCTTCCTGCTGCTCTGGGAATGGAAAGTCTTGGTATTGGAAGGGGAGAACTTGCTCTGGGGCAGGTTCTACTCATGCCAATACACATAGCAAAAGAAAACAATAATCCATAAGACATAGTTCACACTTTCACTTCATACAAACCACACATACATACCTATGAAAGTCATTCACATTTCTAAGTGTCATGGTTACTCTACATGTGTTGATTTTTGGCCTACATGCACTTTTAAACATATGTATATGATTTCTATCTTTTGTATCCAGATTCCTGTTTACACACTATATATGAATTTCCAATCTAAACAAATTCTTGATATTTATTTAATACACTTCTTAGCTACCAGGTTTGCATGGAAGGTAATTTCCTACTCCAAATAGGTTTTCAGATTCTTATACCAAACCCTAAACTGAAGTTTTTGGATTTGGAGACTTCATTTATCATTTTCTAATTATGCATACCCATTTTTCTATATTTTTCAGATTTATTTTCTATGCCCAAAAGTGAGTTTTAATAATAAATAGTAGGACATATCATCTAAACAGAATAGGTTCTGATCTAAAATATTAAATAATATATTTTTGAACTTCTCCTCTGATGTGAACTAATTTAAATTTATTTTATCAGTTTTCAGAATTATTTCCTAGACTAAAAATGTGTTTCTATAACTAATAAATACAACAATTAGACAGATTTATTTCAGCCTAAAATCTATTTTTAACTCATTCTAGAGTTTTCCAAGTGCTAGGAGGGTTTAAATTTGAATTTGTACATGTGTTTGCCTTATCTTTTAAATTTAAATCCTAGTCACATATTCAAATTTCTAAATTTAATATCATATAAGGTCAAAAAGGTAAATCCACCCTACTGCAGGGTCTAATTTGCTATTTCATAAATTTCCAGGGGTCTAACTTCACATAACAGAGGGGTTTTCCTAATTTTTATTAAGTCCACGGGCTAAAACTGATTTTTAAATGAATTTACACGAATTTCTGAAGTTCCAGGGGCTAGATCAGAAGTTTCCGGGGCTAGCTCGTGATTTCCGAGATCCCCAGGGGGTAGCTCGTAAGAATCTCGGCCTTTATAACGTGGGGCTGATGTGGACCGTCCGATTTAAAATAGACGGCTCAGATTAGATCGCCGAACCGGTACGCGTGGGTTTTATTTCTACCGTGCGATTTAAAATAGATGGCCCTCAAGGGGCCACGTCGCCCTGGACGGAGCCAGCCCACGCGCGCGGCGGCGCGGCAGCGGGGGGTGGCAATCTCGCCGGCGCAGCCTCGCCTTTTGCCGCTACACGTTAGAACTCGCATCTTTTTGCATGGATCGGCTGCGGAGGGGTAGGGGATGCTCACCGAGGGGTTTTTCAGCACTCGGAGGCCCTGGAAGTCGGTCGGCGGCGAGCTTCAACGGCGACGATCTTCGGTGCACGTCGGGGTGGCCGTTGGGGCGCAAGACACGTCGTTTCCTTCACCTGCAGGGCTCCCCGGCGGCGGTGGAACGTGATCAACACGTTAGATCAGGGAATTTGAGCAAGGATCGAAAGATATCAGCTGTAGAAACTTCGGTTCTCACCGGAGAGAAGAACAACCGATCGGGGGGGGGGGGGAACAGGGCGATTGTCGGCGTTTAAATAGGCGAGGGAGGGCGGCGGTCTGTTGGGATCGAGTTGGAGACGTCCGGGACCAGAAATCGGGCTGGGGGCGCGGGTTTCTGGAGTTTGTTGCGATCGGGCGCGAGGGAAGAGTCCGGTTGGTTGGCGCGCGGGAGGTAGGAGATGACACGCGGGCCCGCGTGTCAGTGAGAGGAAGAGAGGGGGCGCGCGGTCTTGGGCTGGCGCGGGAGGTGAGTGGGCCGGCTGGCGGGTTTCGGCCCACTGGTCGGTTGGGGTTTTCTTTTTCTTTTTCTTTTTCCTTTTCTTTTCTGTTTTGATTTGAATTTGAATTCTAGTTTGAATTTGAATTTCTGCACCACATGCAATACGTCCAAAAAAATTTAAATTCCCCCCTTTAGCAGGTTTTGGGGTGTTACAGCTCTACCCCCCTTAAAAGAAATCTCGTCCTCGAGATTGGTGGTTCTAGGAAAACAATTCCGGAAACTATGCCTTAAGCTCGTCTTCTCGCTCCCATGTGGCTTCCTGTTCCAAGTGATGCTTCCACTGCACCTTGCACATCCGGATCCTTTTATTTCTCGTGAGGCGCTCCGTTGTCTCCAAAACCTTGACCGGTTGCTCGGCATAAGACAGATCCTCTCCTACGTCAACCTCATTCATGGGTAACATCTCTTCAGGCGTCCTCAAACATTTCTTGAGCTGTGACACATGGAATACATCGTGCACATCCGATAGGCGAGCCGGTAGTTCGATTTGATATGCCACTTCGCCTTTCCTCTCCAGAATTTGAAAGGGTCTGATGTATCGAGGTGATAACTTCCCTTTCACCTTGAACCGACGAAGTCCTCGGATAGGGGACACCTTGAGGTAAACATAGTCCCCCACGTTGAAAACGAGCTCTCTTCTCCGTAAATCGGCATAGCTCTTTTGTCAGGTGTGTGCTATCCTCAAGTTGTTGCGGATTTCCCTTACCTTCGCCTCGGCTTCTTGTAGTACTTCGGGCCCAAACACTTTACTTTCCCCTGTTTGGTTCCAAAATAGTGGAGTTCTGCACTTCCTCCCATACAAAGCCTCAAATGGTGACATCTTCATACTAGCCTGATAGCTGTTGTTATAGGAGAACTTGGCATACAGTAAGTTCTTATCCCAACTCCTATTGTTCTTGAGCACACACGCTCTTAGCATATCCTCAAGGATCTGATTGGTTCTTTTCGTCCGCCCGTCAGTCTGGGGGTGATAGGCAAAACTAAAATTCAGATGAGTTCCCATGGTTTCATGTAACTTCTGTCAGAACCTTGAGGTGAACTGTGTCCCTCGATCCGACACTATCTTCTTTGGCACTCCATGGAAACACACGATCCTTGACATGTACAATTCCGCCAATTTGGATCCGCTGTAGTTTTCTTTCACGTGGATGAAATGAGCTACCTTAGTTAGCCTGTCGATGATGACCCATATCGAATCATATCCTGATTGGGTCCTGGGTAGTCCCACTATGAAATCCATACCGATTTCTTCCCATTTCCATTCAGGCACTTTGAGTGGTTGCAATAGTCCCGCGGGTCGTTGATGTTCTGCTTTCACCAACTGACATGTGTCACATAGAGCAACATGTTCCGCGACATCTCGCTTCATGCCACACCACCAATATCTGCTCTTGAGGTCATGATACATCTTCGGACTCCCGGTTTCTCCGAAGAACAACCGAGTGAATATCACATGTATGCCATGATCATTTTCTCATACATGTGATGACAAATAGTGAAGCATCATTTATTACAAGCCAGGTGTTGAATATGAATAAGTTTTACATAGCATACGTCTCGATGGACGATAATAAGCTCATGACATATAAATAAAACAGCAGCGGAATATAAATCTTGTGGGCTCCGTCACAGGCGTTGCCCGGGGGACTCCATGAACCTAGAATCCTTCTTCGGGTCTGAAGTCTTGGTCATTGAACCCCACATCATCCCCTTGACCTGAGCAGCAATTTAAACCAACAAATATGCAAGTTTGAGTACCGTTGGTACTCAGCAAGTGTGGGAAAGTTATGTCATGCATGGCCAGAGCAAGGAGAGGTTGAACTCATGGTTAAAGCACTATGCAATTAATACCTATCACCTTAGCTTATTAAGCACCTACATTACTACACAGGTGAAATAGCTCCCAATCCCTCAACCCATCATCATTATCAAATAAACATAGTCTCATCTCCAATGTTAAGCTTCCCGCTCAACATTCTCAACTTCCCAATCCATCATCCTCTAATCATGAATAAGTCCAAGCCGCTCTTGACCGTGAGCACGACTGTCATGACAGTTTTGACTCTGCAGAGTTTACACCACTGTACCCATATGTAGTGATTTCATCCCCCGTTGCCGGGTGGACTAAAGAACCTCCATTATGCCAGTGGCCGCGAACCACATTCACACTTCCCAGGTGTGTAGCCAGGAGATCACTACGAGGCCTTTATAAAGGGATTCCCGATGAGCGTGGGCCCACTGAGGTTTCAGCCCTAACAGCATACAAGAGGCTCCAACCCCGCTGCAGTGGCCCCCTCTTGAGCCTTGCGGTTCATAAGGTAGTCCAGCTGACACCTATTCCCCGCACCATCCAAAACACCCATACTACGCTGGAGATACACCTAATTAATTGGCCAAGCTGCCCCATCTCAGCATGTGGTTGGCACGGTAAAGCCAGGCTACATGCTCCATGAACCGGTCCTTAGGATCGAGGCAAGTACTAAACACAAACCCGAGTCTCGTGCATCCAGCACCAACCAAATCATCCAACTTGTCTCGATCCCTACCTCTACATAACTCATAATATCTCATTCAAGAGTAAGGTAAATAAATTGATGATCTCATATCCCAATTATCCCATTCTAAGCATGGCTAAGCATAAGCATATAAATGACATGATAAAATAAATCCCAACCCAAGCTACAAGGAAACAAGGTAATGCAATTCTAGGGAAACTTCCTAGCATGGATTTCATATTTCAATTGACAATGCAAATAATTCTATCTACACATCCTAGCATAGGATCAAAGTGGTCAAGGACACTTGCCTTCTTCCTGGTGCTCTGGGAATGGAAAGTCTTGGTCTTGGAAGGGGAGAACTTGCTCTAGGGCAGGTTCTACTCATGCCAATACACATAGCAAAAGAAAACAACAATCCATAAGACATAGTTCACACTTTCACTTCATACAAACCACACATACACGTCATTCAAATTTCTAAGTGTTGTGGTTACTCTACATGTGTTGATTTTTGGCCTACATGCACTTTTAAACATATGTATATGATTTCTATCTTTTGTATTCAGATTCCTGTTTACACACTATATATGAATTTCTAATTTAAACAAATTCTTGATATTTATTTAATACACTTCTTAGCTACCAAGTTTGCATGGAAGGTAATTTCCTACTCCAAATAGGTTTTCAGATTCTTCTACCAAACCCTAAACTGAAGTTTTTGGATTTGGAGACTTCATTTATCATTTTCTAATTATGCATACCCATTTTCCTATATTATTATGATTTATTTTCAATGCCTAAAGTGAGTTTTAATAATAAATAGTAGGACATATCATCTAAATAGAATAGGTTCTGATCTAAAATATTAAATAATATATTTTTGAACTTCTCCTCTGATGTGAACTAATTTAAATTTATTTTATCAGTTTTCAGAAATATTTCCTAGCCTAAAAATGTGTTTCTATAACTAATAAATATGAACCACAATTAGACAGATTCATTTCAGCCTAAAATCTATTTTTAACTCATTCTAAAGTTTTCCAAGTGCTAGGAGGGTTTAAATTTGAATTTGTACATGTGTTTTCCTAACCTTTTAAATTTAAATCCTAGTCACATATTCAAATTTCTGAATTTAATATCATATAAGGTCAAAAGGTAAATCCACCCTACTGCAGGGTCTAATTTGCTATTTCATAAATTTCCAGGGGTCTAACTTCACATAACAGAGGGGTTTTCCTAATTTTTATTAAGTCCAGGGGCTAAAACTGATTTTAAATAAATTTACGCGAATTTCTGAAGTTCCAGGGGCTAGATCAAAAGTTTCTGGGGCTAGCTCGTGTTTTCCAAGATCCCCAGGGGGTAGCGCGTAAGAATCCCAATCTTTATAACTCGGGACTGATGTGGACCGTCCGATTTAAAATAGACGGCTCAGATTAGATCGCCGAACCGGTACGCGTGGGTTTTATTTCTACCGTGCGATTTAAAATAGACGGCCCTCAAGGGGCCACATCGCCCTGGTCGGAGCCAGCCCGCGCGCGGCGGCGCGCGGCGGCGGGGGGTGGCGATCTCGCCGGCGCAGCCTCGGCTTTTGCCGCTACACGTTAGAACTCGCATCTTTTTGCATGGATCGGCTGCGGAGGGGTAGGGATGTTCACCGAGGGGTTTTCCAGCACTCGGAGGCCCTGGAAGTCGGTCGGCGGCGAGCTTCAACGGCGACGATCTTCGGTGCATGTCGGGGTGGCCGTTGGGGCGTAAGACACGTCATTTCCTTCACCTGCAGGGCTCCCCGGCGGCGGTGGAACGTGATCAGCACGTTAGATCAGGGAATTTGAGCAAGGATCGAAAGATATCAGCTGTAGAAACTTCGGTTGTCACCGGAGAGAAGAACAGCCGATCGGGGGGGGAACAGGGCGATTGTCGGCGTTTATATAGGCGAGGGAGGGTGGCGGTCCGTTGGGATCGAGTTGGAGACATCCGGGACCAGAAATCGGGCTGGGGGCGCGGGTTTCTGGAGTTTGTTGCGATCGGGCGCGAGGGAAGAGTCCGGTTGGTTGGCGCGGGGGAGGTAGGAGATGACACGCGGGCCCCGCGTGTCAGTGAGAGGAAGAGAGGGGGCGCGTGGTCTTGGGCTGGCGCGGGAGGTGAGTGGGCCGGCTGGCGGGTTTCGGCCCACTGGCCGGTTGTGGTTTTCTTTTTATTTTTATTTTCCTTTTCTTTTCTATTTTGATTTGAATTTGAATTCCAGTTTGAATTTGAATTTCTGCACCACATGCAATACGTCCAAAAAATTTTAAATTCCCCCCTTTAGCAGGTTTTGGGGTGTTACAATTTCGCCGAGGAAGTCTAGGTAGTCCTAAGACCGAGCCACCACCAAATCCTAAAATTCACGGGTGTTGGCTTATCATCGGGCATACCGAGCTAAACACACGATCTACACCCTGCCACGACCACCTAGGATCGAAAACCAGCAAGAACCATGGGCTAGGGTTGCGGTTATCCAAGTTTTTCGAGCAACAGCCGATATCGGGCCTAGGTCGACGGTGAGGTCCTAGTTCCGGCCATTTCCATGGCCAACCGAGCTCATATTCGTGCTCAGCATGCCACAGCGGAGCTGTAGGAGCAAACCGTTGGAAGAATAAGGCCCTGAGTAGCCCGGGCGACATCGCCGGAGTAGAGAGGAGCTCTGTCACCGTCGCGGCCATAGTTTCGGCCATTGTCGAGCTCCGGTGAGGGCACCAGCGTGTTCTCCGAGTCGAGTTAGGCACAGGCGGCAAGTTTAGTTGAAGGTCGGGCAGTGGAACGCCCGGCGGCGAGCGCTCCGGCGAAGCACCGCCGCGGGAGCTGCGGGAGAGCGCGAGGTAGACGAAGGTGGGCCGGGTCCACCGGTCAGCCTCTGATCTCGCGCGGGGATCTGTTTACGGCCGGGATTCGGTGCGGCAGCGCGGGTAAAACCCCGTGGGCCGCGGTGTGGCCGCATTCTGAGTGGGCCGGCTCAAGGAGTGGGCCCCACCCGCAGAATTTAAACATTTTGGGAATTTCCAATTTTAGTTCAAACTTCAAATGAATAGAACTTTGGCTAGGAAACTCCAAATTCGATGAACCAAATTTTGCTGAACTCAGAATTCTGAGTACTTTCCAGCAATACCAATTTCAGCTCATAAAAGTGAATAGTTTCCCAGAATTAAATCCCTAAAATTTAAAGTGTGGGGAATTTTATCTGGAGAACTACTTTATAAAAATCATGAAATTTGGCTGAGAGGTTCACTGGAAAATCCCTGAATCACAGTAAAATTTTCAGAAGCATCCAAGTTCATTTAGTCCTCCTAATTGGGTGATTAAGAGAACTGCCCTGAGAAAATAGAAAAATATATATAAACATTTTTCAGATTTTCTCAAGTCTTAATTAGGGCATAACTTTCAGTAGAATTCCTCAAATAACATGAAACCAATTCCATAAGAACCATCTTAAATTCTAGTTTCTAGAAAGTAATGGTTGGAGCCATGAAAACCCCTGGAATTGCTTAGAGACTCAACTATTGACCAAATAGGCTTTTATTTGTACAAAGCTCAAATGAACTTTGTTTCAAATGAAACTTGGTCAAGACTCTGGTTAGGACCCTACCAAGCTACCATAAAAATTTCAGAACCAAAGGGGAGGGCTAGCTAGAGTTATTAGTAAGTATGGATTTAAGTTACACTTTGCATTTACATTGACATGTAGCATATTTCATTAACGTGTAGTCGCTGAAGGCGAAGAGACTCCGGAAGTGCTGGACATCCTCCTTACGGAAGAAGAACTAAACCCTGACCAGCGACAACAAGGCAAGCCCCGGTTTGCATTAACTCTTTTATCAAGTTTTGCTTTGTTCACATAATTAGGGTGATGTATGAATGTGCATTAGGTGTAGGATGAATGAAACCCCACTTGCATAACTAGAACTTTTCCATAAGAGTGAGGGTAGTGTCTAAGACCTCGAATAGACAAGCTATGCTTAATGATTCATAGGACTTCGGTACAAGTCAAGTAGTTGGAATCTACTCGCGAGTTTAGGCTTGGGACACACGGGTTCGGTTGAGTGATGTGAGATCACTTTAGTAATGAAAATGAGACTAGGCAGGGGCTATGGCGCAGCAAGAGGAAGTCTTGTGTGCGCAGCCCTGTCCGTGTCGATTGAGGAACGATCCGTGTGCGGCCCTGCTGAACAAGTATTGAACGTACCGAAGGCATATCGGATATATGGGCCCCGATAAACCGATGTAGCCTAAACCTCCGGGCGTCGAGGCATAGCACACCGATTTATAGGTGTAGGTCGAGGGCAGCAAGGTGGAAATCTGCTAACGGGCATAGAGAGATGCTCCGTGTAGGGAACCTCCTGTCCGTTTCGGTGCGACCGGTTCGACGTTTGGGCTGTTGAGTGAAAGGTTGTCCCGTACGACATCGAGTGAGCGTGTTGTGCAGCTCCACGGGTGGGCGTACGTGACGTGCTCTTTGGGTTTCCCTGCAGGTGTATATCGAGTCGATTCGCCGTCTCTCGCGGTGACGAGTACCGCTTGTTCACTGCGTCGTAACGTAGATAATTTATGGAATGTTATACTTCAATATTGCTGTTATGATATAATTGTATTGCTACATGTGTGCCACCGAATATTGCTTACTAAATTTCAGATTCCCAAACTGTTAACTTGTTGCTAAAAGATGAATTAAGGAGGAACTTATAGGCGAGTCCCTTTGCTGCAATATTACTATCCTATGTTCATGGTACACCTCATGTAGAGTTTCATGTCTAGGTGAGTCGGTTAAGTCTTGTTGAGCCATCGTGCTCACGGTTGCTGCTTAAGTGTTTTTCAGGTGAGGAGCCACCCACGGACTCGGAGTACGAGTCCACCGGCGAGGGTTACACTCCGTCGAGGACTACGGCTGAGTGGGAGCCGTACACACCGCGTTGAGCTGAGACGTGCAGCTAGTGTGGGTTGCCCTAGGGCTGGGCAACCGACTTTTGCTAGATAGGCGGGCGTGAGTTGTATAGAGTAGACTTTCGCTGTGTAACATAAACAATAGTTTGTAACTGAAGTTTGTACCTGTTTGTACAGTTCAGTTTGTTTTCCCATGTAATATATTGTGTCCTTACGACGTGTGCTGTCGGGTGTCGCATCGCGCGGCACCACCCTCTGCGATCCTGGATGAGCGGATCCCGGTCCACCACAGCCTGGTATTAGAGCTGCATTGGGGATAGCACAGTACTTAAGGACTGTATAATGGGAAAACTTAGGCTTACGGTGAGGATTCGGTAGTTGCCCCAGTAAGGACTATATTAGCATAGTTACTTAAAGTGGCAAATACTAATCTATGTGTTATAATTCTGAATTTTACTTATGTAACGACGCACCTACGCTCTGGTAGGATTGGTAAGGAACGCTACCGAAAGCGGTTCAATTTCGGTTAGCTCCCCTGACGAGGAATGTGGTTCAGGGATAGGTCTCACAGCTTGGTGTGAGACGTCAATATGAAACTCTTGGACTCTTCATGTTCCTGAGTTCATATGAAACGTTGATCCCTAGCGTGCATTAGGCAAGTAAGTGGAGACCCCATCGCGTGGTTAGTAACGCGAGAGTGTGTTCGTCTGGAAGTATCCCAGGGGGACATACGTAGCGCTTGCCATCGGCGTGCCCTACAGGGCAGTAGGTGGTATCTGTTGGGTTGATAACAATCCTAACCGTGACGACCCGTTCATGGCATACTCGGATTCCCCGTCGTGTGGTGTTGAAACACGATCACGTACCTTGAGACGTGACCTAACTCAAGGACGGTCGTATGGCAATGATACGGGCGTTTGTATTTACTTTCAAATATGGTCCTGCCTGAAATGAAAGACCGCTGCGTGCATCATTATTATGTGGTCTTCTGCAGGTACTAACCACGTATGAATCCGTGTAGTAAACGTGTGCGAGAGACCGTTTAGTGCCACACTTGAGACGTATATGCCGGTATAATCCAGTTAGGATTTTCTTTTGTGAGGAATGTAGTACCGAGATATTGTAGGCATATGCATGAAAATAATGATAACAAGGAATTAAAATTATTAGGTTCAACATTTAGGACCCTGGTTGGGTAGACAAATTGGATAGTGATGAGGGTAGTTCCAAAAGACTGAAAAACAGAGTGCTCTGTTTTGGGCAGCAAGTTTGCTGATCTTCAACAGGGCATAACTCACAGGTCTTTTAGCCCAGGGAGGTGTGGTATATAGTTCTGAAAAGGTATTTAAGTAGTCTACAACTTTGTTGTAGACTTCCAGGACTAAAACACACCTTAAAAAGGGCATACCCAGTGCTGAAAGCTCCCACACGTTGTGGGGTCTGGGGAAGGGAATTTCTAGGCAGCCTTCCCCTTGCTTATTGTGCAAGGAGGCTGATTCGAACCAAGGACCTCCAGGACACAAGTGGAGAGACTACCACTGCGTCAGGCCTGCCCTTCTAAAACGCACCTTAAGATGGCTTAAAACCCAGAGGGATGTAAACTGTCCAGAACCAGGACAGGGTTAAACCCTCTCTGAACTGTTCTGTTTTTCAAACATAACTCCCAGTAGAAAAATCTAAAATCTTCATATGATACATCCTTAGAAAGGGTAGAAGATGTGTTACATCTTTTCAATTCAAAGTTTCTGAAATTTCAGCAAAGATTTCCGTGGAAACCAGAGTTTAAAACAGCAACTTACCAAAGGAGGTGCTGTTGAAATTATTCCAGAAATTCTTCTGACTTTGAATGACCATAAATTTTTAACCAGAGCTGATCTGAGGGCAAGTAAATACTCGTTGGAAAGATACTGAAGTTAACTTTAACTTTGGTATTCAACTTGAGTCATGAAAATGCCCATAACCAGATCAAAATCTGGGATATGTAAAAACTGGTCATTCTGACAGAGGAATGACAGTTGAACTCATTTGAGAGATTTTTGTACCCTAGAGGGGGTTTAAGTACTTCCAATGGGGTAGAACATACTCATGAGAGGTTAGCTACAACTAGTGAAAGATTTGAGCATAGGCCTCACTCAAGTTTCTTTTACTAGAGACCATGTTTGTGTCGTATTGAAGATAAAAGGGGGGTATACGTGATGACAAAGCGATAGTAACATCTCGTAGTGACCAAACCTACTTATGGTGAGCTTCCAAAGAGGAGGTTCATCAAGTTGGATGTAACTATCTTGTGTTTGGTCTGGTAATGGTGTAGCTTGTGCAAAGTTATTACATTATCTACATACGAGATGTATCGCATGTTTTATTGTCATTATGTTTTTACGCCTATTTCATTTGACTACATTGAAGTATGTTATGGGACTGATGTTTATTGTCGTATGGTTGCAGATGGTTCGCACTAGGACCACGCACGAGGTTGGTGGCTCTAGCCAACAGGGAGGTGATGACTCCCAGCCACCGGCCTACGACAGCACCCCGCAGCAGAAGCCACCACCGCCGCCTCCGCTTACTCTAGCGGATGTGATAGCGGCCCTGGTGGGGGGTCGTGAGGAGCAGACCGACCTGCTCCGCACGATCGTGCAGAATACGTCCCAGGCGGGGGGGGGGGCGTCAAGACAGAGGGCCTCGTGAGCCCCGTGAGGTGTCGTACTCAGACTTCATGAGTACGCACCCTCCAGTGTTCACCGAAGCTGAAGAACCACTGGAGGCTGACAACTGGCTGCGGACCATCGAGTCCAAGTTCGGGCTGCTCCAGTGCACGGGGCGGCAAAAGACTTTGTTCGCAGCGCAGCAACTTCACTGTGCCGCTGGTGCGTGGTGGGCGAATTATGTCGCCTCACGTCCGGCTGGCCATGCTGTGGAGTGGGAAGAGTTCCGGGAGGCGTTCCGCGCCTATCACATTCCTCCCGGGATCATGAAGAGGAAGTTCCAAGAATTTTTGGAACTGAAGCAGGGCGGGAGGAGTGCCCATGACTACTCCCGTGCCTTCAACCATCTGGCGCAATATGCGTCAGACTACATATCCACTAAAGAGAAGAAGCGGGAACATTTCTATCAGGGGTTACACCTCGAAATGAAGACACATCTCGTTCAGTTGGATCGCGGCACTTTCAACGACCTTGTCAATGTCGCGATTATGCAAGAGGACGCTCAGCAAGAGTTGTCAGCTGAGCAGAGGAAGCGCAGCGCTCCACCTAGCAGTGGGGGTGGCGCTCCCCAGAAGTACCGGATGGTGTATCGGACGCCATCCGGGCAGCAGTGGCAACCACCGGCGCGACCTCAACGGTTCGGGGGGCGTCCTTTTCAGTCACCTCCGTTCCGGCCGCCGATGCCACCACCAAGACAGCAGCAGACGGCACCCCGGGCGTTTCCACCGCCACAACGCGCCTCGGGTTTCCGTCCACCGATCAGCGGGGGACCGCCCCGTTTCACCTGCTTCATGTGTGGCCAGGCGGGCCACTTCGCGAAGGACTGTCCCCAGGAGCAGCAGAGCAGCGGGCAAGCCCAGTTCTAGGGCGGTGCTCGAGGCCGACCTCCGGTCAAGAAGGTTGGTCAGCGGACTGGGGGCGTCCGCAACCTCAACAATGAGGACGCCCCAGAGGGAGACAACGTGCTAGCGGGTGCGTTTACTCTCAACAATCAAGCCATCATCATACTTTTTGATTCTGGTGCAACCCACAGCTTTGTAAGTGCATCCTATGTGGCTAAGCATCAAATGCAAGTCTTCCCAACCGACTGCACCTATATGATCTGCTCACCGGGAGGGAAGATCTCAGCAAATATGATGATCCCAAAGGCACCTCTGTGCTTAGCTGGGAAACTATATCCCACCACCTTGATAATCCTTATGGGGCAAAAGATTGATGCAATCTTAGGGATGTCATGGCTACAATACCATGGCGTTGTCCTAGAGACTCGGACACGGACGGTTCATTTAAACTCTCCATTCCACCGTCCGCATTCCATGGTGGTGGACACGCCAGTCCGGGAAATTTCAGCAATTAATAATGTTGAAGCTCTCAAGTTAGAGGACATCCCTGTAGTCCGGGAGTACCCCGACATGTTCCCGGATGATCTTCCGGGCATGCCACCTGAGCGGGAGGTCGAGTTCAAGATTGAACTTGCACCCGGGACGACGCACATATCACGGAGGCCTTACAAAATGGCTCTAAATGAGCTGGCTGAACTGAAAGAACAGCTCAATGATCTGTTGAGCAAGGGTTTCATTAGGCCGAGTTCCTCACCTTGGGGATGCTCGGCGCTATTTGTGAAGAAGAAGGATGAAACCTTGAGGCTGTGTGTGGACTACCGGCCGCTCAACGCCGTCACCATCAAGAATAAGTACCCACTGCCCCGCATCGACATATTGTTTGACCAACTTGTGGGTGCAAGTGTGTTCTCCAAGATGGACCTTCGCTCTGGATATCATCAGATCAAGATCCGGGCGGAGGATATCCCGAAGATGGCCTTCTCGACGAGATATGGATTATATGAGTATCTCGTCATGTCCTTTCGTCTCACAAACGCTCCAGCTAATTTCATGTATCTAATGAACTCGGTGTTCATGCCGGAGCTGGACAAGTTCGTGGTAGTGTTCATCGATGATATCTTGGTTTACTCCAAGACAGAAGTCGAACATGCCGAACACTTGAGGATCGTTCTTCAACGATTGCGAGACCACAAGCTCTACGCCAAGTTCAGTAAATGCGAGTTTTGGATCAGCCAAGTGCCATTCTTGGGACATATCATCTCAGCTGTAGGCATCGCGGTTGACCCGAGCAAGATAGAGCAAATACTGAAATGGAAAGCTCCCGCTTCAGTTCATGAAGTCAGAAGCTTCCTCGGGTTAGCGGGATACTATCGGAGATTCATTCCAAGCTTCTCCAAGCTCGCTAAACCGATGACAGAATTGCTAAAGAAGGGGACGAAATATGTTTGGAACACGGCGTGTGAAGGAGCATTCCAAGCATTGGTAAAGCATCTCACAACAGCCCCGGTCTTAGCTCAGTCGGATACAACAAAGCCCTTCGACGTGTATTGTGACGCGTCCGATATTGGGCTCGGTTGCGTGTTGATGCAGGAAGGACGTGTGATCGCATATGGCTCACGCCAACTTCGGAACCATGAGCAGCACTACCAGACTCATGATCTTGAGCTTGCTGCAGTGGTTTTGGCGCTGAAAATGTGGAGGCACTATCTCCTGCGAAATTTGGTGCACCTCTACACCGACCACAAGAGCTTGAAATACATTTTCACCCAGAAGGAGCTGAACATGAGGCAAAGGAGGTGGTTAGAACTGATCAAAGATTATGAAATTGAGATTCATTACCACCCCGACAAGGCGAATGTGGTTGCCGATGCGCTGAGTCGGAAATCACATGTCCATAACCTCTCCATTACACCAGTGGAGGAGGAAGAGCCAAGTTTATACTTGGTTCCTTATGGATCGCTGTACAACCTTGCCCTCATCCCTACTATTAGGGAGGACATCATTGCAGCTCAGAAGACTGATAAAGGCATGACACATCTCCGGAGACGGATAGACAATGGAGAGATCAAGTGTTTCCGGAAAGATGAGGAGGGGACGCTATGGTTCAATGACCGCATAGTTGTACCCCAGGATATGGAACTGAGGAGAAAGATCCTCGATGAAGCTCACTTGTCTAAATACTCCATTCATCCGGACAACAACAAAATGTACCAAGATTTGAAAAAGAAATTTTGGTGGACACGGATGAAGCGGGAGGTAGCGAAGTACGTATCCGAGTGCGATACGTAGACGAGTGAAGGCTGATCATATGAGGAAATCAGGGCTGTTGCAACCCCTGAAAATTCCAGCATGGAAATGGGAAGATGTGAGCATGGATTTCATGGTGGGATTACCCTTAACATCCAACAAACATGATTCCATTTGGGTGATCGTTGACTGACTAACCAAGTCAGCTCACTTCATCCCCGTGCATACACATTTTCATGCCAACAGATATGCGGAGTTATATATCGCCAGGATCCTATGCTTACATGGCGTACCCAAGACCATAGTCTCAGACAGAGGTGCATTATTTGTATCTCGCTTTTGGGAGCAGTTGCATGCTGCTTGGGGTACTAAACTGATTAGAAGCTCCGCCTACCACCCTCACACAGATGGCCAAACGGAGAGGGTGAATCAGGTTCTGGAAGACATGTTGAGAGCATGTGCCATCCACCATGGTAGGAACTGGGATGATCACCTACCATTGGCGGAATTCTCGTACAACAACGGCCATCAGGCGAGTATCAAGATGGCACCCTACGAAGCTCTCTACGGTCACAAATGCCACACCCCATTAAATTGGTGCGAGTCCGGTGAAAGGGTCACGTTCGGGGTTGATGTGGTGAACGACGCCGAAGAGCGTGTTCGGACGATTCAAGCTAATTTGAAGGTCGCTCAATCCCGGCAGAAGAGCTACGCTGATAAGAGGCGTAGATCGTTGCACTTCGACGTCGGTGAACACGTGTACCTCCACGTGTCTCCGATGAAGGGTGTGCACCGGTTCGGTGTGAAGGGGAAGCTCGCTCCCTGTTTCATTGGACCCTATGCTATCACCGAGAAGTGTGGACCAGCGGCGTATAGACTGGAGATACCGGCATCCCTGGCTGGTGTCCATGACGTTTTCCATGTCTCACAACTGAGAAAATGTCTGAAGCATACCGCTGTTGTTCCTACCGAAGACATCGGCGAGCTGCAACCGGATTTGACATATGATGAATATCCGGTGGCAATTATTGATGAGAAAGCCCGAACCACGCGTAGCAGGACATTGTGGTTCTACAAGATACTCTGGAGCAACCACACCGCCGAAGAAGCAACGTGGGAGAGCGAGGAATTCCTTCGCTCAAATTACCCGAAGTTCATGGCCTCTCGACACGGGTAAGTTCCTATTACATCGTTGTCTCTTCTTTTGTAATCTCGGGACGAGATTCTTTTAAGGGGGGGATGTAAAAGCCCAAGAAAAGGGACTTGCAAAAACTTTTCATCACCTCACAACACCACAGTTTTTGTTGTGGATATCTTAGGAAATATTGTGAAGAGCAAGTAACCTCCATCAAAAGAGTGATTAGAGGGGAAAGCCTTCACTTTCACAAAGTATGATTTCTACACATGAACAGGAGAGGTTGAGCCCACCCCTAGAACTTAAAAAGTATTGGGAAGGTTCAGTCCAAGTTTCAAGTAAATCCAACACTTTCTGAGGCACTTTTGGAGATATTTAAATAAGAGGCCAATTTGAATGTAAATTCAAATTGCAGCAACTTTCATCACTCAAATTCAAAAGTTAGCTTCATATTCAAACTCAGCATATTTTTCTGAGTTAGCCCACCAATTTTCATCCCCATTGGAGTTCATCTTGTCGGGAGCTAAATTTGCAATAATTCAAAACTGAATTTCAATTTCAGTTTAAACATGAAGCAAATTTAACCCAACAAATTTTGAATTTGAGAACTCAAATTCAAACCAATACTTGGAGGCTAAGTCTCTCATTCAATGTTTAGTAGCTGGAGATATTTTCAGCAAAAACAGAGATGAAAAATTGAGAATACATTAGGGGGGAGAGGAGGGCCACTGGTCAGCAGGCTTAAGGCCGAAGGCAGCTCGGGCGAGTCAGCCAGCAGCCGGCGATCAGCGCTCGACACCTCCTGCTCCCGCGCCCGAGTGGAAGAGGCCACCGCGCGGTGAAAACGCCGAGTCAACACGCCAGCGCGACCCCCACTCGATTTGTTTCACGGTGCCCTGGCTGCCCCAACGTCCTCCCATCCACAATCGCCTCCGCTCGCAAGCTTTTTCACCGCCGCTCTCTGGTCGCCGGCGTCCGAGCAACACAGGCGTTCTCGTGCCCGACGAGCAACACAAGAAAGAACCGCCTTGAGGTGCTGATCCTTCTGGTCCCAACCGTTCTTCATTTCGTGTGTTGTCGGGGGAGGATTTCGCTAGGGAAGTTTCGGTAGTCCTAAGACCGAGCCACCACCAAATCCTAAAATTCACGGGTGTTGGCTTATCACCGGGCATACCGAGCTAAACACACGATCTACACCCTGCCATGACCACCTAGGATCGAAAACCAGCAAGAACCATGGGCTAGGGTTGCGGTTATCCGAGTTTTTCGAGCAACAGCCGATATCGGGCCTAGGTCGATGGTGAGGTCCTAGTTCCGGCCATCTCCATGGCCAAACGAGCTCATATTCGTGCTCAGCATGCCACAACGGGGCTGTAGGAGCAAACCGTTGGAAGAATAAGGCCCTGAGTAGCCCGGGCGACATCGCCGGAGTAGAGAGGAGCTCTGTCACCGTCGCGGCCATAGTTCCGGCCATTGCCGAGCTCCGGTGAGGGCACCACCGTGTTCTCCGAGTCGAGTTAGGCACAGGCAGCAAGTTTAGTCGAAGGTCGGGCGGTGGAACGCCCGGCGGCGAGCGCTCCAGTGAAGCGCCGCCGCGGGAGCTGCGGGAGAGCGCGAGGTAGACGAAGGGGGGCCGGGTCCACCGGTCAGCCTCTGATCTCGCGCAGGGATCTATTTGCAGTCGGGATTCGGTGCGGCAGCGCGGGTAAAACCCGGTGGGCCGCGGTGTGGCCGCATTCTGAGTGGGCCGGCTCGAGGAGTGGGCCCCACCCGCAGAATTTAAACATTTTGGGAATTTCCAGTTTTAGTTCAAACTTCAAATGAATAGAACTTTGGCTAGGAAACTCCAAATTCGATGAACCAAATTTTGCTGAACTCAGAATTCTGAGTACTTTCGAGCAATACCAATTTCAGCTCATAAAAGTGAATAGTTTCCCAGAATTAAATCCCTCAAGTTTAAAATGTGGGGAATTTTATCTGGAGAACTACTTTATGAAAAATTCTGAAATTTGGCTGAGATTTTCACTGGAAAATCCCTGAATCACAGTAAAATTTTCGGAAGCATCCAAGTTCATTTAGTCCCCCTAATTAGGTGATTAAGAGAACTGCCCTGAGAAAATAGAAAAATGTATAGAAACATTTTTCAGATTTTCTCAAATCTTAATTAGGGCATAACTTTCAGTAGAATTCCTCAAATAACATGAAACCAATTCCATAAGAACCATCTTAAATTCTAGTTTCCAGAAAGTAATGGTTGGAGCCATGAAAACCCCTGGAATTGCTTAGAGACTCAACTATTGACCAAATAGGCTTTTATTTGTACAAAGCTCAAATGAACTTTGTTTCAAATGAAACTTGGTCAAGACTCTGGTTAGGATCCTACCAAGCCACCATAAAAATTTCAGAACCAAAGGGGAGGGCTAGCTAGAGTTATTAGTAAGTATGGATTTAAGTTACACTTTGCATTTACATTGACATGTAGCATATTTCATTAACGTGTAGTCGCTGAAGGCGAAGAGACTCCGGAAGTGCTGGACTTCCTCCTTCCGAAAGAAGAACTAAACCCTGACCAGCAGCAACAAGGCAAGCCCCGATTTGCATTAACTCTTTTATCAAGTTTTGCTTTGTTCACATAATTAGGGTGATGTATGATGTGCATTAGGTGTAGGATGAATGGAACCCCACTTGCATAACCAGAATTTTTCCATAAGAGTGAGGGTAGTGTCTAAGACCTCGAGTAGACAACAAATGCTTAATGATTCATAGGACTTCGGTACAAGTCGAGTAGTTGGAATCTACTCGCGAGTTTAGGCTTGGGACACACGGGTTCGGTTGAGTGATGTGAGATCACTTTAGTAATGAAAATGAGACTAGGCAGGGGCTATGGCGCAGCAAGAGGAAGTATTGTGTGCGCAGCCCTGTCCGTGTCGATTGAGGACCGATCCGTGTGCGGCCCTGCTGAACAAGTATTGAACGTACCGAAGGCATATCGGATATATGGGCCCCGATAAACCGATGTAGCCTAAACCAACGGGCGTCGAGGCATAGCACACCGATTTATAGGTGTAGGTTGAGGGCAGCAAGGTGGAAATCTGCTAACAGGCATAGAGAGATGCTCTGTGTAGGGAACCTCCTGTCCGTTTCGGTGCGACCGGTTCGACGTTTGGGCTGTTGGGTGAAAGGTTGTCCCGTACGACATCGAGTGAGCGTGTCGTGCAGCTCCACGGGTGGGCGTACGTGACGTGCTCTTTGGGTTTCCCTGCAGGTGTATATTGAGTCGATTCGCCATCCCTCGCGGTGACGAGTACCGCTTGTTCACTGTGTCGTAACGTAGATAATTTATGGAATGTTATACTTCAATATTGCTGTCATGATATAATTGTATTGCTACATGTGTGCCACCGAATATTGCTTACGAAATTTTAGATTCCCAAACTGTTAACTTGTTGCTAAAAGATGAATTAAGGAGGAACTTATAGGCGAGTCCCTTTGCTACAACATTACTATCCTATGTTCATGGTACACCTCATGTAGAGTTTCATGTCTAGGTGAGTCGGTTAAGTCTTGTTGAGCCATCGTGCTCACGGTTGCTGCTTAAGTGTTTTTCAGGTGACGAGCCACCCACGGACTCGGAGTACGAGTCCACCGGCGAGGGTTACCCTCCGTCGGGGACTACGGCTGAGTGGGAGTCGTACACGCCGCGCTGAGCTGAGATGTGCAGCTAGTGTGGGTTGCCCTAGGGCTGGGAAACCGACTTTTGCTAGATAGGCGGGCGTGAGTTGTATAGAGTAGACATCCGCTGTGTAACATAAACAATAGTTTGTAACTGAAGTTTATACCTGTTTGTACAGTTCAGTTTGTTTTCCCATGTAATATATTGTGTCCTTACGACGTGTGCTGTCGGGTGTCGCATCGCGCGGCACCACCCTCTGCGATCCTGGATGAGCGGATCCCGGTCCGCTACAGTAACGATATCTCCTTTAGCCAAAATTGACACTGAACTTGGCATACAATTGATGCTCTCGCAGTTTCTGCAATGTCAATCTCAAATGTTCTTCATGTTCTTCCTCGCTTTTTGAATACACCATGATAACGTCGATGAAAACCACGACGAACTTATCCAAGTACTCTATGAACACCTTATTCATGAGGTACATAAAGTAAGTGGGTGCATTCGTTAACCCAAAAGACATAACGGTATATTCATATGAACCACACCGTGTTCGAAATGCAGTCTTGGGTATGTCGGGGGACTTAATCTTCAGCTAGAAGTATCCCGACCGAAAATCAATATTGAAGAAAATTCGGGCACCTTTCATTTGGTCGAATAGGTCCTCTATACGGGGCAGCGGGTATTTATTCTTGATCGTCACCTCATTGAGAGACATATAATCCACATACATCCTTTGAGTCCCATCCTTCTTGTCTACGAAGAGCACGGGGCCCCCACGGTGATGAGCTTGGACGTATAAAACCCTTTTCTAGCTGCTCCTGAATTTGCTTCTTAAGTTCCACTAGTTCATTAGCGGGCATCCTATATGGCCTTTTCGCTATAGGTGCAGTTCCAGGTACTAAATCAATGGCAAATTCAATGTCCCGGTCAGGTGGCCTACCAGGAAGTTCTTCTGGGAACACATCTGAAAATTCTTGAACCACCGGAATGCTTTCCAATGTTGCTTCTTCGACGTGGTTCAACGCTGCCTTCTCGGTTGCCGGTTGGGCTGACTCGAACTCAATACGAGTATCGTGATCATTTGTCAACTGCACGCTCCTCTCAGCACATTGAATTACTCCGTTGTGCTTGCTTAACCAATCCATTCCAAGTATTATATCAATCCCTTAGGAATCCAAGACAATAAGGTTAGCAAGAAAGTCTACCCCCTTATTTTAAGGTTTACTTTTGGACATACTATATTAGTCCTCATCTCTCCACCGGGAGAATTAACCAACATAGTGTGTTTCATGTGTGATATGGGCAGATTATATTTGGCAACATACTTGGATGATATGAATGAATGCGATGCTCCGAAATTAAATAAAACAGTGGCTGGGTTGGAGTTGGCAAGGAACATACCAATCACGACGTCCTCAGCTTGTTGCGCTTCCTCAACAGAGACATGATTCACGTTACCACGAGCGTAGTTCTGCTGCCCACGGTTACCTTGCGTAGCTCCTCCATTCGGCCGTGGGTTCTGTTTTGGTGCGTTGGTCGGCTGTCCAAGGCCTTTATTCAGACATTGACTTGCAAAGTGTCCCGTCTCTCCGCATGAAAAGCATGCTTTATTGCCCAAAACAGCAGGAACGTTGGGGCGAGGCTGGTTTTGAGCATAGGCGCCCATGTTGGGACGGGGCGCAGGAGGCAAAGGCATACGAGGTGCTTGCATAACAGGACGTTGCTGCGGTGGTTGATTAGGGCGAGGTGGATTTGCAGGGTGGAAAGTAGAAGCGGGCGAGCCATACTGTGGTGCAGCTGGTGGCGTGAAACGGGGACGTGCATTGCTCCCTTGTGGCTGGTATGGCATCTTCCTCTTGCCCTCTTGCTCGATCTCACGGATCTTGCTCTCAACCACTATAGCTTTGTCAACGAGCTTATGGAAGTTTGCATAATCGTTGTTGAGCAGCTGAACTTGGATCTCATTGTTCAATCCTCTCGTGAACAAGTATTGCTTCCTTTGATCCGAGTTGACAACTTCTGGAGCATACCTTGACAGCTGCGTGAACTTGTTGAGGTACTCATTCACGCTCTTCTTTCCTTGGCGGAGACCTTCGAACTCTTGCCTTTTAAGCATCATGACTCCAGCAAGGACGTAATGAGAGCGGAAACTCTCCTTGAATTCAGCCCAAGTGATTGTCTCCTGGTTGACATGAGCATTGCAGAGAGTGTCCCTCCAGTCAGCGGCTGCTCCCATGAGTTGGTGCGATGCGAAGAGAACTTTCTCCTAATCATTGCACTGAACAATAGAAAGCTTCTTTTCCATGGATTTCAACCAATCATCAGCCTCCATGGGATCATTAGCTTATGCAAAAGTAGGCGGTCGAGTCCTCATAAACTCTCCCAATCTGTTGTGAGCCGGCGGTGGTGGTGGTGGTGACGGTGGGGGTGCAGAAACGGGGTTAGGATTGTTGTTGTTGTTGGCTTGCAGCTGTCCCAAGGTTTGTATCATAGTTTGAGCTGGTTCTGCATAGCCATCAACCGTTCAAGGTTGTTTGCATCAGCCCCGGGGTTAGCATTTTCACGAACTTCAACGTTGCCATCCTCTTGTGGTTCAGGGTTGCCACGAACGTTCCTCCTTTGACGGTTGGCGTTTTCCCTCACCATCTATGAGACAGAGTGGAGTAGAATAGAAAATAGAAGTTCAGATTGATCCCCCCAACTATATGCATCAAGGTGTATGAACTAAATATCTTCCTTTATTAATTTCAGCCTATATGAGGATGTGAACACATGCCGAAGCATCTCAAATATCTCCACTATGTGTGGATGTGGACATTCACCGAAGCGTCCCACAACTCACACCAGCACACAAACACAACTAATCATCACAAAAGTTCAACACATCACTCCTATTCACGCTACTACGATTTAAACGTTCCTATTACAGCTTATTCAATGGGAGTCCTAAACTTAATCATGTGAACTGGTGCTATACCCGCCGTGTGACGGGGGTGGTCCATACATGCGCGCACGCCATGATGAGTCAGCGGTCCATGTAGAGTTAGAAGGCGCTGGTGCTCCATTCGCTCCCGCATTGGCGCGAGTCTCCTCTTGTTTCTCTAGCAATTACAGCTTCTTGCGGAGGTAACGGATCTCTTCTTGTGCGCTTCGTAGCGGTTTCCTAACTCCATGAGCAACCTTTGTGACTTGTCAGCAGCTTGTGGGTTGGAAAGGGCGGTTACATAGGGTCCAATGATCTCCCTTGTGCCACTCTTCCGACACGGGTGCAGCTCAAAAGTGGTACCCTCAAGCTGCTCATGGAAGGCGTAGCACAGTCCCGTGAGTGCTTCCCATGCAGCGTCATCAATAGCTTCTGCCCTTGTAGCTCTCCATGTGGGTGTGAAGTGCCGGGTGACAACCCTACCGTTATATAGGATGGTTACGTCAGCCTTCCACTCTTCATGTCTGAGACGAGGGGCTTTCTTGAGGAGATACTCCGGGTATAAGCTGCAGCAATTCTGAAATTCTTTGAGCTCCCTAGATGTGTGCCCTCCTTCCATTCCATCGGACCGAAATTCTTGATATGAATGATTGGCCCATTCATCACCTTCATTATCGGTCTCAGCAAGGGGTGACAACTCCTCAGGTTCATCTTCTCCCGTCATAGCTTCATGAGGCTCCACGGGGTGTAAGCCCGCGTGAAACTCCTCCTGAGGTGCGTACCAATGCCGTTCTTGTGGATCATCTTTCATGTCGTCTTCGAATGGTTCCACCTCTTCCGGGTTCTCTTCCTCATGCATATAGCTATTGACTTCATCTTCATCACGAGGTTCCGTCTTCACCTCCTCCCAATATGATCCATCGGACACCTCAATAGAGTTAAGCGCACTCCCACGTGGTGGTGAACGAGTACTTATGTGTGTCGTGCTCCTGATCACCGACATCTATAAATAGGACATAAGAAACTTTAGAGAAGGAAGAAAATACTTCAAAACTTCAGAAGCTATGAAGCAAGAGAGTAAAAGTGTTGTTGTCCAAAAGAAGAGAAAAGAGGGGCTGAAAATAGCACTTTGCAGTGGCTGACTTGACAAGAAAAGTGCAGCAGCAAGCAATTTTCAAAAATAGCAGTTTAGAGGGGTGTTCCTATGTGTTTTAGAGTATCCATTCTACCTAGGCTTGCGTCCTACAATCAACGTGGCTCTGATACCAATCTGTGACACCCGGTTCCGAAAACAGAACCAAGTTAATGCATATGTGTGCCCAGGATGTTCATCACACATACACACGTAATCCACAAATTGAATTCAAAATATAACCATGAATAAATAGTGTTTAAGTACTTTATTACATCGACTCATTGTCTCACTCATGAATTCTAACTTATTCTTGCAGCAGAAGTCTCTAAACGACAGCGGAAATAACTAAATAGCAGCAGGCTCCATCTTCAACTCCACAGGCATGTTGACGGTGGTTCACACGCTAGTACTCCACATGGTTCTCGAAGTACTCTTCTCCTGTTGCTGATGTTTATGTGATAATGCAAGGGTGAGTACATGTCGTATAAGTGCGTCAAAACTATAACATGTAGCTTACAACAAGGTATGGAATAAAAAGGCTCATTGGAGCAAGCAAATTTTATTTCACAAACATGATAAAAACAGCAACTATTTCTAAGTGATATTTATCCCAATATAATCAAATAAAACAGCAACATTCCTCCATCATGATTCACCATTTTTTAAGTCTCAACCAACCATTAATCTTTCTCAAGTTCATCTCATGCTAATAAATATTCATATCCGTCTCATATTCATATCACCAAACCAAACTCATTTTCATGACTCAAAACAGTCCCAAAACCAATCCCAATTACCATACCGAATAACCATCCCATGTTTTCTCTCTAATCATGTGAGTTGGCCATGTGCTTGTGACCGGAAGCACGGTTATCATGATAGTTTTACACTCTACAGAGGTGACACCACTTTACCCACAAGTTCGTGATTTCGTCACCCGTCGGCGACTGCAGAACCTTCATTATACCAGTACACAACCGTCGGTGTATGGCCAAGAAATCATAAAATAGCCTTTACAAAGGGGCTACTAGATGTATGGACTCAGTGAGGTTTCACCGGCAGGCTCGAATCACCATTCTCCCACCCACGGGCCCCCTCTTGTGCCATGCAGTTCCCAGGGCAGTCCCTCTCGACTCTCATTCCCCGCGCCATCCACGGTCCATAACAAGCTAGCAACACACCTAATTAATCAGCTAAGCCACACCCATATTTGACCTTGTGGTGGCACTGTTTTCCTGGCATGTGCTGGCATGAAGTGGTACTTAGATTTACGGCAAGTAAACCACCATCTCATTCAGCAACATCCACGAACCAAGTTTGCCTAGATCTCCCCGATTCCATGCTCATTAACATCATCAAGTTCTCATTATCATTATTCATATGAGTGCAGTAGCTAAACATGTTTTAACTCAGCTTCCTGTATCCCGTAGATTAAGCGAAGCAAAAAAGAAAAACGACCATACCCGACTCATCAACTTTCCTGGCGACAAGGATGGTTAACAAAACTAGTAAACTACTATAAAAGGGTGTCCCATCAAGTTGACTCAAGCATACGAGTTTTCGCAAACAAAAAAATTTCAAAATATGGGATCAATATGGTCAAGGGGCATTTGCCTTGCTCCCGTGGCTCTTGTTGCTCAAGCGTCTCGAAATCTTGGTGCTGTAGTTCTTTGTAGATGGCTTCCTGAGCTTGTCCTTCTACTCACGACCACGCACATACAAAATTTACAGCAATCAAACATCATGCACAAACTTTACTCAAGATGCAATGGTGTAGATGAATGCAAATCCTATGGTGTTGTTTTATTAAACCAGTTTGTACATGTTCTTGCATGTTTTAATGGACTTTCATGGGGTTTTATGATGAACAAGGGTGTAGGGATCAAGTGTGGACGTGGTGATGATCTTGACTCAAGATCTAGATCAATTCCACCGTCGAAAACCTATCAAAACGTGATCTGTCCACACGAAAAAGTTTCTGGTCGAAGGGAGCGAAGAAAACGGATGCGTAGAAACAGCGACGACGTCGTAAGATGGGTAACAAAGACCTACTCACTTCCCTTTGGTGGCAGGGCCTTCTTTCTAGCAATGGCAGCAGCGAGGAATTTTTCTATGGAAGATTAGGGAAGGACAGATCGTCGGCTCTTTTCCGGCGACGGCGAGGCGTGACGGGGCTCGTCAGCGGCTCACCGGTGGGGCTCACCGACGATTGAACTCCGACGGGGGGGGGGGGGGGGGGGGGGGGGGGATCCAACTCAGCGAGTTGGGGGCTAGGGCCTCCAGGTCGCCGACTTGGAAGGGGGAAAAGGGAAAGGGAAGGGGGGGTTTGGGTTCTATTTATAAGGGGGAGGGGAGAATCCTATCCTACTCTAATTGGAGCAAAATCCTAACAAACTTTTTCCCCAATTGATTTGGTGCGGCAGCAATGTGGGGGAAATTCCCCAAATATGGAGAAAATTTGGGGAAATTGTGTCGGTACCCTCAGTACCGGGTACCCCCGCGCACAGGAGAAAAACCGCCTAAAGACCTCGCCCCCTCCGCAGGGGTAAGCTCCGAAGGCGCCACGTATCCAGCGGGGCCGGGCCTCCCCTCTCCTTAGAGGCAAGCCCTGGGCCTGCCACGCGGCCAGCAGAGTCGGGCCTCGCCCCCTCCGCAGGGGTGAGCTCCGAGGGTGCCACGTGTCCAGGGGGCCGAGCCTCCCTCCTCCTCAGAGGCGAGCCCCGGGCCTGCCACGTGGCCAGCAGTGCCGGACCTCACCCCCTCCGCAGGGGTGAGCTCCGAGGACGCCACGTGTCCAGCGGGGCCGGGCCTCCCTTCTCCTCAGAGGCGAGCCCCGGGCCTACCACGTGGCCAGCAGTGCCGTACCTCACCCCCTCCGCAGGGGTGAGCTCCAAGGGCTCCACGTGTCCAGCGGGGTCGGGCCTCCCTCTCCTCAGAGGCGAGCCCCAGGCCTGCCACGTGACCAGCAGTGACGGACCTCACCCCTTCCGCAGGTGTGAGCTCCGAGGGCGCCACGTGTCCAGCGGGGTCGGGTCTCCCTCTCCTCAGAGGCGAGCCCCGGGCCTGCCACAAGGCCAGCAGTGCCGGACCTCACCCCCTTCGCAGGGGTGAGCTCCGAGGGTGCCACGTGTCCAGCGGGGCCGGGGGAAGTGTCGACAGCGCACTTCGACAAATTAGAATTGGCTCATTTCAGCTATCTTTTTCCCATCCCCCATCATTTTTATGATTCTTTCTCCATTTTTATGGTTCCTTCCTTCATTTCTACTTATTTTATAATGTTTCTCTATATGAAAAATATATGCAATGTATAGAAATGAATTTGAGGGTGTTACACGCCCGGACGCCACACCGATGAGCAACGGGCAGATGGCCAAGGAATAAAGAGGAAGGTGCGTTGTCAGGCTGTGCATTTAAGATTCGCGCCTTCTTCAAAAGCATGATGTGCGGCGCACGCCTCCGTCCTCCGTCTACTCACCATTACGGTGAAAGACAGGGCGGCGAGGCATGATGGCGCAACAGTGCCGCCCCGCGACGCTGAGGTGACGCGGCGACAAGACGGGCACTTCATCATCACCTGCAACCCGGTCAGAGGCGTCCAGCGGGACAGGCGGCGCGTCTTAACTACACCGACAGTGATAATGCATATAGTTGTAAATGCCTAGCTCATATATAGGTCACAGATAGCTGAGGGGCCACCTGTCGGACCCTGTGCCATCTTGTAACTGCCCTAGCCTTGGACTATAAAAGGACCAGAGCAGCCTCTGGGTAAAGGGTTCGCACTCTGTTCGCAACTCAGCCAACTCACTCTCTCACACACTCAAGCTATACAACAAGCACTCCCGTGAACGTAGGGTATTACGCTCCGATGGCCCGAACCACGTAAATCCTCGTGTCCTTTCTCGTCATTGTGCTCTGACCTTCGATAACCACTAGCCCCTTCAAAAAAAAAATCTCTACGGACTGCTTCTGAGCAGACCGGAAGAAGTGTCATAGCGAACACTTCGACATACAGCGTTCCTTCGCTCTGTCAATAACGTAAGTACTTTGCAGCGCGCTCTGTCAATAACGTAAGTACTTTGCAGCGCAATGCAAATTCGTTTACTTACCATTTATGATGAAAAGCTCAAAACACCATCACTTCGGAACTAGTCATTTCATGACAATACCAACATAAGAAGTAGCAGTCTAATGAACATAGCCCGCGCGTGTGATATCTACTTCGGAATCAGAGAGCAAAAGCAACCGGGAGATTCCTCACCTTGGTACCAAAGGAGCCAACGGGAGGATCCATGTCGAACCGCTTCTTCCCCTGCAAAACACAAGCCAGATCGACGAATCAGAACCCGTTTCCTAGCAATGAACCCATTCAACAGACCCAACCCCAACAAGAAAGCGCGAAACGCCTCACCCGGAGCTCGGCTTCGAGCTCCTCGCGCTCGAGCCCCGTGGCGATGGGCATGACGTCCTCCACCCTCGCCGGCTTGTCTCCTGCACCACGCGAACCAACAACCCGCAACAAACCGATCGTCAGCGCCCCACGCCGCGAGATAAAGCGATATCCGATGAGAAGCGAGGGGCCGGCTCACCAGACAGGAGCGGACTCATGCGGCGGAAGGCCCCCGCGGCCGACGCGATGGGCGCTGCGCGAGCGGCGGCGGAAGAGGCGGGAACCGCCGCCGCCACGAGCTGGAGGGCGGGGGCTAGGGTCCGGAGGCGGCGCCACATGGCGGTGGTCAGGGCCGGTGCTCGCTTCCTCGAGCGGCGACGGCGGCGGAAGCCGACGTGGCTGGAAATGGGCTGGGGGAGTGGCTGTTCGGGCGGGGCTTCCGACGGCGAGCCGGAGAGCCGACAACTGTTCTGGTGCGTGGAGCTTCGTGCGACACCGATGGACGGGCGGGATGAGAGAGTTGAATCGAGCGCGCCCAGCCCATCGGGTAGGGCCGATTCGCGGAATTTTTTTAAAATTTAGCATGTTTTTTAATAATTTTATATTAATAGCTTGCGAAAAAAAATTACTGAACTAGCCACCTACGATTTGTCCACGTGGACGAGAAATCGTTTATCTCGTGGACGACTTGTCCACTTTTAAGTAGAAATCGTCCACGAGGTGGACAACGGGATTTCAGTCGTATGCAACTCTACTGTATTCAATTTTTTAAACAGTAATTTAAAAATATTTACATATATATTTAGAAAGTTTTCCTATAGAGGAAAATGTAGAACACAATGTTTACTATATTTATTTCTGTATAAATACTTTCTAAATATGTCTAAAAATATTTTTAAATCACTGTCAAAAACTGAACATAATAAAGTCAGACGACTGAATACAATTCAATTGTCTATTGCGTTCAGTTTTCGACAGTGATTTAAAAATGTTTAGAGACATATTTGGAAAGTGTTGATATAGAATTAAATATAGTAAACATTATATACTACATTTTCCTCTATAACTAAACTTTCTAAATATGTGTCTAAATATTTTTAAATCACTATCCCAAAATAAATACAGTAGAGTTGCAGACAACTGAAATCCACTCGTCCACCTCGTGAACGACTGGGCGACGTGGCATGCCACGTCACCATGTCGTCCACAAGGTGGACGATTTATAGTTAAAAGTGGACAAATCATTCACGACGTGAACGAGATTTCTCATCCACATGGATCAGTCGTCCACGAGGTGGATGATTTCTCATCCACGTGGACAAATCGTGCACGACGTGGACGATTAGGTGGCTAGTTCGGTAAAAAAATTTGCAGGCTATTAATATTAAATTATTAAAAATCAAGCTAAATTAAAAAAAATTCCTAGATTCGGGTACGGGAACCATGAACAGGTCCTCGTTTCCCCGCAAACCCGAAATGTAATGTTTAAGCCCAATAAGGCCCAACTCAGTTTTAGCCCAGCCCAAAACAGCATTCCATATAAAAACCAAGCAACCCTAACTCTCCCAAATCTCGTAACTTCATGTCGAAATGTTGATTGCTGAATTGATAGATCGTCTTACTTTGATAGCTTGTTACTAAAAACGATGCACGTACCTGTTTACCTGCTCAAGGTGCGGGTATGGAGCCAGACTCTCACTTGCGAGCCGGTATGAGCACGGGAACTGTACAGATTTGCACTGTCGAGGATGAGTTTGGACACACAAAAACTATAAATATTGTATCTGCTGCCATATTTACGCGTGGGATGCTATAGAGGGATTGCAATGTCCCCATTTATAAAGTTGGTAGGGTTTCTTTGATCTCTAGAAAGATACAATTTTTTCATGTTGCGTGTAGTTATAGATCTGTATAGTGATGGTGTGAGTGAGTCTCTACGTACACGTACACGAACAAATGCTACAGATGTAACCAATAGAGAGGCTTACAAAAAGCTGCACTCGTCCTCCAGTGATGTGTACTTGGACGAGGTTTAAATTTATAGAACTTCCCCTTAAACCCCGCAGATTGAGCAGATCAATGTACTTTTCCCAAAAAAGAAAATCTGCAACTTCTGCCTTTCAACAAGCATCATCACTCGGTGATCGCCACCGGTGTACAATCGACCGGAGCAATTGCATCTCTGGAATTGGGGCGACGCAGCACGATCAATAGCAGGTCAGAGCCAAATCTCAACGCGAGATGCCGAGCAAAGAAAAAAAAACATGCTGAACAAGAGAAGCAGCGCCGCGAGCTGTAAACACCCCTGTACTCCGGCATTCCATCGGAGCCCTAAACCTCTCACGCGCCACCATGCGCCCGCCACGGCTCGCCGCCGCTGCCTCGGCTCCGATTCGACGGTGCCGCCTCTGCACCACCACCACCGCACCCGCTTCCAACCCGGCGCCCCAGCCCGCCGAGCCCCTCTCCGCGCAGTTCGCCGAATTCCCCGCCGCCGGCGCCGCCGATGACCTCGCCTCCTCCCTCCGCCAGCTCCTCGCCTCCTCTCCCACGCACCGGCGCGCCTTCCCGCTCCTCAAGTCAGCCGCTCTGGACGCGCGCCTTGAGCCCCACGCGCTCGTCGACGCCGTCCTCTCCGCCGCGGACGCGGGCACCCCCGCGGCGGCGCCAGAGCTCCTCAGCCGCCTCCTCACCTTCCTCTCCGGCGGGAGACGCGACCGCGCGGACGCGGCGACCGCGGCCTACGCCCGCATGGTCGCCCGCGGCGTCGTCCCGGACGCCAGGTCGCGCGCCCACCTGCTCGTCACCACGGCGCGATGCGCGTCAGTTGCGGACACGCTCGCGCTGTTCGAACAGATGCGGCGCGACGGGCACAACGCGGACGCGATAATGTACGACGTGGTGATGCGGGCATGCTTCAAGGAGGGGATGCACGGGAACGTGGTAAGGCTGTTCGACGAAATGACAGCTGTCGGGATCAAGCCCGACGTGCGTCTATATGAGCTCATGGTTGGGGCCCTCTGCAAGGTGTGCGATGCGGACCGTGCCCGACGTGTATTAGGAGAGATAAAAGGATCAGGATTCAGGCCGAGTGACACCACACAGAACTCTGTGGTGAATGTGCTAGTGAAGGCGGGGAGGATGGAGGAGGCGCTGCAGATGAAGAATGAGATGCTGGATGCTGGGGAGAAGATGGATGTGGTGCTTGCTACGTCCTTGATGCATGGGTATTGCTTGCGTCGTGAAGTTGCAAAAGCACTGGATTTGTTTGAGGATGCTGTCAGGGATGGTGTGGTGCCCACTAATGTGACATATTTGGTGCTGATCCGAGGCTGTGTTGCAGAGGGGATGACATATAAGGCGTATGAGCTATGTCGCCAGATGAAGGAGCAGGGATTGTTGCCGGAAGCACCTGAATTGAATTTAGTGATTGATGGCCTATTGAAAGACAAACGGTGGGAGTATGCCATCAGATTGTTTGAGGAGATGGCTGATACCGGGGTACCAAATGTATTCACATACAATTCTTTAATCCATTGGCTCTCTCGGCATCACAAACTCCGTGAAGCTCTGAAATTGTGGGAGAAGATGAACGAAGCGGGAGTGAAACCATCTATTGTATCATACAACAACTTGCTCTTGGGTTATTGCCTGAGGGGGTGCATGGATGAGGCGATCAAGATATACTCTGAGATGCCCGAGAAAGGATTCATGCCCAATGCTTTCACTTACGCAACTCTGATGAAAGGATATATCAATACGAGAGATTTTAACAAGGCCTACGCCCTCCTTGATGACATGCGCCAGCATGGAGTTTCCTGTAATGATTATATATATAACATTCTAATAAATGGCCTTCATGTGGGCATGGTAGACCACATGTGTGAAGTTGATGAAATGTTGAAGAGATTTATAAGCGAAGGTTTTGTTCCAACCATAATGACATACAATAGCATCATCAGTGGGCTCGTGAAAGGTGGTATGATGAGCTCAGCATATGCTATGTATCAGCAGATGTGTGAGAAAGGTATTCATCCTGACATAGTAACACATACCAGTTTTATTGATGGTTATTGTAGGACCAACTGCTTCGATTTGGCAGTGAAATTGCTAAATTATCTGAGACTCAAAGGCCCTCGACCTGACCTTGCTGCATACAGTGCTTTAATAAATGGGTTTTGCCAACAGGGGAATATGTCTCATGCACTTCAGTTTCTCATTCTACTGCTGAAAGATGGTTTCAGACCAAATGTTACTGTCTACAATAGTTTTATTGCAGGGTTCAAAAGCTTAAGAATGATGGAAGAAGCTTATAAGTTCTATTACATCATGATGAAAGATGGAATTATTGCTGATACAGCAATTTACACCACCTTAATTGACGGATTCTCAAAAGCTGGCAATGTGACCTTTGCTTCAGAACTGTACTCAGAGATGTTGGCGAAGGGCAATATTCCTGATAATAAAACTTTCACAGCATTAACACATGGCTTTATCCGCAATGGAGACACTGATGGTGCTAAGAAGTGGCTGGATGAGATGAGTAGATTAGATGTGCACCCAAATGTTTTCATTTATAACATGCTGATAAATGCATACATCCGTGATGGTAAGCTGCAAGAGGCATTCCAATTGCATGATGAAATGCTCGACAAAGGAATCATGCCTGATGATACAACAAAAGAATTAGTTAGCCCAAATGTTTCAGAAGCTAGCAGTCACAGTGCTGCTGATCCAGAAACTCCTATTTTAAGTTCATTCAGTTAAGACTTAAGAATCAAGAACTGTAGCTTAAGGCTTGATGGGATTAAAGTTTCCATTTTGCATCGTCAAGATGGGAAACATTCAGACATGCACTGTGAATAGAGTGAAATTTTGATTTTGATAAGACCAGATGGAAGCAAAAGTAAAATTTGGTGTATATTCATTACTCAATAATATTATATTTCTATTACGTGACTATATCATTATCGATAAGGGCGTATCTAGTGTTGAACACTCCCACACATTATGTGCTCTGTTTAAAAAAGTGGTCGCCTAGGCCGCTTAAGCGCCGCCTAGTCACTGAGCGGCACCGGACCGTTTCGCTTTTCTCTAGGCGATTAAGCGGTCGGACTGCTTTTTTTCCGCTTTTTTCTGCTTCGGTCCGCTTTTTCCTGCTTTCTTCCGCTTAATTCCGCTTTCCATCGCTTTGTGTGTCCATATAAAAAGAACAACTAACTCTAATTTTTTTTCATCCCTATCGGTGGCGGTTGCTGTTAGCAAGGTGGTATTGCTCTGTCTTAGTGTCTGGCTATCTACACAAGATAGTGTCACACTCTATCTCATCTCATTTTATTGATTGATTAAATAATTTTAAATTTAAAAATATACATATATATATATAATATATTGTATGGATTTAACTCCGCTTTTTGCGAAACGCCTAGGCGCCGCCTAGGCAGTCTAGGCGCTAGGCGGAGCTCCTCCGCTCGCTTTTTTCTACCATTTTTTTAAACACTGATTATGTGACTATATTTTATTGATGATTCATGATAATCTTCATTGCACACATTCATTTGTGTTTCATTTGTCATAGTTCTCCTTCCGGTTCTATTATTGTTTAAATTAGGAAAACCGACAGGATCAGTCCTTGGTTTAAATGTTGTAACCGATAGTTTTGTGTAACCAACTAACCATGTACCAATGCTAAATCTTCCTTCAGTGATCACCTTTTGATGTCTTATATGAATGGACAATGCTGCTGTAAGAGGTACTTCTCGTCTTCTCCAATCCTTTTTGGTTAACATTGAGCTAATCCTTTTTGGTTAACATTGAGCTAAGCAACATCAGCAAAAGAAGGACCGGAGTACTCACTTTTTTTTACCAAGGCTACTTAGCTTGTTATATGTGTTTGTTAGACTGCATTTGTATTAGGGTACTGTAGGGGCAGTTTAGTCCTTTCGTATTAGGCTCCTTGGCCCCCAAGTTAGAGTTCCTTGGTCCTTAAGTTTTGTACCCATATATATGTACCTCTTGGCTGATTAATTGAATTATCTTTCCCCCTCTAATTTGGTATCAGAGCCTCTTTTCTTCTCTGCCCTTCTCTCTCTCTCGGCCGCTGTGCGCCGCCCGCTGCCCGGCCGCCGCGCCGCCCGCTTGGCCGCCGCACCCCCTCCTTCTCGCACGCCGCCGCCGAGCCGCCAGGCCGCCGCTACCTTCTCTCTCCCCCGATGGCTTCTGTGCCTCCGCAGCCGCCACCCGGCGCAGACCCGCTGCCAACCGTCGGTGTTCCTCCGTCGTCCCTGGTCGGCGCACCTCTGCCGGCGCCCAATGGAGTGTCCGCGCCGCCACCCCATGGAGCGCCCGCTAGCACAGCTCCTCCGACCTAGTACGGCGGAGTGATCCCGCCACCTTCTGGAGCCCTTCTGCTGCCGCCCTCCGACGTGCTTCTACCGCCGCACGCTGGCGCCCCTCTGTTGTCGCGCGCTGGCACCCCTCTACCGTCGTACTTCGGTGCACCCCTACTGCTGCCTGCTGGCGCAACCGTGTTGCCACCCGGCGACGCGACCCCGCCGCTGGCCGACGGCGCTCCTGCAGCCCCCAGTGCTGCCACCCCTCGAGTCGCTGCTACCGCCTGGCCTGCCGTCGTCGCCTCTGCAGCACCCCACGATGGCGCTGCTACCTGGCCCGCAGCAGCTGCAGCCGCCCCTTGGACCGCTGGTCCTACAGCCCCCATGACGGCGCCGCTGCCTGGTCCGCAGCACCTGCGGCCGTCCCTTGGGCCGCCGGTCCTGCAGCCCCCCACGAAGGCGCCGCTTGGCCTGCTGCCGCCCTAGGAGGTGCTTCTCGGCCGCCATCGGCTGCGAGATCGGTTGTTGCCTACTCTGTTGGCACCACCATCGAGGGTCCAAGCGTGTTGTCTTCCTTCCCTACGCCGCCACCACCGGGGCATGTCGCGACCCGTTCTACACCGTCGATCTACCTGTGGGGTCTCACGTCGTCTGGCCCTGACTGGATGGTGTACTCCGGTGCCTCGTACCGCACTACCCATGACGTCGGTATCCTCTCCTCTACCTGCCCTTCCCGTCCCTATGATCCTTCATCTATCGTTGTTGGGAATGGGACGGCTCTTCCAGTCACCTCAGTAGGTGACTCCGGTTCGCCGGATTCGTTTCAGCTACGTGATGTTCTTGTTGCTCCTAACATCATTCAACACCTTCTTTCCGTTCGTCATTTTACTAGTGACAATCATGTTTCCCTTGAGTTTGATCCTTATGGTGTAACTGTGAAGGATCTTACTACTCGACGCATTCTCTTTCATTGTGATAGAACGGGTCCCTTGTACACGATGCGTCTTCCTGCTTCCGCTCCGCCTCTTTCCTTGACTACGACAGCTTCTTCGACCATTTTGCATCGTCGGCTTGGCCACCCTGGTGTTGATACTATGTCGAAGTTGTCTCGTAGTTCAGTGATTCCGTATACTCGGGGTACTCATGAGTCTCTTTGCCATGCTTGTCAGTTGGGTCGCCACGTTCGACTTCCTTTTCCGCATTATGTCACTCGTGTCGAGCGCATATTTGATTTGATTCACTGTGATCTTTGGACATCACATGTTCTCATTGTTTTTGGATATAAGTATTACTTGGTGGTCGTTGATGATTTTTCGCACTATTCGTGGACTTTTCCCTTGCGACAGAAGTCTGATACGTTTGACACTCTTTCTCACTTCTTCGCTTGGGAGTCCACCCAGTTTGGGCGCACGATCCGTGCGGTCCAGTGCGATAACAGGCACGAGTTTGACAACTCTGCTGTCGGTACCCTCAATACCGGGTACCCCGCGCACAGCGTAAAACTTCCTAACGACCTCGCTCCCTCTGCAAGAGCAAGATTTGAAGGCGCCACGTGTCCAGCAGGGCCGGAGCTCCCCTCCCCACGGAGGATAGCTCCGAGCCTGCCACGTGGACCAGGAGGCCGGACCTCACCACCTCCGCGAGGGCGAGCTCCGAAGGCGCCACGTGTCTGGTAGGGTCGGGGCTCTCCTCTCCTCAAAGGATAGCTCCGATCCTGCCACGTGGCCCGGAAGACCGGACCTCGCCCCCTCCGCGGGGGTGAGCTCCGGAGGCTCCACGTGTCCAGCGGAGCCGGAGCCCCCCCTCTCCTCAGAGGAGAGCTCCGGGTCCGACACGTGGCCACCAGAGCAGTGCTGCCGCCCGGCGCGGTAGACAGCAGGAGTAAAGGCGTGCCATGCCTTTACCGTACAAAGCATTCAAGACCCGCGCCTTCCCAAGACGCGAAGACGCGGAGCACACCTCTGTCAGGTGCCGTTGCGCCCAGTCATATCACAGAGTGGCGCACCGTGTCAGAGCCTGCCAGCCAATAAACACAGCGACAAGACATCCCCTGCCGCCCCCGCCGTCATCAACCACTACGGCTAGCTTGCGGCATGGGCAGGGCGGCAGAACGAAGACTCGGAAGCCTTCGCTAGAGACAACCACCAACATATCTGCGGATACGATAGTCAGCAGGAAATCTCCCCGGGACCACCTGTCAGGTCCCGGGCCCCCCTTGTAAGCCACGCGAGCCTTGGACTATAAAAGGCTCGGGTAGGCAACGTTAGCAAGGGTTCGCACTCCAGCAACTCACACCCTAGGCATAACTCATCCTCAAGCTCAGGACTCCGGTTCTGGACAACAAGCAATACAGCGAGCACCTCTGCTCACCGTGGACGTAGGGTTTTACACTCCGGTGGCCCGAACCACGTAAAACTCGCCGCGTCAAGCTCCTCCCTCACTCGTCCCTTACGCTTAAGCTCTCCACAAGCGACTAGCCCCTCCGAAAAAGATCCTCCGCGGGCTGCCCAGAGCAGGTCCGGGGGAAGTGTCGACCACACACTTCGACATTTGGCGCGCCAGGTAGGGGGCTTTTCCCTTGCGCGACGAGTTTCTGCCGACGAAGATGACGAAGCTACCTTCAGCGGCAAGCTCTCCTCCCCCGCGTTCACGACGGACCGTGACTAGCGGGGAATACGTGTCGACGCACTCAGGACGGAGTGTGTCGGTGTAAGCTGGAAGCTAGCAGCCGACTCCAGCAACGCCGACTCCGGCAATGCAGGCTCCAGCCAGCGTGAGATCTTCTGCAGCGCTAAGCGTTTCCCACGGGGGTGCGCTAGCTGCAGCAAGAGCGCTACTGCGCAATCCACCCGCTGGGGACGCGCCCCATTCAGCGACCTAGCAGTGGATTCGCGAGGTAGATCGTCTCGTCGTCGCCGCCGCAAACCCTCGACTTCGGCGGGGACGACGCTCCGGCCAACCGGTTGTGTCGCTGACGCGCACGCCGACGGTTCACGGGCAGACGGCGGATTCCAGCTCCACCAGGCTTTCGTCGACGGACCTGAGGACTGAGCTGCAACGATGCCACTTGGGCCAAGACGCCCGAGTGTTCCTCGAGCGACGACGAGAGAGGCGTCACAGCCAGGAGGCCGGCGTCAGCATGACGTCTGCCTCAACCCTGCCTGAGGCGCATACTTTCACCACGCGAACTCTGCCCCAGGCATACGCCACACAACATATGCCACAGTCATATGCCTTGCAAACGGCGCCCCCGGTCTGTGGCGCAGCCTTGCCCATACAGGGGTACACTGTGCCAGTAGCGAACCAAGCGTTCACGGCACCAACGCCTGCAGCAACAGGGGCAGGATGTGCGGCCCTGGCGCCCCACCTTCACTTCACGAGGTGGCCGCGCAAGTTTCGGCCGCACCTGCCCGAGAAGTACGACGGCAGCGTCAACCCGGCGGAGTTCCTCCAGATCTACTCCACCGCCGTACTTGCTGCAGGAGGGGATGAGGTCGTCATGGCCAACTACTTCCCCATCGCCTTGACCGGCCAGCCCGGTCTTTGCTCATGAACCTCCCCCAGGGTTCCATAACCTCCTAGGGAGAGCTCTGCCGGCAGTTCATTGCCAACTTCGGCAGTTCCTACACTCGTCCAGGCACGGGGCTTGACCTCCATGCCATCAAGCAACAACCTGGGAATCATTGCGCTCCTTCATCCAGCGGTTCTCCCAGGTACGCAACACCATCCCCCATATCCCGAATGCATCAGCGGTGGTCGCATTCCGACAAGGTGTGAGGGACAAAAAGATGCTCGAGAAGTTGGCCACCAGGGAGGTGCAAGACATCTCGGGGCTCTTCAGCCTGGCGGACAGGTGCGCCGGAGCAGAAGACGGGCGTCATTGGCACTCACTGCTAGCTTCCGAAGCCGGAAGACAGCCCGAAGACGACGGAGTTCAAGCTGAGCTCCCGACCACGTCAGACAGTCAAGAGCCAAGCACTAGCTGACTTCGTGGCTGAGTGGACGCCAACGAAGGCTGACCCAGGGGGCCGCGAAGACGGTGAACCAAAGCACCGAGCTCCGGTCTTCACCGGGCCTCACTGGACGCTCCTCTTCGACGGCTCCTCGCGAAAGCATAGGGCCGGTGCCGGCGTACTGCTTCTCATGCCATCGGGGGAGCAGTCTGGGTACATGGTGCGTCTCAATTCCAAGGCAACCAACAACTTGGCAGAGTATGAAGCACTCATCTTTGGCCTAAAAGACAGTCCTGTCTCTGGGTGCTCGCCAGTTGTTGGCGCAGGACGACTCCCAGCTAGTTATCAAGCAAGTTAAGGGTGAATGCCCCTGCAATGACCCACAGCTAGTTGCTTATCTACTCTACGTGCGGATGTTGGAGAAAGACTTCCTCGCCTTGGACCTGCGCCATGTACCGCGCGCTGGCAAGGCCGCAGCTGACGACCTCTCAACGAAGGCCTCCACCGGAGCCCCTGTGGCCGAAGGAGTCTTTGAGGGACGTTGCTACGGCCCACGGCCCAGCCCGCCGAGCCGGGCGAAGGGGGCTAGACCAGCACCTCGAAGCTGGCGGTCCCGGCGGCCCTGCAGCCATGGACGCCGCCAAAGGATCGTAAGCGTCACTGGGGACTCCGTGCAACCCAACGCTCAAGATCCAGAAGCTCAAGTAGTCCCGATGCATGGACCACGAAGGTCCGGGACTCCTTGAAGGACATCCTTCCTAATGAACGTGCATTCGCTGAACGGATTGTGCGGATGGCTAAGTGCTACGCACTGGTATCTTTACTGGCGTGGCGCCACGGCATCCTATTGCGGTGCATAACCCAGGAGGAAGGCTGCGACTAGCTCGCAGTAGTCCACGGAGGCGAGTGCTGGGAACGCTCATCGTCCCGCATGCTGGTCGGTTAAGCCACCCGGCACGGCTCCAACTGACCGAGAGCCACCTGGACGCCGTCAAACCGGTTAGGAGATGCAATGCGTGCTAGGTCTACGCCAAGCAGACCCACACAACCGGTGCAGACGCGCACCCAAAGCCGTCGGGGGATACCGGCTCCTCTATGTCGAGGGCCAGCCGGACTTCCCAGGGCCGGGTCACGGGAACTACCCTTCTACATGGTATGCGGGGCCGAAGCCATGCTTCCCCCTGAGATCGCCATGGGGGTCCCCCCGTGTCCGAGCGTACGATGAAGCCACGCATGACCCGCTCTGCGTGAGGACATGGCGCTCCGACGCTACCCCAGTAAGTTCACCATGCTTACTTAGGTGTTTATTTAAATTACGTATTAATTTATATGATCACCTTCCCACGCTCTAGACAATGTACATCCATTGTACACTCGGTTCCTCTTTCCTGCGCTCATGCATAGTCGAAATTTGCCATCCTGCCGAAGGCGGTAGTGCTTGGGGTACCTGCCAGAGGCCCGGGGGCCTTTCGGATCTCCCCCTGTAAGGGTACTGTACCGCCAGTTGGTCTCCTCCGAGAAAAGACCTACGCTAGACCGGGGGGTCAGGAGCCTTGCTTTGCCCGGTCCTGCACCCAAAGCATGCGCACTATGCCCCCCAGCGCTACGGTCTGAGTACCAGGGGGCTGGACGGTTACACCCTGAATGGGGTTGGGGGCCAGACCTCCGGGACTAAGTGCACTGGATTACCCAAGCCCCGTATTCTGGCCCGGGACAGTATGCCAAATGAGACTAAGGGACAGGAAAGGGAGGACTTCTGAGCAATACCGGACTCCGCCCCCACAGCTGGGCCGAGCTCCGAGGCCAGCCCTCGTCCTCCTTTCAGAGGCAAGCGCTGATGTCGGACCTCACGCCCTTCGCTGGCCTGAGCTCCGATGACCTCCGGACCTCACGCCCTTCGCTGGCCTGATCTCTGATGACCTCCGGACCTAACACCCTTCGCTGGCCTGAGCTCCGATGACTTCCGGACCTCACGCCCTTCGCTGCTCTGAGCTCCGATGACCTCCGGACCTCACGCCCTTCGATGGCCTGAGCTCCGATGACCTCCGGACCTCACGCCCTTCGCTGGCCTGAGCTCCGATGACTTTCGGACCTCACGCCCTTCGCTGGCCTGAGCTCCGATGACTTCCGGACCTCCGCACCCCACAGCTGGGCCGAGGTCTGAGGCCAGCCCTCGCCCTCCTTTCAGAGGCGAGCGCTGATGCCGGACCTCACGCCCTTCGCTGGCCTGAGCTCCGATGACCTCCGGATCTCACGCCCTTCGCTAGCCTGAGCTCCGATGACTTCCGGACCTCCACCCCCGCAACTGGGCCGAGCTTCGATGCCAGCCCTCGCCCTCCTTTTAGAGGCGAGCCCTGATGCCGGACCTCACGTCCTTCGTGGGCCTGAGCTCCGATGACTTCCGGACCTCCGCCCCCAGAGCTGGGCCGAGCTCCGACGCCAGCCCTCGCCCTCCTTTCAGAGGCGAGCCCTGATGCCGGACCTCACGCCCTTCGTGGGCCTGAGCTCCGATGACTTCCCGGACCACCCCTCTTCTCAGAGGCGAGCTCCGAGGCCGGACCTCCCCCTTTCACAAGGGCATAGCCCCGATGCCAGGCTTCACCCTCTCCTCAGAGGCTGAACTCCGAAGCCGTCAAGACCCTGCCAGCACAGGGAGTACTCAATACAAGGAAGTGCGCGGGTAGGAGAAGGCCCCACCTCGGGCTCATTACCTCCCCCGAGGTGAGCCCGGGGGCCACTGTCGGTACCCTCAATATCGGGTACCCCCGCGCACAACGTAAAACTTCCTAAGGACCTCGCTCCCTCTGCAGGGGAGAGGTTTGAAGGCGCCACGTGTCCAGCGGGGCCGGAGCTCCCCTCCCCACGGAGGATAGCTCCGAGCCTGCCACGTGGCCCAGGAGGCCGGACCTCACCCCCTCCGCGAGAGCGAGCTCCGAAGGCGCCACGTGTCCGGCACGGGCGGGGCTCTCCTCTCCTCAAAGGATAGCTCCGAGCCTGCCATGTGGCCCGGAAGAACGGACCTCGCCCCCTCCGCGGGGGTGAGCTCCGGAGGCTCCACGTGTCTAGCGGAGCCGGAGCCCCCCCCCCCTCTCCTCAAAGGAGAGCTCCGGGTCCGACACGTGGCCACCAGAGCAGTGCTGCCGCCCGGCGCGGTAGGCAGCAGGAGTAAAGGCGCGCCATGCCTTTACCGTAATAAGCATTCAAGACCCGCGCCTTCCCAAGACGCGAAGACGCGGAGCACGCCTCTGTCAGGTGCCGTTGCGCCTAGTCATATCACAGACTGGCGCGCCGTGTCAGAGCCTGCCAGCCAATAAACACAGCGATAAGACATCCCTTGCCGCCCCCGCCGTCATCAACCACTACGGCTAGCTTGCGGCATGGGCAGGGCGGCAGAACGAAGACTCGGAAGACTTCGCCAGAGACAACAACCAACATAACTGCGGATACGATAGTCAGCAGGAAATCTCCCCGGGACCACCTGTCGGGTCCCGGGCCCCCCTTGTAAGCCACGCGAGCCTTGGACTATAAAAGGCTCGGGTAGGCAACGTTAGCAAGGGTTCGCACTCCAGCAACTCACACCCTAGGCATAACTCATCCTCAAGCGCAAGACTCCGGTTCTGGGCAACAAGCAATACAGCGAGCACCTCTACTCACCGTGGACGTAGGGTTTTACGCTCCGGCGGCCCGAACCACGTAAAACTCGCCGCGTCAAGCTCCTCCCTCACTCGTCCCTTACGCTTAAGCTCTCTGCAAGCGACTAGCCCCTCCGAAAAAGAACCTCCGCGGGCTGCCCATAGCAGGTCTGGGGGAAGTGTCGACCACACACTTCGACATCTGCGTTCCGTGACTTTCTGCTTTCTTGCAGTGTTCAGTTGTGCATGTCTTGCCCGTACACTTCCCCCCAGAACGGCAAGGTTGAGCGCATGATTCGGACCACCAACGATGTCATGCGCTCCCTGATGTTTCAGGCTTCTACCCCTACTCGTTACTGGGCGGAGGCGCTTCACACCGCCACCTACCTCATTAATCGCCTTCCTATTAAGGCGATTAGTGCTCCCACCCCCTCACTTCGCTTTGTTTGGCACCCCTCCTCTCTACGACCACCTTCAAGTGTTCGTGTGTGCTTGCTACCCTAACCTCTCCGCCACGGCTCCCCATAAACTTGCGCCTCGCTCAACTCAGTGTGTTTTCCTTGGGTACTCCCCTGACCACAAGGGGTACCGGTGCCTTGACCCTACCACCCGTCGTATCTTGATCTCCCGACATGTCGTCTTCGACGAGTCTTCCTTTCCCTTTTCCACCCCGTCTTCTTACTCCGTCGCTGAGTTGGATTCCCTCTTCTCCATTGACCCCGAGGCCGCTCCTGTACCGCGCACTTGTCTTTTACCTCTTGCAGGTTACCCTCCCGCTGCGCCACGCGCAGCTTCGGCGTCTTCCACGCCACCTGTTGTGCCTTACGTGGCACCGACGTCCCTGACGCCACCTGTTGCGCCACGCGCGGCCCCGGCGTCCCTGACGCCACTTGCTGCGCCACGCGCGGGTCCGGTGTCCCTGACACCGCTTGCTGCGCCACGCGCGGCACCGGCGTCCCTGACGCCGCCAGTTGCGCCATGCGCGGCCCCAGTGTCCCCGGTGTCGCCCGCTGCGCCACGCGCGGCCCCGACGTCCCCGCCGATGCCTGCTACGCCGAGCGCGGCCTCGGCGTCCCCGACGCCAGCAGTCGCGCCGTGCGTGGCCTCGGCGTCCCCGACTTCGACTACTGCACCACGCGCGGCTCCTGTGGCGCGGTATGCCGACCCAACTCTTGTCTATCAGCGACGCGCGCGGGTTGGTGCTCCAGCCACTTCCCACCCCGAGCCTCCGGTGTACCACCCTCCACTGCTCCATCGGGACCCCGTCACGTTCACCCGATGGTGACCCGACGGGCCGCTGGGGTTCTCCGGTCGGTGGAGCGTTTCTCCGGGGTCGTCCTCTCGTCGTCGACTCCCCCACCGCCTACCTCGTCACCCATCTCGCCTATCCCCTCCTCTGTGCGTAGCGCCCTCGCCGATCCTCACTAGCGTCGGGCTATGGAAGAAGAGTATGCGGCCCTGCTTGCCAACCGGACTTGGGACCTTGTTCCCCGTCCTGGTCGTGGCAATGTTGTCACAGGCAAGTGGGTGTTTCATGCATAAGAAGAGGGTGGATGGGTCTCTGGAGAGGTACAAGGCACAGTGGGTTCTTCGCGGTTTCACGCAGCGCCCCGGTGTTGGCTATGACGAGACCTTCAGCCCGATGGTGAAGCCGGCGACGGTTCACACCGTTCTGTCGCTGGATCTGTCGCGTTCTTGGCCTGTCCACCAGTTGGACGTCAAGAACGCCTTCCTCCACGGGACGCTGACGGAGACGGTGTACTGTAGTCAGCCGACAGGGTTCGTTGATTCAGCCCGTCCAGACATGGTCTACCGGCTGAACAAGTCCCTATACGGGCTAAAGCAGGCGCCTCGGACTTGGTACAGCCGGTTCGCCTCCTTCCTGGTCTCGCTCGGCTTCGTCGAGGCCAAGTCGGACATTTCGCTCTTCGTCTACAGGCGTGAGGGTGACACTGTCTACCTCCTCCTGTACGTGGACGATATTGTCCTCACGGCGTCCAGCCCTGCTCTTCTTCGGCGCACGATCTCCGCCCTGCAGCGCGAGTTCGCGATGAAGGATCTCGGCCAGCTCCACCACTTCCTAGGCGTTGCGGTCGAGCACCGCCCGGGCGCTCTGTTCCTCCACCAGCGCCAGTACTGTCTGGATATCCTCGAGCGAGCGGGCATGGCTGATTGCAGGTTGTGCTCCACTCCCGTGGACACCCAGGCGAAGGTGTCTTCGACCGACGGCGCCCTGGTCGCCGACCCCACCTCTTACAGGAGTCTTGCAGGTGCCCTGCAGTATCTCACCTTCACCAGGCCGGACATCTCCTACGCGGTTCAGCAGGTGTGTCTCCACATGCATGATCCGCGGGAGCCACATCTCACGGCGGTGAAGCGGATCCTTCGGTACCTGCGTGGCACCCACGACTATGGCCTTCTTCTACGGCGCGGCTCTGCCTCCGAGCTGGTCTTCTACACCGACGCTGACTGGGCGGGTTGCCCGGACACCCGCCGGTCCACCTCCGGCTACGCCGTCTTCCTAGGCGGTAACCTCGTCTCCTGGTCCTCGAAGCGGCAACACGTGGTGTCCCGCTCGAGTGTCGAGGCGGAGTACCACGCCGTGGCCAACGGCGTGGCCGAGTCCTCCTAGCTTCAGCAGCTGCTTCAGGAGCTCCACCCCCCCCCCTCGCCCGGAGTACGTTGGTCTACTGCGACAACGTCAGCGCCGTCTACCTCTCCACCAACCCGGTGCAGCATCAGCACACGAAGCACGTGGAGATCGATCTTCACTTCGTTTGTGAGCGGGTGGCTCTCGGGGAGGTGCGAGTCCTGCACGTTCCGACGTCGTCGAAGTTCGCCGACATCTTCACGAAGGGACTCCCTTCGACGGTGTTCACCGAGTTTCGGTCCAGTCTCAACATCTGTCGTGGCTAGATGTTGGGACTGCGGGGGGTGTTAGACTGCATTTGTATTAGGGTACGGTAGGGGTAGTTTAGTCCTTTCGTATTAGGCTCCTTGGCCCCCAAGTTAGGGTCCGTTGGCCCTTAAGTTTTGTACCCATATATATGTACCTCTTGGCTAATTAATTGAATTATCTTTCCCCTCTAAATTTCGTTACCTGGACATTTCAATTTTTAGATATATGTATTAGATGTTTCCTATTGCTCTGATTGATCTAATTACGGCTGCATCCTCGTATTAAAATGCAGGTCGATGCCAGTTTTATTAGACCTTGTAGAGCAATAGTAACTAATGAATTGTTTTGGGCTAGATAATTGGAATTGAGAGGAACCCCGTTACTCCAGTAATTGGAGTCATTTGCTATTTTACCACTTCCAACATGTAACTCGCTAAAATATTATTATAATGGAAGCATATTCGCTTGTTTAACATCAGGGGACTGTTAATAATTTGTTAATTATCATTTAGTCTAAAACATGTACCGAAAAGTCAATTTTGTCCTTGATTGCTTCTTCCTTTCTCTTTCCGCCCCAGCGCCGCCATCACAGAAAAAGAAAGGATGAAGCAATGAGGGGGCAAATTTGACTTTTTCATACATATTTTAGGGTAAATGGTAATTAACAGCCTCCCAATGATAAACGAGTGAACATACTTCTATTATAATGATATTTTAGCGAGTGGCATATTAAAGTGATATTTTGACGAAGCCCAATATTAAGATAGTAAAATAGCAAATGACTTCAGTAATTATGCTTCAAATAGAGATGACCGTACCTTAACACTTGCAGACTTGAGACACTATCGTCTTAGACGCGACCCGTCTGGCTTGTCTGCGGGAAAGTGAGACCTATCGGTCATTCAGCTTCCGACGTGGCGTATGGGTCCGACTGATCTAGTTCAAGGTTGCCACGTTGCCTATCGGTGAACCAGTGCCCCGCAACCGCAATTCGCGGGCGACCGCGACACCGGCGACGCAGCCGATGAAAGAGCCTTCGCATGCGCGCGGCACAGGAGGGTAGGCGGCTTCCAAACTAAACCGCGACGCGCGCTGCCCATCGCGGCGCGCAAAAGGGACCGATCGAGGAGAGAGAGAGAGAGATGCACCGGTCGTCGAGCTACTACCTGCCGTCCTCGTCGCCGTCGACGGCGGCGGCGGCTCCGTCGTCGTCCTTGGGGCCGGCGGGGGCACTGGACGTTGACCAGCTGCCGACGTACGACCCGCGGTCGGATGCGGCCAAGAAGGAGGCCCTGGACGCGTCGCGCGCCGGCCTTGCCCGCACCCTGGTCCACGTTGTCCCCGTCGTCGTGCTCCTCTGCGGCCTCCTGCTCTGGTCGCTCTCCGCCGCCGACATCCCCGGTACGGTTTTGGGATTACGCCTGCTAGTTTGGGTAGACGAGGATTTCGCATATAAACATTTCTAGGTTTGGTCAAAGCCTAATCTTTTTAACATTAACTAATAAATATCTATAAAAGTAGATTATTTCATATATAAGGGTTATGTATTATAATAATTGATTAATATTGAATCTAATATTTTTTTATTAGATAAAATATATTTTTTATTACTGAAGTTAAAAACTAAATTGTTTGACTTTGATCAAACCTATGAATGCTTATATTTTTGGACGGATGGAGTATCATGATGGGAATGTGCAAACTCCTTTTTAGAAACCTGGTCACTATTTTGCTCGTACTTTAAGAAACATCAACTCAAAATGCCCTAACTTGACACATCCAACACAACATCAATCCCTGACGCTCAAACAAAACTTCCTTCGATTTGTAATGTATGACGAAGTAAGAAAAGCCATCCTGACGTTTTATATTAGAACTGAAGAGTCATTCTTTGAAAATAAAAGTTCAACTTGTACGTCTCTCCCACTCTATTCGTTTCTTGTAAATTTCGTTTCCGGGTCAGGATGACGGTGGCGCCAATGTTGCTGGAAAAGAAAGCTTTTGTATCTAATGCACGTGCTCTCTTTATCTTTTTAAATTTTATCAAAATTATGGATCGGATGCACGTACTATGCATGCCGATTGCAGAGGTAGGTGTCCTGGTGGACAAGGGGAGCGGCCACAAGACGGCGGTGCATGTCAAGCTAGTGACGGATAAGAGTGGATCCAGTTCAAGCTGGAACAGCTCGAGCATGATGGCCGCGACCGGAGGCTCGGATCCAATGGACAAATCCAACGGAATAAGAAGGGAGTTAAGAAGTGAAATGTGACAAACAAATGTCTTTGAGTCATGCTAGCTACTAGTAGCAATCCCAAGGCCAACGCATGAGCGGTTCGGTTGTATAGCCACTTATGGTGTTTCTTTTTTATTTACTTGGATTTGTGATCTTCATGGCTATGTCTAGTCTTTTTTTAAAAAAATTGATAATGAGTGTCAAGTTCAAGCATTTTCGACCGGGAGTACAACTTTGGAACCAGGAGGATATACATTCTTAACTCAAATGTGGCTTTCTACTAAAAAAATTTGGTCTGTTATTAATAAAACTCTGAAACGTTGTGCGGAGGTGTCTCTGGATTGGATTATGCAACCCTCACTTTCTGAATGGGTTCAATCAATCGTTTGGTTTAGGTTTTCTTCCTCCACACATTCTAGATGGGTTTAAAGGATCGTAGCCTTTCTAAAAAAATAAAAAAATAAAGGATCGTTTGGTTTCGCTTGCTGTTTTTGCACACGAGTTGACCAAAAAAGGAGTTTTGATTGTGAATTACGGCGTGAATCCAAAACACGTCCAATATTTTTTATAAGTACTCACGTCTAGATGATTGAAAACGGCTGCTAACTACTCCTTTTATTCTTTATTTATGTTGTTGGATAGTTCAAAGATAAACTAACGAACCACATCAAAACAAATCGAAACAGAGTAGTACAATCCACCATCACAGTAATAGATCCGGCGGGTTTGTTGTTCATCAGCCGTCCGTTAGATTCCGGATCCGACTCCGCACGTAAAACGGCGCCGCTACTTCAACCGCACGAGTTCCTCTGTTCTTGCAACCGACTGATAATCGTTGAACTTCACCGCGCCGCCTCCTAATCGAGGTTTGCTGCACGATTTCATCGTTCATTGTCAAGTAGTATTAGTCGTCTTCTTACTTTCCTTAATAATCGTCTCGTCGTCGAGTCCTTTCCATATACGCGCGCGGTTGGAGTTGGAGTCGCCCAAGAACTTGGCTTTAATTCCGCTGCGGAATTGGAGGTCGGCGACTCGGCGAGTTATATATCTACACGCGATCGCATCGTCTTGGCTGCTTGGGAGTTATCGGCATTGGTGGGAGCACGAGTGCAGGGATTTGCATCGATCCAAGAAACAAGGAGAGAGAGAGAGAGAGAGAGAGCAGAAGGCGGCGGCGGCGGCGGCGGCGGCGGCGTGGGTGCAGCCGAGCAATGAGGATCCGGAAGGGGAGCCAGGTGGAGGTGTGGATTCAGGAGGCGGCGTCGCCGGTGGGCGCGTGGCGCGGCGGGGAGGTGCAGTGGGGCAACGGCCACTCGTACATCCTGCGGTGGCACGACGGCGGCCCGGACTCGGGCCGCATCTCGAGGAAGAGCGTCCGCCCGCGCCCGCCGCCGGCCCCGGTCCCGCCGGACATGGACGCCGGGGACCTGGTCGAGGTGTTCGACGAGGAGGAATGCCTCTGGAAGTGCGCCGAAGTCGAGGCGTTCGACGGCGGCCGCCAGTTCCGCGTCAAGGTCGTCGGCGCGCCCAAGGCCCTCTCGGTTGCGTCCAACCGCCTTCGCCTCCGCCAGATTCTCCGGGACGACGACGTCTGGGTCTTGCTCCACAAGGTAAGGGCACACGCGCCACCGCCGTCCTCTCTTCCCCACCTCTCGCGCGGCGGCGCGGATTCATCTGCGCCTGCATAACAGTTTCCCTGACACCTCGCCTTGGTTCTTTGCCTCAGGATAACCAGATCGCCGGAGCGAGCGCGGCGCCATTGCGCGCCAACGGCAATGGCTTCGGCGGTAACCACAAGCCCGTAGCGCCGGACTTCAACCCGCTGAAGCAGAAGAGGAGCCCCTGCATGTTGGACGCCGACGCAATCACCAATGACAAGAGATTCCAGGGCACCCAGAAGAAGAAGCTCTGTGTCAGGGAAGAGCCCAGACACGATAACGTAGAGGTGATCGAAGTACCAAAGATGTCACCGAACAAGCAGGACGAGATTGGCAGCAACAGCGATTCTAATCATGACGACCATCGCCAGCAGCAACTGCAGAACCATGACAAGAACGACGATGACGGTGACAGCGAGTCCGTTTCATCCTCCGACGACAGCAGCAGCGACAGCGACGAAAGCAGCAGCGACAGCGACGAAAGCAGCAGCGACAGCGACGGCAGAACCAGAAGCGACGACAGGGGCGGTAACAGCGACAGCAGAACCAGAAGCGGCGACGCCGGCGATCGCGCGTCAGCGGCTCCGGCGAGCGCGCCTCCGCCGCCTCGCGACGAAGATCATCGCCAGAAGGCCGACCCACCGCGACAGTTCCCCGAGAAAGACCATCTCGATGACACGGCTGGGAGTTGGGGACGACCGTCCCTGAACGACGACGAGAGGGCGGCGGCGCAGGATCAGGTCCACCGCCTGGAGCTGGACGCCTACACTGCTCTGACCAGGGCGTTCCATGCGTCCGGCGACGCGCTGAGCTGGGAGAAGGCGGAGCTGCTCACTGACCTCCGCCCGCATCTCCACGTCTCCAACGACGAGCACCTGCAGGTGATCAATGCCGTCTCGAACCGCAAGGGGAGAAGATCCGGATGCCCGGGCAGTTCCTGATCACGCGCGCGTTGTATGATCGCCACGCAGCATGGTTCAGATACACGAGTATGTATGACTGTTTGCTCCCAGAGATTACAGTGGATGGATTCTGTTGATCCGGCTGTTATTCCTATTGGAAGTATGTAAATTTTGGGGCACCATTTTTGTGGGTACGTGCCTTTGCAACAGAGATTTGGTATGTTGTACGAAATGTTTTGGTGCCTGGTCATTAAAACTATGCAAAGGCATAATGTGTATATCTGTTTCCTAAAAGAAGTGACACTTTGGATCCATGCAAGTAACTCGGCCTGTTGCTACAATTTATGGGGAAAACTTGTGTAAGTTAGGCGATCAAGATCTTTTTCGAAGCTTGGGATAGGAAAAAAAAGGAGCATATGAGGTGAAAATCACCTGCTAGGTGGAACATAGAAACCAAGTTAAGAAATTCGTATAGAAGTTTTAATTCCTTTTTTGAAAAATTGCGTGTCCCCAGAGGTGGCGGATTTCCAGCTCACCCGCGCGATTCTCTTGTTCCCAATCTCCAATCGAATCCTCCATCTCGCTCGCTCGATTCGATCTCGTAACTTCCAATCCTCTCGTACAAAGCCAACGTCCTGGTGGTTCAGCAGCACGGCGAGCTCCACCTCCACGGCTCCACCACGCCAAGGCTGAGCTCAGGCGCCCACCGGGCTTGGACACCGCGTGTGCACGATCTCCATGGAGCTCCACCGCCAGCTGCTCAGTGTCAGTGATCCACGTTATGCGTGGTCCTCAAACTGTTTCCAAAAGCGCTCGATCTGACTTAGCTGTCCATGCACTCCAACATCGGACCTGAGTCTGATTTAGTTGCGCATGATCTTGTGCATGTCTCCAATGGCGACCGAGGCATCGACGCCTTCCGCATTCCGCGCCGCCCGAGCCACTGCCCAAGCTCCATACTGCTCAATTCAATGAATATGAACTTATGAAGTACCAGATCATCCCATACCCTCCATGACCATGGCGGGTGAGAAGGTGAAGTACAGATGGAGGTTCAGACATCATACAGGTTTCATTCGGCCGTGACATCTTTTACTGACCGGTCCAAGAGCCATGATTGGATCTTGCTCTAGGTTGCGTCAATTTGTTTTGTGCAAATAGACTTCTTGAAAATTATCAAATTTTGTATCATTCCTTTTTTGCGTGAATCTTAAATCTATCTTACTTTGTATTTTATTACCATAGCATATATATATATAATCTTTTAGATGCTTGATTTGCTTTTTTTTAAAGATCCGGCAGGCCTAGCATGTATTAATAAGCAAGAAAGCACAAGTGATCTAGTACACAGATGGTGGAGCACCGGTGGTGCGCCTTAACAAGAACGATATGGCTAACTAGAGCGCCAGCCAATTTCCATGGCCTACAGGAATCGCACCACTACAGAGCTAATCAACTGCTATGATCGAAGTCCTTTAGCGCCAGCCAGTGTCCAAATCTTACAAGTCTCCGACACGTCAAATAGGAGCTGTTGCATTGTTTTTTCTCTCTGTTCAAAAATCCGGGTGTTTCTTTCCCGCCATAATACCCAGCAGACAAGCATCACTAGCGATCCTGATCCTCTGGCCTTATCCGATTTGCCCAAGGTGCTCTCTGCTGAAACCAGAGATCTATATCCTCAGTCGAAGTCCAGTTTACTGGATTCATTTCCTGAAGTCCCATTTGATCGGCAACCTGGTTCCAAAGCCGGCGGGATACAGGACAATCAACGAATAGATGCGTCACTGTCTCAACATTCCGGAAGCAGAGACAACATAAGTAATGGTTAGGCCACCCCTACACTGCAGCCTTGCTGCTGTCCACAGTCTATCCTGAACCAAAAGCCAACTGAAGAACTTACACTTGGGAGGTGCCCATGACTTCCAAATTCTGGCAGTGTACCAGGACCGGAGAGTACCCTCAAATTGCAGCCTGTAAGCCGATCGCGTTGTGTACTCCCCATTTGTGGAGAAAATCCAGGTGATCTCATCATGTTGATCTAGCTCGTCGCTCAGAAACACATCCTGCAACATCTCCCGAAGTTGCACAAAGTCGGTGAGGATCTGTAGTGTCATCTGGTGGACTACATCCCGAATCCAATTGTTGTTGGCAAGCGCATCAGCCACAGTCCGATTTTTCCTCCTGCTATGGCGGTACAGTAAAGGGAAAGCCGCTGCAAAGGATCGTCCACTACACCAGTTAGCTGTCCAGAACATAGCACGCTGACCATTATGAATTGTAACTCTTGTGGCTGCTGTGAAGAGGTCTAGATGAGCAGCATCAATAGGTATGTCCATGCCAACCCATGGTTTCCATGGAGAGCGCCATTGATGCCACAGCCAACGGAGACGGAGTGCTCTAGCAAAGCGGCCGAGCAGTATACCCAATCCTCCACATTCAATTGGTCAACAAGTCTCTGCCCAGTTAGCCTTACTTTTAGCTCCATTGAGCTCTTGTGAGCCAGCTTAAAGAAAACGGCGCCGTACCTTATCCATCAACCTGAAGAACTTCTTTGGGAACTTGAGAACCGACATTGCATAGACTGGGTGGGTGCTAAGGACCGAGCGCACCAGTTCTCTGCGACCTGCAATGGAGAGGAGGTTGGCCTGCCAGCCCGCGAGACGTATATGTGCTCGGTCAAGAATCGGCTGCAGCTGCATCAAGGATGGTCTAGCAAGAGTGAGAGGGAGTCCCAGATATTGGATCGGCAGTTCAGAAATTTGTCCACCAAAATCTTGGAGAATATCCTGCAGAGCAATGTCATCGCACCGAATCGGAGAGACCGAGCTCTTCTGCATATTGACCTATAGCCCCGTGGAGGCTCCAAAGCCCTCCAAGATTTGTAAGACAGCACTAACATCAGATCGTATGGGGTTGACAAAATTGATCACGTCATCGGCATACAAAGAAACTCTAAATTTTGCTGCACTTGCTGTCAAGGGTGTTAGGAGCCCTTCTGTAGTGGCTACTTCAAACAGCTTCTGTAACACATCGATGTCTAAGATAAATAGGTAGGGTGAAATAGGATCTCCTTGACATAATCCTCAATGACGTCGAATCCAGTGACCAACACTGCCATTCAGTTTAACAGAAGACGCTGATGAAGTCCAAAACAAACAGAGCCAATCAATCCACCGTTGCGGGAATCCCCTGGCCACCATCATTTCCACCAACAACTCCCATGAGATGGTGTCGAAGGCTTTGGTGATATAAAATTTGAACATCAATAGAGGCTGCCCCGTCCTGTGGTACAAGCTGGCTAGATTCCTAACATAAAGAAAATTATCGTGTATGCATCGGCCCCGGACAAAAGCGCTCTGCGCCAGTGAAATTAGATCGTCTAATATTGCATGCATCCTGTTAGCTAGTACTTTGGAGATCAGTTTGGCAAATGAATGTATTAGGCTAATGGGCCGAAAGTCCCCAGGATGGTCAGCAAGGTCACATTTTGGGGTTAGTGTGATGTACACTCCGTTTAACCTCCATAGAGAGCCGATGCGAAGCTGAAACAAACATATGAAAGCTGACAGTATGTCTTGCTTGATAAGATCCCAACAGCAGCGATAAAAGTCCATTGTGAAGCCATCCGGTCCAGGGGCCTTCTCCACCGGTAGCTCCTTTAACGCTGTAAGAACTTCCTCCTCTGTGAACTCTTGATCTAGGTTGGCTGCCATAGGGAGCTGCGAGATGCTAAGGGCATGCCATTGCAAAGTCAGCAACCTCTGGACTTTAGTCCCTTGCGGACGTTGGAAGTGCTGATCAACTACCGCAGACATTTCCTCTTGCGATGAAACATATGTACCCGTTGGGTCTTTGAGACGTGGCACAAAAAACTTGCGAGCTCTGGCATTGGCCTTCAGGTGAAAGAACTTTGTGCAAGCATCCCCCACTTTGATCCAAGTGATCCGTGATGCTTGTCGCCTTATGACTCTTTCAATTGTTGCTAGGCCTAATACCCTCACTTTGAGTTCGTTGTGCAACTGAAATTCCTCCGTTGATAGCGCTCTGTAGTCTTGCGCCCTGTCAAGCTGCATGATGATATCATTGGCCATTGCAAGCTGTATCTTAACCTTTCCGAAGGCCAATCTACTCCAGGCCTTTAATGTAGTTGCCACTGCACTCAACTTCCTGTGAACCGAACTGAAGGATGATTGTGTCTGGTGGCTGGATGATTGTGTCCGCGGAGTGGAGATCCATGCTTCCTGAACAACTTCCAGAAATCCCGGAACTTTGGTCCAAAAGGACTCGAATCTGAAAATGGCTTGGCGTTTGGGTCTTTATAGATGGCTCAATAATATAGGGCAATGATCAGATACGGATGAGGATAACGACTGAAGAGAGAACCCTAGAAAAAGGAGGTCCCAGTGTGTATTGTAGAAGACTCTGTCCAAGCGAACCAGTGTTGGGCTTGCGCGCTCATTGCTCCAAGTAAATCTCCTGTTCTGCAGGCTGAATTCAAGAAGCTCACAACGATCAATAGCACGTCTGAAGGAGCCCATCATATGGCGATTAATATTGGAATTATTCTTATCACTTGTTTGGTAGATGAGGTTGAAGTCGCCTGCACAAACCCAGGGAGTTCCATCAGGGGGCTTCATACTGATAAGCTCCTCCAAAACACCCTTTTCTCAGCCTCTTCACATGACCCATAAACAGTAGTAAATCTGAAATTTTCCTCCATTCCCCTCAGCTGTATCGTTACTGATAGGCAGAATTGGCCCTTAATTGCATTAGTGGCGCAGATGAGGTCCGTGTCCCAGGCTAGCAGGATGCCCCCTCTTGTGCCCGTTGCAGAGAGAAATTCGGACCCATCAAGTCGCGACCCCAGAATTTCTCGTCGAATTACTGTTGGGATATTGGGAAGCTTAGTCTCCTGGAGACTGACAATTGCTGAAGCGGCGGATGGAATCATCAGCTGCACGACTGCTCTCTTGGCGGGGAGGTTCAATCCATGGACATTCCAAGACAATAAGCTGATGTTATTGTAAGCCATGGGAACAATGGGCAGACAACTAACACATATTGGGATACTACTGGATAACTGGAGCAAGGTTGTAATGACTCGGTATAAGGACTCAATTGAGACCCACGTGACAACAATTGATGAGGATAGATCACTGATGCTGAAACTTTGTTGGATTAGGCCGGAAAGACCGCCTCCTCCGCTGCAAGAGCTTTCACAGCTCCAGATAAGACCTTGTTCTCTAGCTGTACAGCCTCACGGATGGCTGCAATGGCAGAAGCAGGCAGGGGCTTCTTGAAAATGTCGTTGTATTGTGCCACCGCCTCATCCCCAATCGGATTTACAGTCATCATAGCTTTAGGATGAGTTAGGCATGGTAAAAGGGCTAGACCTTTCGCAACATAAACCAGGTATTGTTATATACTAGGCAAAAAATATAAATTCAATACGATACCAATTCAATCCAGCTCTACTCATAACTAGTTCATTTTTCTTGGCCTATCACCAGAATGTAATTTAGATAAAGGATTAGCATAGCCAGTGTTCCATGCATCCCCATCAAAGTCACCACGGCCCATGAAAGCTTTACGTACGTGTTTCTTAAAGAGATTGTGTGCTTCCATTGGATTTAAAAATATATAAAAAATAGTAGCATTTGATTACTAATCCTTTTGTCTTCAGTCCGGCCTCTCCGGTTTATAAGGTAGCTAAACCCTTGATCGACCTCTTGTTTGCAAGAAGAAAACAACAAACGCAAGCCACAGCTGCAACCACATGGCTCGCACAAACCAAACCAGAACGCCTACCAAATTACTAAGCCACACGTCGTCCATTACATTACCGCGTACGTACACTCCTGCTCGTCACCACGGGCGTGGATGCTCGACGGCGCTTGCTCACAGCTGCAGCAGGCGGCGTCCGGCCGGCTTCTTGCGGACGCCGACGACGGAGGCGTCGTCGATGACGGGGCCGCAAAGCGTGCCGTCTGCCTTCATGTGGTAGAACGTGCTCTGGAAGACGACGCGGGTGCGGTCGGCGATGGCCGTGAAGTCGAGCACGGCGCGCTTGTACCCGCCGGTGCCCTTGGACTCGTACCGCACCTTGACGGAGGCGCGCGCCGCGTAGGCCTCGGCGCCCATGGACCCCGTGCACCCGTCGGCGGCGTCGCCCACGGCGAAGGCCAGGCGGTAGGTCCACCCGCGCACGGTGCGCACCTCCTGCACCAGCGCGCTCTCCCGCCCGCCGACGAGCTCCACGGCGCGCGCGCCCTGCGGCACGGCGAAGTGCGCCGAGTCCACGTACTTGACGGCCTTGGACGACACGATCATCCACGCCGGCAGCGGCGAGTGGTCGTCCTCGATGTTGGGCGGCACGAGCACGCCCCACGACGCGTTGGGGAGAAAGTAGGGGCCCTCCTCGAAGCCGCCGTTCTTGAGCATGTTCCCCCTGACGAGCTTCGGCGGGTACAGGGCCCGGATCGCGACGCCGTCGATAAGCGGGCCGCATGCGGGGTCCTCCTCGACGCCGGGGTTGTGGATGACGAGCGTGACGGTGTCGGACTTGGCCTTGAACGCCCACGCGTACGAGTCCCAGCCGTTGCTGCCGTAGATGGTCTGCATGGGGAGGACGCCCCACTCGGGGCTCGCCGACACGTTGAGCCGCTCCGCCTGCGCGCAGGTGCGCGCCGCGCTGAAGGTGATGGCGTAGTAGGCGCCGCGGGACACGGCGAGGCGCTGCCGGATGGAGGCCTCGTTGCCCAGCCGCACGGCGTGCGCGCCCTGCGGCACCACCAGCAGCATGTCGCCCTGCTTGTGGCCGGACTCGATGTACTCCACGAAGCCAGACGTCTCCCACCGCGGGATGGCGTTGCCGCCCACCACCACCGTGCCGTTCACCAGCTGCGACTTGGCCGGGCCCTCCTCGAAGTTGCCGTTCGGAAGAAGCCCTGAGGATCATGCATGTGCAGATGGGGGGTTCACCGTCGATTACCAAGCACAACCACAAATTTAATCAAGTTCAAATGGTACTAGTACTGTACTAAAACAACGAAGCAATCGTTACCGGCGGATTTTGGCAGTACATAGTAGAGAAATAGATTAGCTAAGGCAACTGCAGCCTATCAGAGGGCATGCAGGCCGGTGATTGCGGATGGATCTGAAAGAGAGAGCTAGTAGCATCTCATCACCGGTCCTGGTCAGGACCGCCTCCCCTCCCCTCCCCTGCGCCGTGTGACTGTGTGCGTGACCAGGGGTGTCTGTTGCTGCGTCAATCTGGCCACGCATTCACGCCTATTCACTCCATCTACCACATGCAGAGAGGTGTGCAGACGCATGGACCGGATGCCACTGACACTGACCAAGGCCAGATCAAACACACGCCAATACTTTTGTTCTTGAGATCAGCACCAGATAACACCGACCTAATAGTAACTTTTCAAAAATTACCAGACGACCTAGCGGCACTGATACTGTCGGCCTGTTTCAGAATTTAAAAGTAGTTGCTTTGGCCAGTGGAACGACATGTCTGTTCAGGCACAAACCTAAGCAGCCTGTCCGAACCGTGTGTCGACCATCCACGCGCTGCTGCTTAGACACGAGTAGCTAGCTAGTTTACGCGGGAACAGCGGGAGGCGCGCGTGCGCGCAATGTGAGACGTGTACGTGGCCGTGAGGCAGCAGGCGTTCCACGTCACTGCATTTGCGTGCATGGTCCACAGATGATAAAATCAACAGTGCTGGCAAGCGCGTGCATGGGCGTCTAGCTAGTAATCAAAGCGACAGCGTCGGTGCGTGCATGGCCGATCCGTCCGCGCCGGCGACCGGAGATCACCTCGTCGTCGCCACGCTTGGCTTCCCGGAGGCTCGGGTCATGAACCACGTGTGTGCTGTGCTGACCAGTAGATGGTGGCAGTATAACTAGTATTCGTGCTCGCGGAATCACGCATGACGCGGTTAGCGAGGAAGAGCGGCGAGGAGCGAGGTCTCACCGTCGCTGACGACCGCGACGGCGGCCCGGGCTGCCGCCGCGCAGACGACGACGAGCAACAGCGCGACGTGGCGCGTCGTCATGCTGGTTCCCTCCTTGATCCGCCGCTTCTCGGCTTCTCCTCCTCCTCTTAACTCTGATGTGGCCTCCCCTGTTCTGTTTGCTTTCCACAGTCGGGAGTGCTTCAGATGTTGGACGACGAACGGAGCCGCGGGCGCGGCCGCACTTATAGGGCAGGCCGGCGGCCAAACGCCCGCGGCGTTGCCGCTTAATAGCGAGGATGCCACGCACTGCGCCTTTTCCTCGCAGTCCATGGGCGGCCGGCGGCGCCTCGCCGTGGCGAGATGGCGGTTCTGCCCTCGTGGTGGTGGTGGTGGGGGGGGGGGGGGGTGGGGACAGCCCCTGCGTGCGCTCACATGGCCACTCGCTGGTTCGCACACGGGCGCTGCTCGTCCTCTCGGCATCTCGGTCTCGTCATCTCGGCCGCGTCGGTAGATGCAGACATGCGTCGCCCCTCCGTGGACCGCGGCTTGTGGCTAGTTAATCATGTTGGTCGATGCCCGTCATCATGGCCGTGAGATTGCGATGTGCGACGTGCTCGCAAAAGACACCTCAACCGACACATGGAGCCATGTGCACGTATGCAGCTGGATGCACGGCATGATGCTTGTCCCATAGCAAATCAAGAGCGTTGATGATAAAACAGGTGTTGCATGGTGTCTTCCATGTGCGAGAGCCAGTGCTCCTCTCCTGCCGCCGCTGCATCCGCATGCGGCCCCCTGCTTCATGCGGCGCTGCAGCTAGTTAATGAAGGGCCCCGTCCGGCCGTCCCCGTCTCCGTCCCGGTCCGGCCAGATCTTATCTTTGGAGGCGCACGCGGCGCGCCCCATGTGAGGGTCCTGTGCCTGCCTTCCCCGGCGCCGATTCGGAGCTTGGACGCAGCTGGTCAGGCGCCCGTGGATCGACGCGAGCTAGCTCATGGATCATCACTGACAGATCGATGGTGTCTTTTATGGAGCAGCCGTGGCGGTCCTAGCCTGCTGTTTCTATAAGTTGCTCCCTCATCGTTGGTTAGTTTAAAGTAGACAGCGTCAAATAATTTAAAATAATGTGGGTAAAATTTAAGATCGATGGTATCGCCACTCGCTCCCTGTCGTCCCGTTCAGTCGAAACGAACCAGCCAGTGAGGTACCGTCATGGGACTGTCCTTGAAACCATGGCCCATGGGGCTCCCTTCCATGGGGGCAGCACTGATGCACGTGCATGGGCGTCAGGACACGTGCGGACGCTGTTCGAAGAACCATGCATTTTCTTGCTCGAGGCTACCTGCTGCCGTACATTCGATCCTTGAGGTGAAACTGAAAGTGGAGTGAAGGGAAGGGACCATCCGGCACGCACCCCGGCGTCCAAACAGAGCATCGGGAATGGCCTATTGCCTGCGATGCGAGTCCGAGCCATCTTCTCGGTCCATGCATGCATGTTACGCGAACCGCGTGGCTGAGTTGTATCTGTGCCCGTAGCCTGTTCCCGTGGATGGACGCGCACGCACATGCGAGGCGAGTGGGACGAGGACGAACAACTTCCGAGACCCCACCCCACGGCGCTTGCCTTTCTGCATTCTTCTTAATTCCTTCTTCTCTTGGTTTTGATCGGTGCCTTCTGCATTCTTTGAATCGGGTTGTTTTGGACGGACTCAGCTCCGTGACTTGTGCTTCTAACTCTTGGATGATGCAGGGTAAACGATCGTTGGATTCTCGTCCGAGCTTAGCATGCACCGACACGGTGGCCGGTGGTGCAGTGGTCGCGCGTGCATGGCGCGGCGGACGTAGCAGTAGCTTGGCCGGTATTCTGAGATCACGGCAGGGGATCGGAGGCACAAGCTTTGTACGTACTCGATCCGTCGGCCGCGCGCTCCGATGGAACCGCGTGACTCCGTGCTGGGACTCGTACGTTCGTCCACGGGGAACTAGAAGGAACCGCGAGGTGGATAAGACGGACTCATGGTCGTGGATGGAGGGGCCTCACCTGGAGCTCGAGCTCGAGGTCTCGTCTATGGACTGTGCACTGGACTGTGGCCGTGGGCCCCCCTGGGTATGCCGACCGGTTCCGCGGGCCACCGCAGGGAGGGGGCGGTCGGTCCCACCGCCTCGCGGGGCCCATAGCTCCGGACCGACGCACACGGCCACGCGACGCGCCGCGGCGGACACAAGCCTGCGCCGCGCGCGCGGGCCCGACCCGACCGACACGATCGATCAGATCCGCCGTCGCGGCCACTTCGTTTGGAGCCGCTCGGAAGGTAGTACTGCGCACCGACGAGCTCGCCGGCCGGACACGAACGAGCCGCGGGGACGGACGTCGCCTCCCGTTCCGCGGCGGTGGCAGCGCCCCGCATCCGGTCGAAGCAGAAGCTGCTCGATCGCCGCCGCATCCGTGTCCGTGGTCCGCGCGCGCCAGCCGCTGGAGGGTCTGGGTGGGCAGTCCGAGTCTGATGGCCGTGCATCGCCGGTGTTGACAAAGCTCGCGTGGGCCGGATGTCGGAAGCTCACAGAGATATTTGGGCCTTACGGGCCCCAGAACCGAAAGAGCCTAGAACACAGCAAGCCTTTGCAGAACCCGTAAGGCTCACGGGCTGTGACGACGACGGCCCGACAAGATAGCCCAACTCAATTCCAATTTGAGGAATAATTTTCCCTTCATGCGCTGGTTCGGCCGTTCGGGTATCATGTGAGCATGCCGCTGGGTAGTTTAAAATTCTCAATCCCAGGGTCTAACTGCGATTTATGGATTCTTTCTCCCTGCGTATTCCTTCTCTCTATTTGTCTAAATTTATATGTATATTATACGTGTAACTTTTTAATAACTCATAGGGACATATGTAGTATAAATGATCTTGGATGCTAACATGCATTGTAACTATCAGATCTATCATAAAAGATCATGATTTGTGTGGTGAAATTCTCACATATTATTTAAATGGGATGTGATTGACCATGATTAGGAGCACATTCCATTTATATGATAATTAAGTCTTTCATCACTTTAAAAGTGATCTTTCATAATATATTTGATGGTCACGAACAATTGCTAACATGTTAGTATCACAAAGACTATTTATACTAGATATGCCCCCTAACTTATACACATAACTTTGTTAGAAAAATTATATATATATAACTTTTCTTAACAGTTTATATATACAACTTTATTAAAAACTCATATATATACTCTCTCCGTTATAAAATAAATGACGTTTAGAATAACTAGTTTAGTTTAAATTAAACTATATTTTATGTATAAACGTTATTTAGTTACTATATCATTTTTTAAAACGATAGACTCCGCCATGGGCAGCGAGTGTGCCACAGCAAGTTGCCTCTGTGCGGCGCGTGTAATAGGAACAGTGATGTAGAGCCTGCTTTCGGTACACGAAAACGGGAACTGCTAAACACTCGCACGTGACGTTGCCACCGTTTACGTCTCGTCGCCGCTACCGGCCACGCGACCCCCACGCCCCCACGGTGAATGCAGCCGCGCCACGGTCGCCGCCCGTTCTCCCCGCCGACGTGAGCGAGAGTGATGCGCCTAGCCTCCTCCGCGTTTCTACGCCGCGCCGCCGCCATGTCCTCCCCCTCCTACAGCGTACTCCCTCGCCCTTCTCTTCTCTCCCCGCTCCAATCTTCCCTTACCTGGACTCCTCTCCTTTGCAGCGGGGAGGCTACCCGCGCCGCGGCCGCGGCTACTCCGCCAACCCGTCTCGGCCGCCGCACCCCGGTGCGGGCGCTGAGTCCGTCAGCGGCAACTCCCATCTCAGCGAGGTGCGCGCCACCAACGACTCCCTCCGCCGCGCCGGTGCCCGTAGACCTCCGCCGCCATACAGGCAGGGGCGTCACCAGCAGCAGCCGTACAGGCAGGGACTTCATCAGCAGCCGCCACACGGATCCAACTATGGCTACGGATACGGCCAACCGCAGCAGCCAGGCCCCCTTTACAGGGCTGTGCCGTACAACTACGGCCACCCGCAGCAGCAGCAGCAGCAGCCGCCGCCGGGGCCTGAGCAGTACGGCTACGGCGCTCCTAATTCATACTTTCACGGGCATCCGCGTCCGCAGCCGCACGGGCGCGTCCCAGCGAATGCTGGGTTCCGTCCTGGCGCACCACAGTTGACTCCCAGGCTGGCAGATTACCGCCGACAGTGGCGGTCTGCCAAGCAGCGGCTCCCTCATCAAGCAGGTAACATCTTCCACATCTGGTGATACGGTTTCGTTTCAATTATTACCACTTGTCTGTTGTAGAAATTTTAGTCGTTTGTTTGCAGTTAGTTTCTTCCCCTTGAATCCCTTCTAGCTCAACCTTCAATTGTGACGTTTTCTGGATGAGAGTGCAACCAACCACAGTATTTAACGCATTTTATTGAAATGTTAAATACGTTGTAATTTGATTTGGGGAACGACTAGAATGCAAACAGTCATTTGGTGCAATCGTGCAAAAATCCCTTCTAAACCACACGATCTACATCCTGCGGTGAGTGTATTTTTACACTTAAACCCTCCCACCTGGCAATATAAGTTGAAAGAATTGAAGTGTGCAGGTGGGAGGGTTTAAGTGTAAAAATACACTCACCGCAGGATGTAGATCGTGTGGTTTAGAAGAGATTTTTGCACGATTGCACCAAATGCCTGTTTGCATTCTAGATGTTCCCTTTGATTTGTGAATAATTACTTCTATAGTTACTTGCTCTCAAACTACAGCCCCTGCTATATGGCCACCCATATTTCATACTTTATCCAATATGTATGTGAGAATCTTCATTATACTAATTACCATGTTATATGTGGTATTGACTCGAGTGACCGTTATATCTACAAAGCCTATTCTATTCTAGCAAAGTTTGCTATACCATGTCTGGCTTTACATTTTAAGCATTACACTTTTGATTGTGCAGAGAGATTTAGTGTTCTATCATACAATATACTAGCGGACTATTTGGCCCAGGAACATCGATTTCTTTATGAAGGAATACCAAATTTCATCCTGAATTGGAATCACCGAAAGGATAAGTTGGTGTTTGAGTTTGGCTTATGGAATCCAGATATTCTGTGTCTTCAGGTAGTTCAATGGAATAGCTGTTAATATACTTGTACTGCACTTATGTTGATCCTGCTGTTCTTTTAAGGTTCATACATGAAAAGTTAGTTTCACATAATTTTAGCAAGTTCTCCCTCCGTTTTTAAATTGTTTGTTGGAATTCCAGCGCTCTTCTTGCCGAAACTGATTCTGTTATTCTCACAGAACCTGATCTGCGCTGGCAGATCAGTTCACCTTGCTCTGGATGTGCGTGTGTAGAGACAGAACAGGTCGCCAGGTCCTGTGCTTGCACACGTGAAGGAACAGAAAGGAGCAGGAAGCTTCTGGACACACAGATCAGATGCAATCTGCTGTGCGGATCATGTCAACAGGGGCTGGCGTGTGCACACAGGAAGCTGGAGAGAGGTTGGCGCAGGGAGGAAAGTGGAGGGAATAAACTCGAGGCTTATTATTTCCAATGGGGCTACCAGCATTATATAGCCGGGTACACCCAACACGAGTCCTATTAAGAATCTAATCCTAATCTTTTCATGCAGTAAACTAGGACTCTATCTCTAGGACTCCAACTCTATTTCTAGAGTTACAAGCCGACTCAACCAAGATTCCTCCAGGCACGCCCCTGTGGGCTGCTGCCGACAGCCCAAACCAGGCCCACAGCCCACGCGTCTGGCCCAAGTCGCTAAGCCCAGGACCATCCAACATTGTTGTCACTAGGACAAAAACTTAGTGCATTTTTGAACTAGAGTTGTTGTCCTAATGGCAACAATTTAAAAGCAGAGGGAGTAAATGACATGTACATGATATATAATATAATCTTCCAGTTTCTTTATACACTTTGATAGCACAAATCGTTCTTTCTATGCTCATTGGACTCCACTACCATTTAGTCGTGTATGTATAAATTTCGTGGCAATCTGTATTGATGCATGATGGTATGCTATTTCTTGTTTTTACTTCTAGGAGGTCGACAAATTTACAGATCTTGAACAAGAATTGGCAAGGAGAGAATATAGTGGCATATGGAAGGTGATGTTATTAATGTTCATGTACTTTCCGCCATTATATTACTCTAGTATTATGTTTTTACCTAACAGAGAGTTTCATTTTTAATTTGCGCTGGTATAATGACGTCTTTAATTGGATATATTGTGGCTTTGAATCTTGGTTACTGATTATAACATTGAGAAAGGCGGAACATTATTTTTCTGCAGTGTGCTTTACTTCATGATAACCATGTTTTGCTGAATTTGTGTCAGATGCGGACTGGAAATGCTGCTGACGGGTGTGCAATCTTTTGGAGAACAACAAGGTAATAAATTCAACTTTAATTTCTGATGATATCAAAAGGTCGATTTGCTTGTTCCCTCTTGCTGGGCATGTAAAATCATTTCTTATCAGGTTCCAGTTGCTTTATGAAGAGGACATTGAGTTTAACAAACTTGGGCTTCGTGACAATGTTGCACAGACCTGTGTTCTAGAGGTCTGATAAAATTGAGCTCCTTTATGAGAAATTGAACTGCTAATAATCTTGCACGATGTCTAAATGTCCTATTTATTTGTTTGTTCCATTGCTCAGTGGGTGGTTCCAAGAAATGCACAAACTGACTCTCACTGTCCTAACCATCCCGAGCAAGCTAAGCAAATTGTTGTATGCAATACTCATATTCTTTATAATCCAAAGAGAGGGGACATCAAACTTGGTCAGGTACATTGCATTTCATTGTGAGAAATGTACCTTGATGCTTGATACTTCTATGATTTCTTAAATCTTTTCCTCTTTCTCATATTCTTGATTATTTACCAAGCACTCAGGCACCAAAATATTATATTTCTGCTTGTTGCCTATTGTACACTGGAATATGTGCAAATTTCATTAAATATTTCCTCCTGAAAATGCAAATATCTTCGTTGGAGTTATCCTTTACTTGACCACTATTAGAGGGCTAATGGTGTCTGTATTAGATGAATAATAATGCTGGGGTACAGGTCTGATTATATAGAGGGATTAGGAGGGGAAAAGGGACTAAACTACACTTAATTACATTGTCTAACACCCCCCGCAGTCACAACATCTAGCCACTGCAGATATTGAGACTGGACCGAAACTCAGAGAACAACGACGACGGGAGGCCCTTCGTGAAGATGTCGGCGAACTACGTCGTCGTCGGGACATGGTGTACCCGAACCTCGCCCCGTGCAACCCGCTCACGAACAAAATGGAGGTCGATCTCCACATGCTTCGTGCGCTGATGCTGGACCTGGTTGGTGGAGAGGTAGACGGCACTGACGTTGTCGCAGTAGATGAGGGTGCTCCTGGCGACGGGAGTGTGAAGCTCCTGAAGTAGCTGCTAAAGCCAGGAGGCCTCAGCCACGCCGTTAGCCACAGCGCGATACTCCGCCTCAGCACTCGAGCGCGACACCACGGGCTGTTGTTTCGAGGACCAGGAGACGAGGTTGCCGCCCAGGAAGACGGTGTTGTGGGCTGATCTGCCCCTGGCCCAGGCCGGCCCCTCCCTGGCCCAGGGCGGCCAGAACTGGGCCAAGTGGGCTGGTCAGCCCTGGCCCAGGCCGGGGCCCCTTTCTAGAAGGTTTTTGAGTTTAATCTTCTTAGAGATAGATTAAAAGATCCTTTGTAACAGATTAGGACTCTTGTAAGGGGGGGCTATATATACAAGCCAAAAACATCCCAAATTGTGAGAGAGATCAATACAGAAAATTTTCCTCCACTTTTCTAACCCTAGCCGCCTCCCTCTCCCTCCTGCCCTAGCCGCCGCACAGCTTCTGCCCTAGCCGCCGCCCAGCTGCTGCCCTAGCCGCCGCCTCCTCTGCAGCCCTAGCCGCCACCAGGGGCTAGAACCAGCCGCCGCCCCTGTTTTTCCCTCTGTTCTGCGCCTCCAACAAAACCAGAACAGATCGGGCATCTCCTGATTTCTTCCCTGATCTGTTCTCCCAAGAACAGAATCAATCTGCTCAGTTTTCTGCACCAGAACTGTTCTTCTCCTTGCTGTTATTCCTCTGTTGTTGGCTGAAGAATTTTTCTGGTCTGTCTTCAGGGAAGACAGATTGATCTGCTAGGGCAGATCGGTTTATTCAGCAAGAACAGGGACAGTTTCAGCGCCGGAATTGCAACATTCGTGGTATCAGAGCCTGTTTCAACCCTAGGCTGAATTCTGCAAGATGTCGTCTACACCTACAAGCAGCGGCAGCGCCATCAGCCATGGCACACCCTCACCGGCAGCTCGTGAGGTGAACACCGGGACGGGGTTCCCCGTGCTCACCAAGACCAACTACGCGGAGTGGGCTGTCATGATGAAGATCAAGCTGAAGGCGCGGCTGCTTTGGAAGGCCGTGGAGGAGGGGAACGTGAGCGAGCAGGAAGACATGATGGCGCTTGACATCTTGGTCAGCGCTGTCCCGCCGGAGATGATCACGACGATCGGAGAAAAGAGGACGGCGAAGGAGGCATGGGACACGATCGCCATCATGCGGGTTGGGGCCGACCGCGTGAAGAAGACGACGGCACAGCAACTCCGGAAGGAGTTTGAAGACGCTGTCTTCAAGGATGGCGAAAGTGTGGAGGACTTCTCCCTCCGCCTGAGCGGCATGCTATCACGGCTTGCGTCGCTAGGGGAGGAGATAGGAGAAGAGAGGGCCGTGGAGAAGCTCCTGCGAAGCGTTCCAGAACGCTTCCAACAGATCGTGGTGGCGATCACGGCACTGCTGGACGTGTCGACCCTCACCTTGTCGGAGGTGACGGGGCGTCTCAGGGCGGCTGAGAACGCTTTCGACTCGACGCAGCGGAAGGGAGGAGTACACAACGGCCAGCTGTACCTCACTCGGGAGGAGTGGGAGGCACAGCGGAAGGAGGAGCGGTCTACCCAGTCCGCGGGTTCTTCTAAGAGGGGCGACCGAAAGGGCCCACCCAAGAAGAACGGAGGCAAGATGGGAGGTTCCGGGAAGGATATTCCGCGGGACCAATGCAGGAAGTGCGGGAAGAAGGGCCACTGGGCCAGGGAGTGTCGGTCGAAGCCTAAGGAGGAGCCGCAGCAGCAGGCTTTCGTAGCAAAGGCGGAGGAGGAGGGCGCCTTGTTTATGACAAGGGTGGCCTCAGTACAGGAGGAGCCTGTACAGGAACGTCCTATGCGCCCACTGGAGATAGTGGAGGGACGTGTCTTCGCTCACCGCAGCAACGACGATGACTTTGATGACACTCGTTGGTACCTCGACACGGGCGCGACCAACCACATGACTGGTTCGCGCGCCGTCTTCTCCGAGCTTGACGAAAACGTCGTCGAAACCATCAAGTTCGGCGATAATTCCGTCGTGCGTATCCAGGGGAAGGGTACAGTCCTATTCGCCGCCAAGACGGGTGAGCACAGGAGGCTCACCGGCGTCTACCTCATCCCACGCCTCACCACCAACCTCATCAGCGTCGGCCAGCTGGATGAGGATGGCTACAGCATCACGGTGCAAGGAGGAGTGATGCACATACGAGATGAGCAGCAACGTCTCCTCACACGAGTTCAGCGCGACGACAACAAGCTGTACTCCATCAGGCTCAACATCACACGTCCGGTTTGCCTAACCGCGAGGCGTGATGATGTTGCGTGGCGCTGGCACGAACGCTACGGACACGTCGGCTTCCAGGCGCTTCGGAAGTTGGCGCGAGAGGAGATGGTGCTCGGGCTTCCGCAAATTGATCATGTCGATCAATTGTGCGAAGCTTGCTTGGTTGGGAAGCAGAGGCGCTCCAGCTTCCCCAAGCAAGCTCGGTGGCGCGCGGAGGGCGCGCTCGACCTTGTCCACGGCGACATCTGCGGGCCTATCACGCCGACGACTCCAGGTGGCAAGAAGATGTTCTTGTTGCTTGTGGATGACATGAGCCGCTATATGTGGCTTTATCTTCTAGCAACCAAGGACAAGGCGCCAGACTTAATTCAGCAATTCAAGGCAACAACTGAATTAGAGTCCGGGAGGAGGCTGAAGTTACTCCGTACTGATCGCGGAGGGGAGTTCACCTCACAGGAGTTCGGCGAGTACTGCGCTCAGCACGGAGTACAACGTCAGCTCACAGCCCCGTATACGCCGCAGCAAAACGGGGTTGTGGAGCGGCGCAACCAGACGGTGGTCGGCATGGCGAGGAGCATGTTGAAGGCGAAGGGTATGCCCGGGATATTTTGGGGTGAGGCAGTTATCACGGCTGTCTATATCTTGAATCGATCCCCTACCCGCGGCCTTGACGGGAAGACGCCATATGAAGCTTGGCATGGAGAGCGACCAGCCGTCAATTATTTCCGAACTTTTGGGTGCGTGGGGCATGTCAAGAACACGAACCCCCACCTGAAAAAGTTGGAAGACCGGAGTACTCCGATGATTTTTCTTGGCTATGCTGCAGGGACGAAGGGATATCGGATGTATAATCCGGCTGATGGGCGTACACACATATCACGTGACGTGATATTCGACGAGGCGGCCAAGTGGGACTGGGGAGAAGGAGCAGGAGAAGAGGACTACACCACCTTCCACGTCGACTCCTTAGGTCCAGCAGGTGCTGGACCTGCTGTTTCAGCACCCGGAGAGGTGCTGCAGGGACCGGAGGGGCCGAACAGCACCCCTGCAGTGCCCAGGAGGGGCACAGAAAGGTCTGTACAGACCCTAGGAGTTCCTACGCCAGCCTCCAGACCTGCTGGAGAGGGTCCAGCACCTGCAGCGTCGCCCAAAGGGCCCCTGCAGGGACTGTCCAGTGCAAATCAGGGCTGGGACAGTCCTGCACGGGGGTCAGCAGCAGCGGGGGATTCCGGACTTGAAGATTCCAGCACCTTCGTCACGCCCCGGAATCCTCCACGGCCCATCCGCTTCGCCACGCCGCCGACGGACGTCGGCAGCAACGTCGACGCCTACCACGACGACAACGCTGCACTTCGGTTCCGCACGATGCGCAACGTGCTGGGAACCCTCACCCCTCCTGGTCGGGCTGAGCGCCCACCAAGCTTGGAGGAGGGGGAGCTTATGTTCACCACCGCGGAGGAGCCCACGTCCTTCGCCGATGCTGAGGAACACCCGTGCTGGAAACGGGCCATGCTCGAGGAGATGGAGTCCATAGAAGAAAACAAGACTTGGCAACTTGTTGATCTTCCTGCAGGACACAAGCCCATTGGCCTCAAATGGGTGTCTAAGGTGAAGAAGGACGAGCATGGGGAGGTGGTGAAGCACAAGGCTCGACTGGTGGCAAAAGGCTATGTCCAACGGCAAGGAATAGACTTTGACGAGGTATTTGCTCCTGTAGCTCGTCTCGAATCTATTCGCTTGCTCCTTGCAGTTGCTGCACACAAGGGGTGGGAGGTACACCACATGGACGTGAAGAGCGCCTTCCTGAACGGCGACTTGATGGAGGAGGTGTACGTCTCCCAACCCGCTGGCTTCATCATCGACGGAGCCGAACACAAGGTGTATCGGCTCAAGAAAGCTTTATATGGACTTCGTCAGGCACCCAGGGCCTGGAATGCCAAGCTCAACGATAGCTTGCTATCACTTGGTTTCCAGAAGAGTACGAGCGAGCACGGGATCTACTTCCGTGGAGCTGCAGAGGAAAAGCTCATCGTCGGTGTGTACGTCGACGACCTCGTGATCACAGGAGGCGGCACGATCAAGAAGTTCAAGGAGGAGATGATGAAGCGGTTCAAGATGAGCGACTTGGGCCTCTTGTCGTATTATCTTGGCCTGGAGGTGCGGCAGACCGAAGAAGGGATAAGCGTTGGGCAGGCGGCCTATGCTTCCAAACTTGTCTCTAAAGCTGGCCTGGAAGGATGCAATCCCTGTGCATTTCCCATGGAGCAAGGCCTCAAGCTTTGCAAGACAAGTGATAGCCCGTTGGTGCATGCAACGGACTATAGGAGCTTGGTTGAAGGGCTGCGATACTTGGTGAACACACGTCCCGATCTTGCCTACTCGGTCGGGTACGTGAGTCGGTTTCTGGAGGAGCCCAAGGAAGATCACTTTGCTGCAGTCAAACGCATTGTACGCTACATAGCCGGTACAATCAACTATGGAGTCTTCTATGCAAGAGGAGGAGACATGGAGCTTATTGGGTACTCGGATAGTGACTATGCGGGAGACGTGGAGGACCGCAAGAGTACAAGCGGGGTGTTGTTTTGTCTTGGAAACAGCCCCGTTTCATGGCAGTCCTGCAAGCAGAAGGTGGTGGCCTTGTCCTCATGTGAAGCAGAGTATATCGCAGCAGCTCAAGGAGCATGTCAAGGTGTATGGATGGCACGGCTGATGGAGGACTTAGCTGGAAAATCGAAGGCGCCGGTGCTGCGGGTTGATAACAAGTCAGCTATAGACTTGAGCAAGAATCCGGTACACCATGACAGGAGCAAGCACATCGACGTCAAGTACCACTACATACGAGAGTGTGTGGACAGCGGTACTATTGTGCTTGAGCAAATCTCCATTCAAGACCAGATGGCGGACATATTGACCAAGGCTCTTGGAAGACAAAAGTTCGTGGAGATGAGAAGAAGGATCGGGATTCTAGACATGGGCCAGTGTCAGGATCAGGAGGAGAATGTGGGCTGATCTGCCCCTGGCCCAGGCCGGCCCTCCCTGGCCCAGGGCGGCCAGAACTGGGCCAAGTGGGCTGGTCAGCCCTGGCCCAGGCCGGGGCCCCTTTCTAGAAGGTTTTTGAGTTTAATCTTCTTAGAGATAGATTAAAAGATCCTTTGTAACAGATTAGGACTCTTGTAAGGGGGGGCTATATATACAAGCCAAAAACACCCCAAATTGTGAGAGAGATCAATACAAAAAATTTTCCTCCACTTTTCTAACCCTAGCCGCCTCTCTCTCCCTCCTGCCCTAGCCGCCGCACAGCTTCTGCCCTAGCCGCCGCCCAGCTGCTGCCCTAGCCGCCGCCTCCTCTGCAGCCCTAGCCGCCACCAGGGGCTAGAACTGTTGGATATAATCCCGTTTTTCTAGAATAATTGGTGTTAGAGATAGAGTCCTAGTCCAATAAGAGTAGGAGTTAGTATTAGATAAGGACTCTGTAATTTGGGGCTATATATACAGCCCCCCCTTTGAGAATAGATCAAGAGAAGAGATTAGAGGAAATTAATCCCCGGATTTCCAACAATTGGCATCAGAGCTAGGGTTTAGGATCTAACCCTGTGCTGCCCCGGGAGAACATGCTCCCGGGGCGGCCAACCCCTAGGCGCGCGGAGGAGGCGGCGCAGGTGGCCGGGCGGGCACAAGCTGCAAGGGCGGCGGGCGCACGGTCTGCGGGAGGCGTCCTCGGCGGCGGCTGTGCTGGCGCGGAGCTGCTGACACCCGGCAGCAAGAAGCGATCGAACGTGGCCAACGGGATCTCACAGGAGGAGCTCGGTGGCTGTCGGAGGGGAGGAGGCCGTGCAGGGCTGCGCGGTGTGCAAGGCAGAAGAGGCGGCGACTGAGCAGAGGGAGGGTACCGCGCCGAGGCAGGCGGATCAAGGGATGAGCGTACCTCAGATGGGCGAGGAGCGCGTCGAGGGTAGGCTGGTAGGCGGTGCAGCGCTCCGGCGGTCCCTGCGGTCGGCTTCCCCGTCGGTCGACGCAGAGGCTCATGACGAGATCGAGCTCGGAGCCACGGGCGCTCGAGTGCCGCAGCGGCTCGGGGTCCTCGGAGACCATGGCGTCACGCGCCTGCTTGAGGAGGAAGGTCCCCAGACCGGGGTTGTCCAAGGCGGGCGAGCGGTCGGAAGGTGGCAACAACAGCGGAACTGGGCCCGCTGTGCTCGAGCTGGGCAACAGCTGCTGCCGCGCGGAAGGCCGCCGTCGAGGAGGCCGAGGTCCTGGTGGTCCAGGGCGGCGTGGAGGAGCGCGGAGACGCATCTGGCGGGGAGGTGAGCCAAGCGGCTGGGCAGAGCAAAGAGGTGGCGGCAGCTCTGCCTTGGAGCACGGCGGCGAGCACTGGAAGCTGGCGGCTGGCTTGGAGAGAGATGCTGCTAGGGTTTGGGAGATAGAGTGGGCCAGCTGGGCTGACCTGGGCCAACAAAGGCCTAGTGTGCTCAGCTGGGCCGGCTTGGCTGAGGTGGGCTAGAGGAAGTCAAGTGCTAGCCCATAATCAAGGAGGTGTCTGCAGAACATGACACATAATTCGACTTTCAGACCAACAGAGGACGAGTTGGTGCTTCACTTTCTCCGACCACAGCTGCGTGGTTTTCCACCGCGTGAGGCGGAGCAAGCCTCGAGTACAGCAGTCTAGTGGCGGCGACATCTGGAAGCATAGCGCGACCAAGTGTGCACAGTCAATTTCCAATATGGGAGTTGTGGTGCAATGGCGTATGGTCAAGTTTTGCTTCTACATGCGCGGAGAACTCGGGAAGCGTCGTAGCACGGGATGGATCTTGGAGGAGTACGAGATCACCGACCCGAGGTGCTATCGCCACGACGATGAAGGTGACGAAGAAGAATATTGGGTGCTCTGTCGCGTGCGGAAAAGCAGGCCAATGCGAGGTGTGCTCGAGATGAAGATGTGACCATCTCGAATGTGGTCGGAATGAAGATGTGTCCATTCCGAGATCAAATGCAGGATGAAGATGAGTCCATCCTGGGGTTGAAGATGTGACCAACCTAAATGCGTGTGCAGGATGAAGATGAGCCCATCCTGGGGTTGAATATGTGACCAACCCGAATTTGTGTACAGGATGAAGATGCGGCCATCCTGGGGATGAAGACGTGCCCATCCCAAAATTGAGTTGTGCAGGGTGTAGATGTGACCATCCTGGGGGTGCAGTTGTGTCCATCCCGAAAGTGTGTTTAGGGTGGAAGTGTGTCTCCATCCTAATTAGTGTGAGTGTGATCTAGAAAAACGAGATTAGGGGGTGATTGTTGGATATAATCCCGTTTTTCTAGAATAATTGGTGTTAGAGATAGAGTCCTAGTCCAATAAGAGTAGGAGTTAGTATTAGATAAGGACTCTGTAATTTGGGGCTATATATACAGCCCCCCCTTTGAGAATAGATCAAGAGAAGAGATTAGAGGAAATTAATCCCCGGATTTCCAACAAGAACCAGCCGCCGCCCCTGTTTTTCCCTCTGTTCTGCGCCTCCAACAAAACCAGAACAGATCGGGCATCTCCTGATTTCTTCCCTGATCTGTTCTCCCAAGAACAGAATCAATCTGCTCAGTTTTCTGCACCAGAACTGTTCTTCTCCTTGCTGTTATTCCTCTGTTGTTGGCTGAAGAATTTTTCTGGTCTGTCTTCAGGGAAGACAGATTGATCTGCTAGGGCAGATCGGTTTATTCAGCAAGAACAGGGACAGTTTCAGCGCCGGAATTGCAACAGGTGTACCCAGAAGTAGAACGTCGTGTGTCTGGGCAGCCTGCCAGTCAGCGTCAGTGTACACGACCAGCTCAGAGGCCGTGTCACGCCGAAGGAGGAGGCCGTAGTCGAGGGTGCCTCGTAGATACCGAAGAATCCGCTTCACAGCGGTGATGTGCGGTTCCCTCGAGTCATGCATGTGGAGGCACACATGCTGAACCACATATGAGGTACCAGGCTTGGTGAAGGTGAGGTACTGAAGAGCACCTGCAAGACTCCTGTAAGAAGTGGGGTCAGAGACGGGTGTCCCGTCAATAGCGGAGAGCTTCGCCTGTGTATCCACTGGAGTAGAGCACGGTTTGCACTCAGCCATGCCCGCTCGCTGGAGTATATCCATGCAGTACTGTCGCTGGTGAAGGAATAGGCCGTCTGGTCGGTCCTCGACCGTAATACCCAGGAAGTGGTGGAGACGGCCCAGGTCCTTCATAGCGAACTCCTGCTGCAAAGTAGAAATGGTTCGCCGAAGCAGAGCCGGACTAGACGGTGTTAGTACTATGTCATCAACGTACAGTAGGAGGTAAGCAGTGTCACTGCCCCGTCGATAGACAAACAGCGATGTGTCCGACTTAGCTTCGACAAACCCCTGTGAAACCAAGAAAGAGGCGATCCGGCTATACCAGATTCGTGGTGCCTGCTTCAGTCCATACATGGATTTGTTCAGCTTACAGACCATGTCTGGGTGAGTTGAATCTACAAATCCTGTCGGCTGACTGCAGTACACCGTCTCGGTTAGTGTACCGTGGAGGAAGGCGTTCTTGACGTCCAACTGGTGGACAGGCCAAGAACGTGAGAGAGCCAGCGACAGTACGGTACGAACTGTCGCCGGCTTCACCACCGGGCTGAAAGTCTCGTCGTAGTCGACTCCAGGGCGCTGAGTGAAACCCCGAAGTACCCAACGAGCCTTGTACCTCTCCAAGGTACCATCCGCCTTCTTCTTATGCGTGAATACCCACTTGCTCGTGACAATATTGCCACGACCGGGACGGGGAACCAGGTCCCAGGTCCGGTTGGCAAGCAGGGCCTCATACTCTTCCTCCATAGCGCGACGCCAGTGAGGGTCGGCGAGGGCGCTACACACGGAAGTAGGTATGGGTGAGATCGAAGAAGGCTCGGTCGGTGGAGATGTCGTTGACGAGAAAGCGGCCCCGTCGAACCGCTCAACTGGCCGAAGGCTCCCGGACGCACGTCGAGTCACCATCGGGTGGACGTGACCAGGGTCTCTGTGAAGGAGAGGGGGGTTGTACACCGGCCGCTCGGGTACAACCATCTTCTCTCGTCGTGGGTAGACGAGAGTGGGTCTCGAGGCCGCGCGTGCCGTAGCTGGAGCAGGAGCCTCCCCCTGCGCTCGTCGCTGGTAGACAAGTGCAGGGTCAACAAAGCGAGAAGTCGTTGTCGGTGCCGCGTGTGACGCAGCTGGTGGCGTCGTGCTCGCAGCAGGTGACGTCGGGGAGACAGCCGATGACGCTGCAGACGCTGATGCCGCACGTGGTGCAGCAGGTGACGCCAGAGGCGTCGAAGCCGCACGTGGTGCAGCTGGTGACGCCGGGGCCACCTGAGGTACAACAGGTGACGTCGGGGAAGCCGAGACCGCGCGTGGCGCAGCGGGTGACGCCGGAGGCGTCGATGCCGCATGGGGTGCAGCGGGTGACGCCGGAGGCGTCGATGCCGCACGAGGTGCAGCAGTCGGCGCTAGGGGCACCTGAGGCGTAGCTCGTGTCGATCCTGCAGAAGAAATAGGCCAAGGCAGCTGGGAGGCAGCCTCGGGGTCAGTAGGAAAAAGGGAGTCTAACTCTGTGGTGGATTCGAAAGAGGTGGTGGAGAAAAGAAAGGATGACTCGTCGAAGACGATGTACCGAGAGATCAAAAGACGGTGAGTAGTGAGATCTAAGCATCGGTAACCCTTATGATCAAGGGAATACCCGAGAAAAACACACTGTGTCGAGCGGGGCGCAAGCTTATGTGGGGCAGTGGTAGAAAGATTAGGGTAGCAAGCGCACACGAAAACTCGAAGGTGATCGTAAAGAGGATCGGTGCCATATAGAGCAAAGTAAGGGGTGGAGGCACGAATCGCCTTGGTGGGAAGACGATTAATCAGAAGTGTGGCAGTATGAAGAGACTCCACCCAGTATCGGGCTGGAATAGACGACTGGAACATCAGGGAGCGCATGACATCATTGGTGGTGAGAATCATGCGCTCTGCCTTACCGTTTTGAGGAGAGATATACGGACAAGACATGCATAGCTGTACCCCATGTGTGGAGAGAAAATTATGAAACGCGGAGTTATCAAACTCGCGTCCGTTGTCGCACTGGACAGCTTGAATGATGCGCCCAAATTGAGTAGAAATCCTAACGAAGAAGTGAGAAAGAGTAACGAAAGTCTCGGACTTCAATCGTAATGGAAAAGTCCAGGAAAAGTGAGAAAAATCATCAATGATCACCAAGTAATAGTTAAAGCCCGATACACTGGTAATGGGAGATGTCCACAAAGCACAGTGTATAAGATCAAAAACGTGCCCCTAGAACACGAGATAACTGAACTACTGAACAACTTCGACATAGCATCTGCACCAGGGTGGCCAAGCCGACGATGCCAGATGGTGGATGAAGATGTCGTAGTCAAAGCAAACGGCGGTGATGCAGCGGAAGTAGGAAGCCGAAGTGTGTATAGGGGCCCCGAGCTATCACATTGAAAAAGAGGTCGCCGGGTGGAAAGATCCTTCACAGACAAACCAAAAGGATCAGATTCAATGGAAACATTGTTGTCAATGGTAAAACAGCGAACAAAAAGCAAGTTTTGAATGATATCCGGAGCGACAAGAATGTTTTTAAGCTGGAAAGAACTCGGGAGACCGGAATCACCTACTGAGGTGACCGGAAGAACGGACCCATTCCCAACAACGATAGATGAAGGAAAAGAGGGATTGGGAGGATGGGTGGAAGAGAGTATACCGGGATTAGGAGTGGTATGGTATGATGCTCCGGAATCGACTACCCAGTCGACACCTGGTGGAGTAAGGTGCATGGTGCTGAAGGAGGAAGCCAGCGACTGTCGATTCCACGTCGACGGTGGCTCCTGGAGAGGTGTCGATGGCTCCGAGTACCCAACAGGATAGTCAGTGCCTCCGTAGGTCGAGGCTGACTGTCCGCTAGAGGAGTGTCCAGGCCCACCATAGGTCTGAGCTGGCGGCCCACCAGCACTGTGGGCTGGTCCATTGTAGCCTGGGGTAGCCGCGAACGCCGGCTGGGGACGTGGTGGTCGTGGAGGCTGAGAACCCGGGGACGGCCTAGGCCACATGTAGATCTGGCCAGTCCACGGGTTGTAGGGTGTGGGCTAGGGTGCGCCTCCCCGGCCGGTACCACCACTACCACCAGTAGTCGAAGCCGTGGGTATGGGAGTGTCGCCTGCACTGCTACCACCACGACCGCCGTTCTTTCCTCGGCGACGACGGTTTCCACCTCCTGTACTGGTAGGAGTGGCTGGAGTGGAAGGTGGTCGTGACGGTGGTCCACCAGCAGCTGGATGAGAGGACTGCCCAGAGCCATAGAAGGCTGTGGCAGATCCGGAGCCAGTAGAGCCTCCTGCAGTGATCTCCTCAAGTTCAAGATCAGACCATACCTTCTCGAAGGTAGGTAGTGGCTCCAGTCGGAGTAGCCACGTCCGTAGGTGACAATAGCGATCATTCAGGCCCTGAAGGACCCGAAGAACAAGAGCGCTATCGGTGACTGGCTCACCAAGGTCACGTAGGGCATCCGCCATGCCCTTCATCTCCCGACAGTAGGTGGGGATAGAACGATCACCCTGGACGGTGTTCTGGAACCGAGTGCTGACGTGGAGGGCTCGATTCGCGCGGTTCCCTAGAAACCGCTGCTCAAGGACCAGCCAGGCCTGTCGAGCAGTGCCCCCACCGCGCTGCCTGACGATGTCCTGTAGCTCCTCCGTCAAGGAGCCAAGGATCCAGGATAGGACCAGGCTGTCCATGCTGATCTAGGACACCAGTACTGAAGAATCGTCCTGTAGGATGTGGTCGTCGAGGCAGTAGCGCCTCAGCGTGGGGAGCACCATATCACGCCATCGGGCATATGAGGTGGACTCGGAGCTGAGAACAACCGACACGAGCGTCCATATGTTCTGAATCCCTGCGGTCTGCGCATGAAGAGCGGACACAAGTGAAGCCGAGTACGTACCAGCGTCCGAGGGAGGCTCGTGGGCAGCACTCGTCGATCGGTGAGCACTCTCCTCGAGCTGGGGGGATAGCGATGCCACGGAGGCACGCTCCTGCTCTAGGGCAAGAGCGAGTGCTCGCTCGCGCTTGCGAGAGGCAGCCAGTGCTGCGACGATGTCGGAGGTATCCGCAGTGTCGGTGCCGTAGGAAGAAGAAGCTGCATTCTCAGCAGCGACACCAGCGACTGGGAACGGAATCGGCGGGACAACCGTCGTGGTGCTCCCGTCGATGTCGAGGCCGGTCGAGTCCCGTAGCACAGAAGTACCTGTCATGAAAGTGACATCGGTGGCGGGGTTGCCGGTGGTACCTATGAGGGGTCCACCGGCAGCCAGATCGGTTTCCGGAGAGAAAGAAGGGGCGGCAACACCTCTAGGGACCGGAAACTCGGGTGGTCGAGCGCTCCAGGGGGCGGCGACCCCTCCAGAGGTGGCGGCGGCCCCTCCAGAGGTGGTGGGCGGCCCCTCCAGAGGCGGCAGCACCTCCAGCGGCGAGGGGCCAGGGGGCTGCGGCCCCTCCAGAGGTGGCGGCGGCCCCTCCAGATTCGGCGGGCCAGGGGGCTGCGGCCCCTCCAGAGGTGGCGGCGGCCCCTCCAGAGGCAGCAACCCCTCCAGATCCAGCGGGCCAGGGGGTTGCTGCTCCTCCAGAGGCGGCGGCGGCCCCTCCAGAGGAGGCGGCACCCCCCTGTGTGCGTACGGACCCCATCCGGGAGGGACGGCCCGAATCCGGGTGGAGCCGCCCTGATCCAGGGCGTGGCGGCGGCCCAGGGCGCGGAGGCGGCGTGGGCGTGTGGCACAACAGCGGGGGCGGCGGCGGGCTGCGCACCGGCAGGGGCGGCGGCGGCGGGCTGCGCACCAGCAGGGGCGGCGGCGGCTCCGGCGGCGGGCGGCGCACTGGCAGGGGCGGCGGCGGCGCAAGCCCAGGGCTGCGGCGGTAGTTGGGCCATTAGGGTTAGGGTTCAGCCCTAATCCTAATTATTTCCTAGCTCTGATACCATATTAGAGGGCTAATGGTGTCTGTATTAGATGAATAATAATGCTGGGGTACAGGTCTGATTATATAGAGGGATTAGGAGGGGAAAAAGGACTAAACTACCCTTAACCCTAATCCCTCTCTAATGACTGATATGCCCCTGTGACACACACTTAATTACAGTGTCTAGCAACCACAACCTATGATATGAGTTCCTTGTCGAGCCTGCACACTTTATTCATGATTCTATATACTATTTATCAAGAAATCTTTGATCCTATAGGTTAGGACACTTCTTGACAGAGCTTATACTGTATCCAAGACGTGGAACAATGCTCCAGTAATACTATGTGGAGATTTCAACTGTACACCCAAGGTAGTTTTCTAATACTTGGACTCTATTTATTTATTCATGATTGCTTGATGTATTTCGTGTGCTGTTTCCTCACGCTCAGCACTAACATGGTACAAATGTTTCTTTTCTCATCCAGAGCCCACTGTACAATTTTGTAGCGGAACAAAAGGTAAGAGTGTTTTGGTAGTACACATGATAATACTGAATTTGACGAGCTGAAACTTATCGTTTGGCTCTCAAATTGTGCAGTTGAATCTGTCCGGCCTTGTGAAAAGCGCTATATCTGGGCAGCACACTAGTGCTGGTCGACAAGGACTATATACAGGCTCTAATATATACCGGTGAATCTTTCGTTTGTTGGAAATGTTTATATTTAGTACTTCTTTTTGTTCTCTTTGTACAAAAATCATAACACGCCTGTACCAAGCATATTATTTGCAAAAATTTGTATATCATTGGTTGTTTCTACCTGCAACAGACCCCATGCATCTTTTAATATAACCAACAGTAAAGAGGGAAGTATAGCTCTTCCAAATGGTAAGCTTCAAACCGAGATGGCAAAGATGGTTGAAAATTCTAAGCCTACTGGAAAAGGATCTGTTTTAACTGACTCTTCTTTAGAATCTCGCAACACTGAATCAAGTAACAGTTGTGGCAACATGGCACCTTGTTCTGGATCTACTAATCTTGACAAACAAGAGTTATTGAGCTGTTCTGAAGGTCCTGGAAAAGATTGTTATACTTCTGATTCTGATGCCTGTGCCAACAAAACTGAAGGTGAAGAAGGTACACCCATTGACAAGTCCAGTGAAGGGTGTATTGGAATGATCAAAACCAAGTCTGGAGAAGAACCTGAAGTTACAGGTGTGCCATCTGCTCCAACCACAGTGTGTGGTGAAATTCTTCAGTCAGGTTCAAGTGAAATAGTTAATAGCACCCATCTGCTTCCTTCTGATGAATTTTGGCTCAAGGATCCGCTTGAAGAATCAGTAGGAGGTAGCAATAAGATTTCACACACCCACAGAGACTTGCCCTATGACATGATTTCTGAAGAATTTACATGTTCTTCTGAAGAAAACGGGGCCCAATCAGATGAACTGTTGCCTGTCTCAAAAGACAATCCTGATGAAAAGGATAAGTCTTTAGAATCCATATTGCCTGGTCAAGACAACTGCACAACCAATGAGCCAGAGTCTTGTAGTGCTTCTCAGAGTTTTACCTCTGAGCTCCACCAGATGAGTAATATGAGGCTGGAAGGCGATAGTAATACTGAAGAAACTCACCTCGAATCACGAGAAGAACCAGCATATCAATCAAACGATCCTGTTTCAGATGTCTTTGGCAATCATTGTACTTCTGTAGTGATAAATAAGCATTCAATCTTATCCATAAATGAGTCTGAAGACAGCACTGGTGCTTTTGAAGATGAAACAACTGCTAACGAAGTTTTCTGCACAGACGTGGATTCTGACCCAACCTTCTTCGAAGAGTTAACTGGTGTTAAGGATTCCTTATTTGAAGAGGAAGATCAGCTGCCATCAATTTCTGATGGTTCACCATCTTTGCAGCAGATGGTTACTTCCAATGAAAGTTATTATTTTTATGATCCATATAAGTGGACAGCAGATGAAATCAGAACTGCTACTGGGAAGGATGAATGCACTTACGTGCAACACAATTTGAAATTAAGGAGTGCATATACAGATGTGGAGGTAAGTCGTTTTGTGATTTTGGCTGTATCTTTCCAGTTAAGAAATATGCACGGCTTTGAATTCTAGAATGTGCACTTCTCTTTTTGCGAACGCTGTCCTTCAATTAGATAATATTCTACTCAGTAAGAGATTCAGTTTTTTTCTTTGGTGAATGGCTATTGGTCAAACAGGATATTGAAGGGACAAAAGATGCCAACAAGGAGCCTCTAGTAACCAGCTACAACAGCAAATTCATGGGAACAGTGGACTACGTATGGTAAGTGAATATTTTTTCTGAAGCTTAGAAATGTACCATGCCTCAGAGTTCAATAATCTAATTACTTCTGTTGGCAATATTGTTGTACTGAAGGGCTTCAGAAGATCTGCAGACTGTCCGGGTCTTGGATACATTCCCCAAAGAAATTTTGAAACAAACGAGTGGGTTCCCCACAAAGGTACTGCTGTATGCATAGTTCTCTTATTTTTCCACTCCCCACCAGTTTGTAGACCCAGGACGGCATGCTAATCAAGGTTATCCATGTTGGTTAACAGAAATGGGGAAGCGATCACATCGCCCTTGTCTGTGAATTAGCGTTTACGAAATGACCCTCATTGAAGGGGCCGAGAAGACACATGCATGGTAATGAGTACCGAAATACATTTTAAAAGAGAAAGAACTGTCTACAGAACCATTAATAATCATCTCCTTGCTATTTCGGAATTAAATTTTGGTCTTCTAGTGCTCAAATTTCTTGTTAGTGGGCACATTTTAAAATTGTACATAAGATGATGAGTGCATCACTCGAGTCAAGTTTTCGGGGATGGCTCCCTTTCAGATTGGTCTGGGCTGTGGGTTGTATTTTCTGGCGCCCTGTTTCCATTCAACATTTGTACTTACACGGCCCAGCCTCGAATGGTACCTTTCCTTGATGTGCATATTTTTGGCACAAAAGAATTAGAAGAAACTTTTTGTTGATCATACAACATACCACGTTCAGTATTGTGTTAGCCTTCTATGGTTGTCTGCCTGTTAAATGTTACCATTATGGGAGTTTGCTAATTTTCAGCCGTATGAAACTAACATTTTTTTAACCTACGTTCTGAGTCGTCAGTCTACATCGAATGTCTATAATTTATATATTTATAATTAATATATCAACAAATTTTTTATAATCAATATAATCCTATAAAATTTAAAAAATAACTGATAGCAAGCACATAAATTTAAAATACATCTGACAATTCAGTATGTAGGTTGAAAGTAGATGTTAATTTTAGATGACTGGAATTTAGTATTTTCGCATGTTTTTTTGAAAGCAGCATTCCCGTATATTTATAATGTATGCTCAGGGAAATGCGAACTTATTAGCCACAGAGATACGTGCAAAATCATCTGATGACAGGAGTAAGCAAGGCTCGGCACCGACGCGGGTGGTCACGTTATTAGAGCTAAGTAAATAGGAGTGGATTAAAATAAAATAGAGTGAAAAATGAATTATTTTTTACTTTAATACTCTTCAATTCACTCTAGGGAGAGCATTGTGCTCTATCGCCTGAGGTGTGTCTGGTCGGGTACAATCCAACGATATCCCGCACAACTGCACAAGCCATCCCACCTCCACCTCGTCGTTCAGGCGGCCGGTCTGCGTAACCCGGTAACCCGGCCCATCTCCTTCCCGCCGCGAGAAACCTCTCCCGCGCCGCCGCTGGTGCAGCCGTCGCGGCGAAGATGATGTCCGGCGGTGGGTACTCCGCCCTGGACGACCCCAAGGCCTCCGGATCCGTCCCGGTAAGCAGGCACCCTCCCGCCTCGCGCCCCCACCCCCTCTTGCACGGCACCCTCCTGCCTCACTCTTCTCCTGTCCTCGCATCGCAGGCGGCTGCGGGGCCAGATCCGCCAGCCATCAGGTTCACGGACTCCAACCTGCAGACCTTTCCGCCATCCGAGGCCAGGGGCAAGATCTCCGGCGCCTACCGCCCGCCCACCGACGCCGACGGTCAGATCTCCCGACCCCCGCTCCGCGTTCCCCCCGTTTTCTCTTCAAATCTGGCTGGCTGACCTGGTCGCGTTCGCTTTTTTTTCGCGCAGTCACCTTCTCGTCCAAGGTCGGAGGAGGAAGAGGCGGCGGCGGTAGCGCTGGAGCTGACGACGCCGGGCAGAGCGGGTGGTTCCGGACTTTCTCCGTCGCAGCCTACAAACCCTACTTCGACGTCGACACCTCCGACGTTGTCGAGAGGATCTGGGAGTCCGTCTTCCCCTTCCGTGGCACCTTCACCGAGAAGACCTCCGAGAACCCAGACCTGTATGCTTCAATCGCCTCGACTCTCCTTTTTTAGTTAACATTGCGATTTGGTGGCCAATGTGGCATATCACTCATGTTAGAATGATCGATTTGTTTCGACCAGATTGTTTCTGCGTTCAATGTCTACAGAAAGTGGGTGTGCTAGGTTTGTCCTGGATCTTAGAGGGTGTTGGCAGCCAAGGTGTATGAATGGGGTTTGTAGCTTCATGCATTGGTAGCTGATTGCTCTCCCAAACATTTAGCAGTGTGATGTGCTCTGGGTAGAACTGGTCTTATCACTATCTAGTGTTGAAAAATGCTGACATGATTAACTGGGGTTTGAGATGATTAAAATGTAGGCAACCCTGTTTTTGAGAAGAGGACCTAGGATTTGTTGCAATTGACAACAATATTGCACTGGCTATGAGTATTTACACTTCCCCAGAACCCACATGTGTGGGAGCCTTCGGCGCTGGGTACACCCTTTTCTCTGAGTATTTACACTTGCTAGTGGAGTGGAATACTGGGTAGACATATTCCTTTGGCCACCATGAAATTTCTTAAGGTTATTTTTCAATTGACGTCCCAAATGAAACATTTCATGACACAATTCAGTTGAATTCTAGGATACTCTTTCCTTAACCCTGGGCTATTAAAACCCGTTAATAATAAAACACACCATATCTATGTTAGAAATAATCCCGTTTTCTAGATTAAACTAGAGTTAGAGATAGAGTCCAACTGTCCAAGTCAAATAAGAGTAGGAGTCTAGGTAGTATTAGATTAGGACTCTGTAATTTGGGGCTATATATACAGCCCCCCTATTGACAATAGATCAAGAGGAAAAGATTAGAGAAATTAATCTACGGATTTCCAACATTTGACATCAGAGCTAGGGTTCAAGATCTAACCTCGTGTTGCCCCGGGAGGACGTGCTCCCGGGGCGGCCAACCCCTGGGTGCTTTTGTTCAACGGGCTCGACTATTGTTAAATATAATCCCGTTTTTCTAATAATTGGTGTTAGAGATAGAGTCCTAGTCCAATAAGAGTAGGAGTGAGTATTAGATAAGGACTTTGTAATTTGGTGCTATATATACAGCCCCCCCATTGAGAATAGATTAAGAGAACAGATTAGAGGAAGTTAATCCCCGGATTTCCAACAATTGGTATCAGAGCTAGGGTTTAGGATCTAACCCTGTGCTGCCCCGGGAGAACATGCTCCTGGGGCGGCCAATCCGGCCAGAGGCTGAAGCAGCCGAGGTCAGCTGCTGCGCATCCGGCGCAGGTTTAGGCGGATCCGGCGGAATTTGTCAGTGCGGCTCGCTGGCTGGCGAGGTGGAGAGAAGCGGGGGACGCCTGAAGAAGGCCTCCGTGCGGGCGTTCACGGCGGACATGGCTAGGGGGGTCGTACACCTCCACCGCGAGTCTGTGGTGCGCGGGGACGTTAAGGCGAGGATTGAGGAACATGGTGATTGACGCCGATGGGCAAGCCAAGCTCGCGAACTTCGGGTGCGCGCAGTGCGAGGGCTCTAACGGCCCAATCGGTGGCACGCTGGAGGTTGCGCACGGAAAGGAGCAGGGCATGGCGGTTGACGTCTGGGCACCGGGGTGCACATTCATCGAGATGGCTAAGGGCCGCGCACCTTGGAGGGACATGGACGACGTCTTCGCGGCGGTGCACCTGATCGGGTACACGGACGCCATACCCGAGGTGCAGGAGTGGCTATCGATGGAGGTGACGGGCTTCCTGGACAAGGGCCTGCGCCGAGACGCCAGGAAGCGATGGACGGCGACGCTCGATCCAGAAGGAGGCAGCGGCGCTAGAAATTCTGCGGAGGAGAAGAAGCACCGGAAGGCAGCGCTCGAGGACGCTCAGTCGTGCGCATAGAGGAGGAAGCTGGCGGCTGGCTTGGAGAGAGAGGCTGCTAGGGTTTGGAGGCAGTTGGGCCAGCTTGGTTACGTGGGCTTGTTGGGCCAGGTGGTGAGAAAGAAGCAGGCCACATGGGCTGGGCCCTGGAAGGTAGGCAAGAGAGGAGAGCTCAGCTGGGTCTAGTGTGCTTGGTAGTTGGGCTGCATGAGGTGTCACCAAAAGGGGTGATCATGTGAAGTTTGATCAAGTTCTGTTTCTACATGCGCGGAGAACTCGGGAAGCGTCGTAGCACGGGATGGATCTTGGAGGAGTACGAGATCACTGACCCAAGGTGCTATCGCCACGACGATGAAGGTGAAGAAGTAGAATATTGGGTGCTCTGTCGCGTGAGGAAAAGCAGGCCAATGCGAGGTGTGCTCGAGATGAAGATGTGACCATCTCGAGTATGTGGTCGGAATGAAGATGTGTCCATTCCGAGATCAAATGCAGGATGAAGATGAGTCCATCCTGGGGTTGAAGATGTGACCAACCTAAATGCGTGTGCAGGATGAAGATGACCCCATCCTGGTGTTGAAGATGTGACCAACCCGAATTTGTGTGCAGGATGAAGATGCAGCCATCCTAGGGATGAAGACGTGCCCATCCCAAAATTGAGTTGTGCAGGGTGTAGATGTGACTATCCTGGGGGTGCAGTTGTGTCCATCCCGAAAGTGTGTTTAGGGTGGAAGTGTGTCTCCATCCTAATTAGTGTGAGTGTGATCTAGAAAAACGAGATTAGGAGGTGATTGTTAAATATAATCCCGTTTTTCTAATAATTGGTGTTAGAGATAGAGTCCTAGTCCAATAAGAGTAGGAGTGAGTATTAGATAAGGACTTTGTAATTTGGTGCTATATATACAGCCCCCCCATTGAGAATAGATTAAGAGAACAGATTAGAGGAAGTTAATCCCCGGATTTCCAACATCGACAGCTTGGAGATTGTGCGTGCGCAGGCGAGGCGCGCGCACGCATCCGCACCGGGTGGCGCTCTCTAGGAGGGCCGCAGCTTCAAGAAGATGGGGGCCGCGGGCGCTCGCGAGCTTCTGTGCAGGGGCGGCGCGCGGGCAAAGGGCGAGCGCGGCTAGGGCGCGAGCGGCAAGGGCGGTGGGCGCGCGTTCTGCGGGAGGCGTCCTCGGCGGCGGCTGTGTGACTGGCGACGGCAGTACTGGCGCAGAGCCGCTGACGCCCGGTAGCAGCGCGGAGGGAGGAGGTGTGGCGCCTCGTGCGGATGGCCGCGGAGGAATCTGTGCTGGAGGAGCGGGACAGGGAGGTTTGCTGAAACTCCAGGAGGCGATGCTCGATCCAGAAGAAGGGCGGCGCGAGGAGGCTGGTGTCGGCGGCTGCTGCCTCTGAGAGGAGGAAGAAGAGGCGGCTGGCTGGCAGAGAGATGCTGCTAGGGTTTGGGAGATAAAGTGGGCTGACTGGGCTGACCTGGGCCAACAAAGGCCAAGTGTGCTCAGCTGGGCTGACTGGGCTGAGGTGGGCCAGAGGAAGTCAAGTGCTAGCCGACGATCAAGGAGGTGTCTGCAGAACATGGCACATGATTCGACTTTCAGACCAACGGAGGACGAGCTGGTGCTTCACTTTCTCTGACCACAGCTGCGTGGTTTTCCACCGCGTGAGGCGGGCGTTGTGATAGAAGCAAACTTCTATGATGTGACGTCGAGGGACCTTTTGGCGAACTACGGTCTGCGTGACTTGGGATACTTCTTCATGTTACGCAGGCGGAGAAAGCCTTGAGTACCAATGTTTTTAAGTCGCCTAGTCGACCCTAGTCGCCTTAGGGGCGACTAGGTTGACTAGGGCGACTAGTCGCTCCTAGTCGACCTCTAGTCGAGGTCCTAGTCGTCCAACAATTTTTATAGAAGTTTCTAGTCGATGCTTATATATATCGACACATATAATATATATATATATATATCTTCAGTAGCAATAATACACATACCAACAAACAAACCTTTAAGTGTAGCTTTAAAATATGCTTAGAAAATAGAAAACATACCAGATTTGAATTTTGAAGTCTAGAAATAATGTTATACACATACCAGATTAAAATTTAAGACCTGATAAATAAAATGTACACATATTTCAGTTCAACATTTAACTAAAAAAGGGGGAGAAGTTCAGTGTGGAAGTACTTACAAATTCAGCTCAGCTCAGCATTCAGCAACAAACTTTCATAAAATCGGATCCTCAACATTAGAAGAGACAAAAAAACTGCAGTAGTTAAATAAAATAAACAAGCAACAATATTTAAGGTTCAGTACTTAAGTTCAACATTAAACTAAAAAATAAGTCTTTCAGTCCAGCACTTCAGCAACATCTTAATTAAAAGTTTAAAACAGTATGTTATCATCAAGTTGGAAGGCTCCATCTCCTGCAGTTGGATCTGTTGTTGATGGTGGGTGTTGTCCATCTCCATCTCCTTGATTATCCATTTCTTCATCTGAATCAGATCTTTCATCAGCTTGTGGCTGCTCTAAAATAGTGTTAGGCAGTGTCCTTGCACACTTTCTTGAGTATGTTTGGGTAGAAGAACCACTGGCAGCAGCAGACCTTGGCAGATTTCTCCCCCTTAGATGCTCAGTTGCACCAATAGCCTCATCAACGGCACTCCAAAGTTCAGTTCCCTCTCCCGGCTCACAACTTTCATCAACCCACTCATTCTCCCATTCAAACTCTTCAAGCAGCTAGGGGTTACTTTTCTTTCCCTTTGAACCGAGCTCTTTAATTGTTTGAAACCTATTTGCCATCTTTCGATTGTAGCTAACATACACCAACTTATTCAACCTTTTATGCTCTAAGCGGTTCCTTTTTTTGGTATGGAGCTACACACATGAGCAAATTAACAACACTACCAATTAAAGGACAGCAGCTTAACAACAAACTAGTAACAATAAAAGGTGGACATACATGAGCAAATGTGCTCCAATTGCGCTCACAACCCGATGTCGAACAACAAAGGCTCACAATTCTTTTTGCTAGACATTGAAGCTTGAATGCAAGACCACCATACGCTCCCCACCAAAGAACTGCATTTTAAAGAACAATTCATTAGAAGAACAACTATTTTTTAAAGAATATTAATTTTAAAAATTAAGGAGAAAACTCACTAGGATTTTTTTTATCTCTATCCCTTATTGCTAATGCCTTAGAGAAGCATTCTCCTTCAGACCTCTCATAATCATCGGCGTGCTTACTTATCTTGCTTTGCTCATCTTCATCAAACACCATCTTCCATACAACATCATTAAACATGGACCTTACTCTTGATGCATTCCTCCTATCTTTTTCCCTTAAAGAAAAAATCCTATCCTTTTCCCTTAAAGAAAAGAATTTAGATGGATTCAAGAACAATGCTGCCCCATATAATTTTTGCTCCATTTGGCCATCCCATCTCTTGTCATAGCAATCCATGACCTCCCTAAGCAGTTGTGGCTTTGCATTCAAAGCGTCTTTGATGGTGATCTTTGCAACATTCATGACTGCCATGATCTCAGGCATGGCTAGTGTTTCATCCCCATCTGCTATCCTAAGGGCAATAAGAAGTGGTTGTGAAGCTCTTAGACAATTTTTCACCTTTGTCCAAAATGGAATAGAGAGGACAATGCTTTCAACTTGCTGCCCTTTCCTGGTAGCAGATAAGTTGTTTTGGTGCCACTCATCACTGACAAAGAGGCTTCTTAGGCCTTGCTTGTGCCTTTGCATGCTTGGCAATGTGAGAAATGAAGTAGCAAAGCGAGTCACAGCGGGCCTCACAAGATCTCCACCTATTTTTTCCCTCATGGTGTCAAGTAATCTCCCATGCTTGTAGATAAATCTACTCACCTTCTTTGCGTGATTGATGCAACTACTAAACTCCTTTATCTTCCCAATATCCTCCAACATCAAATCCATGCAATAAGCTACACAAGGTGTCCAAAAGAGAGTTGGGATTCTATCCATTAGAATTCTTCCTGCTGCCTTGAAGTTGGATCCATTGTCCGTGACTACCTGCACCACATATTCCTTGCCAACCTTATCAATTTGCTTCTCCAACAAGTCAGCTAGCATAATTGCATTTGCTACCTCGTTTGAGGCATCCACCGACTCAAGGAAAAAGGTCCCTGCTGGACTGTTGGCAAGAAAATTAATAATATGACGCTGGTTCGTCGAGGTCCACCCATCGGACATGATAGTGCAGCCATACTCCTTCCACGCTTCCTCATGCTTTTTTCTCAACTCCATTGTCCTATCAACGGCCCTATCAAGCAATGGCACCCTCAACTCATGGTATGAAGGGGACCGGTACCCAGGACCATATTGTCCAATGGACTCAAGCATGATGTGCCAACTTCTCGAGTTAATGACATTGAATGGTATTCCATTCTCCATTAAGAAATCAGCAACATGGTCATCAACAACTATTTTGGACTCCTTATCTTTCTTTGTGAGGTACTCAAGCGTGGGTTGAGTCGTCTTAGACTTGAACCTTTCTGCAACAACTTCTTCTGGTGTCTTGCAAAGCAAAGAGCTAATGGACTTTGAATGTTTCTGAGTTTGTGGTTTCATAGGAGCAGAGACCGTGAAGGAACTGATAGAAGTTTGAGCAGTTTTCTTCTTAATTTGCTTTCCTTTTGTGCCAGAACTTGGTGCCGGGTTTGCCTCTTCAGCAACTTCCTGTGCATCTTCTTGCTGCCCCTGTCCTTCATCTTCCTCTTCACATTCTAATTGTACAATCTTATTTCTTGCATTCTTTTTCAAATAGTTTGCCATTTCCTTCCTAACCACCTCGGGTGCTTTAGGGCACTTTTCGACGTCACCAAACCCTCCAGCCAAGTGTTGTTTGAACCTTTTGATTCCTGAAGGGACAACCTTAAGACAAAAAATACATTGAACCATCTCCTTCTTTGAACAATCAGGCCAAAATCCATACTTCCATCCTGGATCCGAAGATCGAGCCTTCCTCTTAGGATCCTTAGCCATCTCCGCCATTTCTTTTGATAATGCATCTATTGTCTTCTCTGCAATGGATGAACAATCTACAGTAGAAGAAGCAGACACAACTGATTCACCTGTGGCATTAGCAGCGCCACCAGATTTAGCCCCTTTTTGTTGGGGAACACTCACTTCCACCAAAGCACGTCGCTGCTGACTCACATCTACACGATAGTACATATTACAAAAATTTAGAGCTATGTATAGCACAAAACAGAGGCTAGGTCTAGCAGGAAGAAGAACAATGCCACAACTAAAGTGCTATACCTTCATCTGAGGAGGAAGTCATCTTCAGAGTTCAGAGACCCAATCAGCTAAAGTTCAGAGAGAGAGAGCGCTTCAAACTTCAGGTTCAGACAGAGGCGGCGGCAGCTCTCCCGATCGGCCCGAGTGCCCGATTTTCCAGTGAGGCAGTGACCTGAGGAGGGGCTCAACGGCCGTCTTAGGAGACAGAGAGAGCGCGGCGGCCGGCCCAGGGGAGCAGGCCGGCGCAGGAGACAGAGAGCGCGGCGGGCGGCGCAGGGTGGCGCGGCGGCCGGCGCAGGGGAGCGGGCTGACGTAGGGGAGAGAGCGCGTCGGCCGGCGCAGGGGAGTGCGGCCGGCGCGAGAACGTGACGACCGACGCAGGGGAGGGCGGTCGGCGCAGGGGAGAGCGTTCGGCGCAGGGGCGGCGACGCGGCGTACGACGGCTGTGCGAGAAAACAGGAGAGGAAAGAACCGGCTTGAGTTGAGAAGAAAGGAACCCTAGTGGGCCGGACAGTTGGGCCAAAATTTTACAAATCGTCCTGATCGCCTAAACCACCTAGTCGATCGATTAGTCGGGCTGATCGGACGACTAATCGGCTGACTAACTTTCTAGTCGACCTAATCGCGTCGAGCGGCCTGATCGGACTTCTCCTGGCGATAAGTACGACTAATCGCGATTAGTCGTCCGATTTGAAAACATTGTCGAGTACAGCGGTCCGGCGGCGGTGTCATCTGGAAGCATAGCGCGACCAAGTGCTCACAGTCGATTTTCAACATGGGAGTTGCGGTGAAATGGATTTTGGTCAAGTTCCGCTTCTACGTGTGTGGAGAACTCGGGAAGCGGCGTAGCACGGGATAGATCTTTGAAGAGTACGAGATCACTGACCCGAGATGCTATCGTCACGATGATGAAGGTGAAGAAGAATATTGGGTGCTCTGTCGCGTGAGGAAGAGCAGGCCAATGGGAGGTGTGCTCGAGATGAAGATGTGACCATCTCGAGTGTGTGAGTATGTGATCGGAATGAAGATGCGTCCAATCAGAGATCGAATGCAGGATGAAGATGAGCCCATTCTGGGGTTGAAGATGTGACTAACCCGAATTTGTGTGCAGGATGAAGATGGGAGCATCCTGGGGATGAAGATCCATGTTTTGTACTTTGTTATTTGAAAGAAACATCATGGTTTTCATTCAGCCGTTTTGTTGATTGCCAGTATTGTTCTAGTTGGAGTCACTTTACCCTGGTAATATAGTTTGTTTTTTACTGATATCATGAGAGAGCCTAATTGTGATAGCTCTGATCATTAGCATATTCAATTGTTAGCTATGTTGTATATGGTTTCCTGTATGGAATATGGATGCATTGTGTCCACATGAAGTAGGCTTGAATATACTCTGAGAAGTCTCATTGACTGCTTCGTTCTGCCAATGCCAACATAGACCTTTATATTCACAACAATTTAGGACATTAACAATTAAACATGGAGTATTAAGTAACTTGGTGACTATTTATGTGTATTTGGCGAATGTTAACTACCTTGGTGGTTTGCTTGTACCATTGAATATTGTTTTACCCCTTTTGATTTGTTAGTGATCATGTCTTCCTGTTTTCTTTTGTGTTTGGTAGTTATGGCCCATTCTGGACATGCACCACCCTGATCTTCGTTGCTGCATCCATTGCCACATTCGTCACCTACCTGTCGCACAAATGGCACAAGAAGGAGTGGAACTATGATATTAACTTGGTTACCTGGTCTGCTGGCTTATTCTATGGCTATGTGACGTTTGTTCCCCTTCTCTTGTATGTTATTCTGAAGTACTTCTCAGCACCTGCTGGACTGGTGCAACTGTGGTGCCTGTATGGATATTCTTTGTTCATCTTCATCCCAGCATCGGTAAGGAACTCCCGCGTATAATCTTAGCTACTGCAAGTCCCTTTGTTTATATCAGTGCTGTGATAGCCTATGGTCAATCAGTTTGATATTGAGCTTCTTTTTCAGAATGAGATACAAGTGCTCAAGTCCTTTGATGAAATGAATTTTTTTAAGGATCGCAGTACCTCATATTGCTAATTTAAATTATTTTAAGCATCATATTTTCTATAAGTTACCATTTTAACCACTATTTATATAGGTTATATTAAAAAAGGTGGATGAATTTAGGGATACGAGTTTGATATGATTACAAGTAGTTCTCTGTTTAGTACCTATATTTTAAAAAGAAATTTGACTGGTGTTTCTAGGAAGACTTTGTCACAGGGATTGTTTCTGTACTTGCATTATATATATTTTGTTTCCATATTATTTTAGCGAATTGCCGATTCAAAATATCTTGATTGATTTCTATGGCATGCTCCGATGCTAGAATATGGCTAAAAGAAATTTCCTGATCCTAAGCCTAACCTGTCTACCTTTAATGTGCCAGCTTCTTTCAATCGTGCCAATAGAGATATTCAGATGGGTGATTGCTGGGGTTGCTGGATTTATGTCTGCTACCTTCGTTGCTATGAATCTCAAAGCTCACATTGTAAATGCTGGCGAGCGATGGGTCCTGATTGTTGCAGGGATATTCTTGTTGCAGCTGGGACTGGCTGTTTTGCTGAAACTCTATTTCTTCACGATAACTGTATAGGACATCTGCTTCAGTGCGTATTAGTCAGGAATGAGTAGAGACATTTTTTGAGGTTGAATTGGTCCCCTATTCATGGACGTAATTTTCCAATGATGCATCCACCAAACGCGTGCCCTCTGCATCATACTGCAGTAGCAAAAGATGTACTGTGACTGTTATGAGGTTGAGTCATAGCCTATGTTGTGTTCCATCAATTCAGGTGAATAGCAGGCCAAGATCACAATATTTTGCCTTGCACCGAGGTTAATGATGACAGTGGCTGTAACCAGCCAGTTGCTGCCATAAAATATCACTCAATTTTTTGCCCTTATTTGGTATTAGTTCTCTCTCTTCAAATTGGATCATATTGTACCTGATTATCTAAATTGTACTCCCTACATTCTCAAATTATTATGTTAGGACAACAAGTCAGTTTATTTTTGAACTAGAATTATTATCCTAACAATAATAATTTAAAAATAGAGGGGATAACATTTAAGAGATGTACAACTTCCTCTATATTGACCTCTATCAACATCGTTTTGGACAAAAATATTGGTATAAATTGCACCGTTAGTCTTAAAGAGGTTGTGTATCTTGCTCTTCAAACCCTAAACAGGCTGTGCTACAGCTATGAAAAAGAGTGTAGTTCTCGCTTATGTAAGGTTTGACTTACTTTGTAACATACAACTGCACTTTGTATAAATTTATATTCAGAATAATTTTGAGAGAAATTCTCAAACGATTTGGTATATCAATGTCGAAGTGTGAGCTGCGACACTCCTCCCGGCCTGTTCGGAAGCAGCTCGGGAAGTTTTCTTTCGGAGGGGCTTGGTGCCCTATGCGACCTGGGCTCGAGGGAGCGGATGAACGCTCAGATTTACGTGGTTCGGACCGCCGAAGCGTAATAACCTATGTGTACGGGAGTGTTTGCTGTATTGTTTGCTTGTATGTGCATGAGAGGGTGCTGGGTGCGAACCCCTTGCAGAGTGGTCACCCCGATCCTTTTATAGTTCAAGGTCAGGGTGGTTATAATGAGGCCCGAGCCCCGACAGGTGACTCTAAAGCTATGTGTACCTTATACATGATCTAGGGCTTCATTCTTTGAGTAGAGTGGTCGACGGGAAAGTTAAGTCCCGTTGCCCGGCGCGCTGAGCGCCCCTGACCGCGTGTCAGGTGATGATGAAGACGCCGTCTTGTCGCCATGTCTTCTCGCCCTGCGTGGGTGGCTTCTGCCGTTGGGCGCGCTATACTGTTGTTACGCCTTGCCGTCACGTCTTGTCACCGTAATGGCCAACGGGCAGAAGAGGAAGCCATGTGTAGTGCGTCATGCTTCTTGGGAAGGCGCAAGCCTTGAATGTGAAGTCTGACAGCGCACTTCCTTCTTGACTTCGTTGACCCAAGGCCCACGATGGATCGTAGGGCACGTGGCGACTCTGGAGCTCTTTCTAACGAGTTTGGAGCTAGGGGACACATGGCAGCTCCAGACCTCATCTCCGCGGGGATGCTCGGTCTGGAGTCCAGGGCACGTGTCAGCACCGGAGCTGTCCTCAGCGGGAAGGTGGCTCTGAGGGCCAAGGGACACGTGGCAGCTCCGGACCTCACCTTAGTAAGGAGGCTCAGACCGGAGCCCAGGGCACGTGTCAGCACCAGAGCTGTCCTCAGCAGGGAGGTGGCTTGGAGCCAGGGGACACGTGGCAGCCCCGGACCTCACCTCAGCGGGGAGGCTCGGCCCGAAGCCCAGGTCACGTGTCAGCTCCGGTGTTGTCCTCAGCGGGGAGGTGACACTGAGCCACGAGAAACGTGGCAGCTCAGGACCTCACCTCAGCGGGGAGACTCGGACGGGAGCCCAGGGCACGTGTCAGCTCTGGAGCTCAAGCACATGTGGCAGCCCTAGGGCTGACTATGGGGCCAAGGGCACGTGGCTATACCGGGGCCAGCCTCGGCTGGGAGGCGGGGCCCAGACTGTCTTTTACCCACTACGCGGGGGTACCCGGTCTGCAGGGTACCGACAGTGGCCCCCGGGCCCATCTCGGGGGAGGCTTCGAGCCCGTAGGTGGGACCCCCATCTCTCTCGCGTGGTGGTTTTGAACCTGTACTTTGGAAACCGAAGTGGTGGTGAGATTTTCGCGTAGTGGACGAGTGGTTGTACCTGGGAGACGAAAAGGTTGCACGTCCTTGGCATAGTGGGCGTATTCGTCAGTCGAAGCAGTAGCATGTCGTCGACGTAGTGGACACGTGCTTGCTCCTGACTGGTGGGTCGTGGCGACGTGCTCGAGGGATTGCCCTGGAGCATTTACTGCGGCACCATTGGGTCGACCACTGCAGTTTCACCACGCCGCTTTTCTCCGGAACCGCTAGACGTTCCCGAGAAGTTACCCGCCTGGCCCCCAGTGTTTGACGGGTGGACCTAGGTCCTACCCCTCGTTGGGGAGGCAGGCAACCTGCGGCGTGGCATGGTGGAAACCCAAACGTCGCGCCTGTTGCCCTGCCAGAGGTTGCGGAGGTATAAAGGGAATCCTTCCGGAGAATGACACGACCCCATCGGCCTTGTCAAGCCAGAATCACGCTGAGGGGTGTTGCATTGCACAACACCGGATAACGCACGTCAAAGATACAAAGCGAAAGCAAAGTTTTATTACATAAACCAGTTTATGAACATTTTTACAACAAAGTAGTCCAGTCCACACTCACGGGCGTAGACTATGCATCGAGTTCACGTTCAGCCCGTGAACGTGTCCCCGCTAGCACGCACACACACTAGCACGGCGGCGTGCACGACTCCCACTCGACAGGGTTCCCCTCCTGGGGTTCCGTCTCCTCCTCGGGAGTCCCTTCCTCATAGACCCCTGTAAAAGCTTCAAACACAAGTAGTGAGCACAATGGCTCAGTAAGACTGACCCGTCTCTCCTATACATGAAACTTCTACATGAACGGTTTTAGAGTACATGAGGTAAAATAAGTTGCAAAGGACCTGCCTAATTAATGGAACCTTACTTTCAAGTTTTAGCAGCAGGTTGTGGAGAACCTTACGCTAAGGCACATGAGAGAGCCGCAATCAAACAAGAAACACATTTCTCTCATGTACTTTGCCCAAAGTTGAAAAGAACTTTAATTAGCTTTAAACTACAACAAGACATTAACAAGCAAGGTATGTCTTTCAAATCAGCAAACTTTTAACATGAATCTAACCTGTTCTTTCTACGTCACGGTACAGTGAACAAGTGGTACTCACTGACCGTGAGGGACGGCGATTATAATCGATTTACACCTGCAGGGTTACCCGAATAACCCGTCACGTATGCTCTACTCGATGTTGCCTACAACAACCATCACAGACGTCGTACGCAACCACCTTTCACCCGTCAGCCAAATATTGAACCGGTCCTATCGTCCCGAGCAAGAGGTCTCTATGCGAACATCCACAGTGCCGCCAGCCGATTTACACCTCGAGCTATCAACCTACCCTCTGAACGACAGGCAATGGCTCAATACCCAGCTACCCGAGTTACATCGGTTTCCCGGTTCCCATATAGCCGGTAGGTCTTCGGTACTGTTCTAGCTTGTTCAACAGGCCCGCACGCGACTCAGTCCTCAATCGACACAAGCGGAGCTATAGCACCCAGGCCCCAAAGTCGTGCTGCCCTTACTCTCCGCTCGGTCTCATTTTTCTTGCCATGTGTTTCATTTGTTATCTTTACCCGAGTCGAGTGCCTCTAGCCTATCCTCGCGAGTAGTTCCAACTACTCGACTTGTACCGAATCCTACACTATCTTAGCATTGCAGTAGCTAAACAAGGGTTTTCAATCCTAATCTTAACCCATGGTTTTCTTGGCTATGCATTTGGGTTTCAAACAAGACTCTAATGCAAGAAATAAGTTGGTGCTCAAAGTAAGTTCTTAAAACAGTAAAAATTTATAACACGGGTTAATGCAAATCGGAGCTTGCCTTGCTGCACTTGGTCGTAGGCTAGCTGCTCTTCCGGAGTGACGAAGTCTAAGACTTCAGGCTCCTCCTCAACCTTAGCGACTACATGAGATAACATGTAATATATCAATTTAAATGCATTTGAATTGAACTTAAACTTGTGAAGACTATAAGTCTTACTAGACAGACCCAATGACTCTGAAATTTTTACTGTGGTTTGGTTACAACCTAAACAGAGACTTAGCCAAGTTTTATTTGCAGCAAAGCTCATTTGAGCTCTCCATAATTAATTATGTACTTGACCTTAATTGGAGCTCCTAGGGTGTTCTAGGGATTTTCATGGAGCAAGCCATGCCTTTCTGAAAACTAGATTTTCAGAGAGTTCTAATCGAGCTGGTTTCACTTAATTTGAAGGTTCCCAACAAAAGATATGAGTTAAACAATTTCAGAGAGATTCTAAAAATGTTTCTGGATATTTTCTATTTTCTCTGGAACAGTTTTATTAATCACACCATTAGGTGGATCAAATGAGCTCCAATGTATCTGAAATTTTTATGATAGCTCAGGGATATTTTGGTGAACATCCTTGCAAAAGTTCAGAATTTTCCTCCAAAGGGTTCTCCAGTTAAAATTCTAAACAGTTTGAGCTTTAAAGAATTAATTCTGGAGAACTAAGAATTTTCATGAAGTGAAGCTTTATTTGCTGGAAAGTACTCAGAGAGCTGAATCCAACAAAATTTGGTTCACTCGATTTGGAGTTTCCTAGCCAAAGTTATGTGAGTTTGAAGTTTGAACTAAAACTGAAAATCGAAGAAAAGTTTAAACTTCTGTCTATGGGTCCCACACACAGTGCTTCGTCTTCCTCCTCGCGCCAAATACGAGGCGGCGGCGGTCTCCGGCGAGACTCGCTGGAATCGAGTTCCCGGCCACCTCCCAAGCAGAAACTCGCCGCCTCCCCCTTTTCCGACCTCCTGAACTCAGTTGTGGGCTCGCCGGCCACCGACGATGGCCGGAAACCCGTGCGCACCAGTGACAGCACCCGCTAGGGTTTCGGCGAGGTCGGTTTCGCACCACCTTGCACCAAATCAATCGAAAATTGCTCGGAGAGCATCAGTGTAGTACGAGGAACATGAACCAAGGTTTTGTGGAAGCTAAAAACGCCGACAACCATACCCTCGACGGTGAGCCGAGGTACTTTTACAACAGCGGCGAGGAAAACAGACATATCACGGCCTTTCTTCAACGGTTTTCCTTCCTTCCTTTTCGAGCATGTGCGCTAGCATGTATAGAACCTACTGGACAACCGACCTGACCAACAATAGTGTTTGGAGTCCGAATTTCAATCTGAGGTGAGCTCGGCTCATATGAACTGGCTTTCGGTAAACTTGGAAATTCTCAACCGATGGTTGATCATATGCCAAACGACTTTTGGCTACACCATCTACGTGCAGTGACACACCTTTCTTGTGTACAGAAGTGGATGCGACGACGGCTGTGCTGAGCTGTCCACGAGAGCCCGAATGGCGGCAACGTTCGGTTCACCGGGAAAAACGCCCGGCTGAGCTCGAGGGCGCCTGCTCACTGGACAACACGACGTCTAGGACGTCACTCACGAGCTCGCGATTCTGTCTTGCTACTGGGGGGTTTGTGTTTGCGTGTGATCGGCCTGCTCATGAGCGGAGCCGAGAGGCGACTGGTTTTCGGTGGAGCTCGGTGTAAAATGATCGAACTCGCTGTGGGCTCGGTTAATAGGCAACAGGATCATACCGGGGAGGGATAAGGAGCCGGGCAACTGGGCTACCGCGCGGGGAAGCACAGCAGGAGCTGGCGCTGGTCGGCTCCTCGGTGGCGCGCTCGGCTGCAACCCGAGAACCGAGTGTTGAGTCTTCAGTCGGTTGAATTTGCTATAGAGGCTGATATGTGGGTCCCACCTATCATTTTAACCTCCAAACTTTAATTTTTCCCACTGCTCTAAACAGTAGAGACTCAAATAAGCTTGGTAGTTTGATCAAATTTCCAAATGGCTACTGCACTTTGAATAATTCAAAATGGAATTCAATTTGATCAATTTTCAGCAAAGGTTTAGTTTAAAATTCAAATCTGATTTGAATTTGGCCAAATGGCTCATGTCAAGCTCAACTCCATATGGTGTGAAAATTGGTGTGTGAGCTCACAAAAAGGTGCTGAGTAAGAATATGCCTCCCACTTTTGAATTCATGGGATAAAAACATTTTGAATTTGAATTTGAGTTCAAATCACCCTCTCTCTAGTTATACCGAAGAAGACTTCAAAAAGGTTTGAATTTGGGTGAAATTTGGCATGAGCATCCCTAGCAAGGTGTTGGAGTTTTTCACAAGCTCAGCCCCTATATGATGCATGTGAGAAATACCACTTTTGCATTTTGTGAGTTTATTCTCTAATGATCATGTTGATGGTGTTTACTTGCTCTTCAAATGTGTTCATCAAGTTTCTTCAAATAAAGTGTGTGTGTGGTGATGAAAACTTTGACTATGTGCCAGAAACTTAGACCCTTACATTCCTCCCCCCTTAAAAGAATCTCGTCCTGAGATTATAAGGTGAAAATGAGAGAGAGGACGGTGGAAAAATTACTGTATATGCGACGTTAAAAAGTCGGGGTAGTTAGCGCGAAGAAATCCTTCGCTCTCCCATGTCGCTTCGTCCATGGAGTGATTACTCCATAGAACTTTGTAGAACCACAACGTACGGTTGCGTGTGGTTCGGGCCTATTCATCTAAAATCTGAACCGGTTCCTCCCGATATGTGAGATCCGGTTTCAGTTCCTCTATATCTTCCAGCTGAATGGTAGTTCATAGCTTGAGACACTTCCTCAGCTAGGAGATGTGAAAGACGTCTTGCACACCGGACAATGCTTCTGGCAATTTCAACCGGTATGCTACTGATCCACATCTTTCTGTTATCTGAAATAGACCGATGAATCGGGGTGCCAACTTTCCCCTCACCCCGAATCTGTTCACGCCCTTCATTGGAGATACACGTAGATATACGTGATCCCTGACTTCATACTGTAATGGGCATCTTCTCCGGTCCGCATATTGTTTCTGTCGGGATTGAGCGGCTTTTAGGTTCCCTTGAATCAGCCGAACCTTTTCCTGTACGTTGTTGACAATATCAATCCCGAAGGTAACCCTTTCGCCAGACTCACACCAATTCAGTGGTGTGCGGCATTTTCTCCCGTATAGCGCCTCGTAAGGCGCCATCTTGATGCTGGCTTGGTAACCATTGTTGTACGAGAACTCGGCCAACGGCGAGTGATCATCCCAATTCTTGCCGTGGTTGATAGCGCAAGCTCGTAGCATATCTTCTAAAATTTGATTTACCCACTCGGTTTGCCCATCCGTCACCGGGTGGTATGCTGAACTACGGATCAGCTTCGTCCCCAACGCAGCATGTAGCTGCTCCCAAAAACGGGACACAAATAAAGTGCCCCGATCCGATATGATGGTGCGGGGTACGCCGTATAAGCATAGGATCCGTGAGATGTACAATTCAGCATACTTCTTGGCGTTGTAGTTTGTGTTGACCGGGATGAAATGGGCAACTTTGGTGAGCCGGTCGACGATTACCCATACCGAATCATGCTTCTGAAAAGTGGTGGGTAAACCGACGATGAAGTCCATGCTCACATCCCCCCACTTCCAGGAAGGAACGCCCAGTGGTTGTAGCAGTCCCGGTTTCCGCATATGATCTGCCTTCACCCTTCGACATGTATCACACTCGGACACACACTTTGCGATCTCCCGCTTCATCCGTGTCCACCAAAACTTGCTTCTGAGTTCTTGATACATTTTGTTGCTGCCGGGGTGAATAGAAAACTTTGACAAGTTAGCCTCATCAAAGATTTTCTTCCGTAACTCCGGGTTACGGGGTACGACTATCCGGTCCTTGAACCATAGGACGCCGTCTCCGTATTTCTGGAAACATTTCAGCTGTCCACTGTCTATACATCTCCGCAAATGCGACATGCTCTTGTCATGTTTCTGAGCTGCCGCTATCTCTTCACGGATGGTGAGGATCAAAGCTAAGTTGTAGAGAGTTCCATGTGGAATCACATGCAGTAGTGGTTCGCTCTCTTCCAACGGTGTGATGGTCTGGTTGTTGACATGTGACTTGCGGCTCAGCACATCCGCCACTACGTTTGCCTTGCCGGGGTGATAATGGATCTCTATTTCGTAATCCTTTATCAACTCTAACCATCTTCGCTGCCTCATGTTCAGCTCTTTTTGAGTGAATATGTACTTGAGGCTTTTGTGGTCGGTATATAAATGCACGAGGTTACCGAGTAGGTAGTGCCTCCACATTTTAAGTGCGAGTACCACGGCAGCGAGCTCCAAGTCGTGAGTTGGATAATTCTGCTCATGGTTTCTGAGCTACCGTGATCCATACGCGACCACTCTTCGGTCTTGCATCAGCACACATCCGAGCCCAATGCCGGATGCATTGCATTACACATCGAACGGTTTTGTTATGTCTAGCTGTGCCAAAACCGGTGCTGATGTTAGGTGTCTCACTAATGCCTTGAACGCTGCTTCACATGCTGGACTCCAAATGTATTTGGTAGCCTTCTTCAGCAGCTCCGTCATAGGCTTGGCAATCTTCGAGAAGTTCGGAATGAACCTCCGATAATGTCCCGCGAGTCCGAGGAAACTCCGTACCTCGTGAACAGTTCTCTGGGACTTCCAATTCAGCACTTGTCTGATCTTACTCGGGTCTACAGCGATGCCCTCCACTGAGATGATATGCCCGAGAAAAGGCACTTGCGATATCCAAAATTCGCATTTGCTGAATTTCGCGTATAGCTTGTGATCCCGCAGCCGTTGCAAGACTATACACATATGCTTCTTGTGTTCTTTCTCCGACTTGGAATATACCAATATATCGTCGATGAAGACCACAACAAACTTGTCCAGCTCTGGCATGAATACCGAGTTCATCAAATACATGAAGTGAGCTGGAGCGTTGGTGAGGCCGAAGGACATGACCAGGTATTCATACAGTCCGTACCTCGTCGAGAAAGCTGTCTTCGGAATATCCTCAGCCCGTATTTTAATCTGGTGGTACACGGATCTTAAGTCCATCTTGGAAAAGATCTTCGCTTGGACCAACTGATCAAACAACATGTCGATCCGTGGCAACGGGTACTTGTTCTTGATGGTTACAGCATTTAGTGGACGATAGTCCACGCAAAGCCGCAACGTCTCGTCTTTCTTCTTCACGAATAATGCCGAATAGCCCCATGGCGAGGAGATCGTCCTAATAAAACCCTTCTCCAGCAGGTCCGTTAGGTGAGTCTTCAGTTCAGCCAATTCCTTGGGCGCCATCTTGTACGGCCTTCGGGATATTGGCATGGTTCCCGGTGCAAGTTCAATCTTGAACTCCACCTCCCTGTCGGGTGGCATCACCGGTAAATCATCCGGGAACACGTCAGGGAACTCACGGACCACTGGAATGTCTTGCAATCTGATGGTTGTGAATTGATACACACTTGGAAGTTTTATTTCCGGACTGTCCAGAAATAAAGAGTGTGACTCGTGCATTTCTGGGTGTAGATGCACGACTCGGAGGACGGTATCTAAAACAACACTGTGGTGGGTTAACCACGACATCCCTAAGATGACACCGACCTTCTGTCCCTCTAGAACTATGAGAGACATAGGGTACACTCTACACGCTAAGCATAATGGTACTTTAGAAACCATCATGCTTGCTGAAATCTTCCCACCCGGTGAACAAATCAAATATGGCCTATCGGTGGATAGTATTTGCAAGCTGTATTTATCACTGAAAGCTTGGCTAATAAAATTGTGTGTGGCGCCTGAATCAACTAATACTATAGCGGGATGCTGGTGGAGTTGGAACATACCCGCAAGGATCGACTCTCCCTCCGGCACATCCTCTATGGCAAGTTGGTGGACGGTGCCGGGCCTAGGGTTTGCCCGCCGCGCATTAGTGGGGTTCCAGGGCTGATTACTCCCCGGAAGTTGCGGTGCAACTCCGCCGCCTTGCTTCTCCGAACAACTGCTGGCGAAGTGTCCTGGACGACCACACTTGTAGCATGTGGCTGCTGCTTGTCTGGTGCTTGGGGGACGAAACCCCGGCATGCGCTACTGAGGTGCATACGCACGCGGCATCGCCCGCTGCTGCTGTTGTTTCTATAGAGGTGGGACTGGCAGTGCTGGTCTGAATGCCGATGGAGAATATGACCGACTGCGGAAGGGCATCGACCTCTGTGGTGGCTGCCAGCGTGGACCCGATGGTGGGCGATTCACCATCCGGTATTTCTGAGAAGGACCACATCCCTCTCCGCTGCTTTGCGGCGTGCTTCACTTCCTTTCCGCCGCCGCTAACTCCTTGCCGGAGTCCTCTTGAACAATCGCAGCATCAATTATATCGTTGAGGCTGCCACGATTGAACATCGCCAGTTTGTCCTTCATGAGCGGCTTAAGCCCCTGGTACAAATGATCCCACCGCTTCTCGTCGGAATTGGCGTGATACGAAGCGTAGAGCGCAAGATCACTGAACACCCTGGAGTATTCCAGCGCGTTCCGGCTTCCTTGTTGCAGGCGTAGGAACTCCTGCGTCTTCCTCTTCATGATACCCGGCGGTATGTGATAGGCCCTGAAGGCCGTCCTGAATTCCGTCTAGGTCATAACTCGCTCGGTGGGTTGCGAGGCGCAGAAATTCGCCCACCAAGCACTCGTGGATCCCTGAAGCTGTTGGACCACGAATTGAGTCTTACGCTGCTCACTCACTTGGAGCAGCCCGAACTTCATCTCCATCGTGCAGAGTCAGTTGTCTACATCGATGGGTTCATCCGCCCTTGAGAATACTGGGGGATGAGTAGCCAGAAAGTCGGAGTAGGAGCTCTGTTGGCGCTCCTCACGATCTTGACGTCTCTCTGGTCGAGACGTATTCACAGTGAGGGTTTGCAGCAACTCCGTGTGCTGCTGATGAGAGCCCGCCATCGCTGCCACAATGTCAGCCAAAGTAACCGTTGGCGGTGGCGATGGCGGTTGTTTCTGTTGTTGTTGCTGTCCCGAGGAGTCCTCGAGAGGATGTTGGGAGGTCTCTCCCCCTGACTGGAACCCCCAACGTTCGGGTTGGCACGAGTACGAGTCATTCTGAAATTCAAAACAGCAGCTATCAGCACATGTCATGCTTAAAATTCCATATGAAACAGTAAGTATTTGAAGTGACACATGAATAATTTGCACAACATTCACATATATTGATAAAGCATAACTTTCTACAAGATACACTATTCTCGGTCTCCGAGAAGTCGTGCTCATGTCGTCACTACCTATACATATGCTACTGTCTACACGACATGTCACCGATTCCAAAAGTTTTGGTTACATCACCCTTGCTGCCCTACTCGGCAACAGTAACCTCCTACTCGGAGTAGAATTCGACCTCCTGTGGGTCGTCCTCCTCCGGTACCTCTGTTGGTGGCTCTGGGTCCACAACCTCCTCTTCCGGTTCGGGTTTCCCCATTGCCGGAAGACCCAAGACCACGGGTACGGCACCTACCACCGGTATGCCCATTACCGGAGGTACGATGTCCTGCAACGCGTGCACCTCGTCCATGGCTTGGTTGTAGTCCTCTTCCCAGCCTTGCCCCTCCTCAATAGCGTCGTCCCGCTCTTGAGTAAGGACCTCGTTCTGCTGGGTCAGAGCCTGCACCTGTTGTTGCAAAGCCGTTATGTCGACACGCCTTTTTCTCTTCACCTTCTTCAGACGATGCAACTGATTGTGTTGCTCGTTCAGTCACTTTATCATCGGAAGGAGCACATTGCGGAGTGCGCTGTGAGCACTCTCAAAATGGTCTCCATGGCTTGTGCTCTCCTTGAGCTTTGCAGCAAGACAATCCGTATGAACAGCTTGGCTGTCCATCACGGCTTTCCCTGCCCTCAATTGAAGACTGAGGTTTGCCTCCGCGGGACTGTACCTTGGACAACCCGGATCTGTTGCCTCCATGTACCTCCCTTCCCATACGTGATTAGCCCGTCCCTCCACCGGAACGAACGCGTATGGAGTGTCCTCCATAGCTCTCACGTGTAGTTGGCAGAAACGCGACATAGTGTCGCGGGCTGCCACTTGCCACATTTCTTCCGGCTGTCTGCCTCTCACCGTAACGGTGAACGGCGCCCAACCGGGTGGCGTAGGTCCTGCAGGAACTTCGACATGGATCGTCCACATCTTGTTCCCCTCCTCTCCCTCTTCTTTGGCGAAGTACTGCGGCATCTTGTTGTATCCGAAATATTGAAGCATTTGCCTCAAGGCTTCCGGATAGCCGCTGTGGTGAGAACAGTGAGATTCCACCCACCCGTTCTCCAACTGTCTATTCGCTGTCATCTGTAGAAACATATTTGAGAAATGTCAAATATTTATTTGAACAGTAAACCATTGAGTTATAACATAAAACATGTCATTGAACTCATAAAACTTGGAAACATAGTTCAAACTTAAACAAATTTGACTTGATCTGCTGTCCAATATGACAGCCCTGACCAGTTTCCATTTCAACCTGATTTAGACCATGCTAAAGGCAAAACCAATTCTGGAGCTCAACATCAAAGTTAAAGCTAACTTCAATAGCTTTCCAGAAAGTATTTGCTTGGCCTAAGATCTGTTCTGGTTCAAAGGTTATGAGATGTCAAAGTTAACAGAATTTCTAGAGAAAATTGGACAGCACCTCCCTGCTTGAGGTACTGATTTGATCCAAGAATTCCAGTTAATTCCACACCAAACCTGATAAAACTTTCTGTTACAAAGTTTACACCTACCTCATAAAATTTCCAGAACTACCTCATTTTATATTTTTGGATTTTTATGCAGGAAGTTATGCTCAATTTACAGAGAGTTACAGAGAGTGTTTGCCCTGCCCTATTTTCTGGACAGTTTCAACTCTACTGCATTTTTCGATTGGTTAAGCGATGAAACACCTCTGGACCTCAACAGAAAATTTTTAAAGCTCTTCCAAAGCTTTCCATAAATGTATCATATGACCCCAACCTCGAAATAACTCGACCTCTAACCTCTGATTAACTTAAGCCTTAATTCCGCTGAAAATAGGGGACTCTGTCCTTAGTATCCTATAAGTTGAAAACTTGTTAACTTTGAATATCCTGATTAAGAGGAGTTACATCAAGTTTTAGTGCTCTAGAATAAAGCTTTCAAGTTTTACAATGCAGTTGCTCATTTAGTAGGGTGTGACGTCGATGCGTCACCAGATCATGTCGGTACTACGTCCTCACAAGAAAAAACCTATACCGGACTTAGCCGGCTTCGTTAGCCCAGTGGCACTAAACGTCACTCGCACGCGGATGCTACACATCTACCATTTCGTGGAAAGACTACCTGAAGATAACACAAACAATCGTCAGACTCAGCTGCACACCGAGCCCGGTATCCATACAGTTCGTACACCCGGCCGTCATCGCTCGCCCAGATGCTCTCAAGCCAAACACGCCTTGAGCTACGTGTTCACGTTACTGACCACGTGACGCGGTCTCCCAAATTTCCCAAAGCACGCCAGGGACAGATGTTGCTCGAATACCCCAAACGACATGAAGAGTCGTAGAGGATATTAAAGCGGGTCGGGTTACCTGCCACCTGTGGGGCTCCACCCTTCATCTTGTGTGCACTGGTGGACAGCGCTTACGTGCACCCCCCAAGACATAAAGTGTCCCGAGATGCACGATTTTCCGACATATGCAAATAGGTTAGCATGCCACTTTCTATACACTAATAACATCCTTATATGGGCTACTAACTCGTTCCTCACTGGTGATGATGAAGACGTCGTCTTGTCGCCGCGTCCTCTCGCCCTGCATGGGCGGCTTCGTGCCGTTGGGCGGCGTTGTACTGTCACGCCTTGCCGTTTCGTCTTGTCACCGTAGTGGCGAACGGGTAGAGGACGAAGGCGTGTGTAGTGCGCCATGCTTCTAGGGGAGGCACGAGCCTTGAATGCGAAGCCTGACAACACACTTCCTTCTTGACTTCGTCGACCCACGGCCCACGACAGATCGTAGGACACATGGCAGCTCCAGACCTCACCTCAGCGGGGAGGCTCGGACCGGAGCTCAGGGCACGTGTCAGCACCGGAGCTGTCCTTAGCGGGGAGGTGGCTTTGAGCCAAGGGACACGTGGCATCTCCGGACCTCACCTCAGCGGGAAGGCTCGGACCGGAGCCTAGGGCACGTGTCAGCACCGGAGCTGTCCTCAGCAGGGAGGTGGCTCGGAGCCAGAGGACACGTGGCAGCCCCAGACCTCACCTCAGCGGGGAGGCTCGAGCCGGAGCCCAGGGCATGTGTCAGCTCTGGTGTTGTCCTCAGCGGGGAGGTGGCTCTGAGCCAGGGGAAGCGTTGCAGCTCCAGACCTCACCTCAGCGGGGAGACTCGGACCGGAGCCTAGGGCACGTGTCAGCCTCGAAGCTTAAGCGCACGTGGCAGCCCCAGGGCTGATCACGGGACCAAGGGCACATGGTTACGATGGGGCCCGCCTCGGTAGGGAGACGGGTCCAGTCTGTCTTTTACCCACTACGCGGGGATACCCGGTCTGCAGTGTATCGACAACCCCTAAAATGAAGTGGCCAACCAGGCCGCCGTCTACCACGTTTTGCACTGTACAATATAATCCGGATCCCTCGCGTCGCTAGCTGAACCGCCTGAACGAGCCTTCCTCTATTATCATGTTCACCTTGGCGTTCCACTGCCTCATCTCACATTAGGCCCCTTGTCTCACTGATCACCTCGGCGACGGATCTGTGCAAGCAGCTTCATTGTCAAGTAATAGCGGTGTCGCTCCAGAAAAGTTTTCGGAGCTAATCCCACAAATACGTGCACTGCCATAGCATCGTCAGGTCAACTGACTCAGTATCTTGGACCATTGCAGGTCACGTGAAACATTCCGTTGCGAGTCGGATCACGCTGGTGCGCTGACACATGTGGTTTGATTGGCGTTGCTCAAGCTCTGTCAATCTCACTCCCCCACTCACCATGGACCATGGTAGCGGCGCCTGCGACGGCCGAGGACCGAAGTGAAATCATGGATTTTGTGGGAAATAGGCAACTCAGACGGTCAGACCGTCTTGATTTCTTTACCTAGCAAATGTAGAAAGTCACGTCACCTAACACTTATTCTGCCAACACGATGAAATAGGATGCTGCAAGAACCTGATAGCTAACCACGGTAGAAAAATAGCATCGCCGAGCAAAGGCACGTTTTATTTTACAAAGGCAAGGACGGGTATGCGAAGAATTTGTTAGGAGGCTGACATAGACATTACACGAAAGGACTGAATCGTCACGACACAAACAAGCCAGAATGGGCATACAGGAGCCATGGCGATTCCCAACTAGGATCGAAGCTATCCCACAAACACGACAGATCAAGCAGTTAAGGAGAAAATTCATGTCCTGATGCTCGATGGGATAAAAGAAGTGTCTCAATATAAATGATGTCTCGCTGCTGTAGCAAGGCTCTACTCAGATGCCTATAACGTTAGAGCTCACACAAAATGGAAACACAGCACAAACTGAAAAGATTGCAACTATTTTAGCCATAACTCAGGTGGTGACGGTGATGTTAGGAATGGTGGAAGGCTGCTCATTTCTTTGTATCAGCCTGGCTGATAAATTTAGTAACAACGTAGCAATCTGGTGGCCTTATGTTCTTATAGTTATGTATCGTCTCTGTTATTTCAAACCCAAACTTCTTGCAGAAAGAGATGGCATCGTCATTGTTTGTCTGAACATGCAAGTATATCTCGGAGATGTTCTGTTGTTCAGCAGCTTTGTTCCTGACAAAATAAAACCAACAGGTTATAAGATGGTATATAGATCTTATGTTTCCATGTCATGGATATAGTACAGAATAATGAAAATAAGAAGAATTTGGAACTTATATTTCAAGCACAGGAAGCTGACCTCGCTGGATGGACGCCGCGGGACGTCTCCATGCGAGCGCGTGACGCGACGGTCGTCCCGGATAGCGTAAGCGAAGGATAGGTATGGTGACCGCTTGTATAGAAGAAGCCAAAGCATAGAAGCTGCATCGCAAAATGTCTCCTGTTACGCTATTCCTGACGTAGCGGAACCATTCCGGTAGACAACTGCGGGCAATCTTAACAAAATAAAAAGGCTAGGTGCAGCACAGTTGTCACTACGAAGTGACACTAGAAGTTGGGAAAAAAAATTTGGTTCATTTCTCACATAATGTCATGCCTAACCTAGTGGTTGGGGTTACATATTTATATCTGGGGTAAGTCAATCAAGCATATACCAAGATATTAGTCTAAGATGCTAGTCTAAGATGTCAAACATATGTCAAGATGTCCTAACAAAGGACTAATATGATGTCCTAACAAAGAACTAATATGCTATCCTATCAAAGGACTAAGATGCCATCTTCTTGGTCTTAGATGCTCTCCTAACAAGAGGGGGCCGCAAAGACCAAGAGTACAAGACTTATTCCATCACTCTCCCACTAAGTCTTGTGCATCGTCTTGTGGGAAATTTGGACCATCCCGATCCTGGAGCAAAGCTCAAGGAACTTGATCCTCCCAAGGGGCTTGGTGAGCAAGTCCGCAAGCTGGTCCTTGGTGTTGATGTAGCACGCCTTGATGCTCTCTTCCTCCAAGCAGTCTAGGAGGAAGTGGTACCTCACCCGGATGTGCTTGCTCCGTTCATGCAAGACGGGGTTCTTTGCCAGAGCCATAGTGGACTTGTTGTCCACTATGAGTTCCACCGCTCCAGTGTCTTTGCCGAGGAGATCATCAAGCAGTTGAACAAGCCAGAGCGCATGAGTCGAAGCGGTAGAGGCCGCTATGTACTCGGCCTCGTAGCTGGACAAGGCCACCACCTGCCGCTTGACCGACTGCCAGCTAATGAGGCACTTGCCGAGGAAGAAGAGAATACCGCTCGTGATCTTGCTAGTGTCGATGTCGCCAGCATGGTCACTGTCGTTGTACCCGATAAGGTGTGCCTCCCCAGGGCACTTCGGATAGTAGAAGTCGTGGCCGAGAGTCCCTGCAACGTAGCGAGTGATCCTCTTCACAGCTTGTTGGTGCTCTATCGTCGGTCGTTGCATGAACCGACCGACGTAGCCAACAAAGAATGCCAAGTCCGGCCGTGTGTGGGCGAGGTAGCGAAGGCTCCCCACAATAGGCTGATACTGCGTAGCGTCCACCTCCTCCGTCGTGTTGTCGCGGCTCAGCTTTAGTCTCCCCTCCATCGGAGTGAGAGCTGGGTTGCAGTCTGTGAACCCAGCCAGCTCAACAACGCGCTTGATGTACGCAGTTTGTCGAATCATGATCCTGGAGTCGGCCTGGTGCACCTCGATCCCCAAGTAGAAGGAGAGAGATCCTAGGTCACTCATTTGGAAGGTGGCTTTCATCCCTTCCTTAAACGCTACCACCTCCGCATCCTTGGTGCCGGTGATCACCAAGTCTTCGACGTAGACACCCACCAGTAGGGTGTTTCCTCCATTGCCCCGCCGGTAGATGGCCGCCTCATGCGGGCTTTGCTCGAAGCCCTTCCCCTTGAGCGTGAAGTCCAACTTGGCATTTCACGCCCTTGGTGCTTGCCGCAAGCCATAGAGGGCCTTGCATTGGCGCAACACCTTGCCCTCCTTGCCAGGAATCGCAAATCCTGACGGCTGGTGCACATAGACCTCCTCTTTAAAATTGCCGTTAAGAAACACCGACTTGACGTCCATGTGTTGAAACCACCAGCCTTCCTGGGCAGCCAGCGCAAGGAGGAGCCGCACAGATTCCATCCGGGCCACGGGTGCGAAGGCATTGTCAAAGTCGATCCCCTCCTATTGCATGAAACCACATGCCAACAAGCGAGCCTTGTGCTTGACGATGGCGCCGGCTTCATCCCTCTTCAGCTTGAACACCCACTTAAGGGTGATCGCGCGCTGACCACGAGGGGGGTCAGCAAGCTCCCAGGTGCAGTTGTTCTCAACCGCGTTCATCTCCGACTGCATCGTCACACGATATGCCGCGTGTCTCTCAGCCTCCGTGAAAGACCGAGGCTCACCGTCGTCACACGCAAGATGCAACTGTGCCTCCATATTATGAGAGACCAGTCCTGGCACTGGCTGGTCGTCGAGAAGGTTCTCCACCGTATGATACAGCAACGGCTCGCCGTCATGGTACGCATCGATGCGCTCCTCGCCGTGGGAGGGCGGAGTAGCGAACTCCACCGGGTTGTGCTCGACACGAGCTGGTGTTGGAGTGGACGTGCCCGGAGGGGTGACTGTCGGTGCTGTAGTGCGTGGGGCCGCTGAATGTGGTGGTGGTGGCGAAGAACTCGTCGTGGCCGAGGTCATGACTGGAAAGCGTGGCACTTAAGTCGGTGGAGGCTCGAGGACTAGGGTAGACATGCTCGGTGGAGAAGAGCTGCCTACTACCCAGTTCCCTTGAAGTGGACGTACTCGACGATGAGGTTGTCGTACGTCGGAGTTGAGCCGTTATTCACTACCTTGTCCCATGCCCATCCTCGCCCTTCGTTGAACACTACATGTCTACGTCGTGTGCCGTGCGCACGCGTTGTATTCCTAGGTCGAGAATGTGGTAGGCCTTCGAGCCCTCCACGTAGCCGATGAACACCCCTGGAGTGCTCCTGTCATCGAGCTTGCCGATGTGGCCGAGCTCCTTGGCGAACGCGAGGCAGCCGAAGACCCGTAGGTGAGAGACTGTCGGCTTGCACCCATGCCAAGCCTCATACGGTGTCCTGCCGTTGAGAGCCTTGGTGGGCGAGTTGTTGAAGATGTAGACCGCCATCACCACCGCCTCTTCCTAGAAGATAACCGGCATTCCCCTCCGCTTGAGGAGGGCCCGAGCCATCCCCACAACCGTCTGGTTGCACCGCTCGACGACACCGTTCTATTGCGGGCTGTACGACACGGAGTAGTCGTGCTAAACACCCTCACCCGTGCAGTACGACGTGAACTCAGCCGCCATGAATTCGCCACCGTTGTTGGTGCGTAGCACGCGCAGCTTGCAACCGCACTCCGCCTCCGCAGTGACCTCCGCGTGCGTGATGGCGTTTGCAACCTCTCCCTTGCTGCCGAGGACCATCATCCACATGTAGCGGGAGAGGTCGTCGATGAGAAGCAGGAAGTAATATCGTCCTCCCGGTGTAGCCGGTGTCACCGGGCCACACAAGTTTCCGTGCACAAGCTCGAGCCGCTCCTTGGCTCGGAAGCTTGACTGCTGGGGAAAGGGGAGCCGCCTCTGCTTTGCCAACACGCAAACGTCGCAGAACTGCTCCACGTGGTTAAGGCACGGCAGGCCCTATACCATCTCCTTGGCACTGAGCTGCGTGAGTGCCTTGAAGTAAAGGTGCCCGAAGTGCTCATGCCACTGCCACGCCTCGTCATCCCGAGGAATAGCAAGGCAGAGGGGTTGTGCTACCTGCACGTTATGGGCGTAGAGTCAATTGGTGCCTCTGGTTACCTTGGCAAGAAGGCGATGATGGCAATCCCAAATCCTCATGACTCCGTCCTTGATCTCCACGCGCGAACTGTTCTCATCCAGCTGTCCCAGGCTGATATAGGAGTTCCTCAACGCGGGGATTGTAGTAGACTTTGATGAGAAGCCTGTGCTCACCGGACTCGGCGGTGAGGATGATGGAGTCGGCGCCCTTGATCTCCACAACGGAGGTGTCTCCAAACTTGACGAAGCGTCAGACATTGGGGTCAAACTCAGTGAAGAACTCCCTTTTGACCAGTCATGTGATGGGTCGCTCCGGTGTCGAGGCAACACCCGTCAGTCTTGTCGTTGCTGGAGCCATCGCCGAGGAAGGTGTGTGCTCTCAGCTCATCGAGGTGGAGGAGAGCCGCTGCGTCCGATGCTACTGGAGGTGGTTCGATGCTTATGTGTGCCAGGAGCAGAGTCGACCCCTCCTCCTCCACCTGTGCAACGTGGGCTTGGCCTCGTCGTGGCTGCCGACACTCCTTGGCCCAATGACCAAGTTTGCCACAGTTGTGGCAGGCGTCGTCTCGTGCTGGCTTCCGATTGCCGGCGGCGCCGCCCTAGGCGCCTCCGCGGGCGCCACCCTCAGCACGTCTCCACACACCTTGCACGGCTTGTCACGATTGTGGCCACGTGTCGAGGAAGAGGGCTCCCCTTTCTTCTCGTCACTTTGGCAGACCTCCCACTGCTCCCCGAGTGAGATGTAACTTCCCAACGATGTTGATAAGCTCCTAGAGAGGCTGAGGTTTGTCGCTGTTGACGCCCTTGAGGCTGCCTATCACCTCTTCGATCGACATCGTGCTAGTCATGCCTGTGCGGCAGCTGCCTCTGCTCCTCCCCTAGCACAACCTGAGAGAGCTCCAGCCTCCACTAGTGGCCTTCTTAAGGTACTTCGCTCCATCTTTACCGTATGTAGGAGTACCCATGTGAAGGTCCAAAAGAATTAGAAGGCCATCAAGGAGTTGAGGAGGGACATGCACGAAGTGAAGACAAAGCTTGAGCTTCCCACCGACTCCCCTGCTTCTGTGGACAGCGAGGATGACACACGTCTCGAGTTTCCGGAGCTCACCTTCGAGGAGTTAGCTTTCTTCGGCGACACCGATGCTAGTTCGAGTGCCGCTCCAGCTGCTCCCGCCGATGACGACGAGGAATACGAGGACGAGGACGAGGACGACGATGTCTAGCTTCACCCCTCCTTTGCTCTATTTCCTTTTTTGGTGCCTCGATGCCAAAGGGGAAGAGGGAGAGTAGTCTTATGTTAGTCTCTTATGTTAGTTTCTATTTCCTAAGCAATGTGTAAGGCAAATGGACCTATATTATGTATGACCATGTGGTGTGATGACTATTATGATGCATTTTATGACTATTACTATGGTGTGATGATTATTATTGTGAAATGTGATATGCTCTTCTCATATGTGATGTGTATGTGTTATTTTCATGCATATATCTCTAGCATCACACGAAATTATCATATTATCACAAAGTGTGTTTTAGGCACCCCACGATCATGATGTATACTTGGAAACTCCATTTTTATAGATCATACATTCAGGGGGAGTTCTTTCATACAAACATCATGATCAAAACACATATTTTTACTCTCTAATTGAAAATTTTAATTAGTTGTCATCAATCACCAAAAAGGGCGAGGTTGAAAGTGCATCTAGGTCCCTGTGTAGGTTTTGGAGGATTGATGACGAACAACTAAAATGCTAATGAATTAAAATGAGCATGTGTGCAGATAGGTTGGATGGCGAGAAGAGATTGAGGGCTTTTCAAAAAGGGAAATGGAGAAGATGGTGTGAAGCTATACAATAGAGTTAGGATTTTATTTTTCTTGAGTATAGGAACACAACACTATTAATAGGGACACGACATGCAGCAAAGAAAAGCAAGCTCAATCCCATCAAACAACCCTTAGTGTAGAAAAGAGTCGTTAGATCAATAACCTCGGACATGTCAGAGAGATTCGGAAAAGTGCTCTCTGTGCAGACTCGGACATGTATGAAGGTTTTGGAGAAGTACCTTCTATGTAGACTCGGACATATTCGAAGAAATTCGGACATGTCCAAAGTCTAGAGTTCTTGGGATTTCCTAAGTCCAGAAGGTCGGACATATCAGGAAAAGTCGAAAGTGTACCTTCTGTGTAGGGTCGGACATGTCTGAAAAAGTCGGACAAGTACTCTCTATATAGGTCCAGACATGTCCGAATAGTTCAGACATGTACCTTCTGTTTTGGTTCGGACATGTCCGATGTCTGAGGATATGCGAAGACTAGTTTGGATATGTAAGATCGGACATGTACAAAATATGTCAGACATATCTAAAGCGGAATCAACAGGACAGTCTGATTAGTGTTAGTTGAGGACGTTATTTTACCGTTGATGGTACCCAATCTCAGACATGTCCGAAGTGAAGTTCGGACATGTTCAAACTTTAGTGGTTGGCAACTGTCACATTTTGAGGAGCCTTATAAAAGGAGGGATCTCGTCCCTATTTCGAGAGTAATCAATCCCAAAGCTTTTCACTTATGTTCTTGAGCATTCCTAGACCTCTCACACACCCTCTAGAATTCAATCTTGGATCTTGTGAAGATTTGAGGCTTTGTGAGGAAAATCAAGAAGAGGAGCACTTAGGGTTGAGCTTGCTAAGTTGCACACCGTCTTGCTACGTGGTTTGTGTTAATTACTCTTGGAGCATTGTTCCTAGGCGGCTAGGTGTCGCCCGGTAACTCCCAACTTGTAGTGAGCAATGTTTTTAAGTCGCCTAGTCGACCCTAGTTGCCTTAGGGGCGACTAGGTTGACTAGGGCGACTAGTCGCTCCTAGTTGACCTCTAGTCGAGGTCCTAGTCGTCCAACAATTTTTATAGAAGTTTCTAGTCGATGCTTATATATATCGACACATATTATATATATATATATATATATATATATATATATATATATATATATATCTTCAGTAGCAATAATACACATACCAACAAACAAACCTTTAAGTGTAGCTTTAAAATATGCTTAGAGAATAGAAAACATACCAGATTTGAATTTTGAAGTCTAGAAATAATGTTGTACACCTACCAGATTAAAATTTAAGACCTGATAAATAAAATGTACACATATTTCAGTTCAACATTTAACTAAAAAGGGGGAGAAGTTCAGTGTGGAAGTACTTATAAATTCAGCTCAGCTCAGCTCAGCATTCAGCAACAAACTTTCATAAAATCAGATCCTCAACATTAGAAGAGACAAAAAAACTGCAGTAGTTAAATAAAATAAACAAGCAACAATATTTAAGGTTCAGTACTTAAGTTCAACATTAAACTAAAAAATAAGTCTTTCAGTCCAGCACTCCAGCAACATCTTAATTAAAAGTTTAAAACAGTATGTTATCATCAAGTTGGAAGGCTCCATCTCCTGCAGTTGGATCTGTTCTTGATGGTGGGTGTTGTCCATCTCCATCTCCTTGATTATCCATTTCTTCATCTGAATCAGATCTTTCATCAGCTTGTGGCTGCTCTGAAATAGTGTTAGGCTGTGTCCTTGCACACTTCCTTGAGTATGTTTGGGTAGAAGAACCACTGGCAGCAGTAGACCTTGGCAGATTTCTCCCCCTTAGATGCTCAGTTGCACCAATAGCCTCATCAACGGCACTCCAAAGTTCAGTTCCCTCTCCCGGCTCACAACTTTCATCAACCCACTCATTCTCCCATTCAAACTCTTCAAGCAGCTAGGGGTTACTTTTCTTTCCCTTTGAACCGAGCTCTTTAATTATTTGAAACCTATTTGCCATCTTTCGATTGTAGCTAACATACACCAACTTATTCAACCTTTTATGCTCTAAGCGGTTCCTTTTTTTGGTATGGACCTACACACATAAGCAAATTAACAACACTACCAATTAAAGGACAACAACCTAACAACAAACCAGTAACAATAAAAGGTGGACATACATGAGCAAATGTGCTCCAATTGCGCTCACAACCCGATGCCGAACAACAAAGGCTCACAATCCTTTTTGCTAGACATTGAAGCTCGAATGCAAGACCACCATACGCTCCCCAGCAAAGAACTGCATTTTAAAGAATAATTCATTAGAAGAACAACTATTTTTTCAAGAATATTAATTTTAAAAATTGAGGAGAAAACTCACTAGGATTTTTTTATCTCTATTCCTTATTGCTAATCCCTTAGAGAAGCATTCTCCTTCAGACATCTCATAATCATCGGCTTGCTTACTTATCTTGCTTTGCTCATCTTCATCAAACACCATCTTCCATACAACATCATTAAACATGGACCTTACTCTTGATGCATTCCTCCTATCCTTTAGAAAAGAATTTAGATGGATTCAAGAACAAGGCTGTCCCATATAATTTTTGCTCCATTTGGCCATCCCATCTCTTGTCATAGCAATCCATGACCTCCCTAAGCAGTTGTGGCTTTGCATTCAAAGCGTCTTTGATGGTGGTCTTTGCAACATTCATGGCTGCCATGATCTCAGGCATGGCTGGTGTTTCATCCCCATCTGTTATCCTAAGGGCAATAAGAAGTGGTTGTGAAGCTCTTAGACAATTTTCCACCTTTGTCCAAAATGGAATAGAGAGGACAATGCTTTCAACTTGCTGCCCTTCCCTGGTAGCAGATAAGTTGTTTTGGTGCCACTCATCACTGACAAAGAGGCTTCTTAGGCCTTGCTTGCGCCTTTGCATGCTTGGCAATGTGAGAAATGAAGTAGCAAAGCGAGTCACGACGGGCCTCACAAGATCTCTGCCTATTTTTTCCCTCATGGTGTCAAGCAATCTCCCATTCTTGTAGATAAATCTAGTCACCTTCTTTGCGTGATTGATGCAACTACTAAACTCCTTTATCTTCCCAATATCCTCCAACATCAAATCCAAGCAATAAGCTGCACAAGATGTCCAAAAGAGAGTTGGGATCCTATCCATTAGAATTCTTCCTGCTGCCTTGAAGTTGGATCCATTGTCCGTGACTACCTGCACCACATATTCCTTGCCAACCTTATCAATTTGCTTCTCCAACAAGTCAGCTAGCATAATTGCATTTGCTACCTAATTTGAGGCATCCACCGACCCAAGGAAAAAGGTCCCTGCTGGACTGTTGGCAAGAAAATTAATAATATGACGCTGGTTCGTCGAGGTCCACCCATCGTACATGATAGTGCAGCCATACTCCTTCCACGCTTCCTCATGCTTTTTCCTCAACTCCATTGTCCTATCAACGGCCCTATCCAGCAATGGCACCCTCAACTCATGGTATGAAGGGGACCGGTACCCAAGACCATATTGTCCAATGGACTCAAGCATGATGTGCCAACTTCTCGAGTTAATGACATTGAATGGTATTCCATTCTCCATTAAGAAATCAGCAACATGGTCATCAACAACAATTTTGGACTCCTTATCTTTCTTTGTGAGGTGCTCAAGCATGGGTTGAGTCGTCTTAGACTTGAACCTTTCTGCAACAACTTCTTCTGGTGTCTTGCAAAGTAAAGAGCTAATGGACTTTGAATGTTTCTGAGTTTGTTGTTTCATAGGAGCAGAGACCGTGAAGGAACTGATAGAAGTTTCAGCAGTTTTCTTCTTAATTTGCTTTCCTTTTGTGCCAGAACTTGGTGTCGGGTTTGCCTCTTCAGCAACTTCCTGTGCATCTTCTTGCTGCCCCTGTCCTTCATCTTCCTCTTCACATTCCAATTGTACAATCTTATTTCTTGCATTCTTTTTCAAATAGTTTGCCATCTCCTTCCTAACCACCTCGGGTGCTTTAGGGTACTTCCCGACGTCACCAAACCCTCCAGCCAAGTGTTGTTTGAACCTTTTGATTCCTGAAGGGACAACCTTAAGACAAAAAATGCATTGAACCATCTCCTTCTTTGAACAATCAGGCCAAAATCCATACTTCCATCCTGGATCCGAAGATCGAGCCTTCCTCTTAGGATCCTTAGCCATCTCTGCCATTTCTTTTGATAATGCATCTATTGTCTTCTCTGCAATGGATGAACAATCTACAGTAGAAGAAGCAGACGCAACTGATTCACCTGTGGCATTAGCAGTGCCACCAGATTTAGCCTCTTCTTGTTCGGGAACACTCACTTCCACCAAAGCACGTCGCTGCTGACTCACATCTACACGACAGTACATATTACAAAAATTTAGAGCTATGTATAGCACAAAACAGAGGCTAGGTCAAGCTGGAAGAAGAACAATGCCACAACTAAAGTGCTATACCTTCATCTGAGGAGGAAGTCATCTTCAGAGTTCAAAGACCCAATCAGCTAAAGTTCAGAGAGAGAGAGCGCTTCAAACTTCAGGTTCAGACAGAGGCGGCGGCAGCTCTCCCGATCGACCCGAGTGCCCGACTTTCCAGTGAGGCAGTGACTCGAGGAGAGGCTCAGTGGCCGTCGCAGGAGATAGAGAGAGCGCGGCGGCCGGCGCAGGGGAGCGGGCCAGCATAAGAGAGAGAGCGCGCGGCGGGCAGCGCAGGGGAGTGTGGCGACCGGCGCAGGGGAGAGAGCGCGGCGGCCGACGTAGGGGAGGGCGGTCGGCGCACGGGATAGCGTTCGGCGCAGGGGCGGCGACGCGGCGTACGACACCTATGCGAGAAAAGAGAAGGAGAGGAAAGAACCGGCTTGAGATGAGAAGAAAGGAACCCTAGTGGGGCGGACAGTTGGGCCAAAATTTTACAAATCATCCTGATCGCCTAAACCACCTAGTCGCCCGATTAGTCAGGCTGATCGGACGACTAATCGACTGACTAACTTTCTAGTCGACCTAATCACGTCGAGCGGCCTGATCGGACTTCCCCTAGCAATAAGGACGACTAATCGCGACTAATCGCGATTAGTCATCCGATTTGAAAACACTGGTAGTGAGACCTGGGAAGTTAGTAATCACCCTTGAGTTGATAGTGGAACAACCGAGTTTGATGTTTGGGATCACTTGGTGAGGGTTAGGGTTGAAATAAACCCGGTCCTTTGTGGACACCTCAACGGAGACAGATTCCTGTGTGGAATCAAACTTCGGTAAACAAATACTCGTGTTCACTTGAGTTCATTTACTTATTCTTAAATTTTCATATCATTGCTCATGTTTGTGATTGATCAAACTCTAGGGTTCAACTACTTTAGTATTTAGATTAGCAAACTTACTAATTAGGTTACTAGGCTTGTTTAAGAGCTATTTCTAGACCATATAACTCATACAATTGATCTGGAACTAGTTAGTTTTATTTCCGCTGCGACTGACTTTGGACAAGTCTGATTCCATCAGACTTATCCGAAAATCTCGTACTTGTCCAAAGCATTTTCGGACTTGTCAGAACCTGACAGAATAAATCAGTTAATTATTATGTGTTAAAATTTAAATTAGCATATTCACCCCCTCTAGCCAACTTTCAAGGCCTCCTTGGCAGTCCGCTTCTTAGAAAGCGAGAACTGCATCTTGGGCGGTACTGCAGCAACAAGGGCATCCAACACCCGTCGATCCTCGTAGTAGTCGACGTCGCTGTACCGGACTGCTTTCCTGTGCCGCACTTGGAGTCGTATCCTCATCACCGCGGCCTACTCGACGTAGTTGGTCTTGGTGAGGGTAGGCCACCCACCGCCGGGACCGACATCCCTGACCATGGCCTGGATCCCGTGGTGACCATGGTACCTGTCCGGGGAGGAAGAGTCGCGCCGCCTGTAAAGGCCGCGATCAATGTCGACCCAGCCGCCCCCGCCGGGAGCGTCGCCGGCACGTCCGCGCCCGTCTGGGCTGCAGGCGCCGCACCCATGGGGGTGCGCAGCTGCCCACTGCGGCGTCTGTGGTGGTGCTACCTCCCTCACTAGCTTGAGGTCTTCATTGGTGCCGTCGTCAGTAGAAACAGAGCCTCTGGCGCTATTGCCACGCAGAGCCTCAAGCTCTGCTGCAACCGCACGCACTGCATCAGTAGCCGCTGTTGCTTCTACTTCCGCCCTCGCCGCTGCCAGTTCCGCCGCCTCTAGCCTCGCCATAGTCGTTGCAGTCTCTGCCGCTGCTCACTCGCGTTCTTCTGCCGCGGCGACCTCGACCTCCTGTCGATACCGCACGTTCTAAGTGACCGAGCGCTGAGACTGTCCTTCGGACATGGCGCGCTAGTGGGGAGTGCTGTGTGGGGAAGAGGTTGTCTCAGACAAGCTGTTGCTAGTCTGTGTAGGAGAGGAGGGATTAGATGAAACAACCAATGTTCTTGCTGCCACCTGAGGACAAAGAGGCATGGGAAGGAGATGAGTAGGAGATGTCTAGACTACAGGATAGAACGGCTATGATACCACTTGTTAGTATTGAAGTCTTATTCTCATGAAGAGGATGACACTAGAAGTTGGAGAAAAAATTTTTAGTTCATTTCCTACACAATGTCATACAATGTCATGTCCAACCTAGGGGTTGGGATTACATATTTATAACTGGCCTAAGTCAACCAAGCATATACCAAAATAATAGTATAAGATGCTAGTCTAAAATACCAAACATATGCCAAAATGTTATACTAACAAAGGACTAATATGCTAACAAAGGACTAATATGCTGTCTTATCAAAGGAGTAAGATGTGATCCTCTTAATCTAAGATGTGATCACAAAGACAATGACCAAGAGTACAAAACTTATTCCATCAGCAACATCATTCCACAAAAGTAACATTTGCTTGCTCATTTCAGAGATTGCGCTGACACTTTGGACACCAGAACGATGTGAAGAAAACATATCTTCTTATTAGGTTCAACGAATTTATTCGATAAGCCGACCGTCTCTTGTAACAGCAATAACACCATCTACAGGATATCCAATGCACATTGAGCCTCGGTCTCTGGCAGTAGGAATAACATCTCTACAAGCGGATGAGCTTAGCATCCTATTACGTGTTTTGCCCAAAACGATGCGCAAAAGAAAAGAGACATGTAAGAGTAGTGGGACCAAATGTTTACATTGGGATACATTTCACCAAAATAATTTACAGACAGCTTGATGCATAGGATATCAGGCTTTCGCTGGCCACGTTGCTTGAGCGGACATGATTATACCAACGATCACTCCAAACAGTCCCAAAGCACTACCGAATATCTCAATCACCAGGATCTTTACAAAGAGTGATGAGTTCTGAGCATCTGACAGTGCACAGCTGCTTCCGATAATCCCCACGCAGACACTGAAGACAGGGAATTCAATACTATGAAATAGGGAGCATAAGTAATAAGAGGATACAATGTGGAGCTTGGTTCTTACCCACAAACAAGATTAGCGAAGCCAACAATAAGACCAGATGCAAAGATCGCATAGCCAGCTCGAAGAGATTCTGGATCATACATTTGAGATGTTGGCACACTTTCAAGCTTTGTCTGGAGGATGATTGCAACAATTACACCATAGATCGCGACAGCCTCACAGAATATAATGCTGCAAAGAAAAACAGCAGAAAATTCAAGAATCAAAAACAGATAAGATACTTATAAAACTAGAATTTAGGGCATTTCTAATGTCTAGGTTTTGCTTCTGTTGAGCGCCTACAAAGGCACATACATGAGCAGATGCAAAGCATAAGAGCATGACATGTTGTTTTGGTTGAGTTAAATGGTAAATTATGTTTATGCACTCGCGCTATGCATATACATGAGCAGATGCAAAGCATAAGAGCATGACATGTTGTTTTGGTTGAGTTAAATGGTAAATTATGTTTATGCACTCGCGCTATGCACATACATAACTTCACACGGCAATCGGTTGCAATTCATATGAGTAATGTGTTCATCATAAGAGTAACCGTAGCCTCATAGTCATAGGTATTCCACATATAGGACAACCAATTTGGTTCAGTCATTGAGGTTTTTTAAGAAAACAAAATGAAACAAAACTAAATGGTGGGAGCAAAGCATGAATTTCCCACAAAAACAGCAGTGCATTCTCTAACCAAACCATATCAAACCTCAGGACTAAACTTCAAACAATCATCTCTGTTGAACAAAAACAAATGTGAACATGGTGTACTCCAAACTTTTATAAGCACAGATCTCAAAGACTCAAATTACCAAAAGGATACACACAAACTAACACCAGCGGTGGAGATGAGCTTTATCCATGTGCCCAGCATAACAGGAAGAAGATAAACATGGAAATAGTCTTTAGTTTTTGAACCCCACAGAAATAGAGAAAATATGTCTACATTACACAGGAACCCCAAAGTTTAACATTCATGTGGAGATGTGCATAATTGTCTAGACTCTTGTTTAAACGAGAAAAGACCAGCCATTAACTTATACATTTTAACCCATCTGTTTCTTTAGCTGAAACCATTGGATTTACTATTCATATTTGAGTCATATATAGTTTTAAATTTCATTAGTTCTGATAACTTTGTCATGAAACAAACTTCATTAGTACCACACATGTTTAAAATTTGAAGTACCTACGTTTTAAAAAAAATAGAAACACAAGGTCGAAATTGAATTGATACAGTAAATAACTGGTGCCAAGTAAACGAAAGGAGGCAATAGGATAATGAATTCTCATATTTAAGGTCAGCTTCTTTGTATGCTAAGAAGTATGGGAAAAAAAACTTTCTAGAATCTAGACTGTAAGAATGTCAACTGGGTGATAAGAATAGCAGATTGTTGGCATTTTAAGGATCTCGATTCTACAGATCTCAAAGCATAAACAACTTGCAATGCGAGTCTTCTTCCTAATTAGAAAGCTATCAAGATCACGCAAGCCACTCAACAAACCCTCCCTACCGATAACGAGCTCACGGTCGACCAAGCAGGACCAGATCTAGTATCCAAAAGCTAGGTAGAACTGCTGGTCGAGCGATACTACACAGCAAAAGCATCCAAGGCTCGAGGTTTCGTACCTGATGAGATTCTTAGACGTGATCCTGGGCGCCTTGATGGCGGCGCCGATGAGGCTGCTCCCCGTGATGAAGATCCCCCTGCAGAGGCGGAACAGCCGGCGAGCGGTGAGACGCGGGCAGGGGCACGCACCCCGCGCGGATCTAGCGAGAGGGGAGGGGGCGGGGGACTCACCATGCCGCGCCGAGCACGGAGACGCCGATGGAGACGGCGATGCCGATGGCCGCGAAGGTGTACGGCGAGATGTGCGTCAGCGCGCTCGTCCACGACATCCCCGCCGCGTCCACGCCCTCCCTGCGCGATCTCCCTCTCTCCTGCAGTCCTGCTCTCTCTATCTCTCCCTCTCTCTCCCTCGCGTCGCTGCGGGGCTGGATCGGGACGGGGGTGGATTCGCGAGGACGAGCCGGGCCCGTCAGGGTGATCTCGATGCGGGAGACTGGAGAGAGAACCAGATGACGAGATGCGTGCGTGGTTCGCAGGGGGCCAGGACGTGGCGGGGCGGGGCGGGGCGGGGTGGATGCCGTGCGAGATCTTTGTAACGGACGGGTTCGGCCTTCTGTATCGCGTGCCTGTCACGGGGGCAGGACAGGATGCTTTCCGGCAGGTAAGGCCCATATCAGCAGATCAGAATCCGGGCCGACGCTCGAGTCTCGGGCCAGCAAATCTGAGACTCACGAGCCCAGATTTTTTTTATTTTCAACCCAGGGAATGAAAAAAACGTCTTCTTTTTGGAGAGCACCTGCATCCGTATATACTATACTCCGTAGCAAGCGGGAGGGGATGGACCGCGGCGAGGTCCACCGGATGGCGAGCCTGCGGTAGGAGAGCTCGCTATGGCCGCGCGGCTACCACGGACGACGCGTTTTCTCGGTAGTAGTCGCGGTTTCGGGACGACTAGGAGGCGCTGCGGTGGGCGGCGCTGGAGCGGCTGCCCACGTGCGGCGGGGGATCTGGCGCCCGACGGGGGCGGCAGGAAGGCGGAAGTGGAAGTCGGCCCGCTGGACGCCCTTCTCACACCCGATTTTTAATAAAAACAGCCGATCGTATCTCACATATATATTAGGATCGCGTCGAGTTGCGCGTCTCCGTTTCTCTCCTTCAGCTGGCTCCGCGTGATCTGAAGGCGGCTACCTCAACGAGCGAAGGATTCCTTGTGGTGCTGATGTATTTAGGAGGAGGCAACCTCACCGATTCTCCGTCAATCCTAGCGGTGGAGTGGATCTCGGACAAGGAAACTGCACGGGTTCTTCTGCAGCATTCTGGGATTGATAGATAAAGAGAGATTCCAGTTAATGAAAAATCGTCTTCAAATTCGTAGATTGACTTTAGCGCCTGTGATTTCACAAACGGATGATGAATATTCAGATGTGAAAATTGTGCTAGATAGTGAAAGATTGGCTAGGATTCATGAATTAGCTGTAGCAGCTTCTTTGAATATATGCCATAAACATGTTGTCGAAGATATTTTAGAGTCCACTTTTGATCAATTATTAGACACTGAAGAACAACTGAACTGCTTAAGTCTGAAGAACGTTTCAGAATATATGCAAGAGTCATCAATAGCCGACTCAGTATTAGGATGGAGGAGTTTGGGTTCTCTGCAAGAACAAGATTCAGTGTCAACGGTGTGGGCCATGTAAGCGGAAACAAAGGGATTAGGCCAAAATTACCGGGGCTTTCGAGTTCAAAGAATTGGATGGGTACACATATTGATTACACACAAAAGACCGATTCAAATAGAGAAAAATTAAGATTATGGCCCAACGTGTATTTGCCTTATCGGCCCGTACCGGGGATGATGGCTTTAAATACACGCAAGGGTAATTATCGGATGAATAACCCTAGGGCGCCGCACTCCTCAAAACTGAACACAGGTAAAACATACGCAGAGGTGGTCCGATCCTCAATGCAGAATGCTGGTCATGGAATTTTTCCAAGAGGAGGTGCATCCGGGCGTGGTAGCAGAGGGAATGGACAATCAGGCCTTCATACTTGTGGAGGTTTCAATGGCACTTTTTATCCTGGATATGGCGGGGTGAATTATAGAGGCAGAGGGGATTCAAGATCATATCAATTCGAAGATTTGGAGGCAAGCATTATGTCAACAGAGGCAGAGGTAATTTCAGGGGGAGTTTTAATAACCGTTTCAGTTATGATTCATCATCCAATGTGTTTGGAAGATCTGAAAATATTTTTCAGAGGAATATGGATGAAGGAAAAGCGGATAATTCAGATAATGTGTCCATAAATTTGCCTGTACAAGCTGCTAATCTGCTTCAGCAGGCGATTGCCTCAATGATTGGAGCAGTTACAAATCAGGTACTCCCTCAAGATAATGCGCAAAACAATGGCAAGAATGAGGTAATTAAATCAGCAACTAAGCTGGAGGAGATAAAAGTGTTATCAAAGTCTTCGGCGGTTGAAATCCCGAAATCATCAAACAGATTAATGAAAGAGGGCAGTGGTAAGCCATACTGTTATAGATGTTTTACAAAGCGGTATAATATGGAGGAGTGCATAATAGATGCTTATTGTGAAATATGTGACACAAAAGGACATAAAGTCAAGATGCCCTTTATACAGGGCTGTTAAACAGGGTGCAACCCTTTATGGATTTGCAGTTGATGGGCTTGGATTTTTTCATATACAAAGTGCTCAGCATAAGACACCGAGGGATAATAGGAGTGCATTGATAAAAGTGACTGAAGGTGTACTTAGTGTCCAAAATATAATAACAGAATTAGAGAGACTGATTCTGGGTAAATGGACATGGAAAGTGCAAGACTTAGGCAATAATAATTTTAAGACAGTGTTCCCTTCAAAGAATGAACTGCAGAGAATAGTTGAATGGGGTGTGGTTCAGACAAAAGTAATTAATGTAAAAATTCAGATTGAAGAACAGGGTGTAAGTGCTGAAGCAAAAGCTATTTTACCTAAGATTTGGGTTCAGTTTTCACGACTTCCACAAGAATATAGAGATTTTCTTATAATATGGGCAGTGGGGTCTAGGTGTAACAAAAGATGTGAACATGGTGTTCACAAGGAAGCATGATATATGTCGCCTGCAGGTGCTTGTAATGACCCAAATTTGATTCCACAATATGTAGATGTGGTCATAGGAGATTTTCTATATGAACTGAGATTCAAAGTTGAGCAAGATGTGGATGAGGAAAACCCTGAACCTATGGATATGGATTATGATGGAGAAGAGGACAAAAATGTAGAGGAGGAAAATAGCAGCAGGAAAGAGCATTCACTGGGCAAAAGCAGAGAAATTGAATCAGGAAAAGGAACACAAGGGGATGATGGATTGAAGAATGGCTCGGGTACATACCAATCTCAGAAAAGGGAGGCAACAAACAGAGAGCTGAAATCTAAGAATACAAATCAGTTGGTGATTAATAAAAAAATAGACAATATGCAAATACAGGTTTCAGAAGTGAATACAGATCAGTGGGACAGCCGAGGGAGGATTAATGGAAACAAAAGAAGAATTTTCACAACTGAGTTAGGAGATGAATACTGAAGAATGGAATACAAACACCGACTCATTTGTAGATGAAGAAGAAAATAAGATGAAAGCAACATAAGCAATGGTGGCTATCATTGAAGCATCGCCATCGGCTATATCTTCAAGACGAAGCAAGAGGAGGGCAGGCAATGTGGATGAATCATCACTGGAAAGGGCAGAGACACTGAAAGCAACAAGAAATGAAGGCAAGGAACCCAATTCTTTTTTGCAATTTTCAGATGCTACTGTTAAGAATGTTCTTAGTGAGATAGGTATTCTGTTAGGAGATGATGATGATATCATAAGACGGTCAGTTCAGAGTTTAAAAAACAAGAGTTAGATAGAGTGCAGGTACATGATGAATTAGATAAAAAAATTGGAATCCTTAGAAAAGAGGAAGAAGAAATGATGCAAGAAGAAGAAAGGAAAGGGCAGCTGGTGCATGTAGCTCCCGCTTGCGCAGGGTCCGGGGAAGGGTCCGACCCACTTGGGTCTTTTGTACGCAGCCTTTCCCTACATTTCTGTAAGAGGCTGTTTTCAGGACTTGAACCCGTGACCTCATGGTCACAAGGCGACAGTTTTACCGCTGCGCCAAGGCCTAGAGAATATATGTACTGATATCATGGAGGAAGTAATGGATGATGTCAATGATTATCTAAATCGTATTGCCTTAACGGAAATTAATCCTATACTCTCCAGATATCATAAGAAGAAAGCAAAAAAATAAGCAGAAGGTAACATCATGAAAGGTATTTTTTGAAATAGTGATGGGTTTAAAGACCCCAAAAAGCATAAATTTATTTCTAACTTAACAAAGGAACAAGACTTAACCTTTATTGCAATATCTGAAACAGGTGTAAACAAATTTGCTTACACGTTTCAAAAGAACTTATGTGCAGGTAGGGAATTCTTATGGCATCACAAAGAACCTAAAGGTAGATCAGGAGGTATGTTATTAGGAATTGACCTTAATATATTTCACATTGGATCAATAGATGAAGGTGATTATTATATAAAATTCTATTTGTGCAACAAATATGATAGCTACAAATGGGCTTTAGTTATGGTTTATGGACCTGCACAAACAAATTTTAAAGAACCGTTTCTAGAAGAATTGATTAATACGTGTAGGAAGGAGAGTCTCCCAATTATGATCGGAGGAGATTTTAGTATTATGAGATATGCTACAGAGAAAAATTATGGCAACTTCAGTTATAGATGGCCTTTCATGTTTATTACAGTAATAGATGGGTTAAATTTGAGAGAGCTAGAAACGTCAGGACGAAAGTACACATGGGCTGATTCATTATATATTCCTACATATGAAAAATTAGATAGAGTCCTTGTGTCCACTTAATAGGAATATAAATATCCATTATCCACGGTGACAGCTCTAACTAGAGAGATCTCTGACCATACTCCACTTTTAGTGAGTACAGGTGATAGTCAAAGGAGAAACCATTTTTCTATATTCAAGTTTGAATTAGGCTGACTAACCAGAGATGGATTCAAGGAATTACTCCCTCTAGTTTCACATTAGAAGTCATTCTACACATGAAGCCAAAGTTCCACAAAAGAAGTCATTTCAGAAATTTATGGTCATTTCAAACCGAAATACCCTTGTAGTGACTATTGTGGCTGCACCCACGCTTCGTTATCTGGAAGCCTTGGTACTGTGCGTACTTTTTCCATGTACTTAGGAAACGAGGCAGCTGCAACTTCGTGTAGGCTGCAGCTTTTAAAGTGTAGCCTGGCGGCATGAAAGCATTGGCCATCACATTACTAAAAGGGGGCAAACAGTAGCACAAATGTTGGAATCCAGAGGAGAGCGTGTTGCCAAGAGCTTGAATTGCAATGGACTTGGACGCACCGCATAGGCACCGCTGTTGCTCTGCCGCGCATGCACCGTTGTTGCCAAGAGCAGGCACTGTGCCTATCTAGTCTCACAAATATTCATCTCCTCTCACACTGCTTCATATTTTTCCACCACTTTCATACCGTTAGCAGATTTTTAATCAGGGTGCAGATACATGGCAGAGAAACTTATATGTGGGGTGAACTGGGCACCCGATATCGAGGATGAAGAATTTGATGCCATGGATGATGAAGGGAAGACGTCGCCAATGCACTTATCAAACTTCGTGGCACGAAGTAACGAAACAGCAGCGCGGCAGGAAGAAAAAAATGGCAGACCAGTACAGTGGCGCCTGGGTAGAAAATGGCATGAGCGACGGATGTTACTGCGCGGTGTACGACGAAACAAAAAGGCAGGCGCCTAGGGAAAAATGTCTTGGCTGGGAATCAAACTCATGCCAGGGAACATGGGAGTTGTTGATAGTAACCAATCAAAAGACAAGTTATGGTTGCATACATGTGACCATTAAATGTATTTGATAAGGGCAAATAGGGAAACAATACCTATAGTTAATGACTCCTTGTTAAGCGAGCATGTCTAAAACGACTTCTAATGTGAAACCGGAGGGAGTAGTGTATAAGCTATGGATCAGTGAAGGTGGTTGTCGGAGTGTGAGCTGCGACACTCCTCCTGGGCTGCTCGGAAGCAGCCCGTGAGGTTCTTTTTTTCCGGAGAGGGCTTGGCACGCTTCGTGACTTGGGCTCGAGGGAGCAGATAAACACAGGGATTTACGTGGTTTGGTCCGTCGGAGTGTAATACCCTATGTCCATGGGTGTGCTTGTTCTATTGCCTTTGCGTGAACGCTTGTGCGTAGTGTGATTTGGCGAGTGGGGATTCTAAACCCTTTGCAGGATGGTCACCCCGGTCCTTTTATAGCTCAAGGTCGGGTGGTTACAATGAGCTTTGGGGACCGACAAGTGGCCCCAAAGCTTTGAGTGTCTTATACACGATCTAGGACTTCGTCCCCTGAGTAGAGTGGCCGGTGGGGGAGTTAAGTCCCTCCGTCCGGCGCGTCGAGTGCCCCTAACAGCATGTCAGGTGATGATGAAGACGTCGTCTTGTCGCCGCATCTCTTCGCCCTTCTTGGGCGGCTTAGTGCCGTTGGGTGGCACTATACTGCTATCACACCCCGCCGTCCCGTCTTGTCACCGTAATGGCAAACGGGCAAGGGACGGAGGCGTGCGTAGTGCGCCAAGCTTCTAGGGAAGGCGCGAGCCTTGAATGCGAAGCCTGATAGCGCACTTCCTTCTTGACTTCATCGACCCACGGCCCATGAGGGATCGTGGGACGTGTGGCGGCTCTGGAGCTGTCATCGACGGGCTTGATGTCTGGAGACACGTGGTGGCTCCGGACCTTACCTCAGCAGGGAGACTCAGACCAGAGCCCAGGGTACGTGTCAGCACTGGAGTTATCCTCAGCGGGGAGGCGGTTCGGAGCTATGGGACACGTGGCAGCTCTGGACATCGCCTCAGTGGGGAGGCTCGGACCGGATCCCGAGACACGTGTCAGCACCGGAGCTGTCCTCAGCGGGGAGGCGGCTCGGAGCCGGGGACACGTGGAAGCTCTGGACCTCACCTTAGCGGGGAGGCTTCAGGTTGGAGCCCAAGGCACGTGTGAGCTCCGGAGCTCAAGCGCACGCGGTAGCCCGAGAGCTGACCATGGGGCCTAGGGCGCGTTGCTTATGTTGGGCCCTCCTCAACAGGGAGGCGGAGCCCAGACTGTCTTTTACCCACTATGCGGGGGTACCTGGTCTGCAGAGTACCAACAGTGGCCCCCGACCCTTCTCGGGGGAGGCATTAAGCCTGCAGGTGGGGCCCCCATCTCTCCCGCATGGTGGTTTTGAACCTGTGCTTTGGAAGCCGAAGCGGTGGAGAAACTTTCGCGTAGTGGACGAGTGGTTGCACTGAGGAGACGGAAAGGTTGTGCGTCCTTGGCATCGTCGTGTTTACTCCTGACTTGACGGGCCATGATGATGCACTCGAGGGTTTGCCTCGTGGTAATTACTACGGCAACCTGTAGGCCGCAGTAATACCGCGCTGCCTCCCTCGGGAACCGCCGGACGTTCCAGAGTTTCTACTCTCCTGTCCCACCAGTGTCTGACTGGTGGACCTGGGTCCTACCTGTATTAGTGGGGGCTAGTGCTAAGGCGACGTGCTCGAGGGGTTGCCTCGGGGCACTTACTACAGCAGCCAACGGGTTGGCTGCTATAGTCCCACCACGCCTCTTTTCGCGGGGACCACCGGACGTCCCCAAGATGTTACTCACCTGGCTCCCGATGTTTGACGGGTGGACCTGGGTGAAAGTTGCCTAGAGGGGGGGGTGAATAGTCTAATAAAACCTGAAATTCAAATAAACAGCGGATAAAAATAGAGCAGGCCGGACTAGTCCGGTATGAGGTCGGACTAGTCCGGTCTAAGCCTAATTTGTGTTTTCGATTTCCTTTTAAGTTTGTTTGAGCGGAAAATATGTGGTAGTCAAATGATATCACTAATTAGTTGAGAATGATTAGATTGCAAAATAATAGAACAATTTGCAGGAGATAACACGATGAAAGCTTAACCAATAATTCTAGTGAGCAATTTAAATAGTGGAAAGACAAAGTGACACGATTTATCCCGAGGTTCAATTCCACACAGGAATCTACGTCCTCGTTGAGGAGTCCACCAAGGACCGGGTCTTTTCCAACCCTTCCCTCACCGAGCGATCACCAAGATCAAGCCCGGGTTTTCTCACTATCAATCGAGTGTAATTACAACGATCTTAGGGGCTACTCACACTTTGAGGCTCCCTACACCAAACAAGTAGTTCTAGAATTCAAAGTACGACTGTTAACAATTCAAAATAACAGTTAGAGTGCAAAGGAATCAAACCGAGAGCTCAAACGTCGGTCACCACTTCTTTCCTGTCACAAAAACTGCTACCACCTTAAGATCCAATCTTAGGGGTCTAGAAGGTGAGGAAGAAGGCTTAAAAGAGCTCTAGGAATGAGTTTTCAACGCTTGGGTTCGTGTCTCCTCTATTCTCAGCCGGGGGGTCTCCTTTTATAGAAATCACGGCATTTAGCCGTTACCAACTAAAGTCCAGACTAGTCCGGTCCCAACCCCGGACTAGTCCGATCTTGAGGGACCACTCACGTCACGGCTTACCAAATAAAGTTTTAGTGACCGTTGAATTCAAACGGTCATGAAACCCCGGACTAGTCCGGCCAAGAGCGGACTAGTCCGATCTTAGTCAGGAACCTTTGTTCCGTATGAGAACGGACTAGTCTGGTAAGGACGGACTAGTCCGGCCCGAAGAGCGGACTAGTCCGGTCTTACCAGACTTAGTCTAAAAGACTCTTTCAACTGGAGCTGCGGACTAGTCCAGCCAACCTCGGACTAGTCCGAGCTCACACAGGAACTTTTGTTCCGTCCTATTTCGGACTAGTCTGAAAAGATCGGACTAGTCCGGCCTGTGGAGCGGACTAGTCCGATGACACTCAGAGACTCCTTCTCCGGATCTGAGCGGCTTTGTCCGCTTAGCGGACTAGTCCGGCCTTCTGAGACTTAGTCTCATAATGACTCAGACTCACATAACAACGGACTAGTCCGACCTTTATCGGACTAGTCCGAGCTTACTCAGGAACTCTTTGTCCGGTCTAAAACGGATTAGTCCGCTTCTGAACGGACTAGTCCGGCCATTTGTCGGACAAGTGCGGTCTTCCCTTTTCTTCATGTCTATGACTACCTTATCTCTTGATTCTAACGTTCTATCCTTCGTTTGAGCTCTCTAGTGATTCTTAAGAACTCTAAAGGAGAAGACCCTATACACAACTAAAAATGTGAAGATTAATAGAAAATGCTATTTTCAACTCTTCTAAGTCTTCTTCTTTTCCTTTTGCTTCTTGAGAGACTCCACATCCATTTCTTTGATAAACACCTGTGCTCATACTCAGTAGAAACTTATTAGCATCTTAATTGTCATCAATCAACCAAAACCACGGGGATTTTCTAAATGTACTTTCACTGGGTCCTACCCATCTACGGGGGAGGTGAGCGTCTAGGCACCATGCCCAAGAGGTTGCCTTGGGTCATTTATTGTGTCAACCGATGAGTTGGTTGCTCCGATCTCCCCGGGAACCGCTGGACGTTCCTATGAGGTTATCCTCCCAGCCCCCAGTGTCTGACGGGTGGACCTGGATCCTACCCACCGTTGGAGGAGGCGAATAACCCGTGGCGTGCAGAGGTGGAAACCCAATCGCCGCGCATGTTGCCCTGCGAGAGGTCATGGCTGTGTATAAAATGAGGCCTCCCGATGTAGGCTAACACCCCCCTCACCATGTGGCCTTTGTTCTCCTCATGCGCGCTGGAAGTTCCTGCTTCCCGGCGTATTTACCCACCAGATACTTTCATACTGGTAGCCCTCCTCGTCCACTTTTGTGAGATGTTCGTGTGTGTACGGCCTTCAGTGAGGCTCTCTGGTGCATCCCTCCCTTTGATGGACTTGGATAGAAGCACATGCCATCCTAACGGTGCACCGGTGGTAGGGGAGGCCATCGGGGACAGGTTCCTCGATTCGCAGTGAGTCCCTACGCTAGTGTCGTGTGGGGCATGTCCTCTAGGCCCCCTAGCGAAGGAGGACTTCCTGCCAGTACCGGAGGAAGATTAAGTCCAGAGTGGTCAGGCCTTCCTCGAGGTACTGTTGTGGACAACAAAATTTGCCATAGATGGCGTTTTGGCCCACATGACACTGGATGTCACTGTTGCCTCGGTCCAGCATGCGCTGCTGCCGTCCTCGGTCTTATAGCAGGTGACCGTCTCACTGTGTAGAGATCTGCTCGGGGGACAACCAGGCAGGCGACGGAGCAGGAGATTGCTTTGACTTGTAGATGCTGAGTTCCTTAGTTGTATTGTACCTCCTTTTGTATGCCAGAACTCTGTTATTAATGAAAGCATCTTTGTTTCAAGTCTTTCATTGTCCTATGTCGTAGATGTAGACTCCGGACCCTTGGCAGCGCAAGGGTCCGGGATGACTTAGCCAACGTGGGTAGCTCCTTTGCCGATGTCTCGAGCTTGTTCCTCTGGGTCCTTAGCAGCGTAAGGGCCCAGGGTGCTCCGGCAGTGTGACTACCACTTCTTCCAGATCCTTGGCAGCGCAAGGATCTGAAGGAAGTTCGATCCTTGTCCTCAGCCCTTTGACACATGGCAGCTCCAGACTTCTCCTCGGAGGGGAGACTCCGCCCAGAGGCCGGGACACGTGTCTGCACCGATGCTGTCCTCCGCGGGGGGGGGGGGGGGGGGGGGGGGGGCGGCTCGGAGCCTAGGAACACGTGGTAGTTCCAGACCCCACTCTGTGGGGAGGCCCGGATCGGAGCCCGGGGCACGTGTCAGCATCAGAGCTGTTCTCAGTGGACAGGCAGCTCGTAGTTTGAGGACACGTGATAGTTTTGGACTTCGCCTAGTAGGGAGGCTTAGGACCAGAGCCTAGGGCACGCACCGGTTCCAAAGCTCAAGCGCACGTGATAGCCTCAGGACTCACCTCGAGGCCTAGGGCACGTGGCTTGCCCATTTGCAGTTGATATGCTTGAGGAAGCACAAACTGTAAAGGGGATATGCCCACGGCGTGTGTGTGCTCCAAGGCTACCCTCAGTGGGGTGGAGACTCCGAGCCAGGTGACGTGTGGCAGCTCCGAGTTCCACCTCAGCAGGGAGGCTTCGGACCGGAGTCCAGGGCACGTGTCTGCTCCAGAGCTGTCCTCAACGGGGAGGCAGCTCGGACCAGAGCCCGGGGCACGTGTCAGCTCCGGAGCTCAGGCACACGTGGTAGCCTCAGGGCTGATCTTAGGGCCAAGGCTACGTGGCTTTGCCCGTTTACAGTTGATGTGCTTGAGGAAGCACAAACTGTAAAGGGGGAATGCACAGGACAAGGCAAATATTTCTCACTTTAGGCTCTTCTTCATAGGAGGAAAAAGGTCGTGTTAGAAGGCAGCGACCCATCCCAGATGTTGAGAGTGATAGGACTCCTCCGGGACTTAGTTGTTCTAAGCGTTGTTCCTGGACACTATGACACCCTTTTTAGAAAAAATAGGACCCTACCACTGTGCTAAATATAGAACTTACGGAGGTATTCTTTGTTCAATAGATTGGGTAGAGGTACCCCATCCTCTGTGGCTAGGCACACGCACCCGGGACGACATACTTGTGTTACTCGGAAGGGGCCTTCCCAGCTGGGGGAGAGTTTGTTCCCACCTTCTTGAGAAAGTATCCACCACAGTACCAGGTCACCCACCTCGAGTTGTCTACTCCGCACGAACCACTGCAGATAACGCCGGAGCGCTTGACGGTGTCGAGCGTTTCGGACAGCTGCTTGCCACCTTCGCTCATCGACAAGGTCGATATCTTCACGCCGGAGCTGGTCCTGCGTGGCTTCGTCGTACGCTCGGACACGGGATGAGCCCATGGTGATTTCCGGGAGAAGGACGACCTCAATCCCATACACCAGGAAGAAGGGTGTTTCCCTTGTCGAGCGGTTGAGGGACGTCCAACTAGCCCAAAGTGTGCATAGAAGCTCTTCAACCCAATTGGCACCGTGCTTTTTCAAGTTGTTGTAGGTGCGCGTCTTGAGTCCCTTGAGAATCTCGGCGTTGGCTCTTTTGGCTTGACCATTACTCTCTGGGTGAGCAACGGAAGCATAGCAAACTTGGATGCTGAGGTCTTCACAGCAGTCTTGGAATACTGCATTGGTGAACTAGGTCCCATTTCGGTGATGATTCTGTGCAGGACCTCGAACCGGTGGACGATTCACTTGATGAACTTGACTGTTGACTGCTTATTGATGGTTACTACAGGGGTAGCTTCCAGACACTTGGTGAACTTGTCTATGTCGACGTAGAGGTACCGGTACCCTCCGACGGATCTGGGGAATGGTCTCAGGATGTCCAGCCCCCACATAGTGAAGGGCCATAAGGGCGGGATCATCTACAGCGTCTGCGCTGGTGTGTGGATCTTCTTAGCGTGGAACTGGCATGCCTTGCATCTCCTGACCAGGTCGACGACATCCTAGAGAGCCGTCGGCCAGTAAAAGCCATGCCGGAAGGCTTTACCGACCAGCGTGCGGGAACTTGCATGGTTCCCACACTCGCCTCCATGGATCTCTACGAGCAGGTCGCAGCCCTCCTCCCGGGTTATGCACTACAATAGGACGCCATTAGCGCCATGCCGGTAGAGATCCCCTTCTACCAGCGTGTATCTCTTAGCCAACCGAGCAATCCGTTCAGCGGATACACGTTCATCGGGAAGGAAATTGTCTGTCATGTAGTCCTGGATCTCTGTGATCCATGCATTGGGACCTACTTGAGCATTTGGATCTTGAGCGCTAGGTCGCACGGAGCCCCCGGTGACGCTTACGATCCTTGGTGGGCGCCATGGTAACATGGCCGCTGGGACTGCCAGCTTCGAGGTGCTGGTCCCGCCCCCTTCGCCTTGTTCGGCCGGCCAGGCGATAGGTCACAGCAACTTCCTTTCAAAGACCCCCTCACGCACCGGAGTCCAAGTGGAAGCCTGCGTTGACAGGTCGTCGGCTATTGTGTTATTGGCATGGGGAACATGGCACAAGTCCAAGGATAAGAAGTCCTTCTCCAACTTCTGTACTTGGAGAAGATAAGGTGCAAGCTGTGGGTCATTGCAACTACACTCTCCCTTGACTTGCTTGATGATCAGGTGAGAATCACCCTTGACCAACAACTGCTAGACGCCGAGGGATAGTGCGGTTTTCAACCCGAAGATGAGAGCCTCATACTCCGCCATGTTGTTGGTCGCCTTGAAGTCAAGTCGCACCATGTACTTGAACCCGTTGAAGTAGAGAGTCCAGTAGGGCCCAGTGAAGACCGGAGCCCTAGGCTCTGTTTCACCTATGTCCTGGCCCCCTGGCTGGCATGGTGGTGGAGTCCACTCTGCCACAAAGTCACCTAACGTCCAGCTTTTCACCGCATGGCGCGGTAAGAAGTCCAACTCGAACTCTGCCAACCCTGCAGTCCATTTAGCTATGTTTCTAGTGGCGTTGGGTTTGTGGAGAACGATTCTCAGTGGGTACGAGGTAACCATCGAGATCTTGTGAGCCTGGAAGTAATGGCGCAACTTCCTTGATGCAACGAGGACTGCATAGAGCAGTTTGTGCACCTCCAGATATCTTGTCTTGGCGTCATGGAGGACCTTGCTGATGAAGTAGAACGGACGTTGGATGGTTCGGACCCTCTCGGAGGGGTCCGAGGCGTCGTCTAGTAGAGGTCCGGAACTTGAGGGCCTTTAGCCCCTGGGCCCGGGACTGCACTCTAGGAGCTCGGACCCAGGTGCATGACTGTTGTCGGGTACTGATGGATGGGACCAGCCTGGTTCTTCTTGGAGTGGTCTGGGACTCGGGGGCCCCTGGCCTCCTGGTCCAAGACTGCATTCTGAGAGCTCGGACCCAAATGCACGCCGGTTGCCGGGTCTAGAAGGCTGAGACCCGACTAGTTCTTCTTGGGGAGGTCCGGGACCCGAGGCCCCCAGGCCCTCGGGTCTGAGACTGCATTCCGAGAGCTTGGACCCAGATATGCATTGATCATCAGGTCCACCTGTTCGGGGCCTGATTACTTACCTTTTCCAGGCATTTAATGCGGAGTCTAGGCCCTGGGGCTTGAGACCGACGGCGACAGGAGTTATTTCTAGGACTTGAGATCGATGGAGTTCCGGCCACTCTGCGATCAAAACCATGCTCACGACCCCAGTTATGGCAGCGATGTAGAGTAGTGCCTCGCCTTGTTCAGGGGCCACCAAGATGGGCAGCGTTGTGAGGAACTTCTTTAGCTCCTGAAACGCCTCATCCGCCTCCTCGGTCCATACGAATGGACCAGTTTTGCGCAGAAGCTTGAAGAACGGAAGAGCCCGCTCGGCCACTATAGAGATAAACCGACTGAGCGCGACCAAGCATCCGGTAAGCGTCTGCACGTCCTTGATGCGGGCAGGGGGCCACATCAGTTCTATTGCCTTAATCTTCTCTGGGTTAGCTTCGATCCCTCTGTGTGAGACCAAGAAGCTGAGCAGCTTCCCGACAGAGACCCCGAAGACATATTTGTCTGGGTTCAACTTCGTGCGTGTGGAATGCAGTTTGTCGAAGACTAGGGTTAGGTTGTTGAGCAGAGAGGCTTGCGACTTAACCTTTACTACTATGTCATCGACATAAACCTCGACCAGGTCCCGAATGAGGTTCCCGAACGTCTTGTGCATTGCACGTACAAAAGTGGGGAGCGCATTCTTGAGACCATAAGGCATGGACACATAGCAGTATAGACCGTCTACTGTGATGAAGGCAGTGTGCTCTTCATCTTCCCTAGAAATAGGTATTTGGTGGAAACCTGAATATGTGTCTAGGAAACACAGTAGATCATAGCCAGACATAGAGTCAACTATTTGATTTATACAGGGGAGAGGAAATTGATCCTATAAAAGGGTGGTGTTGTCGATGCACATACATAGTTTCTCGCCAGCCTTGGGGATGACAACAGGGTTGTTCAACCATCTTGGATGGTGGACCTCTCGGATGAAGCCGACATCGAGCAGCTTCTTGATTTCTTCACGGATGAAGTCTTGTCGATCGATGGATTGCTTCTGAGGCTTCTGTTGGACCGACCCAGCATCAGGGTGGATCTTCAGTTGGTGCTCAATCACCTTCATGGGGATGCCGGGCATTTCCGACGGTTGCTAGGAAAACATGTCGACATTGGCCCGGGGGAAGGTGACGAGTGCGTAATCCTATTTGCCTATGAGGCCCCCGGCGATCCAGGTGGTCTGGGCGGCAGCAGGACTGACTTGGACAACCTTGATCGGTACGTATTCGTGCCCGAGGGCTGCACACGGGGTGTAGATGTCGCCCCTCGGTGATGCAAGCTTGGAGGCGGTCGGCTAGCTTCAACATGACCGGAGGTGGCCTCCTATGCTGCTGCTGGCACTTAGAGCTTTTCTAGCGCTAAGACAGCCGCGGTGCGGTCACCGCGGATCTTGAGGATGCCACTCGGGGTTGGCATCTTCAAGACCAAATAGTCGTAGTGGGCTACCGACATGAATCGGTACAGAGCTGGTCTGCCGATTATGGAATTGAAGGGGAGGCTGACCTTCGCAACGTTGAAGACAACGCTCTCCGTACGGTAGTTCTCAGGCATCCCGAATGTCACCGGGAGGGAGATACTACCACATCGGAAGATCGGATCCCGACCTACCCCCGAGAATGGTCTCGAGGGGGAAGCTGGGACATAGAGATCTGTAGCTTCTTGAGGGCTGCGAGGCTGATAATGCTAAGGGCCGCTCGCCACCGATCAACACATGGTAGAGCTTCATGTTGGAGATGGTCGGGGCGATGAGGAGAGGCAGCTGCCCGTCACCTACCATGTTCTTGGGGCGATCGGAGGCATCAAAGCTGATCGGCGTCTCCATCCACTTGCGATATGGCGCCGACCCCGGGACTGGAGTGGCGGCCACCACTGCTCGACGGAGGGTCTTGACGGCCCGTTTGGACGAGACATCAGAAGAACCCCCGTGCATCACATAGAGCGGGCTTGGCCAGACCTGCCCGCTCTAGAGCGGGGGGGGGGGGGGTGGCCTCATCGTCTCCCGCCTGGAGACGATGGTGAGTTGGGCGAGAAGGCTCGCCATGAGAAGTGATGTTCACCTTAGTCGCGAGGAGAGAGTGTAAAACCCCCTACCTGGCGCGTCAAATGTCAGAGTGTGAGCCGCGACACTCCTCCTGGCCTGATCGGAAGCAGCCCGCGAGGTTATTTCTTCCGGAGAGGGCTTGGAACCCTTCGCGACCTGGGCTCGAGGGAGTATATGAACACAGGGATTTACGTGGTTCGGGCCGCCGGGGCGTAATACCCTACGTCCATGGGTGTGCTTGTTCTATTGCCTTTGCGTGATCACTTGTGCATAGTGTGCTCTGGAGAGTGAGGAATTGGAACCCTTTGCAGGGTTGTCACCCCGGTCCTTTTATAGCTCAAGGCCGGGTGGTTACAATGAGTCTTGGGGCCCGACAGGTGGCCCCAAAGCTTTGAGTGTCCTATACACGATCTAGGGCTTCGTCCTCTTAGTAGAGTGGCCGGAGGGGGAGTTAAGTCCCTCCGTTTGGCGCGACGAGCGCCAATGATCGCATGTGAGGTGATGATGAAGACGCCGTCTTGTCGCCGCGTCTCTTCACCCTGCTTGGGCAGCTTAGTGCCGTTGGGCGGCACTGTACTGCTGTCACGCCCCGTCGTCCCGTCTTGTCACCGTAATGGCGAACGGGCAAGGGAAGGAGGTGTGCGTAGTGCGCCAAGCTTCTGGGGAAGGCGCGAGCCTTGAATGCGAAGCGTGACAGCGCACTTCCTTCTTGACTTCATCGACCCACGGCTCACAAAAGATCGTGGGACTCGTGGCGGCTCTAGGGCTCTCATCGGCGGGCTTGGTGTCTGGAGACACGTGGCGGCTCAAGACCTTACCTCAGCGAGGAGACTCGGACCGGAGCCCAGGGCACGTGTCAGCACGGAGCTATCCTCAGCGGGGAGGCGTCTTAGAGCCAGGAGACACATGGCAGCTCCGGACCTCACCTCAGCGTGGAGGCTCGGACCGGAGCCCAGGACATGTGTCAGCACCGGAGCTGTCCTCAGCGGGGAGGCGACTCGGAGCCGGGGACACGTGGCAGCTCCGAACCTCACCTCAGCGGGGAGCTTTCAGGTCGGAGCCCAGGGCACGTGTGATCTACGGAGCTCAAGCGCACGCGGTAGCCCCAGGGCTGACCATGTGGCCCAGGTCGCGTGGCTTATGCTGAGGCCCTCCTTAGCAGGGAGGCGGGGCCCAGACTGTCTTTTACGCACTACGCGGGGGTACCCAGTCTGCAGAGTACCAACGGTGGTGGAACTAGCCCTATGGATAAATGGCAGGCGAAAATAAGGAGGCTGGGCTAGCATTTGAGGGGATGGGCAAAAGATTTTAGTGGAAAATATAAGAAAGAAAAGAAATGTATCGTAGACCAAGTTGACTTTCTAGACAGGGAGGTAGAAACGACATTACTGACATCGCAAGAGGTTGATTTAAAATCTGAATTAAATAATCGATTAGCGAAGTTATTAAGGAAGAAAAACTAAAATGGTATCAAAGGGCTAAAACAAAGAACCTCTTACAAGGAGATGCAAATACTAAATATTTTCAACTGGTGGCAAATGGAAAATACAGAAGGATGAGAATACATCAACTTTACGATAGAGATAATTTGATAAGTGATGATGAGGAATTAATTAGATATATCACAAAGTATTACAAAGGTTTATTTGGAGCACCTGACTTGAATTCATTCATACTAGACGAAACAAGAAAGGAGGATATTCCTTAGGTAACAGATTTAGAAAATAGTATCCTAGTAGAACCATTTACAGAGGAAGAAGTCAAAAAAGCGGTGTTTCAAATGGAACATAATAAAGCTCCAGGTCCGGATGGTTTCTATGCAGAATTTTATCAAGTTTTTTGGGAACTAATAAAGGAGGACCTAATGGCTTTATTTATTGACTTCCATGCAGGAAATTTACCGCTGTATAGGTTAAATTTTTGGTACAATTATCCTGATACCCAAGTGTGTAGATGCAAATAAAATTCAGATGTATAGACCTATTTGTTTGCTGAATGTGAGTTTTAAAAAATTTACAAAAGTAATTACAAATAGGATAACGGCTTTGGCAGGGAAAATTATTAGCCCTACGCAAACAACTTTTTTTCCAGGAAGGAATATAATGGAAGGAGTGGTCATTTTAAATAAAACAAGTCATGAACTACATAGGAAGAAGAAAAATGGTATTATTTTCAAAATAGATTTTGAGATAGCCTATGATAATGTAAAGTGATCGTTTGTAAAACAAGTATTAAAAATAAAAAGGTTTTCTCATAAATGATGTACATGGATTGGAAATTGTATTAAAGGAGAACATGCTAGTATCAAAGTCAATGACCAGTTTACTGAAAATTTCCAAACAAATAAAGGTTTAAGACAAGGTGACCCTCTATCGCTAATTTTGTTTAATATAGTGGAAGATACTCTTGCTATACTAATAAAGGGGGCTAAGGAATGTGATCTTATTGTTGGAGTAGTACCCCATTTGGTGGAAGAGGGTCTATACATTATATAGTATGCAGATGACACATTACTGTTCATGGATCATAACATAGAGCAAGCTAAAAATCTTAAGTTACTCTTATGTGCGTTTGAGAAACTTTCTGGCCTTAAAATATATGTTCATAAAAGTGAAAACTTTTGCTTTGGGGAGGCGCACAACTTAGAGATGCAGTATTCTAGATTGTTTGGGTGTAAAATAGGTAAACATCCATTTAAATATCTTGGAATACCAATGCATTATAGGAAATTGAATAATAGTGATTGGAAGGTCATTGAACAGAAATTTGAAAAGAAATTAAGTAGTTGGAAGGGTAAGCATTTGTCAGTAGGAGGCAGACTAGTGTTGATTAATTCAGTACTAACTAGTCTTGCAATTTTTATGATGTCATTTTTTGAAATTTCAAGAGGTGTCCTTGAAAAGTTGGACTATTACATATCTAGATTTTTTTTGCAGTCAAAACCATAAGAAAAAATATAGATTAACAAAATGGGATGTTGTTTGTCAACCAAAAGATCAGGGAGGTCCTAGAATTCAAAATCTGGATATCCAAAATCAGTGTTTACTGAGTAAATGGCCATTCAAATTAAAAATGAAGATGGATTATGGCAAAACTTACTTAAGAATAAATATTTGACGAATAAAACAATTGGTACTGTTAAAAGGAAGTCCGGTGATTCTCACTTTTGGTCTGCTCTTTTAAAAGTAAAAGATAATTTTTTGAGTATGGGTACTTTCAGAATAAATGATGAAAGATTCACTAGATTTTGGGGAGATAAATGGTTGGGTAATTTCAGGTTAAAGGATAAGTATACTGCAAGTACTGTTAAAAGGAGCTTCAGTGATTCTAACTTTTGGTCTGGTCTTTTGAAAAAGGTAAATTTTTTAGTTAAGGTGGGATTTGAACCAAAATGTACTTTTTTAGTTAAATCCATGTATAACTACTTGATATGTAGTGGGAGGGTGAATACTAACAAATGGTCACGGAAAGCAAAATTGCCTTTAAAAATAAAAGTATTCATGTGGTATCTAATCAAAGTGGTAGTGTTGACAAAGGATAATGTGACGAGACGTAATTGGAAAGGAGATAAAAAAAATGTGTCTGTTGTTATCATGCTGAAAGTATACAACATCTTTTCTTTGAATGCCACTTTGCCAGGTTGAGTTACTCAAATTATTTTTGGGATTGAAGCACAAAATGTCACACATATGTTTCAAAATTTCAAGTCTGATATTAGAAACATGATTGTTGTAGGTGAATCAACGTTATGCTGGGCTATCTGGTTAAGTAGGAATGATATTGTTTTTGACAATTATAGATAAAAACTTATATGCAGGTACTATTCAAAGGAACATATTGGGGAAGAACCTGGGCTCAGCTACAAACTAAGGAAGAAAGGATCACCGTGGTGACAAGAGCTTGTCGTGAAATGGAGACTACGACAATGCGTATTTTTGCTCATTTTGGATGGAGATTTAATAATAGGATCACGTAGATGGTGTATCGAGTTTGTTTTCCTTTAGCGGTGTATTAGTCGCTCATTTACTTTAATTTCGTGTCTCCACAGTTTGTACGACGTTTACATTATTTGAGTTTATAATAAGGTGGTTGTAACCTCCACAAGTGGAGGTGAAGGTCTTGAGCTCCCATTATCTAAAAAATATGTTAGGATCAATTTAAACTACATGTGCCGATAATAGTAAAATATCATAATTATATTGAAAAGACAAGTACAAACATGTATAAAAATTACACATATATGGATACTAAATCGTAACAGAGTCGTAACAGCGAAAAGTCTTGTGTAGTTTTTTCACAAATTTTATCCGGGGGTTCCGCCAGCTTAATACAACTCTTCGTGATCAAAATCCTCCTCGTTGTATTCTACTTCATCATCATAGCTGGCTAGTATTTAAAATCCAACAAAATTAAGTTTGAGTACCAATGGTACTCAGCAAGTTTAGAAAATAAATAACATATAGGCCAATAGCAAGAAAGGACTAAACATTAATTATAATTACTTGCCTTTAATTAGCAACCTATATTACTATGTGATTAGATTCCCACCATCTTCATAATTAAACTATCAATGTTAGGTTACACCACCTAACATTTCACCAAATTCATTTCTATTTTCTCTAATCATGAACAAATCCAAACCGCTATTTACCGTGAGCATGACTGTCATAACATTTTTTATTTTCTGTAGAGATTGTATCACTTTACCCATAATTCGTGATTTCATCCTCTATTGCCAGATGGATTAAGAACCTCTTTTATACCCGTGGTTGCAAGCCACATTACACACTTCCGTTGATGTGTCGTCAGAAAATCACTACGAGACCTCTATAAAGGGTTTACCGGGAAGTACAAGCGCACTGAGGTTTCACCGTTGCAGTTCCCAGAAGTACACCCTCCTCTACAGAAGTCTCCTCTTAAGACTTGCAGTTCCCACGACAATCCTTCTTGCTCCCATTCTGCACACCATCCAACCACCTAATTAATTGGCCAAGTGGTCCCATCTCAGCCTTGTGGTGGCAACATCTAGCCGGGTTAACTATTTCATGAACCGGTTTTTAGAATCTAAGACACACACTATCACTATCCCGAGTCACCCGCATACAACATCATAACAAAACAAACAGTCTGTCTAGATTCCTACTTCTACAACATATTACTATGTCTGATATATTGTCCAATGTATCAAGTGATAATCATATCCGAACTATGTTCTAAATGTTTAAGCATGGCTATGCATAATAATGATGAATAACTATTCTTATTAATTCCCACCAAGGCATTAAGGAATAATACGAAAAACTAGGTAATATCCTAACATAGGATTCATATTAAAGAAAACATGCATATATAATAATTATTTTTCTAAAATAGGTGCAATGTAATCAAAAGACACTTGCCTTCGGATTGTTGCCCAGAAATATCGAAAACTTGCTCTTGAAGATTGACAACTGGCTTTTGGGGTTGGTTCTAGGGTGATATTCAGAGTTCGAGATGTTTTGGAAGTTAGTCGGCAACGACGGGCGGTGGCAACCGACGGTGAACGTTGATGTGACGTCATTAGGGATACAAATCTTCCTCTTTTTGTTATTATCAAGTTTCCTTAAATCATCACGGACATGTATTGTCGATTAGATAGATGGGGAAACGATGGAAATGCGGGGCGGCGAGGATCGGTGTGACGCCTAAGTTCCGAGAAACCTCAAAACCGAACTGATGCATATGTGTGCCCAGGATGTTCATCACACATACACATGTAATCCACAAACTGAATTCAGAATAATACCACGAATAACAGGGTTTTATTATAATGTCTCATGAGTCTCTAACTCATTCTAGCAGCGGAAGTCTTATTCTAGCAGCGGAAGTCTTCTACACTATAGCGGAAGCAAACTAAGCAATGGCAGCAGCTCCATTCTCTTGGTGCTGTAATCCTTCGTAGATAGCTCCCTGAGCTTGTCCTTCTACTTACAATCACGCACATACAAGATTTACAGTAATCAATCATCATGCACAATCCTTATTCAAGATGCAATGGTGCATATGCATGCTAATCTATGGTGTTGTTTCATTAGACCAGTTTGTACGTGTTCTTGCATGTTTTAATGGTTTGCATGGAGTTTTACGATGAACAAGGGTATAAAGATCAAGTGTGGACGTGGTGATGATCTGGACTCAAGATCTAGATCAATTCCACCGTCAAAACTGATCAACACGTGATCTGTCCACACGAAAAGCTTCTGTTCGAAGGGATCAAAGAAACAGATGCAAGGGAAACTGCGTTGATGTCGTAAGGTGGTAACGAAGACCTACCTCACTTCTCCTTGGTCTCGGGGTCTTCCTCCTAGCAAGACAGATTGTTGGGGCTCTCTTCCAGCGACGGCGAGCTCGTCGGCGGTCTCCGGCGACTGAACTCCGACGAAGGGAATTAATTCGATGAGTTGGGGGCTAGGGCCTCTAAGTCGTCAACTTGGGAATAGATGGTACGGCCAAGGGGTGTTTCGGGTTCTATTTATAACCGGAAAAAGAAGAGTTCTATTCCGATTGGATTTCAAATAAGAGTCCTATTTGATTTGTGTTTGGATCTTAACAACTTATCTTAAATAGATTTGGTGCGGTACCAATCGTAGAAGAAATCGTGTCGGTTTCTTCTGTATTGGGCGCTCGCACACAGGGCAAAAACCACTTAAGGACCTCGTCCTTCCACAGAGATAAGATCCGGAGGCTCCACGTGTCCAGCGAGGGCTTGGGATTCCCTTTCCTCAGGGGCGAGATCTGGTTGCGCCACGTGTCGGGTGGGCGGGACCTCCCTCTTCCCCAGAGGCGAGCTCCGCGTGCGCCACGCGTCCTGGCGGCGGGAACCTCCCTCTCCCTCAGAGGCGAGCTCCGCGTGCGCCATGTGTCAGTGTCAGACCTCCCCTCTCTTCAGAGGTGAGCTCCGTGAGTGCCATGTCAGTGCCGGACTTCCCCTCTCTTCGGAGGTGGCTCCAAGAGTGCCACGTGTCAGTGTCGGACCTCCCCTCTCTTCGGAGGCGGGCTCCTGAAGTGCCACGTGTCCTAGCAGCGCAGGATCTCCTTTCTGCTCAGAGATGAGCTCCGAGGTCGACATGTGTCCAACTGCGTCAGACCTCTCTTCTCCCTTACCTCCGAGAACGACACGTGTCAAGTAGTGTCGGACCTCCCAGAAGTGAGCTCCGAGGTTGACACGTGTCCATCGGGACCTTCTCCTCGGAGGTGAGCTCCGAGGATGACACATGTTTAGTAGTGTCGGACCTCTCAGAGGTGAGCTCCGAGAGCGACACGTGTCAAACAGGGCCGGACCTCTCGGAGACGAGCTCCGAGAGCAACATGTGTCCCGTGGGTTGGACCTCCCGCTTGTCCGCAGTGACTAGCTCCGAAGGCGACACGTGTCCTGTGGGGCTGGCCTCGCTCCTCCGCAGAGGCTAGCTCAGAGGGCAATACGTGTCCCACGGGGTCGGACCTCGCCCCTTCCGCAGAGGCAAGCTCCGAGCCTGCCACGTGGCCAGTTAGTGGCGGACCTCTCCCCCTCCGCGGGGATGAGCTCCGAAGGTGCCACGTGGCCAGTGGGCTGCGGGAAGTGTCTACGGCGCTCCTCGGCAAACTAGAACGGGCTCCTTTTAGTTATCTTTCTGATTCTTTCTTTGTTTCTACTTCTTTAAAATGCTTCTCTACATGAAATATGAATGCATGCATGAATTACGAAATTGAGGGTGTTACAAACCTACCCCCTTTAAATTGAATCTCACCCTCGAGATTCGATAGTGTAGAATAGATGAGGGAATTCTGCCTTGAGGTCTTCCTCACGCTCCCATGTAGCTTCGGCTTCCGTGTGATGGCTCCATTGTACCTTGAACCAATGGATCACTTTGTTCCTTGTGACCCTTTCTTTCACGTCCAAAATTCGGACAGGGTGCTCTACATAGGTTAGATCCTCTTGAAGCTCAAGTTCATCCAACAAAGAATGGAGTTCCATCACTTCCATCTCGTTCAAGAACCCGAGATGTAACCGTTTGAACTCCTTGCGCAGCTCGGGCGGTAGCTCCCGAACCGTGAGTTGGTGACATGCTCCCTTTCGGCTCAATGCGTCAGCTACTACATTGGCCTTTCCGGGGTGATAGTTGATTCCAACATCATAATCCTTGATGAGTTCCAACCATCGACGTTGCCTCAAATTCAAATCCTTTTGGGTGAATATGTACTTGAGGCTTTTATGATCCGTATAGATCTCACATCGGTGGCCAAGGATATAATGTCTCCAAATCTTTAATGCATGCACCACGGCTGCGAGATCCAAATAATGCGTGGGGTAATTCAGCTCGTGTTTCTTGAGTTGCCTTGATGCATAGGCTACCACTTGTCCTTCTTGCATGAGCACGCATCCAAGCCCTTGTCTTTATGTGTCACAATATATGTCAAAGCTCTTGCTCACGTCCGGCAATACCAAAACCGGTGCTGTGGTTAGCCCTTTCTTGAGCTCCTCGAAGCTTTCTTGACACATGGGTGTCCACTGAAATGCTTTTCCGTTCATTAGAAATTCAGTCATGGGCTTCGCTATCTTGGAGGAATCCTTGATGAACCGGCGGTAGTATCCAGCCATCCCAAGGAAACTCCGAATATCCCTCACGTTCTGCGGTTGGTTCCACTTCAGAACATCTCCCACTTTTCCTGGATCAACTGATACTCCTTCCTCGGAGATGATGTGACCTAGGAACAATATCTCCTTTAGCCAAAATTGACATTTGCTAAGATTGGAATATAATTGATGCTCTCGCAGCTTCTGCAATGTCAATCTTAAATGTTCTTCATGTTCTTCCTTGCTTTTTGAATACACCATTATATCGTCGATGAAAACCACGACAAACTTGTCCAAGTACTCCATGAATACCTTGTTCATGAGGTACATGAAGTATGTGGGTGCATTCGTTAACCCAAAAGACATAACGGTATATTCGTACGAACCATACCGTGTTCGAAAGGCGATCTTGGGTATGTCGGAGGGTTTAATCTTCAGCTGAAAGTATCCCGACCGAAGATCAATCTTGGAGAAAACTCGGGCTCCCTTCATTTGGTCGAACAGATCCTCTATACGGGGTAGAGGGTACTTGTTCTTGATCGTCACTTCGTTGAGAGACCTATAATCCACGCACATCCTTTGGGTCCCATCCTTCTTGTCTACGAAGAGCACGGGGGCTCCCCATGGTGACGAGCTTGGTCATATAAAACCCTTCTCTAGCTGCTCCTGTATTTGCTTCTTGAGCTCCACTAGTTCATTAACGGGTATCCTATATGGTCTCTTTGCTATAGGTGCAGTTCCGGGTACCAAATCAATGGAAAACTCAATGTCCCCGCAGGTGGCATACCTGGAAGTTCTTCCGGGAACACGTCTGAAAATTCTTGAACCACCGGAATGCTTTCCAATGTTGTTCCTTCAACGTGGTTCAACGTTGCCTTCTCGGGTGCCGGTTGGGCTGACACGAACTCAATACGAGTATCGTGCTCGTTTGTCAACTGCATGTTCCTCTCCGCACATTGGATTACTCCGTTGTGCTTGCTTGATCAATCCATTCCGAGTATTATGTCAAGCCCTTGGGAAAGACAATGATGTTGGCAAGGAAGTCTACCCCTCTTATTTTAAGGTTTACTTTCGGACATACTATATTAGTCCTCATCTCTCCACCGGGAGAATTAACCAACATAGTATATTTCAAGTGTGATATGGGTAGATTATACTTGGCAACATACTTGGATGATATGAATGAATGTGATGCTCCATAATCAAATAAAATGGTGGCTGGGTTGGAGTTGGCAAGGAACATACCAATCACGACGTCCTCAGCCTGTTGCGCTTCCTCAGCAGAGACATGGTTCATGTTGCCACGAGCGTAGTTCTTCTGTCCACGGTTACCTTGTGTAACCCCTCCGTTCGGCCGTGGGTTCTGCTTGGGCGCGTTGCTTAGCTGTCCAGGGCCTTTCCTCGGGCACTGACTCGCAAAGTGTCCTGTTTCTCCGCATGCAAAGCATGCCTTGTTGCCCAAGACAGCAGGGATGTTGGGACGAGGGTTTTGAGAGTAGGCGCCCATGTTAGGACGAGGCGCCAGAGGCAAGGGCACACGAGGTGCTTGCATAACGGGACGTTGCTGCGGTGGTTGATTAGGGCGAAAAGTGGAAGTAGACGAGCCATGCTGTGGTGCAGCTGGGGGCATGTACCTGGGGCGTACGTTGCTCCCTTGCGGCTGGTATGGCATCATTCTTTTGCCTTCTTGCTCGATCTCTCGGATCTTGCTCTCAACCACTATGGCTTTGTCAACTAGCTTCTGGAAGCTCGCATAGTCATTGTTGAGGAGCTGAACCTAGATCTCATTGTTCAACCCTCTCATGAACAAATACTGCTTCCGTTGATCCGAGTCGACATCTTCGGGGGCATACCGTGACAACTGCGTGAACTTGTTTAGGTACTCATTCACGCTCTTCCTGCCTTGGCGGAGATCTTCAAACTCTTGTCTTTTGAGCATCATGACTCCAACAGGGACGTAGTGAGAACGGAAGCTCTCCTTGAACTCTGCCCAAGTTATAGTCTCCTGGTTGACATGAGCGTTGCATAGAGCGTCCCACCAGTCAGCGGCTGCTCCCATAAGTTGGTGCGATGCGAAGAGAACTTTCTCTCGATCATTGCACTGAACTATGGCAAGATTCTTCTCCATGGACTTCAACCAGTCATCAGCCTCCATGGGGTCATTAGGTTGTGAAAAGGTAGGAGGTCGAGTCCTCATGAACTCTCCCAATCGGTTATGAGCCGGTGGTGATGGCGGTCGTGGTGGCGGAGGTGCAGGAACGGGGTTGTTGTTGTTGGCTTGCAGCTGACTCAAAGTTTGGATCATTGTTTGCATGAGCTGGTTCTGCATAGCCATCAACCGTTCCAGGTTGTTTGCACTAGCCACGGGGTTGTCATTTTGAGGAACCTCAACGTGGTCATCCTCTTGGTTGCCACGGAGGTTCCTCCCTTGACGGCCGGCGTTTCCCCTCACCATCTGTGAGAGAGAGTTGGGTAGAATAGAAGTTAGAAGTTTAGATGGATTCCCCCCAATTATATGCATCAAGGGTATGAACTATATACCAACCTATATGAGGATGTGAACACAACTCCTATTTAAGCTTATTCAATGGGAGTCCTATGTGTTTTTAGGGTGATACCTATCTGTGACTTCATCCTATAGTCAATGTGGTTTGGGGTGATACCTAGGATACCAATCTGTGATCAATTCGTGACTTCTCCTAGGCTTGCATCCTACGGTCAAGGTGGTTCTGATGCCAATCTATGCATTCTAGGCTTGCATCCTACGGTCATAGTGGCTCTAATGCTAATCTGTGACTAGGCCTGCGTCCTACGGTCAACATGGCGATTTTGATACTAATATGTGATTTCTATCTAGGCTTGCGACCTACGGTCAACCGTGGCTCTTATACCAATCTGTGATGTCCACGTTCCGAGAAACCTCGAAACCGAGCTGATGCATATGTGTGCCCAAGATGTTCATCACACATACACATGTAATCCACAAACTGAATTCAGGATAATACCACGAATAACAGGATTTTATTACAATGTCTCATGAGTCTCTAACTCATTCTAGCAGCGGAAGTCTTATTCTAGCAGCGGAAGTCTTCTACACTATAGGGGAAGCAAACTAAGCAATGGCAGCGGCTCCATCTCCTACTCCACAGGTGAAAGTTCATCTATGCACCCCTCGTGGGTTTTGGTTGATTTATGACAAACAAATGAGACCCTAACAAAATTGTTGAGAATGAGTGCAGGTTCTCAAAGAAATTAAGTAGAAAAGAATAAAAAGAAAGGAGAAGGAGGATCCAAAGTGATAAGAGCTCAAGAACTAAAAAAATTAGATCACTTAGTATAGAGTGTGTTGGAGGAACACACCCCAAGAGCTCAAGAGAAAGAAATCTAACTAACTGCACAATTTCAACACGTCGGACTAGTCCGATATCAGTCGGACTAGTCCGATTTTCTTTCTGACCAGAAAATGTACTAGTCCGATATCATCCGGACAAGTCCGATTTTGTCTCTGGACAGAAAATGGACTAGTCCGCAAAATCACGGACTAGTCCGATATCTCATGACACTTAGGGTTTTCTAAACACCGCACATTGGACTAGTCCGGAGTCAACCACGGACTAGTCCGGACATCGCAAACCCTAACGTACCCTTTGAAAACCCAACTATAAAAAGAGGTGTACGGCCATACCAACACAACTTTCGACTCCCCTGCGCCGTCACACCTCCCAAGAGCCCAAAATTCACCTCTCTCCATACATTCTAACCCAAGAAGGATCAATTCTTGTGGATTGGCAATTGATCAAAGGAGAGACTAGTTCTACACCATCTTGAGCTCTTGGGTTTGATCTCTCGCACACTTTTCATTGTTAATTGTTTATCTGTTGAGTGTGTTGAGTCGTGTTCATTCATTCCTTGTAATTCTTGGGGAGCCCTCAACTTGTGAGAAGGCCCCTTGAACAATTATATTGCCCCTTGTGATTAGTGGAAGAGAATCGACCTTTGTGGCAATTCGGCGAGGGTAGGGTTGGAGAAGACCCAGTCCTTAGTGGACTCCTCAACAGGGACGTAGATTGCCTTCGTGGAATCGAACCTCAGGATAAACACTTGTATCCCACTCTTGTTTATTAATTGTTCATCATTTTAGAGTGTTTAATCAATCCTTTGTAACTCACGTTCAAACATTAAAATCAAGTTGATTCATGTCATTCATTGTATTATTGTTGCAATACATCTAAGTTATCGTTCAATTTCCGCTGCATAAAGTATTAGAAGTGAACATTGATCAACCTTGATCTCCCTGGTCCATGTATACCGGACTAGTCCGCCCAGTATCGGCCTAGTCCAATTTTTCTCTGTTTAGAAAACAGACTATTTCGCACTCTACCGGACTAGTCCGATTTCCCTGTATTTGATAGACTACTAAGTGTTTCAGGTTTCAACAAAGCGTTGAAAAGCCTATTCACCCCCCTCTAGGCTACATTCAATTGGTATCAGAGCCAAACCTTTCGAAAGAGACTCACCGCTCGAAGAGACGATATGGACGTCAAGGATGCACACAAAAAGATCGACGACGAAAAGAGAAATGATGAAAGGACTCAAAAGCTAAAGAAGCTACTCGACGCCATTCAAGACAGTGAGGACGATGATGAGGAGGTGCTGCAACTCAAGACTCTTCTATGGAAGAAGGCATCTCCCTAAAAGGGGAGAAGAACACCGATGATGAAAAGAAGAAGAAAGGGGGTAGTCACACAGACTACTCCCGATATCCTTTTGATTATGAGCGTTTGAATTCTCACAATCATTACTTATCAATTCCCCTAGGAAAAGCACCTTACTTTGATGGAAATGATTATTCAATGTGGAGACAAAATATGAAAATGCATCTCATATCTCTTAATCTGAGTTTATGGCATATAGTGTGTACAGGGATAGATATCTCGGATGATGATGAAGAGCTGACCCCAAACCAAGAACAAGCCATTTATCGAAATGCTCAAGCTGCAGTTGTGATCACGTCATCACTAAGCCGAGACGAGTTCACCAAGGTGGATGGGCTCGAAATTGCCAAGGAGATATGGGACACACTACAAACTGCACATGAAGGTGATCGTAACGTACGCGAAGCCAAGATAGAAATGATTGAAGGTGAATTAGGAAGATTCGCGATAGAAGAAGATGAATCACCATAAGATATGTACAATCGACTGAAGAATCTTATCAACAAAGTCCGAGCCTATGGCAGCAAGAAGTGGAATGATCATGAGGTTGTGAAGCTGATTCTCAGAGCATTCATGCCTCGCAATGTAACTCTTTGCTCAATGATCAGAGAAAGCCCCGGGTATCGGAAAATGACCCCGGACGAACTTCTTGGCAAGATCATCAACTTTGAGATGATGGAGAAGCAAGCCAAGCATGTTAAGAAAATTGCCGATCTCACCTCAGCAAAGAAAAAGGAGTCACCTTGAAGTCAACTTGTAAACCCGTATCAAAGGAAGCTCGAGAAGCTTATGGAGAAGACGACGACGACGATGAAAGCAGTGATATCGATGAAAAAGACATGATCTTGTTCATGAAGAAGTTCAAGAAAATGATGAGAAGAAGAAAGGGCAACAACTCAAATGAAGGAAGACAAAGGGACAAACAAAGACCCAAGATGAGACGGGCGTGCTATAACTGCGGAGGATACGATCACTTCATAGTAGATTGTCCACATGATGAAAACAAGAAGAAGACAAAGGATAACAAGTCTCAACCAAAGAAAATGTTCAAGAAGAAGAAGCAATATGGCCAAGCGCATCAAGGAAAGGAGTGGGACTCCAATGATGAATCTTCATCCGAAGAAGAAGAAGAGATGGGCACCATGGCCATAAAGAAGACTACCAAGAGATCCACTCTCTTCCCAACCATGGGCGTATGGAAGGACACCAACAACACCTGTCTAATGGCAAAGGAAGGTAAACGAAAGGTACCGACTAAATCTTCCTTCTCGCGTTCTTTTACTAGTGATAGTGATAAATCTAGTGAGGATGATAGCAGTGATGAAGATGAATATATGTTTAGGGGTTTAGACAAAAAGACAACTGCTAAAATGAAATTTCTACTTGATAAGCTTGTTCATATGGAGAAGCTAGTCAATCGTCAGGAAGATATGATTATCTCCCAAAAGGAGGAATATCTTGAGATTGAAAAGCTTCTTGAATTTGAAAAGGAACAAAATAAATCACTAGAGCTTGAATTAGATTCAAGCAAGGAAGCTTGCTTGAAGCTGAAAGACTCAAACACCACCATCAAGGATGAACTTTCTAACTTAACCAAAGTTAACAAGATCCTTGAGGGACAAGTTGAGTCACTCAAGCAAAGTGGTTCTTCATCGACTACTAGCTCACGTTCTCAACACACAAAGTCTGAAACTAGCATTACTTGTACTTGTGCCAAAAATGATGCTAACATGAAGAAAAAGCCAAACTTGACAAAGGACAAGCAATCTTCTCAAAGTGACATATTTGACAAGGAGAAGATCAAGTATGCACGCAGTGCATACTCGGTCACAAGGCCTCCTAATGTCAAATATGGTATTGGATATTCTAATGGTGAAAAGCTCAATGCTAGAAACCACAAGAATAACAACGGTTGCATTGCCTTTGTTAAGGGAAACTCTTCTCAAACTACAAAGCTTAGTAAAGTTGATAAATTTAATAATGTGAACACATATGAACAACTTCAGTTTAGAACCTTTGATGCTTCATATGTACTTATGAAAAGTAATCTTGGAAGAGTCTATGCTAAATATGTTAGGCCACGCCATGGGAATACCAAGTCTCATGTGTGGGTGCCCAAATCACTTGTGACTAACCTCAAAGGATCCAAGCAAGCTTGGGTACCTAAGACCAAGGCATAATTTATTTTTTGTAGACTTATTCATCCGGCGGAGCAAAATTGGTGCTAGATAGTGGATGCATCAATCACATGACCGGAGAAAGAAGAATGTTCATGGAATATGAAAAAAATAAAAATTCAAGCGAAGGCATTTACTTTGGCGATAATAGTCAAGGAAAAATGCTTGGTACCAGTAAAATTGCAATTTCATTACAACATACTCTCTCTCATGTTTTACATGTTGACTCCTTGTATTATAATCTGTTGTCCATATCTCAATTATGTGACAAGGGTTATAATTGCTTATTCACTAATGATGGTGTGACTGTCTTTAGAAGGAGTGATAACTCAATTGCATTCAAGGGTGTGTTGAAGGGAAAACTTTATCTAGTTGACTTCAACAAAGATAAAGTTGAACTTGACACATGCTTGATTGCAAAGACCAACATAGGTTGGCTGTGGCATAGACGGCTAGCACATGTTAGTATGAGGAATCTGCAAAAACTCCTCAAAGGCGATCACATCCAAGGTTTAAATGATGTTGTTTTCGAGAAAGACAGGTCGTGTAGAACATGTCAAGCAGGAAAGCAAGTAGGAGCACCCCATCCCACGAAGAATGTCATGACTACAACAAGATCCCTTGAGCTCCTTCATATGGATCTATTTGGTCCAGTTGCCTACATAAGCATTGGCGGTAATAAATACGGTCTAGTCGTTGTTGATGATTTTTCACGCTTCACGTGGGTTTTCTTTTTGCATGATAGGACAAAAACTCAAGGAACCCTCAAGAAATTCATCAAGCGTGCCCAAAATGAATTCTCATTGAAGATCAAGAACATACAAAGTGACAATGGAACAAAATTCAAGAACACCCAAGTTGAGGAGTATCTAGACGAAGAAGGGATAAAGCATGAATTTTCAGCACCATACACTCCTCAACAAAACGGAGTAGCCAAAAGGAAGAACAAAACTCTCATTGAGATGTCGAGGACAATGTTCGATGAATACAAGACTTCGGACAGGTTTTGGGCTGAAGCGGTTAACACCGCTTGTCACGCCATAAACCGACTATATCTTCATCGGCTGCTCAAGAAAACCTCTTATGAACTACTCACAAGCAACAAACCAAATATTTCATACTTTCGAGTTTTTGGTTCAAAATGCTATATTTTAAATAAGAATCCAAGGGCCTCAAAGTTTGCTTCGAAGTCCGATGAAGGTTTCTTACTTGGCTATGATTCGAACTCCTACGCTTATCGTGTCTTCAACAAAACCTCCAGACTTGTTGAAGTAGCACGTGACGTAGTGTTCGATGAAACTAACGGCTCTCAAGAAGAGCAAGTTGATCAGTGTGTGCTAGATCAAGAAGAAGCTCCATGTCAAGCATTGAGAAGAATGGCTTTGGGTGATGTTCGACCACAAGTGCCACCTTCAAATGCGAATGAAGAAAATAAACCACAGATGGAGGAAAATGATCAAGGGGGAGCTTCCATACAAGATCAACCTCAAGAAAATCAAGAAGGTCAAAACATCAATGAGGGCAACTATCCAGGGGGAGAAGAAGATGATAATGAAGATTCAAGACCACAAGTGCCAAATCCAAGAGTGCACCAAAGCATCCAAAGAGATCACCCCGTTGACAACATAATCGGTGACATCCGAAAGGGAGTAGTAACTCGATCTCGCATAGCTAATTTTTGTGAACACTATTCCTTTGTATCTTCTTTGGAACCATACAGGGTCAAGGATGCATTAAAAGATCCGGACTGGGTGATGGCGATGCAAGAAGAACTGAACAACTTCAAAAGGAACGAAGTGTGGGAGCTTGTTGAGAGACCCAAGTCCAATGTCGTCGGCACTAAATGGGTCTTTCGCAACAAGCAAGACGAACATGGAGTAGTAACAAGGAACAAGGCACGACTTGTGGCAAAAGGGTACTCACAAGTTGAAAGTTTGGATTTCGATTAGACTTTTGCTCCCGTAGCTAGGTTTGAGTCAATTCGTATATTACTTGCATATGCTACTCACCATGATTTCAAGATTTATCAAATGGACGTGAAAAGCGTCTTTCTCAACGGACCGATCAAGGAGGAGGTGTACGTGGAGCAACCACCCAGTTTTGAAGATCAAAAGCACCCCGACTACGTGTTCAAACTGCGTAAGTCTCTCTATGGCCTCAAACAAGCTCCTAGAGCTTAGTATGAGTGCCTTAGAGATTTTTTAATTGAAAATAACTTCAAGATCGGAAAAGCTGATTACACCTTGTTTACTAAACACTTTGATGATGACCTCTTCATTTGCCAAATCTATGTTGACGATATAATATTTGGTTCAACTAACAAATCCCTTTGTCAAGAATTTAGCAAGATTATGACAGATAGATTTGAGATGTCCATGATGGGAGAGCTGGGGTACTTGTTGGGATTCCAAGTGAAGCAACAAAAGGACGGGATGTTCATAAGCCAAAAAAAGTACACTCAAGACATTCCAAGAAGTTTGGAATTGACAAAGCAAAGCCCATAAAGACTCTCATGGCGACAAATGGACACTTGGACCTAAATGAAGATGGACCTAATGTGGATCAAAAGGTATATCGTTCCATGATTGGCTCCCTACTCTATCTATGTGCATCTAGGCCTGATATCATGTTGAGTGTATGTCTATGTGCAAGGTTTCAAGCCAATCCTAAGGAGTGTCATTTGACAGCCGTTAAAAGGATCTTGAGATATTTAGTTCATACACCCAACCTAGGCCTTTGGTATCCCAAAGGTTCAAAATTCAATCTCATTGGATACTCCGATGCAGATTATGCCGGATGTAAGGTAGATAGAAAAAGTACTTCTGGTATTTTCCAATTCCTAGGTAGATCCCTAGTTTCTTGGTCCTCCAAGAAACAAAATTCAATTGCTCTATCCACAGCCGAAGCAGAGTATGTTACAGCCGGGAGTTGTTGTGCTTAACTCCTTTGGATGCGAAAAACTCTAAGGGAACGGTTACAATATGAGCCGTATTCCACTCATTTGTGACAATGAGAGTGCTATCAAAATTGCCCATAACCCTGTTGAGCACTCTAGAACCAAACATATAGATATTCGGCATCATTTTTTGAGAGATCACTCAATGAAAGGAGACATAGCCATTTCCCATGTCAACACTGAAAAACAACTAGCTGATATCTTTATCAAGCCACTTGATGAAAAACGCTTTTGTGAGCTCTGAAATGAACTAAATATCCTTGATGCTCGAAACGTGGCTTGAAAACTTGCATATCTGTATGCCATACTCAAAATCATGTTAATGATATTGAAAAATCATCTCTCTCCATTTTTCTCTTAAAAAACTATGTCAATTACTTGATCTTGATGAATTATGATCATATCTTGATTGTTGTATGTTTACTGATCATATTCATCAAGAATACCTATGTGCCTTTGTACCTTATTTCCCAATAGAAACCCTTGAATACAAATATATATATATATATATATATATATATGTTTTATACACCTCTGTACAAGGGACCACAGACTAGTTCGTGGTCACCTCGGACTAGTCCGCACTGGCAGACTAGTCCGCACTTAGTACGTTAGTCCGGACTAGTCCGATTTTCTCTCTGGACAGAAAACGGACTAGTCCGATATGGTCCGGACTAGTCCGATATTTCGACTCCATAACCCTAAGGAAGGCTCAAACCTAATCTCCTTCATGCTCATAACCCTCCCTCAACCAAGAACATGAAGCCTTTTTCATTGTTCTCAACAGAGTGCTTCGGAAGACAATGGCTCCAAAGGATGGAGATGCCGGGAGCATCCAAGGTTATCTGAGAACCTTGATGAAAGTGATCAGGAGGAGAAGATTTAATATCTTTGACTATATTTGGAATGACATGGTGAACATATCCTGCACACCAAACCGTTCATGTGGCCATGCTCCTTTCTTGATGTTCATGATTGAGAAAGTCACAGGAATTGAGTTTGTGAAGGATGTAGAGCACAGTGCTCTAAGGCCTCAGAAGCCTCCTCAGGCCTCCCTCCCAGCTGCTCCCTCGCCTGGATCACCTGAAGAACATCCAGAGAGAGCGCATGAAGAGGCAAGGCCTACATCCAAGACTAGGGCCTCTCCACAGAAGGGTTCGTCCAGTGGGATCATAAAGTTTTTGACTGCTATCTTCAGCTCTTGCCGCAAAACTGAAGTGAAGCTACATAGGATGAACAAGGCAAAAAAAGCAGAGATGAGATACATGAAGGCAAATGTCAAAGAAATATGCCAAAAACTGGAGATTGAGCCCATTGGATCCCCGGTCATCTCAGAGGACTCTGCATCTGAGTTTACAGAGCTTCCTCCTCTCTCTCCTTCAGAGCGTGCCTACTTTGGCACGACGAGTGGTTCCTCTCCTCCTCTTCCTCAGGCTAATGATGAAGATGAAGAAAGGACGTACAGCGTGGAGTGAGCCGACCACGACAAGTAGATCCCCTCTCTCCTTCTTTTTGGTGTCTTGATGCCAAAGGGGGAGAGATTGAGGGGGAGTCATAGGTCGTAGGCCTTTCTTCATTTTGTATCTTAGCTCAAGAGATGAGCTTGTGTAAGACTATTGTGCTGTTGTAAGACTTATTCTATTATGCCATCTTTATGCTTTCATGATGTGAAATGATGACTATGTTATGCTTTTGATGAATGATGTATGTTATAACTCTTGATGATTATGCTCATTATGACATTCACATCAAAATTACTGCTCACACATGTAGTTTTGCACCCCACCATAAAGAGTGCACATATGCCTCATGTCTTCATTGCATATTTTGTTCAAAACTCATATGTGCACACTTTATGAAAATCTGAATTCTTATTGTCATATTTGTGAGATCTCAAATGGCTGTCATCAATCAACAAAAAGGGGGAGATTGAAAGTGCATCTAGGCACCCCTTGTGGGTTTTGGTTGATTTATAACAAACAAATGAGACCCCAACAAAATTGTTGAGAATGAGCGCAGGTTTTCAAAGAAATTAAGAAGAAAAGAACAAAAAGAAAGGAGAAGGAGGATCCAAAGCGATAAGGGCTCAATAACTGAAAAATTAGATCACTTAGTATAGAGTGTGTTGGAGAAACACAACCCAAGAGCTCAAGAGAAAGAAATCTAACTAACTGCACAATTTCAACACGTCCGTACTAGTCCGATATCAGCCGGACTAGTCCGATTTTCTTTCTGACCAGAAAACGGACTAGTCCGATATCATCCGAACAAGTCCGATTTTGTCTTTGGACAGAAAACGGACTAGTCCGCAAAATCACGGACTAGTCCGATATCTCACGACACTTAGGGTTTTCTAAACACCACACACCGGACTAGTCCGGAGTCAACCACGGACTAGTCCGGATATCGCAAACCCTAACGTACCCTTTGGAAATCCAACTATAAAAAGAGGTGTACGGCCATACCAACACAACTTTTGACTCCCCTGCACCGTCACACCTCCCAAGAGCCCAAAATTCACCTCTCTCCATACATTCTAACCCAAGAAGGATCAATTCTTGTGGATTGGCAATTGATCAAAGGAGAGACTAGTTCTACACCATCTTGCGCTCTTGGGTTTGATCTCTCGCACACTTTTCATTGTTAATTGTTCATCTATTGAGTGTGTTGAGTCGTGTTCACTCATTCGTTGTAATTCTTGGGGAGCCCTCAACTTGTGAGAAGGCCCCTTGAACAATTCTATTGCCCCTTGTGATTAGTGGAAGAGAATCGGCCTTTGTGGCGATTCGACGAGGGTAGGGTTGGAGAAGACCCGGTCCTTAGTGGACTCCTCAACGGGGACGTAGATTGCCTTCGTGGAATCAAACCTCGGGATAAACACTTGTCTCCCACTCTTGTTTATTAATTATTCATCATTTTAGAGTGTTTAGTCAATCCTTTGAAACTCATGTTCAAACATTAAAATCAAATTGATTCCTGTCATTCATTGTATTATTGTTGCAATACATCTAAGTTATCGTTCAATTTCCACTGCATAAAGTATTAGAAGTGAACATTGATCAATCTTGATCTCCCTGGCCCACGTATACCGGACTAGTCCGCCCAGTACCGGACTGGTCCAATTTTTCTCTGTTTAGAAAACGGCCTAGTCCGCACTCTACCGGACAAGTCCGATTTCCCTGTATTTGATAGACTACTAAGTGTTTCAGGTTTCAACAAAGTGTCGAAAAGCCTATTCACCCCCCTCTAGGCTACATTCAACGGGCAAGTTGATGGTATATCACACGCCTAATACTCCACATGGTCTTCGAAGTACTTCTCTCCTGTTGCTGATTATGAAGTAATAATGCAAGTTTGAGTACATGACGTACTCAGCAAGTGCAGGAAAATATGATATGTAGCTTTCAACAAGGTATGGAACAAAAAGGCTTATTGCAGAGAGCAAAGTTTATTTCACAAACATGATAAAATGGCAACTAGCTTTAAGTGAATGTAATTCCAACATTTATCCAATTAAAACATCAACATACCTCCATCATATTCCACAACCTTTCATGTCTCATCCAGCCATTTATCTTTCTCAGCTTTTTCTCATGCTCATGAATACCATCTCATATTCATTACCATCTCAACTCATATTCAATTCAGTCTCATAATCGAGACCAAAGCACATTATTGCGACTCAACGGTCCAATTCTCATTACCAAGACTCAATAGTCCCGAAACCAAAACTCAATGACCAAACCGTAACCAAACCAATGACATCCCAATAACCAAACCGAATACCATCCCAATCACCATACATATATAATCATGTGAGTTGTCTAGGCACTTGTGACCGTAAGCTCGGCTATTCATGTTTATTATCATCAAGTTCTCATTAACATTATGAGTGCAGTAGCTAGACACATTCTATCGCTTCCCATATCTCGTAGATTAGCGAAGAAAAAAAGAAAACAACCATACCCGACTCATAAACTTCCCTGGTGACAAGGGTGGTTAACAAAACTAGTAAACTCCTATAAAGGTTTCCCATCAAGTTGACTCAGCAAACACGGTTTTCGCAAATAAAACAATTTCCAAAAACATGGGATCAATATGGTCAAGGGGCACTTGCCTTGTTCCTGTGGTTTCTGTTGCTCTTGGATCTCGAAGTCTTGGTGTTGTAATCCTTCGTAGATAGCTCCCTGAGCTTGTCTTCTACTTACAATCACGCACATACAAGATTTACAGTAATCAATTATCATGCACAATCCTTATTCAAGATGCAATGGTGCATATGCATTCTAATCTATGGTGTTGTTTCATTAGATCAGTTTGTACGTGTTCTTGCATGTTTTAATGGTTTGCATGGGGTTTTACAATGAACAAAGGTATAAAGATCAAGTGTGGACATGGTGATGATCTGGACTCAAGATCTAGATCAATTCCACCGTCAAAACTGATCAACACGTGATCTGTCCACACAAAAAGCTTCTGTTCAAAGGGATCGAAGAAACAGATGCAAGGGAAACCGCGATGATGTCGTAAGGTGGTAATGAAGACCTACCTCACTTCTCCTTGGTCTCGGGGTCTTCCTCCTAGCAAGACAGATCGTCGGGGCCATCTTCCGGCGACGGCGAGCTCGTCGGCGGTCTCCGGCGACTGAACTCCGACGAAGGGAATTAATTCGACGAGTTGGGGGCTAGGGCCTCTAAGTCGTCGACTTGGGAATAGATGGTACGGCCAAGGGGTATTTCGGGTTCTATTTATAACCGGAAAAAGAAGAGTCCTATTCCGATTGGATTTCAAATAGGAGTCCTATTTGATTTGTGTTTGGATCTTAACAACTTATCTTCAATAGATTTGGTGCGGTACCAATCATAGAAGAAATCATGTCGGTTTCTTCTGTATCGGGCGCTCGCATAGAGGGCAAAAACCGCTTAAGGACCTCGTCCTTCTGCAGAGATAAGCTCCGGAGGCTCTACGTGTCCAGCAGGGGCCTGGGCTTCCCTTTTCCTCAGGGGCGAGTTCTGGTTGCGCCACGTGTCGAGCGGGCGGGACCTCCCTCTTCCTCAGAGGCGAGCTCCGCGTGCGCCACGCGTCCTAGCGGCGGGAACCTCCCTCTCCCTCAGAGGCGAGCTCCGCGTGTGCCACGTGTCAGTGCCGGACCTCCCCTCTCTTCAGAGGTGAGCTCCGTGAGTACCACGTCAGTGTCGGACTTCCCCTCTGTTCAGAGGTGGCTCCAAGAGTGCCAAGTGTCAGTGTCGGACCTCCCCTCTCTTCGGAGGCGGGCTCCGGATGTGCCACGTGTCCTAGCAGCGCCGGATCTCCTTTCTGCTCAGAGATGAGCTTCGAGGTCGACACGTGTCCAACTGCGTTGGACCTCTCTTCTCCCCGAAGGTAAGCTCCGAGAACGACACGTGTCAAGCTGTGTCGGACCTCCCGGAGGTGAGCTCCGAGGTTGACACGTGTCCATCGGGACCTTCTCCTAGGAGGTGAGCTCCGAGGATGACACGTGTTCAGTAGTGTCTGACCTCTCGGAGGTGAGTTCCGAGAGCAAAACGTGTCAAACAGGACCGGACCTCTCGGAGACGAGCTCCGAGAGTGACACGTGTCCCGTGGGTTGGACCTCCCGCTTCTCCACAGTGACTAGCTCCGAAGGCGACACGTGTCCTGTGGGGCTGGCCTCGCTCCTCCGCAGAGACTAGCTCCGGGGGCAACACGTGTCCCACGGGGTCGGACCTCGCCCCTTCCGCAGAGGCAAGCTCCAAGCCTGTCACGTGGCCAGTTAGCGGCGGACCTATCCCCCTCCACGGGGATGAGCTCCAAAGGCGCCACGTGGCCAGCGGGACGCGGGAAGTGTCTACGGCGCTCCTCGGCAAACTAGAATTGGCTCTTTTTTAGCTATCTTTCTGATTCTTTCTTCGTTTCTACTTCTTTAAAATGCTTCTCTACATGAAATATGAATGCATGCATGAATTACGAAATTGAGGGTGTTACAATCAGCGGCATGTCGGCTGTAAACTCGTTAGAAAATGCGAAACTTTATCTAAACACACTAATGTTCTAATTTTTCTAACAAATTCGGAGGAGGGAAACATGAGGAACTTACCTAGCACAACTTCTTTGATCAAACAGCCCAGAAATGTGTTGGCGACAGCAAGGGCAGTGGTGATCATCGGCTATCATCGTCGTAAGAACACTAGAACCAAGCATCTTCGATATTTTCTTGCTGGAGAGCCTTCCTATGATGAACCATTATCGACGAAGTAATCAAAGAGGATGAAAAGTGTGGAATCGTTGGGGCGATGGAGATCGGCGATGAACTCACGAATGAGAACTTGTTTACGTGTGGAGAAGATAATTAGGGTTGTGCGGCGTGAACTGATGTGAGTGAAGGGCGCAGGTGGTTATGTGCGTGAACAGATGCGAGCGAAAGGGTGCGGGAAGTTTATTTGTCCTATGTGGTGTGTGACAACGCGCGAATCCCGTGCCCTAGTCGAGCCGCCGCCGCCGAGGACCACGAGGGCTTCCTGCTCAAGCTCAGGGAGCACATGGACAAGGTCGGCATCGACTGGCCTACCATCGAGGTGCAGTTCGAGGGCCTCCATGTCGAGGCGGGGGTGTGGTAGAAATAATCTCGTTTTCTAGATTAAACTAGAGTTAGAGATAGAGTCCAAGTCAAATAAGAGTATGAGTCTAGGTAGTATTAGGATGCGTTTTGCAAGAAGAAACGTTTGAGATTCTAGGTTGAATCAGTTGAAACGGTACCAAACGGCAAAAAAGTGAAACGTTTCAGTCGTGAATCAATGAGAAACGATTCACATTTTTTGCCTACGAACCTGAAACACCTGAAAAAGTGTTTCACACCCTGAATCACTTCATATTGTTGTACTTTCCTCCTGTATCTTTATTATTTATAGTGATTTACCATCGTCTACCTTTATTTTCAACTCGTCGCCGCTGTTGCAGTGTAATAAGGATTTATCCATGCATGTGGATGGTAACATATATTTTACAATGAAACTTATAAATAACCTATGTTATAAGAATTTATTATATGTTATACTATGACAAAAACAATATAGTACATCTAAGGATAGTTAGGTCATTTTAATTCTGCTCCTCTCTTTACTGAAACTGAAATCAGAAAACTAGCCAAACGGTATCTAAAGTGGTTCTTTTTCAGTTGAGAAATATTTCTGGGTTGAAATTGAAACGTTTCTGATTCTCAAAGAATCTGGAGCTGTACCAAACGGGGCCTTAGACTAGGAGTCTATTGTAATTGGAGCTATATATACAACCTCCCCCCAATGAGAATAAGGAGAGAGAAAAATAGAGGAAATTAAGCCGGATTTCCAACAATTGGCATCAGAGCTAGGATTCAAGATCTAACCTTGTGTTGCCCCTGCGAGGGACCCACGGCCTTGTCGAGCCAGGATCACGCTGAGGGGTGCTGCGTTGCACAACACCGGATAACACACATAAAATGGTACAAAGCGGAAGCAAAGTTTTATTACATAAATGAGTTTATGAACATTTTTACAACAAAATATGTTCAGTCTACACTCACGGGTGTAGACTACGCATCGAGTTCACGTTCAGCTCGTGAACGTGTCCCCGCTAGCATACACGCACACTAAAATGACGGCGGGCACGACTCCCACTCAACGGAATTTCCCTCTTGGGGTTATGTCTCCTCCTCGGGAGTCTCTTCCTCATAACACCCTGCAAAAGCTTCAAACACAAGCAGTCAGCACGATGGCTCAGCAAGTCTGACCCATCTCTCCTATACATGAAACTTCTACATGAAGGATTCAGAGTACATGAGGCAAATAAGTTGCAAAGGACTCGCCTAATTATTTGAACCTTACTTTCAAGTTTTAGCAACAAGTTGTGGAGAACCTCACGCTAAGGCACATGAGAGAGCCGCAATCAAACAAGAAACACATTTCTCTCATGTACTTTGCCCAGAGTTAAAAAGAATTTTAATTTGCTCTAAACTACAACCAATCATTAACAATCAAGGTATAGCTTTCAATCAGCAACTTTTACATGACTCTAGCCTGTTGTTTCTACGTCACGGTACAGTGAACAAGTGGTACTCATTGACTGTGAGGGATGGCGATTATAATCGATTTACACCTGCAGGGTTACCCGAATAGACCGTCACGCACGCCCGTACTCGATGTTGCCTACAACAGCCATCACAGACGTCGTACGCAACCACCTTTCACCCGTCAGCCAAATGTTGAACTGACCCTATCGTCCCGAGCAAGAGGTCTCTGCGCGCGCATCCGTAGTGCCGCTAGCCGATTTACACCTCAAGCTCTCAACCTACCCTTTGGACGACAAGCAATGCTTCAACACCCAGCTACCCGAATTACATCGGTTTCCCAGTTCCCATATATCCGGTAGGTCTTTGGTACTGTTCTAGCTTGTTCAACAGGCCCGCACACGGCTCGTCCTCAATTGACACAAGTGAAGCTATGGCAGCCAGGCCCCAACGTCCTGCTGCCCTTACTCTCCGCTCGGTCTCATTTTTCTTGCCATGTGTTTCATTTGCTACCTTTACCCGAGTAGTGTGCCTCTAGCCTATTCTCGCGAGCAGTTCCAACAACTCGACTTGTACCGAATCCTACCCTAACTTAGCATTGCAGTAGCTAATCGAGGTTTACAAACCTAAGCCCACCTAGGGTTTTCTTGGCTATGCATCTGGGTTTTCAAACAAGACTCTAATGCAAAATTTAAGTGGGTGCTCAAAGTAAGTTCTCAAAACAGTAAAATTTGTAAAAAGGCTAATGCAAACCGGAGCTTTCCTTGCTGCTGTTGGTCGTAGGCTAGCTGCTCATCTAGAGTGACGAAGTCTAAGATTTTAGGTTCCTCCTCAACCTTAGCGACTGCATGTGATAAATACATATATGTGTCAATTTAAATGCATTTGAATTGAAGTTGAATTTGTAAAGCCTATAAGTCTTGCTAGACAGGTCCAATGACTCTGAAATTTTTGCTGTGGTTTGGATACAACCTAAGCAGAGACTGGGCCAAGTTTTATTTGCAGCAAAGCTAATTTGAGCCCTCCACAAATAATTGTGTACTTGGCCTTAATTGGAGCTCTTAGGGTGTTCTAGAGATTTTCATGGAGCAAGCCATGACTTTCTGAAAACTAGATTTTAAGAGGGTTCTAATGGAGTTGGTCTCACTTAATTTGAAGCTTCCTAGCTACATATATGAGCTAAACAATTTCAGAAAAAATGCTGAAAATGTTTCTGGATATTTCCATCTTCTCTGGAACAGTTTTATTAATCACACCATTAGGTGGATCAAATGAGCTCCAATGGATCCTAAATTTTTATGGTAGCTCAGGTATATTCTGGTGAACATCCTGGCCGAATTTCAGAATTTTCCTCCAAAGGGTTCTCCAGTTAAAATTCTAAACAGTTTAAATTTTGAAGAATTAATTCTGGAGAAATAAGTATTTTCATAAAGTGAAACTTGATTCGTTGGACAGTACTCAGAGAGCTGAATCCAAAAAATTTGGTTTACTCATTTTGGAGTTTCCTAGCCAAAGTTATGTGGGTTTGAAGTTTGAACTAAATATGAAAATCGAGGAAAAGTTTAAACTTCTGCCGGTGGGTCCCACGACGCGGATCTTATTCCACCTCGCGCTAACAGAGTCCCCGGCGACGCTCTCCGGTGAACCTCGCCGGAACTGAGTTCCCAGCCACCCCTTGGCCCGAGACTCGCCGTCTCCCCGTTTTCCGACCTCGTGAACTTATATGTGGGCTCGCCGACCGCCGGCGATCACCGGAAACACGTGTGCACCGGTGACAGCGGAACCTAGGGTTATGACGAGGTCGGCCTCGCACCACATGGCACAAAATCGATCAGAAATTGCTCGGAGAGCATCAGTGGAGCACGAGGAACATGAAACAAGACCTTTTGGAAGCTAGAAACGCCGACAACCATACTCACGGTGACCCGAGGAACTTTACAACGGCGGCGAGGAAAACGGCCATATCACGACCGATCCTCAATGGTTTTCCTTGCTTCTTCCTCGAGCGTGTGCGCTAGCATGTGTAGAACCTACTGGCCAATAGGATCGACTAACAAGAGTGCATGAAGTCCGAATTTCAGTCTATGGTGTGCTCGGCCCATATGAATTAGCTTTCGGTATATTTGGAAATTCTCGACCTATGGTTGATCATAAGCCAAACGGCTTTCAGATACACCTTCTACACGCAGTGACACACCTTTCTTGTGTAGAGAAGTGGATGCGAGGATGGCTGTGCCGAGATGTCCGTGGGAGCACCGAATAGCGGCAACGCTCGGGTTGCCGAGAAAACGCTCGGTTAGCTCGAGGGAGAGCTGTCACGGGAAAACAAGACGTCGAGGATGTTGCTCACAAACCCGCGACGCCGTTTTGCTACTGGGAAGGCTCTGTTCGCGAGTGATCGGCCTGCTCGCCAGCGGAACCGAGAGGGCAGCGTGCTTTCGGTTGAGCTCGGTGTGAGAGAGGGCGAAACTTGCTGTGGACTCGGGTTGTGAGCACACGGAGCATGACGAGGAGAGATAAGGCGTCGGGCAGCTGGTCTCCAGCGCGAAGAAACGCAGCAGGAGGTGGCGCCGATCGCCCGCTCGGTGGCGCGCTCAGCTGCAGCCCGAGAAACCGAGTGCTCTGTTCTTCAGTCGGTTAAATTGCTAGTGAGGCTGACAGGTGGGACCCACTTCCATTTTAACCTCTGAAGTTAACTTTCTCCTACTGCTCTAAACAGTAGTTCCACTAATACCCTTTGGAATTTGAATTATCTACCAAATGCCCATTTGAACTTGATAGAATTCAAATTGTGAAGTGTTTGAATATAATTTCAGCACACATGCAGTTTGAAATTCAAATTGAATTTGAATTTGCTAAAATTAGCTCATGTCAAGATCAACTCCAAATGGAGTGAAAATTGGTGTATGAGCTCACAAAAATGTGCTGAGTGTGAATATGCATCCCACTTTTGAATTCATGGAATGAAAGGAGTTTGAATTTGAGTTCAAACTTCTTTCTTATTATACCCAAATATACCTCAAAAAGGTTTTGGATTTGGGTGAAATTTGGCATAAGTATTTCAAGCAAGGTGTAGGAGTTTTTCATATGCTCAACCCCTATGTGATGCATGTGGAAAATACCACTTTTGCATTTTGTAAGTTCATCCTCTAATGACCATATTGATTGTGGTTACTTGCTCTTCACATGTGTTCACATGTTTTCCTCAAATGAGGTGTGTGTGTAGTGTAATGAACACTCAGGATGTGTGCAAAACTTAGGCCCTTACACCCCCGGGAGGACGAACTCTCGGGGGTGAAAGTTGGCTAGAGGGGGTGAATAGGCTAATAAAACCTGAAATTAAAATAAACAACGGATAAAACCAGAGTAGGCCGGACTAGTCCGGTATGGGGTCGGACTAGTCCGGTCTGAGCCTAATTGGTATTTTAGGTCCCCTTTTAAGTTTGTTTGAGATGAAAATATATGGTAGTCAAATGATATCACAAATTAGTTGAGAATAATTAGTTTGCAAAATAATAGAACAGTTTGCGGGAAATAACACAATGAATGCTTGATAAGTAATTCTAGTGAGCAAGTAAGATAGTAGAGAGGACAAGAGACACGATTTATCCCGAGGTTCGATTCCACACAGGAATCTACGTCCTTGTTGAGGAGTCCACCAAGGACCGGGTCTTTTCCAACGCTTCCCTCACCGAGCGATCACCAAGATCAAGCCCGGGCTTTCTCACTATCAATCGAATGTGAATACAATGCTCTTAGGGGCTACTCACACTTTTAGGATCCCTACACCAACCAAGTAGTTCTAGAATTCAAAGTACAACTGTTAAGAACTCAAAAAAAAGTTAGAGTGCAAGAGAATCAAACCGAGAGCTCAAAACGTCGGTCAACACGTCTTTCCTCTCACAAAAACCACTAACTCCTTAAGATCTGATCTTAGGGGTCTAGAAGGTGAGGAAAGAGGCTTAGAAGAGCTCTAGGAATGAGTTTTCAGCGCTTGGGTTCGTGTCATTTCTATTCTCAGCCGGGGGATCTCCTTTTTATAGAAACCCCGGCATTTAGCCGTTACCAACTAAAGTCCGGACTAGTCCGGTCCCAACCCCGGACTAGTCCGATCTTGAGGGACCACTCACGTCACAGCTTACCAAATAAAGTTTTAGTGACCGTTGGATTCAAACCGTCATGAATCCTCGGACTAGTCCGGCCGAGAGCAGACTAGTCCGATCTCAATCAGGAACCTTTGTTCTGTATGAGAACGGACTAGTCTGGTATGGGCAGACTAGTCCGGCCCCAAGGGCAGACTAGTACGGCCCTAAGGGCGGACTAGTCCGGTCTCACCAGACTTAGTCTAAGAACTGTCTAATCTAGGGCTGCGGACTAGTCTGGCCAACTTCGGACTAGTCCGAGCTCGCACAGGAACCTTTGTTCCGTCCTAAATCGGACTAGTCTGAAGGGAACGGACTAGTCCGGTCCACGGAGCGGACTAGTCTGATGTCACTCAGAGACTTCTTCTCCGGACAACAGCGGCTTAGTCCGCTTAGCGGACTAGTCCGGCCTCTTGGGGGGACTAGTCCGGCCCTCTGAGACTTAATCTCATAACGGCTCTGACTCACATGATAACTGGACTAGTCCGGCCTGGGACGGACAAGTCCGAACTCACTCAGAGACTTTCTATCCGGTCTAAAACGGATTAGTCTGGGTAGGAACGGACTAGTCCGGCCATTTGTCGGGACAAGTCTGGTCTCCCCTTTTCTTCATATCTATGACTTCTTCGTCTCATGATTCTAACGTTTTATCCTTTGTTTGAGCTCTCTAGTGATTCTCAAGCACTCTAAAAGAGAATACCCTATACACAACTAGAAAAATGTTAAGATTAATAGAAAAAGCTATTTTCTACTCTTTCAACTCTTCTTCTTTTCCTTTTGCTGCTTGAGAGACTCCATATCCATTACTTTGATAAACACATGTGCTCATACTCAGTAGAAACTTATTAGTATCTTAATTGTCGTCATCAATCAGCCAAAACCACGGGGATTATCTAGATGCACTTTCAATCTCCCCCTTTTTGGTGATTGATGACAACTCATTAAGATTTTCGAAAAGTAGATATAGTAGATTGTTTTCATAAAGATTTACTCCCCTAGATGTGTGCATAATGGATTATCAAGAACAAAAGAAAAATATGCACAAGAGTGAGTTTATGGGGAATTTCATCCTTACATGTGTTGTGGTGGTGTGACTAAGTATAAGCAGTAACCACATTAAGAAAGATATAACATTTACGAGCAATCAAAGTTCATTATGGCATAATTTGAAGAGATAAAGTAATATAGTCATTACAAACATAATGTGGCATAATGTAGCATAGTTATTACAAACCAGTATGAAATGAGTTTAACGAGCAAGATTATGACTAGACTATTCCCCCTTATTCTCTCCCCCTTTGGCATCAAGGCACCAAAAAAGGGAAAGAAAAGGATAAAACCTAATCACTATCATCTTGATCTTCGTCGTGGTCACATTGGGTCTCTTCGTCCTCATCCTCATCTTCATCGTCATCCTGGTGATGGGTGTGGGAGGTAGGAGGAGCAGTTGAGGAGGATCCAAAATAGGCAAGCTCATCCTCCGTGAGAGTGGGAAACTCAGTCACGTCGTCATCGTCTGATGATGGTGTAGACATAGGTATCTCCATCTTGTCGCACATGGCCTTGAGATACTTCTCTTGGCATTGCTTCATCTTCTGCGTGCGAACTTCCACCTTCCGGCACGAGGAGAATATGGCCTTGAAGATCTTGAGCAGTCCACTAGAGGAGCCACTCGATGACGGAGGAATGGATGGTCCGGCGGAAGAGGATGGAGCTGCAGTGGATCCCCTGCACATGGATGCAGGAGGGCGAGGAAGAGGAGTCGGCATCTGAGGACGGAGCTTCTTGTGCTTCACATCCTTTGCAAACTCTAGCCCTGTGACTTTTTCAATCATGCACACGACGTATGGTGCATAGCCACAGGATCTGTTCGGGGTGTTGGATATGTTGAAGATGTCGTTGTAGATGTAGTCAAAGACATTCAATTTTTCTTCTTCATTGAGCAGCTTCAACAGGTTTCTGAGGTACCCCTGTATCATCCCCGCATCTCCATCTTTTGGAGCTAGAGTCTTCCTCAGAACTCTGTTCATCACTCCAAAGAAGGGTTTTATGTTGTGGGTTGAGGATGCTTCATAGGAGAGATAGGAAGGATACATGAAGTCCAAGTCATCCTTTCCCAGAGTTCTCTCATTTTGAACTATGATCTCATAGTTCAAGTGCTCCCCAAGTCCTAGGATGCGAGCAAACTCATCATATAGAACTGAGTACACCACCCCATTTGTCATCCAAGTGATTTTCCTGTTTCCATAAGTGTGGAAGTAACAGGTTGTGTAGAACTGGACTATGACTTCAATGTTCCAATCATATTGAAAAGCCATCAAGTCTTTGATCCCATGGCGTTCTGTTGCTTCAATTACTACATCAAAGGCTTGATGTTTCTTGTTGGCCATGTATGGCCAGTCCACCCACTGAGCATCAACTACCGGTGTCTTCATTGGGAGATAGACATGCCGGTAGTAGTCATAATGGAAGTCACACCAGAAGCGAGGGTCTGGTGTGGACTTCTCGTACTTGTAGACCTCCTCCTCCCGGAACCTTCTGGCTTTGTCGGCTCCTTTCCCCTTGAAGGTTGCACTTGCCAAATTGGGTTGGCGGTTTGGGTTGTGCATGGGAGGTGCCCTTTCAAGGGGCCCAACAGGTCCCTGTGGGGGATTTTCGCTTCCCCGTCTAGGGTTGTCATGAATGACGAGTCCCTTGTTGGCTAGAGCCTTTTCCTGGAAGGATCAGCTGCTTTGCCTTTTCCTTTGTCCTGGGTCAATTTTTGTGGCTCGGTAGGCTGTTTGTCTTTCAGGGTGACTAGTCTCTTCCTCCTCGGAGGGTCAACGGACTGGGAGGCTTGGGCTTCCCTGTCAGCCCGTTTCTTCGTCCGAGCCTCCCTTGCAGCAGCCTCTACTGCCTCTGCCTCGGCTGCCGCACGATAAGCGGCTTGACGAGCCGCTTCGGCCTCGGGATTTGGAAGAGGGCTGTCGTTTGATCCTGACATGATCTGGTGAGAAAAGAAGTATTTAGTTGATGGAGTATTGCGTTTAAATTAGTTTACAAACCCAAAGTTAGAGGTTAATACTGTATCATCCGGACTTGTCCGGGCAGGAGGCGGACTAGTCCGCTCCGGCCAGACTTGTCCGGTTGGAGTCCGGACTAGTCCGGACTTTACAGTTTTAAACTCTAACTAATGTGATTTGCTTACTAATTCATCAAAGTAGGTGCAATACTATGGGGTTTTGAAATAATATGGCCTAGGAAATTCAGAGAAGCCCTAAGGTACCCAAGATATGTTCTAGAAATAGGATTTTTGTGAAAAGTCAAGGCTAGGTTAAAAAGTACCTTGGAGTGAAGGAATGTGATGAAATCCGTGGTTCGAAGGAGCGGATATGGTCGGAGAGGAGTTCCCCGCACTCCACAAGCCTTGAATCGAGGATGCCTTCGAGGGATTTGAGGGAGAACTCCAAAATCGCCAATGGGGGTGAGTTTTGGAGGAGAGAAGTGGAGTGGAGGTGAATGAGGGAGAGAGAGGGTTTTCAGCCCGACCCTTGGAGGTTAAGCCTCCAAGGGCCGGACTAGTCCGGTCCACAATCCGGACTAGTCCGATCAGTCGGACTAGGTCCGTACTAGTCCCTAGTCTGGACTTGTCCGGGTGCCAGGCGGACTAATCCATTATGGACTTGTCCGCTGCTCCTCGGACTTCTTTAGAATGCCCGGACTTGTCCGTCCTCTAGGTCGGACTAGTCTGGCTTTTTAAAAAAATTCTTATATATCAGAATTTTGCCTTTGTTTGCGGTGGATTTACTTGCACCTGCTATATGATCCATTTATATATATATATATATATATATATATATATATATATATATATATATATATATATATATATATATATATATATATATATATATATATATATATATCAGACACATAATTATGTGATGACAATATAGCCAAAAATAATGTGAGATAGAAAAATAGAGGAGGTACAAGTTTTCACAATCGAGCACATTTTTGAAGGTTGTGAAAGAATTTTTGAGAACTTCTATTTGCACAATTTTTCAACTTACATTCCTAGAGTCTAATATATTCAGCTCATTCCGAAGTTCACAAAATCGTTTTTCATCTAGTAGTTTGGTAAAGATATTGGCTAGTTGTTTTTCAGTTCTTATGTGTGAGATAGCTATGTCCCCCTTTATAGAATGATCTCTCAAAAAGTGATGCCGAATGTCTATGTGTTTGGTTCTAGAGTGCTCAACGGGATTGTCGCATCCAAAGAAGTTGAGCACAGCAACTTCTGGCTGCGACATACTCCGCCTCAGCTGTGGAGAGAGCAATGGAATTTTGTTTCTTGGATGACCATGATACTAGGGACCTACCCAAAAATTGACAAGTCCCTGAGGTGCTTTTTCTATCTATTTTACATCCGGCGTAATCCGCATCGGAGTATCCGATGAGATTAAACTTAGACCCCTTTGGATACCATAATCCTAGGTTGGGTGTGTAAACTAGATATCTTAGGATCCTTTTAACGGCTGTTAAATGACATTCTTTAGGTGATGCTTGAAATCTTGCGCATAAACATACACTAAGCATGATATCGGGTCTAGATGCGCAAAGATAAAGTAATGAGCCAATCATGGAGCGATATACCTTTTGATCCACGCTTAGTCCATCTTCATTGAGGTTAAGGTGCCCATTTGTTGCCATTGGTGTCTTGATAGGTTTTGCTTTGTCCATGTCGAACTTCTTGAGTATGTCTTGTGTGTACTTAGTTTGACTAATGAGCGTGCCTTCCTTTAGTTGCTTGACTCCGAGGAAAAACTTCAACTCTCCCATCATGGACATCTCAAATCTATCTGTCATTATCTTGCTAAACTCGTTACAAAAAGATGTGTTAGTAGAACCAAATATAATGTCATCGACATATATTTGGCACACAAAGAGATCGTTGTCTACATTCTTTGTGAATAGTGTATAATCTGCTTTGCCTATCTTGAAGCCATTATCAATAAGAAAGTCTCTAAGACATTCATACCAAGCTCTAGGAGCTTGTTTGAGACCATAGAGAGCTTTATGCAATTTAAACACATGATCAAGATATTCTTGGTCTTCAAAACCGGGTGGTTGCTCCACGTACACCTCCTTCTTGATTGGACCGTTTAGAAAGGCACTTTTTCACATCCATTTGATAGAGTTTAAAATCATGATGAGTAGCATAGGCTAATAGAATACGAATATATTCAAGCCTAGCTACGGGAGCAAAGGTTTCATCAAAATCCAAATCTTCGACTTGAGCATATCCCTTTGCTACAAGTCTGGCCTTGTTTCTCGTCACCACTCCATGTTCGTCTTGCTTGTTGCGGAACACCACTTGGTGCCGACCACGTTTGCGTTTGGTCTTTTCACTAGCTCTCATACTTGATTTCTTGTAAAGTTGTTTAATTCTTCTTGCATGGCTACTACCCAATCCGGGTCCTTGAGTGCATCTTCCACCCTAAATGGTTCCAAGGACGACACAAAAGAGTAATGTGCACAAAAGCTATACGAGAACGTGTTGTTACCCCTTTTGTGATATCTCCAAGGATGTTATCAACGGGGTGATCTCGTTGAATGCTTTGATGAACCCTTGGGTGAGGCACTTGATTTCTTGAGTGATTTTCTTCTTCTTCTTCTCCCCCTTGATCAACACCATGGTTTTAATTTTCTTCTTCCTCAAACTGACCGTCTTGATCTTGGGGTGTTTGATTTTGATCTTGAGTGAGAGGTGCCACTTTTGATGAGCTTGTAGCATCTTGTCCTACATTTTATTGGGGTCGGATTTCTCCAAGCCCCATTCTTCTTAGTGCTTCACTTGGTGCTTCTTCTAATACACATTGATCAACTTGCTCCACTTGGGAGCTATTAGTTTCATCAAACACCACGTCACGTGCAATTTCAACACACCCGGAGGTTTTGTTGAATACACGATAAGCGTAGGTGTTTGAGTCGTAACCAAGTAGGAAACCTTCATCGGATTTTGAAGCAAATTTTGAAATCCTAGGCTTCTTGTTAAGAATATAGCATTTGCTTCCAAAAACTCGAAAGTAGGAGATATTTGGTTTGTTACAGGTTAGGAGCTCGTTGAGGTTTTCTTCAAGAGTCGATGGAGGTAGAGGCGGTTTGTAGCATGACAAGCGGTGTTGATTGCCTCCGCCCAAAATCAATCCGAGGTCTTGTATTCGTCGAGCATGGTTCTTGCCATCTCTATGAGTGTTCGGTTCTTCCTTTCAGCTATCCCATTTTGTTCGGGAGTATAAGGGGCTGAAAACTCATGTTTGATGCCCTCTTCATCCAAAAACTCTTCTACTTGAGTGTTCTTGAATTCAGAACCGTTGTCACTTCTAATGTTCTTAGTTTTTGAAGAAAACTCGTTTTGAGCTCTCCTCAAGAACTTCTTGAGGATTCCTTGAGTTTCTCCCTTATCATGCAAGAAAAATACCTAAGTGAAACGAGAATAATCATCAACAATTACAGGACCATACTTGTTACCGCCAATGCTTATATAGGTGACAGGGCCGAAGAGGTCCATGTGAAGCATCTCCAATGGTCTTGTTGTCGTCATCACGTTCTTGGCGGGGTGAGCTGTTCCAATTTGCTTTCCTGCTTGGCACGCACTACATGGTCTATCCTTTTCAAAAACAACACCTTTTAGTCCACGGATGTGATCCCCCTTTAGAAGTTTTTGTAAATTCCTCATTCCAACATGGGCTAGTCTTCTATGCCACAGCCATCCCATGTTGGTTTTTGCTATTAAGCATGTGTCAAGCTGAGCTTTACTTGTGAAAAAATCCACCAAGTAAAGCTTTCACTTTAACACACCCTTAAAGGCAATTGAGTTATCACTTCTTCTAGAGACGGTCACATCCTTGTTAGTAAACAGGCAATTATAACCTTTCTCACATAGTTGAGATATGGACAATAGGTTATTATCCAATGATTCAACGTGTAGAACATGTGAAAGAAAGTGTTGAGAAGATATTGCGATTTTACCAATACCTAGTACCCCTTGGCTGTTGTCACCAAAATAGCTGCCTTCATTTGGATCATCGTTTTCTTCACACTCAACAAACATTTTCCTTTCTCCGGTCATATGGTTAGTGCACCCACTATCTAGCACCCATTTAGTGCCACCGGAGGAGTAGGCCTACAAAACAATTTAAACATTGTTCTTAGGTACCCAAACTTTGTTGGGTCCTTTGAGGTTAGTTATTAGGCACTTGGGCACCCACACACAAGTTTTTGGACTATTGTGGAGTGGCCCAACATATTTTGCATAAACTTTACCATACTTGCTTTTCATAAGAACATAAGATGCATCGAAATTATGAAATACTATAGATTTTACATTTTTGGTAATCTTATGTGAGGTAGATGCAAGGTTATTACTCTCGTCTTGACTTGAGTTTTCTTTCACGAAGGCTACGAATTTGCTATTGTTTTTAAGGATTCTGGCATTTTGCTTTCCTCCCCTAGTATATCCAAGTCCATCTTTGATGAAGGGAGATCTTCTGATTGTGTATGCACTACGTGCATATTTGATTTTTTCTTTATCAAAGATCTCACTCTTGTGTGTATTCTTGCTTTGTGCCTCTTTGAGCTTATTTTTAAGTTTAAGACAATGCTAGCACATTTGCAAGTTTTAGTGTTGGATTCTATCTTTGTTGAGAGAGAGCTTTTAGAGGATGAATTAATTGGAACGCTTGACTTAAGTGAGTCAAGTTGTGCTTCAAGATTCTTGTGAGCTTTGGTCAAGCTTACAAGTTCATCTTGAAGCGCTACATTCTCACTTTTAAGCTGAACGCATGTCTCCTTGCTCATGGCAAGTTCGCTTTCAAGTGTTCTACACTTTTCTCTCTTAGGTTCAAGAAGTTTCTCAATTTCAAGGTTTCTTTCCTTTTCAAGTATAAGCAATTCTTCTTGTTGATTGAGAAGCTCTTCTTGTTCAAATATTTCATCCGATAGCATTTTCATTTTAGCTATAGCCTTTTTGTTTAATCCTCTAAACATGAATTCGTTTTCACTACTACTATCAAAGTCACTATCATCTTCAATATGTAACTTAGAAGGTTTAGTCATTACCTTGCGCTTTCCTTCCTTTGCCATGAGGCATGTGTGACTTCGGCTCTTCTAATCACCCTTGTTTGGCAAGAGTGATTTCTTCATGGTTGGCCTCTTGATGGCTACGGTTGCCACTTTTTCTTCATCTTCAGAGGAGGATTCTTCATTTGAGTCCCATTCTTCTCCGATGTGGGCTTGTCCATATGTCTTCTTCTTTGTGAAGAATTTCTTGTCTTGCGGCTTCCCATCCTTCTTCTTTCTCTTGTCATCTTCCTTGCTATGGGGGCAGTTCACAATGAAATGCCCATGTTCTCCACAGTTGTAGCAAGTCTTCTTTGTTCTTGACTTGCCTTTGTCTTTGCTCTTGTTCTCATAGTGATGGCTTCTCCTTCTCCTCATCAATCTTTTGAATCTTTTGATGAAGAGCGTCATTTCTTCATCATCCATGTCTGTGCTCTCATCATCACTTTTCTCACCTTCACTTGTGAGTTGTGTTTCTTTTGCCTTGGACTTGGATGTGGCCTTGAGAGCAATGCCCTTCTTCTTGGATGAAGTGATCTTGGCTAAGTCATTGACGTGTTGGGCTTTCTTCTCCATCATCTCATGGTTAATGATCTTCCCTAGCACTTCATCCGGAGTCATCAAATGAAAGTTTGGACTTTCCCCGATTAAGGTGCATAGGGTCACATTGCGAGGCATAAATGCTCTTATCATTCTTTTAACCACCTCATGGTCATTCCATTTTTTGCATCCGTACGCCCGACTCTTGTTGATAAGAGTTTTGAGTCGGTTGTACATTTCTTGAGGTGTTTCGCCTTCTTCCATGGCGAACCTTCCAAGCTCTCCTTCTATCATCTCAATCTTAGCTTCCCTCACGGATCGGTTTCCTTCATGTGCGATCTTGAGGGTGTCCCAAATATCTTTGGCGAGCTCCAACCCATATACCTTGTTAAATTCTTTAATGCTCAAAGATGAGTTGAGCACGGCTGCCGCTTGTACATTGCGATGGATTTGTTGTTCTTGTTCTAGAGTGAGTTCATCCTCGTCTTCGGGGATATCTATACCTGTACATACCACATGCCAAAGACTTGGGTTCAAGGAAATTAGATGCAACTTCATGTTGTGTTTCCACATTGTATAGTTAGTTCCATCAAAGTGAGGTGGTTTGCCTAGAGAAATTGATAAATAACTGGAATGAGAATTTAGTCGTTCATAGTTAAAAGGATATCGCGAGTAGTCTTGTTGACTACTCTTGAGTTTCTTCTCTGACTTCTCCTTCTTTTTCTTTTTAGCCTCCTCCTTCTTCTTTTTGAGGAGTGCCATGAGACGAAGAACTTCTTCATCTTCTGAGCTTGTAACGTTTTGTGGAGGAGCAACTGCAGGAGGTGGGTTAGAACCTTGTTCTTCAAAGTTGCTCGAACTTGCTCCTTTTCCCTTGTTGAGATCAATTTGGCTACCGACCTTGTCCTCCATCTCCTCTCCAAGCGGTTAAGCTTTTGTGGAGAGTTAGGCTCTGATACCAATTGAAAGTTGCCTAGAGGGGGGGTGAATAGGCTAATAAAACCTGAAATTAAAATAAACAGCGGATAAAACACGAGTAGGCCGGACTAGTCCGGTATGGGGTCGGACTAGTCCGGTCTGAGCCTAATTTGTGTTTTAGGTCTCCTTTTAAGTTTGTTTGAGCTGAAAATATATGCTAGTCAAATGATATCACAAATTAGTTGAGAATAATTAGTTTGCAAAATAATAGAACAGTTTGCGGGAAATAACACAATGAATGCTTGATAAGTAATTCTAGTGAGAAAGTAAGATAGTAGAGAGGACAAGAGACACGATTTATCCCGAGGTTCGATTCCACACAGGAATCTACGTCCTCATTGAGGAGTCCACCAAGGACCGGGTCTTTTCCAACCCTTCCCTCACCGAGCGATCACCAAGATTAAGCTCGGGTTTTCTCACTATCAATCGAATGTGAATACAATACTCTTAGGGGCTACTCACACTTTGAGGCTCCCTACACCAACCAAGTAGTTCTAGAATTCAAAGTACAACTGTTAAGAACTAAAAAAAACAGTTAGAGTGCAAGAGAATCAAACCGAGGGCTCAAAACGTCGGTCAACACGTCTTTCCTCTCACAAAAACCACTAACTCCTTAAGATCCGATCTTAGGGCTCTAGAAGGTGAGGAAAGAGGCTTAGAAAAGCTCTAGGAATGAGTTTTCAGCGCTTGGGTTCGTGTCATTTCTATTCTCAGCCGGGGGGGTCTCCTTTTATAGAAATCCCGACATTTAGCCGTTACCAACTAAAGTTCGGACTAGTCCGGTCCCAACCCCGGACTAGTCCGATCTTGAGAGACCACTCACGTCACAGCTTACCAAATAAAGTTTTAGTGACCGTTGGATTCAAATGGCAGGAACCTTTGTTCCGTATGAGAACGGACTAGTCTGGTATGGGTGGACTAGTCCGGTCTTACCAGACTTAGTCTAAGAACTCTCTAATCTAGGGCTGCGGACTAGTTCGGCCAACTTCAGACTAGTCCGAGCTTGCACAGGAACCTTTGTTCCGTCCTAAATCGGACTAGTCTGAAGGGAACGGACTAGTCCGGTCCACGGAGCGGACTAGTCCAATGTCACTCAGAGACTTCTTCTCCAGACAACAGCGGCTTAGTCCGCTTAGCAGACTAGTCCGGCCTCTTGGGCGGACTAGTCCGGCCCTCTGAGACTTAATCTCATAACGACTCTGACTCACATGATAACCGGACTAGTCTGGCCTGGGACGGACAAGTCCGAACTCACTCAGAGACTTTCTATCCAGTCTAAAACGGATTAGTCCGGGTAGGAACGGACTAGTCCGGCCATTTGTCCGGACAAGTCCGGTCTTCCCTTTTCTTCATATCTATGACTTCTTCGTCTCATGATTCTAACTTTGAGCTCTCTAGTGATTCTCAAGCACTCTAAAAGAGAAGACACTATACACAACTAGAAAAATGTGAAGATTAATAGAAAAAGCTATTTTCTACTCTTTCAAGTCTTCTTCTTTTTCTTTTGCTTCTTGAGAGACTCCATAACCATTACTTTGATAAACACCTGTGCTCATACTCAGTAGAAACTTATTAGTATCTTAATTGTCGTCATCAATCAGCCAAAACCACGGGGATTATCTAGATGCACCTTCAGGGGGCGGCCAACCTAGCCCGAAGTGGCTCACGGGCGAGCGAGCTCGGGGCCAGAGGGGTCGAGGCCAGCTCCTGCGCAAGGTGGAGGAGGGGCTCTCGAGGCAAATCCAGTGGCCGGGGAAGCACTTAGACGCAGATCTTGATGAAACCAGCGTAGATCAAGGCGATCCAGAGCAGATCGGGTCGAATCTGATGAAGAATGGGCGTGAATCAGTGGGAATCGTTGGTTCCTGACGGTGTGGTGGCGTGTTTGACGTCCCGGCGATGATGGCGACAAGACTTGAGGCCACTGACTGTCGTTGCGTCGGTGCACGCGACGGGTGGTGCTATCCACGGGGAGCAGGGCGAGGGGCCTCGAGGGAGGCAGCGGGAGCGTGGAGAGGCCGACGATGAGCAAGAGGAGATTGGCGTCGAGGATGCTGAACTACTGCGGCGGGAGGACACGTAGCTGGTCCGGCGTGTGGGCGAAAGAAGCAAACACGGTGGTGAGCCTTCTCCCTAGTGTGCGCGAAGCGGCGCTCGATCCAGAAGGAGGCAGCGGCGCTAGGAATTCTACACAGGAGAAGAAGCACAGGAAGACAACACTCGAGGGCGCTTGGCCGCGCGAGCAGAGGAGGAGGGAGTTGGCGGCTGTGGAGAGAGAGGCTGAAGGGTTAGGGATTCTAAGTGGGCTAGTTGGACCTGTCACTAGGCCTGTTTTGTTGATAACAGTAAAGGAACATGCTATAGGCCGTGATGGGTTGGGACCTTCTACACACATGATGGAGAGGAACGGACGAATGGAGGACGAGCTGGTGCTTCACTTTCTCCAACCACAGTTGAGCGGTTTTCCACCATGCGGAGCAAGCCTCGAGTACAACGGCCGGCAGCGGCGGCATCTGGAAGCATAGCGCGACCAAGTGTGCACAGTGGATTTCCAACATGGGAGTTGCGGTGCAGTGGCGTTTGGTCAAGTTTTGCTTCTATGTGTGTGGAGAACTCGGGAAGCGGCGTAGCACGGGATGGATCTTGAAGGAGTATGAGATCACTGACCCAAGGTGCTATCGCCATGACGATGAAGGTGAGGAAGAAGAATATTGGGTGCTCTATCGCGTGAGAAAGAGCAGGCCAGTGTGAGGTGTGCTCGAGATGAAGATGTGACCATCTCGAGTATGTGATCGGAATGAAGATGCGTCCATTCCGAGATCGAGTGCAGGATGAAGATGAGCCAATCCTAGGGTTGAAGATGTGACCAACCCGAATTTGTCTGCGGGATGAAGATGCGACCATCCTGGGGATGAAGACGTTCCTATCCCAAAATTGAGTGTTCGAGGTGTAGTGCCCACCTCATGGGTGTAGTGCCCACTCCAGGGTTGTAGTGCCTAACCCAAATTCGTGTCTGGGATGTAGTGCCCATCTCGGAGAGATGTAGTGCCCATCCTATAGTGTGTGCAGGGTGAAGTGACCATTCTGGAGGTGTAGCGAGTTTCCACCCCAAATGTATGTAGGGTGGAAGTGTGTTTCTATCCTAAATAGTGTGAGTATTGATTTAGAAAAACAAGATTAGTGGGTGATTGTTAGAAATAATCCCGTTCTAGATTAAACTGAAGTTAAAGATAGAGTCCAAATCAAATAAGAGTATGACTCTAGATAGTATTAGACTAGTAGTCTATTGTAATCGAGGTTATATATACAGCCCCAAAAGAGAAAAATAGAGAAAAATAGCACCAGATTTCCAAAAAGCTGCACTTAGGCGACCGCGGCCTGCCCACGCTCATCATCTCCTTCACCAACACCGTCGAGGTACGTCGATGAAGGATAGTAGTGGAGCCCAACAAAGAGCCCAAACGTTAGCTGGAACAGTGGTCACGGGCCCACAGAAGCTTTTTACCGAACGCAAACTACCCGAAATCTAAATGAAATCTAAAGAGAAAGCAGCCGCCTCGTCTTAGGGATGGCAACAGGTCGGGTTCGGGTCGGGTATTGCAAAAACCCGATCCGACAGAAAATATGCACGGGTAAAATTTCCTACCCAAACCCGCGGGTAAAAAATGGTATCCGAACCCGAACCCGGCGGGTTTCGGGCGGGTTTCGGGTACTCGCCGGGTATGAGAGTAAAATTAATAGATATGCAATTTTTAAACAGCTGAATGGAGATATTTGATGAACAGTTCAATATTTACACATAACAATTTCAGAATACAGAAAAACTCAATAAAAAAGTATTGTAAGTACATTACATAAGACTATAAGACAATTAAATTACAATAAAACCACAAGTCCACAACCATGAAGAGCTGAAATTCTTATTTGTTTTTTGGCCCATTTAAAAATTCAGTTACCCGACGAGTACCCGCGGGTAAAAGACAACTCGAATCCGTATCTGCAAAATGTCGGGTCTGATATGGGTTATACCCACGGGTAAAAATGTGGACCCGTACCTGTACCCGTCGAGTACAATACCGGTCTGGTACCGAACAGGGTACGATTGCCATCCCTACCTCGGCTCCACCCTCTCCCACCAATCCACCGTCCGCCCCCCGCTTGCCACCAACCGCCGCGCCGGTGGTAGCCACGGCGACCCCGCGACCATGCAGAGCTCCGCGCCACCGATGCGTCACCATCCGCGACGCGGGGATCGCCGCCATGACGTCCGCGGCTCCGGGACATCTCGTCGAGCATCTCTGGGCGGTGATTCTTGCTTTGCCGTCAGTCCATCGGGAACGCGCTCCACGTCTTCCCCAGCAGGAAGCAGCTCATGACCGTCCCCCATGATGTCAGCGGAATTGTCAAGCCCAGGAGGTAACGCACCCACTTGGACGATCATATAGTTTTACGAGCATGCCTGACAGAAACAACAGCATCATCAGCTATCGGGGGAACTTTTGGTGCTAACCATCCACCCACCCACGTTCTTGCGTCTCTCATCAGGATGACTTTGCTGCTGGGACCGCCGGCCGGGGTCAGGCAAGACTACCCTGCTTCGCGCGCTAGGCGGTAAGCTTGACGAGGACCTCGAGGTTTCCGGGAAGGTCACCTATAACGACCACGGGATGAACGAGTTTGTCCCGCAAAGGACCGCGGCGTACATCAGCCAGGACGACGATCTCCACATTGGGGAGATGACCGTCAGGGAGACGTACCCTAGCCTTCTCCGCACGGTGCCAAGGTGTTGGTACTAGATATGGTACGCAACTGAACGTTGGCCTGTTTGAGACCATTGAATAGGGTGTCTCATCTTTGGGGCAAGTACTGTTTTTTTCTTCTTTGATCAGAAATGCTGTCGAGTTGTCGCGAAGGGAAAAGGTCAAAAGGCAGCCAACATCAAGCCCGACCATGACATTGATGTCTATATGAAGGTGAGGCTGTTAGCGGATGAGGACACCATATGCTTGATGGAACTATAAGTGCTAGCATTCAACAGGAACATTTCAGGAGCGCCTGTCACATGTATTCTACTTGCGTCTTTGCAAGCGGATATCAGTTGTTTCTTTGTTTAAACCTGTAGGCCTCAGCGATGGGAGGGCAAGAATCCAGTATCGTTACAGATTACATACTGAAGGTACAGTCTGCCGGCTTTGGATCTAAGTTATCACTGATAGGATGATTTCTCTAAGTATTTGCTTACTAATCCGCTAGCTGCTTGGCTATGCATCTCCAGATATCAGGATTGGAGGTCTGTGCTGACACGGTGGTAGGAAATGAGATGTTGAGGGGTAAATCTGGTGGACAACAGAAGCGTGTCACCACAGGTATGATTAGAAATCTTCAACAAAATGGAGGTTGGATGTAGAACTTATTAGTACAAAATTATAGGCTGATGATATACATGTCTCCAGTAGAAAGGGGAAAGACTTGATTTAAAGGTAACAATTATCTTTGCATGTTCTAACACATGTAGCTTCTGGCAAACCACATGAAATTGAAATCCTTCCATTTATTGTTCAGGGAATTGAGGGCATTAGTAAAATAAAGGATGGTTATAACCCAGCAACATGGATGTTGGAAGTGACCTCTAGTGCTCAGGAGGAGATGCTCGGGATTTATTTCAGTGAGATCTACAGACAATCAGAACTATATCAGTAAGCTACCCTGCATGACACTCTGATGCACAGAATCTACATCAGTGGAGGTGGCTTTGAGCCATAATTCTATTTTGTTTTTGTTTTCACGATTTCAGAAGGAACAAGGAACTCAGAGGAGCTAAGCACACCACCTTCTGGCTCGTCTGATATCCATTTTGCTACGCAATACTCTAGATCGTTCTTTACACAGTGCCTAGCTTGCTTGTGGAAGCAGAAATTGTCATATTGGAGGAACCCGTCCTACACGGCAGTGAGATTCCTCTTCACCATCATCATCGCGTTAATGTTTGGATCCATGTTCTGGGACCTTGGACGTAAAACGTGTGCCTTCTAAATTTCATTCTCCCTGTTTCTATGTTTCATGTTAAGCAGCTACTCTGTGCAGTGCATGTCCTAACACCTTATTTGTCTCATTGTGCAGTAATAAACAGCAGGATCTGTTCAACGCCATGGGATCAATGTATGCTGCTGTTCTGTACATTGGAGTGCAGAACTCTGGCTCTGTTCAACCAGTGGTGGTGGTGGAGAGAACAGTCTTTTACCGAGAAAGAGCAGCAGTCATGTATTCAGCTTTCCCATATGCATTTGGACAGGTCATTCATCTTACCCTTTTTGCCTTTTCTAGTTCCAAATGCATGGATGTATGAATGTAGAAGTTCAAATGCTCCTGGATTCTAACTCATATTTGTAGCGAAAAGAAGGACAGTTGCGAGAGTACATATTCATTAACACTGTCAAGTCTTTTTGATGAAAGAGCCTAACAATTTCACGTTACCCTTTTGTAGGTTGTGATTCAATCTCCATACATCCTAGTCCAGACCTTGATATATGGGGTGCTAGTGTATGCCATGATTGGATTTGAATGGACCGTTGCCAGGTTCTTATGGTACCTGTTCTTTATGTACTTCACACTGCTTTACTTCACGTTCTCTACTGGATGATGGCGGTCGGCTTGACACCAAACGAGAGCATAGCAGCTATCATCTCATCAGCTTTCTACAACACTTGGAACCTCTTCTCAGGATGTCTTATTCCTCGAACTGTAAGTTTTGTTTTTTCCTTTTTATATCCCTTACCGCTTTTAACATTGCAACATCTTCATGTGACTCATGTGCGTTGACCCTTTTCTTCAGAGAATGCCTGTTTGGTGGAGATGGTACAGCTGGGTCTGGGGTCTGCCCGGTGGCCTGGACGCTGTACGGATTGATTGCATCTCAGTTTGGCGTTCTCCAACATACAATCCAGGTCGATGACAAGCAACAAACCGTGGCGGAGTTTATCACGGACTACTACTTTGGCTTCCGCCACGATTTCTTGTGGGTCGTCGCGATAGTGCACGTCGCCTGGGTCGTGGCCTTAGCGTTCCTGTTCAGTTTCGCCATATGAAGTTCAACTTCCAGAGGAAATGAGGACGAGGAAAGGGTGTTCTTTTTGCACCCATTTCACTCGGCAGAGGATTACAGATGCTGTGTACGCTGCATCCGCTGCAAATCGATTAGATTAAATAGGTAAACTGTAAATGGTATAGATATTATTTTGTATTCCGATTCATGTAGAGATAGAAGAGTCGTGAAGATCGAGCCGAGCCTCATGCCTCTGAACAGCTCTAGCTGGTATGTACATCATGTCAGAGGTTTAGGCATGGAGCTCTTCTCAAAGAATGTAAACCATATTACCCGTACCGTCGTTCGGACGGAGCAATGGAAGCACAGATTTTGTTCATCTTCATCATAGCATGTTCCTTCTAATAGCTCACGTATTATAAGATCTGTTTGAAGTATATAGCATGAGACGTCATCTTTTTGCTTGATTTTGGTTAGTCCGTGTCACTGTAATATTTTCCCAAACATAATCATCATTACTTATAGACAATTATATTGTGTCCGTTATATCTACAACCGATTCAAGTGTTTATAATTTACATTTAGATTGCTAGAAGTTTTTCAAACTTTCACAAATGTTGTTTTAGAAGCAGTATAAGATCAATGCGGGCCACAGCTTCGGATACTTAAAAGTGACAAAAGTACCAATCTCATCACCTGAAGAAGCAAAGAACCTTGCACGGTAAAGGCGTAAACAACTTTTAGCACTATATACCATATATTATATTTTATACTCTCCCCGTTCCAAAATAAATAACATCAGTTAGTTTAATATTAAAGTAATCGATGTAACGAGGGAGTATTATAATTTCTCCCTAATACATGACCATGATGCTCCGGCCACACTACCAAATCGATAGTGTGTGTGCTCAGTCACCGAGGCATGCTGTAAGTTTTTCATGTTATTAATAGAGCACAACTATAGCATTTTGATACAAAGCTTTTCTCTAAATGGTGATCTTTTTTAGTTTCATAATGTTCACTCTATTTTAAATTATTTGATGCTAGTTAGTATAATTTTAAATTAAACAGTGTCAAATATTTTGAAACGGATGGAGTATTTTGTCGTCCATGTAAATGCACACTTCAGATCTTGCCATAGCCCTTTCTGGTGATCACCACGCGGCGGCGCGGACGTTCTCGTGGTGACCCGGTGGCTCGTTTAGGGTCTGTTTGGTTAAACTGCACCAACCAGATTCTCTAAAAAAAATCAGAAATCTGAACCAACGGGGTTCACATGAGAATCAGATTCTCCAGAATCTATAAATTTTACTAGTGCAAACGGAAATATGTCAGAACCCTAGATTTTTCAGATTCATGCTTCAACTTTTCACATAAATTACCCGTCATGCCACTGATTACACAACCAAACGTCATTTTCTTTATAACACAGATTTATTACAGAATTCACAGTTGATAGTTGTTTCAAGCCAAACAGATTTCAGTTTCACCGCATATCTCAGCTCACAGCGGCTTTCTCATAGCTCACAGCTAGAATCAGGTTTTTAAGAATCCATAGCTAAACCAAACACACCCTAACACACCCTTAGTCGTTTATCTCACATAGTCACGTGGACCGGGTGCCTGCTTGCTGTGCTGCCGCGAAATTCACGTGAAAAGAAGCCGCGGGAGACAGACATGGCGGCTCGAGTGGTGACGACCGGCGACGGGCATTGCACTGCCGTGAAGGGCGCCGTGACCGCTCCCAACATGACCTTCACGTACAGGAAATGCAACCAAAACGTCAAACTTTTCAAAAGCACGTCCAAGTACTATCATGAGTAAAGCATACCAACGGTACATAAACTTGTTCCGATATTTTATATAAGTTCTCAAACTCTCTAAATACATATTCAAATCCCTGTACTTAATAAACTGTGTTCCTGAAAGTACCCATATGCATATTGTAATGATGATATTTTTTCATTTTTTCTCTTTCTAAATTAAATTAACACAAGAGGACTGACTAGATATAGAGATGGCGAGCATGGCTACTCAACAAACATAAGGGGTACTGTAAAACAACGAGTGTTTGTAGAATGGCTCAACTGAGCGTTCTCTGTTTTTGATGCTCGTATTTATAAGCAAGCTTACAACTTGAGATCGTTGCAGGATCCTAATTACTCAGCCACTAACGTCATCCCACTAACAATGACGTGACTTAGTATAGCGTAAGAATCGGACTCCTGTGAACAAACTAACAGATTGCAGAGTGTTGGATAATGATCACCTAAACCACCTTGACCATGCACATTTTCTGACAGGCCCCGTCAATCACAACTCTGTTTGGTGAGGTTGAGATTGTTATAAGCTTTGCAGAAGGGAGCGTTTGACAACGTTTGGTGAACACATCAGCCAGTTGGTCCTTTGATGAAATGAACCGAACATCCAGTGCTTTCACTAGTGATTGCATCCATATTAATTCTGCTACAACGTTTGCAATGGCCTTGTATTCAGCTTCGGTGCTTGACCTTGATACGGTGGCTTGTTTTCTAGAACTCCAACTAATCAAGTTTGGCCCCATCATCACTGCAAAGCCATTGGTGGATCTTCGATCATCGGGGCAACCTGCCTAGTCTGCATCCGAAAAAGCTGACAATGTTTCATTGTTGCTTCTCTGAAAGTTCAGTACTTGGTCTGTTGTTCCTTTAATATATCTAAGTATCCTCTTGACAGCAGCCCAATGCACATCTCTTGGACCTTGCATTTATTGACAGACATGGTTAACTGCAAAGGAGAGGTCAGGCCTTGTGAGGGTTAAGTAATGGAGAGCTCCAACTGTGCTTCGATATTGATGTTCCTCTTCCTGTGACAGTGATGTTCCTTGGTCCTTCATCAGCTTGCCATTAGAAGCCATTAGTGTTGATATTGGTCTGCATTTTTCCATTTTGGTCTTTATGAGTAAGTCTTGTGCATATCTCTGTTGGCTGAGAATCACTCCTTCTTTATAGGGCTTTACTTCTATTCCCAGAAAATATTTCAGCCTTCCAAGATCCTTCACACCAAAGTCTTCTGTCAGATCTTTGATAAGCTTGTCAGTTGCACTTGTTCTAGAACTCACAGTGATTATATCATCTACATATATTAGCATGTACATTGTCAGATCAGCTTGTTTGAGGATGAAGAGTGATGTATCTGCCTGATAAGGTCTGAAGCCAAGTCTCTGAAGCTTTTGTGTCAGGCGTGAGTACCAAGACTTTGGAGCTTGTTTTAGCCCATATAGTGCTTTGTTATATTTCCAAATATACGTTATGGGAAGATTTGAATCCTCATACCCTGGAGGTTGCTTCATGTAGACCTTTTTTTTCGAGAATGCCATGGAGAAAAGCATTTTGAATATCAATCCGCCTCATTGACCACCCTTTTGTGATAGCTAAAGAGATGATCATTCTCACTGTTGTGTGTTTTACCACTGGACAGTATGTGTCTGAATAGTCAATGCCAAATCTTTGTTTAAACCCTTTTGCCACTAGCCTTGCCTTATATCTTTCTATGGAGCCATCTGCCTTCCTTTTTATTCTGAATACCCATTTGCTGTCAATTAGATTCACTCTCTTTTGCATTGGAATTAATGTCCAGGTTCCATTCGTCTTCAGTGCACTAAATTCAGCATCCATTGCTTCTCTCCATTCCTTGTGTTTACTGGCGTCCTCATAAGTGGCAGGTTCACTTGGAATCCTTTTAGCTTCAACAGCATTACTGTATTTGATAGTGCCATCACTGAACTGCTTGGGCTTGACTATATTATTCTTGAGCCTAGTTTGCATTGGATGACCAGCAGATGGATTTACCTGTTCTTGCTCTTCTTCAATGATAGAGTCTGAAAGTTCTGAATCCGAGTTTGCATTGCTTTGTGTTCCTGCAGATTCATGAGTCCCTGCACTTTGGAGTTCAACAAGAGTATCACATTGTCCAACATCAACAGAAAAGTCATTTACTGCTGTGTTCTCAAGTGAGTTATTAGGATGAGAGTCTGAACTTGTGTTTTGGACTGCACTGTCTATTGTTGGGTTTTGCTCAGTCAGATAAGTTTCAGTGTAATGTGATATAGGTGTGAATGAAGGAAGAACAGTTGGTTGATTTGAGGTTTGAGGCTGTTGAGTGGAGTGTAATTGAGTGGTTTTGAAGGGAAAAGAATTTTCATCAAACACAACATCTCTGGAAATGAAAATTCTGCCTGTTTGATAGTCCAGACACTTGTAGCCTTTGTGGCTAGCTGAATATCCAACAAACACACACTGTTTCGACCTGAATTCTAGTTTTCGTGAGTTGTAAGGCCTTAAGTTAGACCAACATGCACATCCAAAGACTGAACATTTTGTAGTTTGGCTTGACACCAAAAAGCCTAAACAGTGGTGTGTCATTGTTGATGGCTTTGCTGGGCATTCTATTTATGAGATAGCAGGCAGAGTGAAATAATTCATCCCAAAACCGAATGGGTAGACCAGAGTGATCTATGGGATATGCCTATTTGTCTGAAAAACTGATGCAGTCTCTGAAACTCACCACCTCAGTCTGACTGGACAGTGAGTATTCTGTTGCCTGTAAGTCTCTCAACATGAGCATGAAACTGAAGAAAAGTTTGCTGAACTTGAGACTTGTTCTTAAGAAAGTAAATCCACACAAATCTGCTATAATCATCAACTATACTTAAATAATATTTGAACCCATTTACAGAGGTACGGGCAGGGCCCAGACATCTATGTGAACAAGCTCAAGTGACTTTGAGGCTACATGTGAGGAATAAGAAAAAGGCAGCTGATGAGCTTTGCCTTGTTGGCAAGCATCACAGATGAATGTTGATTATTTTTTGCTACATGGATGTTGCTACTCTGAAGAACTTGATAAAGAATGGAAGATGATGGATGTCCAAGCCGTTGAGAAGACTCGGATCCGATCACGGGGCCGTGCCGCTCGCCCGGGAATTGCATTGGGTGATGCCGTGATACGCGGCACCCAACAGCACACATATAAGGAATCATGTATTACATAAATCAAAAGCGAAAGATTACAAATGTTCTTTATAAATAATTTACATCAAATAACTACAGCGGAAGACTAATTATTCTCACGTTTCATATCTACTAAGCACTCGAGAAGATGTCTAGCCCACGGACTCTTCTCGCTAGCAACACGAAGTCATGCGGCAGCGGCCGGGTTCTCCTTGTGTAAAATGACTCGGAAGTCTCCGAGTCTCACCGGACAACCTTCTCATAAGCACCGAAGTTAACCTGCAAAACCACTCATATAGCAAACGTGAGCACATAGGCTCAGCAAGTCTGACCCGTCTCACCTAAACATGTAACTCTACATGCTAGAATTGCAATGTGTAATAGGAAAGTAAGTTGCAAAAAACACGTCTATTTAGTTGGCTCTTACTTTTAAGTTTTTAGCAGCAAGTGTGTGGAGAACCTCGTGCTAAGTCACATAAGAGAGCCACAATCAAACAAGAAACACATTTCTCTCATGTACTTTGCCCAAGGTTGAAAAGAAGTTTAATTAGCTCTAAACTATAATAATTCATTAACAACCAGAATAAATTCTTCAAACAACAATGTTTTAACATGGAACTAGCCTGATCTTTCTACGTCACGGTACAGTCAACAAGTGGTACTCACTGACCGCGAGGTACAGCGATTATAATCGATTTACACCTGTAGGGTTACCCGAATAACCCGTCACGTACGCCCGTACTCGATGTTTCTTACAGCAACCATCACGGACGTCGTATGCAACCACCTTTCATCCGTCAGCCAAATGTTGAACCGGTCCTATCGTCCCGAACAAGAGGTCTCTGCGCGCGCATCCGCAGTGCCACCAGCCGATTTACACCTCAAGCTCTCAACCTACCCTCTGGACGACAAGCAATGCCGCAACACCTAGTTACCAGAATTACATCGGTTTCCCGGTTCCCATGCATATATCCGGTAGGTCTTCGGTACTGTTCTATCTTGTTCAACAGGCCCGCACGCGGCTCGGTCCTCAATCGACACAAGCGGAGCTATGTCACCCAGGCCCCAATGTCCTGCTGCCCTTACCCTTCGCTCGGTCTTATTTTTCTTACCATGTATTCCATTTGCCAGCTCTAACTGAGTGGTGTGCCTCTAGCCTATTCTCGCGAGCAGTTCCAACTACTTGACTTGTATCGAATCCTACACTATCTTAGCATAGCAGTGACTACTCGAGGTTTAAAAACCTAAGCCCAAACCCAGGGTTTTCTTGGCTATGCATATGGGTTTTCAAACAAGACTCTAATGCATAATTAAAGTGGATACTCAATGTAAGTTCTCAAAACAATAAAGTTTATAAAAGGGCTAATGCAAACCGGAGCTTGACTATTTTGCAGGGTAGTAGTATATAATAGAAGTTAGTGATATTCGATCCCTTGATCCTTCTGAATTTGCTCAACTGATCCACATGTCAAGGGATGACTCCACCGAAGTCCTTCGTCGTGAGCACTATCAACATGAATATGCATAATCTTTTATAATGCAATTTAAAGACTTTAAGAGACTTAAACTTATTAAGAACAGAGGCTGTGTGGAGATGCTAGGATGATACTGTTGCCTCTGTTGTGCAAAGAAATCAAAGGAACTAAATCTACCTTAGATGTTTCATTACATCCCTAGCTAAGTTCCTAATGAACATATAAGTTGAGCTAAAATAATTTGGGTATAACTACAGATCCTGCTCTCCAATGACTTTGAAATTTTTACAGGAAGTCATACACTACACAGGGACTTAGCTTACCAAATTGCAGCTAAAGCGGAACGAAATTGGGTCTCCTATAATTCCCACACTAACCCCCATGTTGTACTCGCATACAATAGATTGGAGAACAGGGACAGAGGAGCTTCAGCTGCTGGGGAGGTGTCCCTGTTGCCCCTCGGTGTCGCCCGGAGCTGGCTCGAGCTGCCTCGGTGGTTCGAGTGGAAAAACAGTAACAAAACACTCGGTGATCTTTTTCTCACGGTGGCTGACCAATGGGTCCCACAAGTCAGCACACTCTCATCCTCTAAAAGATCTCACATTTGGTAGATTACGTAATTCAATTATGCGAAGTTTGAATCTGGAAGGCATTTGGATCATTGAGCAACTTTTATCCAAATTCAAATGTGAATTTGAATTCCTATGCAATTTAAAGTCCATTTGAAAAATGGGTAGCAACACATTTCCAAAATTCATGAAACTTTGCATAGCCACTAATTTGGACCTAAGAACTTCAAATATGAAATCTGATTTTTTTTTTTTGTTTTGGCTGCTGCAAATGAGGTTTTGAGCACAACAGTTTGCATTCCTATTGGTTGCCCTCATTTGAAATTTGAGTTGAACAATTTGAGTTCAAAATCTGAACTTTACTCCCCCTTGCACATGAGAGCTTACACATGGGTTTAAATTAACTTTGTCCCCCAAACACTCAGATGATCCTAGGCTAGAGTGGTGGGACCTTTATGTGTGTCATCACATGTGAAAAAAATTTAAATAAGTCCCAATTTTTATAACTTGAAACCAAATGGTGTTCATTTGTATTCAAAATTTTGGGACCTTTACAGCCGCGTGTGCCACAAATCTTCAGAAGACTTGGCAGTCAGAAGAGCTTTTATAGAGACTTTATTTGGAAGGCAGTAGAGGCCATCTTTGCATGATCCTTTAAGCAGTGTCGTCTTTGTGGCTTGGTCCTTAACAGGAAAGTAAGTTGGATGAAATTCAACATATGCATCGTTATCACAGGCAAGTTTGAACAGAGAGGAGATGACGATTTATTTTGGGTACAAGTCGCACATTGTTCAGAATTAAGTCATGAGGAACAACAGCAATAGATGACTTTCTATATGAGTTATGGACAAACCTGCACCATTGGCGATGTGAACCCGATCATTTCCAATGTAGTTCTACTTCGTCGTCAGGCGTTCCAGATCATTTGTGATGTGGTCTGTCGCGCCAGTGTCAACATATCAGTTCGGGTCAATGGTGTAGCTGCTGTTGTTAACTGCTGCTGCTGCAACTCGAGTCGTGTCTCTTGGTTGATAACTCTGATCAAACCGATGATAGCAAGTGGACGCATCATGGTTAGTCAAATTGCAGATTTGGCAAGGAGTCTTGTTACCTCCAGAGTTCTTGGAGTTGCCACGGCCACCATTTCCATGACCTCCTCCACTGTTATTGCGGCCGCGTCCACGACCACGACCTCCACTATTGTAGTTTCCACGGCCTTGGCTTCGACTTGCTTGATTTGCTTGCATCTGGTGGTTATTAGTCTCCATTCTCACCTCATAGGTGAGCATATGAGCGTACACGTCACTGATCGTCAAGGATTCAGTGCGTGTCGTGAGACTGGTGACTAGGGAATCATATTCAGATCCCAGCCCGCAGAGCATGTAGGGGATGATCTCTTCGTCTTCTAGGCGCTTGCCCACGACAGCCAACGTGTCGGTGATGTTCTTGACACTTCGGAAGTAGCTAGCAATACACTGATCACCCTTTTGGATCGTTGCCAGCTTCATTCTGAGCTGCATGATTTGCGCTCTGGAGCGAGCGGCATGTTGCCGTTCGATCTCGCACCACACTTGTCGTGCCGTGGTGCAGCCCACAACTTGGGCCAGGATGCCTTCTAAGAGCGACGAAAGGATGCCGCTCATGACAGCCTGATCTTGTTGTATCCAAAGTGTGTACTCTGGATTCACTACAGGAAACAGTCAATAGGCCATCGGGGAAATTAAAGTCGTCGGGACCGACCCATATAAATGAATTATAGCCATCGGTTTGCGGCCCCGACGCACTTAATATATAACTGTCGGTTTCAATAACACAATCGACGACCATAAATATAGCCGTCGGTCCCACTGTGGAAACCGACGGATATAATAAGAACGTCGGTTGGCCAAATGAAACTGACGGTCATAAACGTGGGCCCGTCACATCGTGCCCGCGTGCTCGCGCACCCTTTCTCTTTCGCCCAAATCCTCTTCTCTCGCCCGCGCAGCCGCCCGCCACCTCCTCTTCGCCCGTCGGCGCCTCCCCGTCCTCCGCGCCTCCCGAGCTCCAAGCGCGTGACTCCCGAGCTCCAAGCGCCGCGCCTCCCGAGCTCCGAGCGCTCGACTCCCATAACTCCGAGTGTGCCAGCGCCTCCGAGCCCTGCGCACCGCCGCCTCCGTGCCCCGCGCGCCGCCTCTTCCAGCCGGAGCCCCGCACGCCGCCGCCTCGGAGCTCCGCGCGCCGCCTCTCTCGGAGCCCTGCGCGCCGCCTCTCCCCTAGCCCACGTGCACAACCTCCTCCCGTCCTCGAGCGGCGCCGCCTTTCGGTGTTTGAAGGTAAAATATTGCTATTCCTTACATTGTGGATGAATCCTTGCATTGTGGATGAATATTTATTGACGATTGTGTTCTCGATGTAGTGAATGTTCTTATTTAGCTAGAGATAATAGTATCTAAATGTACAAATGATTATTTGTTGATAACTAAGTTCCCATTTTAGTAAACTTTTAACTTGTATAAATGAAGATTAAAAATGAAGATCTTAGCAATGTGGAAAATGGACATGGTGTTATTAATGCGTCGCACTAATACGATCATGTGAACCTGATTACTTGTTAATGATTTTGGCAATGCTTAACTTGTTAACATGATAAATAAAATTGTATGAATTAGCAATGGTTATCTTGTATATGCGAGCTTGATTAGCAATGATTATCTTGTATGAATGCACGGTATGTCACGACCCGGCACGGCACACGGTAAATGCGTTCGTGCCGTAAATGTTGATTCTAGACGACGGAGGCGTACGGCGACAATGAGTATGACCAATTTAACGTGTGAAATTGTCAACAAATGGTTATAACTGTCGATTTCAGTGAAATAACCAACGGCCATAACTATATATAGCCGTCGGCCTCGCTGTTAAAACCGACAGATATATTAAGAGCGTCGGCCGGTCCAGGGAAACCGACGGTCATAAACGTGGGCCCGTCTAAACCGAACCGAATTAATAATGATTTGTCTTCATTGAAGGTATAAGCTGAAAATGGGTGACGACCGTAAGGCAATGTATGATGGATGGAGTTCAAGTGGAGCGCACACTAGGGAATTGGCCGATATTGCAACTGTTTTTGTGAATCAAGCTTTTGCTAGTGGTGCTCATGTTGCGAAGTGTCCGAGTACCAAGTGCTAGAATCATCGGCATTTGTCTAAGTCTGAAATAGAGCTACACCTTTGCATGTACGGATTTATGTCTGAATATCTAGTGTGGCACGAACATGGCGAGTCAGACGAAAACGATGATGATGATCGGATGAATGAGATGATGATGGACATTGGCAGAGAGTACGAAGAAAAGTCACAGCCGGTGGAGGTGCAAAAGTTTTACAAGCTTCTTGCTGCCTCAGAGGAAAAAGTGCATGAGAGCACCAATGTGACCGTTTTGCAGACGGTCACACGACTTATGGCATTGAAGTCGAAGTTCAATTTTGCAAATAATTGCTACAATGGTATCATGAAGCTGATCAGTGATCTCCTTCCGTTAAATCATCATAACATGCCGACAGACATATACCATTCTATGAAACTTTTGGCTGATCTGGGCATGAATTATGAGAAGATTGATGTGTACGAGAATAGTTGTATGTTGTTTTGGAAGGAACACAAGAATGATACTCATTGTCTGCATTGCAAAGCATCTAGATATGTGAAGGTTATAAACAATGATGGAGAGGAAATAACTACAGAAGTAGCTATGAAACAACTTCGGTACATGCCTATCACTTCAAGGCTTAAGCGGTTGTTTTTGTCCAAAGAAACAGCGAAGCAGATGAGGTGGCATTCTGAAGGGATACGTGAGAGTGATGACAAAGATATTATGACACATCCTTTAGATGGCGCGTCTTGGAAAGCTCTAGATCGTTTCGATCTGGAGTTTGCAAGAGATCCTAGAAATGTTCGTCTTGGTATGTCAACAGATGGTTTCACTCCTTTCAGCACTAGTAGCAGCCCATACTCTTGTTGGCCTGTATTTATCATGCCATATAATCTGCCACCCAACATGTGCATGAAAGAAGGATACATATTCCTCGTGGCCATCATTCCAGGTCCTAAACATCCTAGGAAGAAAATCAATGTGTTTATGCAGCCGTTGATTGAGGAGCTGGAAGAGTTATGGCAAGGTGTCAAGGCATATGACAGTCATCTGAAATGTGAATTTACCTTATGTGCCGCATATCTATGGTCAATACATGATTTGTTGGCATATGGTATTTGGGCTGGTTGGTGTGTCCACGGACAATTGTGTTGCCCCATATGTATGGCTGACACCAATACCATTAGGTTGAAGTATGGAAAAAAGTTAGCTTCTTTGATTGTCATCGATGATTCCTTCCTTCAAATCATCCTTTCAGCAGCGATACACAATCATTCCGGAAAGGCATAAAAGTTACAAAAGGACCACCTCGTCGATTGACAAGCGAATAGAAAATGGCATGGCATGCAAAGTTAAAAGAGTCTGCAGAAGGTGTTTTCGAAGGTTATGGTAAAGAACATAACTGGACTCATATATCTTTTCTTTGGGAGCTACCACGCGAAAGCGGTTGCTTTTACCGCACAACATAGATTTGATGCACCAGGAGCGTAATGCCGCTGAAAGCATCATAAGCATGTGCTTTGATTTCACCGACCAAACCAAAGATAATTTGAGTGCGAGAAAAGACTTAGCTGATATTCGTGATCGACCAAGGCTTGAAGTTATAACAAATGCAAGTGGGAATGAAATTAGACCATGAGCTCCATACTGTGTCAGGCCAGAAGAAAGAAAGGAAATACTTAATTGATCGAAAACACTGAAGTTTCCAGACCGCTATGCAGCTAATATCAAACGATGTGTTAATATCAGCACCGGTAAACTCAATGGACTGAAGAGTCATGATTACCATTATGATGGAGAGAATTGTACCTGTAATGTTTCGTGGGTACTTAAAACCTGACTTGTGGAAGATATTTGCTGAACTTAGCTACTTTATAGGCAGATATGTGCTAAAGAAGGGTCGAAGCAGATGATGCGGTAGTGGGAGAAAGAAATTGTTGTGCTTGTATGTAAGATGAAAAAGTTTTTTCCAGTCTAGATTTATGAATGTTATGCAACATTTGCTGGTGCATTTACCTTATGAAGCATTAGTGGTAGGTCTAGCACAGTTCAGATGGATGTATAGTCAAGAGAGAGAATTGAAGAAACTTAGAGCTACAGTGCGCAACAAGTCAAGAGTTGAGGGGTATATTGCAGAGTCTTTTGCAGCTAAGAAGATTACAAACTTCTGTAGCAAATACTTTTCACGTACCAACAACGTGAATTCATGTACGACACGATATCATAATGTAGAAGAGGAACCTACGACTAAACTCAAGATTTTTCATTGGAAGGGTAAAGGTGTTGGGGCTGCCACCTCTCATTACATTTCGGATTCAGAAAGAAACTATACCATGCTTTACATATTTCTCAACATGGAAGAAGTGTTACCATATTTTGAAATGTTTGACAACCTGTATTGGACATCTTCTTGAAGACCTACGCAAAGTCAATTGGATAAGCTACGTCAGCATGGCATAAACGGTGGGCCAAACTTTGTGGACTGGTTCCGTAACCATGTAATTTTTCTATCCTACCTTTTTATTTCAATCATAGTTCACATTGTAATCATAGGATGCTAACTTTGTCTTATTTATGTAGTCTATGAAGGATGCCAATATGTCTGATGACTTGCGACAGATGGCGCATGGTCAATTGAAAGCAAGAGAATTTAATCGATACGATATCAACGGATATCGTTTTAAGACGGCAAGTTTAGAAGCAAGCCATCCACTTGCTGCCACTACAAATAGTGGAGTATCGATAACTGCCACAAAGGGTAGTGGAGAAGTAAAAGAATACTTCGGTGTTCTTCAAAAAATAATCGAGTACACATTTAGCGGTTCAAAAGAAATTCAACTTGTGATTTTCGATTGTCAATGGTTTGATCAAACATCGGGGACGAAAGTAGATGATTTTGGAATGGTGGAAATCAACCAGAACTCGCGGTATACAGCCCATAACAACAATGTTTTACTTGCGAATCAAGTGGAACAAGTGTACTATTTAAGTTATCCTCACCTAAGTTTGAAAAGTTGGTGGGTTGTATATAAAGTTAACCGTGAAGTGCATCCTCGTCGTTACGATTGGTACATAGAGAATCAACAAGATGATGATGGTGGTGTCTACCAAGATGAAGTCGAGGCAGCAGAATATTTTAGGATATCTTCTGGGACAGGACTCGTAGAAATAGCTAGTGATACGCTAGAGTTGATGTCTGAAGAACCAAGTGATCCTTCGAGGAAACGTCTTCAGCAGTCACAAAGGATTATTGAAAGGCAAAAAAGGATTATTGAAGAACAAGAGAGATTTGAGGAAGAGAGTGAAGGAGAAGAGTTTGAGGAATAGAGTGAAGGAGAAGAGATACATGAAAATCTTAATGCACGTGTGGCAAGAGCAGATTTTGATGCTGATGATTTCTTATTCTTATTCGACGCATTCTTTGAGATTTTGATTTTTATGTTCAATATCTTTTACTAGTTACTATTGTTGTATACTAATCATTCGTTAAAAAAATTTGCAGGTGTTTAAGCATTTCGCAGGAAAGATGAAGAAGGGCAAGAAGAGTAGTGGGTCATCATCGTCCGCATCTCAGCCTAGTACTGGTTCGGAGCAGGCAAGCTTTTTTCAGGTACTTGTTAATTTTTAAATTCATTTCAATATCATAATTACCTATCTATTAATTGTTACATGTTTATTTGCATTTGCAGGGTACTAGGGTGTGTTCACAGAGGAAGAGGCAGCTCCTGGGGTGTCTGACAGAGCAGGAGTCGAGTGAGCCATCACGAGGTTCACGACCGACACAGGTTCAAGACCGTTGCCCCACGTACGACGAGTTGTACGGGGAGGAGGCAAAGGCTATCAGGCAGTCGCCGGAGCAAGGAGGAGGCTCAGGAGCAGACTTGAGTGACCGTGACCGTTTGCAGGAGGTCTTTGGTCGTTTGACCTCCTCTGAGGGTGGTAATGAGGGGGATGACGAGGACGACGAGGAAGGGCGTGATAATCCCAATCGAGATGCGAGGCTGGCAAGAGAGGCAGTGCTACTTGAGTTAGGACATCCCGACCGATGCCCCTTTAGGTAATATATTTCTGATTAATTGATAAGTTTATTATATTTCTTATATTGGTTTTCTTATCAACTAATTAACTATTATTATTTTTATAGGTTGCGTAGGCATCTCCTATGTGCTCTTATGAAAGCCGTGGACGAGCGAACAGTTATTAGGCCGAAGGGTACTAGGTGCTGGGTTGAGCCTGGTTGGAGTGGAAAGGGGCATCGAAGAGTAGTTAACACGGAGTTGCAAAACATCATTCGGTTTTGCTTCCCCGGGATGGTTGAAACGTGCGGCCAAATTTTTGTGGCGCATAATTTGGATCACTATGCGTTGAAATCGTATGACAGTTCGGGTACTTGTCAGGACAGAGTTTAGGACATGTTCTGGGTAAGTTTGTTTTCATGGTTTCAATTAAATTGCATCTGTATATGGTTCTAATTAATTGTTACTTGTATGCAGGGTATCTATCGATTGGAGGAGGGCGTGAGTCAAGCTTATGCAGCCCAGGTCTTTTAGACTTCAGCCAGAAGACGTGCCACAAACTCTTTTTCTGATGCACGGATCAAAGCTGTGACCGTGTACTATAAGACGGTGTTGTTCCAGCACATGACAAACAAAACAACAGCCACAAAACACTTAACTAAGGAGGAGTACTTGAAGAGCAGTGTGGATTGGATCTGTGTGAATAGGGAAGCTTGGGAATGGTTGTGCGAGTACTGGGCTTTAGAAGATTTCAAAAAGGTTTCTGATAGAAATCGAAAGAACCGGAAGAGCAAGCCTAGAAAGCACTACTTTGGGCCGGATGGATTTGTGCGGACGGAGCAAAGTATGGTATGAATTCTTACCACCATACTTAGATTGCTTAAAATAATTATATTGGTTAAAAAATGATGGATGTTTGTATTGCAGGCAGCTGAAACTAGTGTGCCTCCTGATCTTTTTTGAGGTTTACCTTAAGGGGCACAAAGGTCCAGATCCGAATCACCCAGAGCAGTTGTGTGACGAGGCATCAACATAAAAATTGGTATCTATGTTCACCATTTGTTATATCTGTCCATCAAGTTAATTTCTCTTTTATCATATCTATATGTCAACTAAATGTATTGCAGGAAAAATATGTTGAGTGTTTAAAGAAAACACATGGAAATGACGTGGACTTCGTCAGAGAGCCGTTGGATGTGGGTGCCGCGTACGAAGTCGGCGGAGGTCTACCCCATGGGAGGTATGTGTAAAGATATTCATGGTTAATTATAGGTTAATGACTATGGACTTTTAACACTTGCATCTTTCATAGACTTAGGTTGGGCGACGGGTATGTGGAGCGTGCGGCTTATGCTAAACGCCAGTCCTCCACTTCTACTTCTTGCCGATACCGGTCTAATACGGAGAATGAATTGAGGGAAGAATTGAGACGCACCCAGGAGCAGATGCAACAGATGCAACAACGTATACAGAATTTATATATGACTCAGGTAACATGTAATTTTAACAATTGCACAATTTACTTGATTCAGTAAATGTGTAGTTTTACTTAAGATCTTATAAATAATTTTATTGCTGCAGTACTTGTCTTATGGTAATACCGGATCTCAGTTCGGTATGTTGCAACAATCTCAGTTTGACCCAATGTCGCAGGTACATGTCTGTTTTATTCGAGATCGAATAATGATTACCATAAAATGTGTTACATTAATTAACTGAATATTATTACTTTTGAGTCAGTTCTTACCTCAAGGTGGCATAGGATCGCATCTTAGTACTGCTCGTCCTCCTGTTGGTCCCTCGTCACAGGTATGAGTGCATGTCTTATTAATACAAGTTGCAATATAAAATAGTAACATATTTGTCACAGGGTTCCGAGAGTGGTCAGACATATTTTCCACCACCTCAAGGATTTATGTCCATGACCACAAATCAGCCAGGATGGCCACCATATCCGAGTGTTTTCCCGCCGCTGTCCTTAGGTCCGATGCAACTCCAACCATCACCACCTTCACTCGCAGCGGTATGATTTGAATAACTAGATCTCATGAATCCTTAGACATAATCTAGTTACTTCTGTGATTTTTCTTGTATTTGTTTATTGCAGGGTTCCCGTCAAGGAACGCCCGATGCGTGTGATGTTTTCCTCGATTTGAACAGTGGACGTGCAGGTGCGAGCAGCGGAGGTGCGAGCGGCGGAGGTGTGAGCGGCCGAGGTGGGAGTTGCGGAGGCGGGAGTGGCGGAGGTGAGAGTGGTGGAGCTTCGGACAATAGTTGAACTAATGTGGTGCTTCTGTTGTTTTTGTGATGAACTTGTGATTCTGCTGTTTATATGATGAAATTCTGGTGTTTCTGCTATTTTTGTTGCTATTCTGCTGTGAAATCTGGTGCTGTATGAAATTTGGTGGTGTTGTTGTGCAGCTGGAGGCTCCCCAGCCGGGGAGGAATGAAATACGGTGGTTTTTTAAAAAATTACATTATAACCGTCAGTTTCTAAACTGGTCGACGGTCATAATGTACTTAAAGCCGTCGGCTAGCTTGCTGAACCGACGGTCATAAAAGCATTAAAGCCATCGGCCCAGGGTCCACACCGACGGCTTTACATTTAAAGCTGTCGGTCCCGGTGGCCGACGGTTATGACCCCACGTAAGGGCGTCGGTCATCCACCGACGAGTTAAAATCGTCGGTCCACGTGTACCGACGGTCATAAGCAGTAAAGCCATCGGTACCGACGGTCTTATGAGTTAAATACGTCGACTTTAAGTCGTCGGGTATAACCGTCGGTGCACCGACGGACATAGGCTAAAACCGTCGACTACAGTAGGTAACCGACGGTTATAAGGCCGACGACCTTTTGCTCGATTCATGTAGTGATTAACGAGAGTACGTATACTGTCTTCACCTTCCTTGACCATGATTGTTGGTTCAGGGTAGACATTGGTGCCGTCGATGAAGCCCATAAGCCGTTCGCTCTTGAGATAGGGAAACAGTTGGGTTATCCATAACAGGAAATTCTCACCAGTGAGTTTGACGGTGATCAAGTGGTTGAAGCCATTGATGGAGACGTCGCTTGCTTGAACCGAGCCTTCGCCATTGACAGGGCCAGCAGTGTTGTTCGTCTGTGTGTTAGCAGACATACTCGAGTTTATCTACATGGCCGGACTGTGTGGCATGTGATCGGAAGCGAAACTTTAAGTGGATACCATGTAAAACGAGTGTTTGTAGAATGACTCAACTGAGCATTCTCTGTTTTTGGTGTTCGTATTTATAAGCATACTTATAACTTGAGATCGTTCCACGATCATAAGTACTCGGCCACTAACGTCATCCCACTAACAACGACGTGACTGAGTACAGCGTAAGAACCGGACTCCTGTGAACAAACTAACAGATTACAGAGTGCTGAATAATGATCACCTAAACCACCTTGACCATGCACATTTTCTGACAGGTACTTTCAGGATTTAGCTTGTGGTATTCAACCTCTTCATTTTAAAGTGTTATAGTGAGCTATGTGGCTGCCACAAAATCTGGGGAACAGAACAAGGAGGTTCAGAGGCGCGACAGCTGAATGAGCACGGCTGTCAACTTTTCTCTTTTTCTGAAAGGCCGTGAGCGTCCCAGCCTGAATAACTTGCCCAAGCTCTCATGCAGGACCCATGGTGAAAACGTGCTTCCTGATGGTTGATTGATTCCATTGGCAAAGCTGATAACTTAAACTTGGGAGTCGAGAAAAAATACAGACATAGATACACGCGGTTTAGCTATGAGAATGACAGAAGAAACGCACACTCGCCGAGCAAATTCCGTGGAGAAATCAGGATTAGAGGCAGATTGCACGCGACAGTTTTGGGAGGAGCTGAACACTACCTCGTTTTGATTTCTTTCGATGAATATACGCAGGGAGTGCCCAACTACGTGCGCCTGATTTCCAGGATCGTGTGACGCCCGCTCTCGTCGCCCACGTCGCTGGAGATTCGGTCACACTCGCTGTTCTTTCGCTGCATGCATGCGCCATGCAAACGGTAATCCGAGTCGTGCGACGCTGGACAAACTCCAGGCTCAACCTACATGGACAACTGGCTAAACACAATGCAAATGGAAACAAACGGGAAACACACATACGCACACATGAACCAGCCTAAGTTATTGAAGTACACTGACAATCTCCCCCTACTTCATGGACTTAGGCAGTGTGGTCTTCCTGATTCTGATTTCTTCACGTAGTTGCTGGAAACGCACTCTGCCCAGTGCCTTTGTGAACATATCAGCCAGCTGCTCCTTTGTTCCAACAAACTCCAGTAGGACATCACCTCGCTCCATATATTCCCTGATGAAATGGTAACGGGTTCTGATGTGCTTACTTCTGTCATGCATGACGGGATTCTTTCTCAATGCAATAGCGGATGTATTATCCATTCTATTGTGTGGAGGCGACGTCACAGCACCCGCCATTTCTTCAAGCAGATGATGAAGCCACACACCTTGACATGTCGCTCCCGTGCCAGCTATATACTCAGCTTCACACGATGAGAGTGCTACAACCCGCTGCTTCTGTGTGCTCCATGTCACTGCTCCCCCGCCAAGAAAATAGATGGCTCCCGACGTGCTCTTGCAATCATCCAAGTCTCCCGCCATGTCGCTGTTGCTATATCCAATGAGCTGGATATCTCCACCTGATCCCCTTGGATACACAAGTCCAAGATCAATAGTCCCTGCGATGTACCGCAATATCCTCTTCACTGCATTTAGATGGTCTTGATTTGGGGCTTCCTTGAAACGGCTTAGGTAACACACACTAAATGTTAAATTTGGCCTCGTGTGTAACAAGTATCTTAGGCTCCCTATCAGGCTTTTATATTCAGTGGTGTCCACAGCAGGTTCCACACTGTTCTTCGACAGTTTCAGTCTTTCTTCCATTGGAGTGGTTGCCGAGTTGCAGTTCTTCAGCCTGGTTCTCTCAAGCAGCTTGACCGCATATGAGCTCTGACATAGCTCAATTCCTTGCTGTGTTTGCTTCACCTCTATGCCCAAGTAGAATGAAAAAGCACCAAGATCACTCATACAAAATACTCTTTTCATTTCCTTCTTGAACACAGCCACCTCTTTCTCTAATTCTCCCATGATGATCAAGTCATCCACGTATACCCCAACTAGAGTCTCATCTTGTTCTTCATGCGGGTGTACAGCCCATGTTCCGACTTGCACCTGGAGAAAGCCGAGCTCCAGAAGGAATGCATTTAACTTGGTATTCCATGCTCGAGGCGCCTGCCTCAGTCCATACAAGGCCTTGTGAAGTCGCAGGACCTTCTTCTCCTTTCCTTCTGAGACAAAACCCGGTGGCTGGTGAACATACACTTCCTCGGCAAGATTTCCATTCAGAAAAGCGGACTTCACATCCATGTGATGAACTGTCCACCCATAGTGTGCTGCCACCGCAAGCATGACCCTTACTGATTCCATACGTGCAACCGGTGCAAACACGTCCTCAAAATCCACACCTTGCTGTTGAAAATAGCCTTTCGCCACGATTCTTGCTTTGTACTTTACAATCTGCCATGTTCATCATATTTGACTTTGAGCACCCACTTCAAGGCAATTGCTTTATGCCCCTTCGGCAAGTCCACTAAAGACCAGGTTTTGTTCTCCCTGATTGAACTCAGTTCTTCCATCATCGCAGCACGCCACTCCTTGTTCTTCAAAGCTTCCTCAACAGTGGTCGGCTCATCAACAACAGATGCTAGCAACTCATCCCTGAGTTGAGTACAATCTTCATCATGGTGCTGCATCGTGCCCAGTAGACTTGCAACCCTTCTAAACCAAAGTGGAGCACCATCAGCTGCTTCATCCACGTCAGGAGTACCTTGGGGTGGTGTAGCATACTCGACCGCTCCGGGCGCCTCCAGAATGGGAGTTGTGTGTGGCTCAGACCCGCACGTGGGCATCACCACACTGCTTGGTGGAGATCTTGCTGGTGAATCTGCCACTGGTTGTCGTGTGGGCGACTCCGGCCACACCGTCCGGTGTTCGTGTGCACGCGAACCTCCCGCGATGATGTACTCCACCTGGAATGGATCAGCGTCCCCAATATCTTCTGTGCTCCAGTCCCAAGCACGGTCTTCTTCAAAGATGGCGTCGCGTGACACATGAACACGCTTTGTTGCCGGATTTAGAATTTCCAGGCCTTGGACCCCGGCTCATATCCAATGAACACCGTCATTGTACTTCTGTCCTCAAGTTTGCCAAGTTGCTTGTTCCCCTGCTTAACATGTGCAGCACATCCAAAAACACGGAGGAAACTCACTGAGGGCTTTACACCATACCATACCACATATGGCGTCATGCCATCGATGCTCTGAGTTGGAGAACGGTTCAGAATGAACACTGCTGTGATCACCGCCTCCCCCCATAACCAACTTGGCATTGACATGGCCTTGAGCATGCTCCGTGCCATGCCGAGTACCGACTGGTTCTTCCACTCCACGACTCCGTTCTGCTCTGGTGTGTATGGAGCCGTGAGGTGTCGCTCCACGCCGTGTCAGGTGTAGTGCTCGATGAAGTCTCGGCTCGTGAACTCACCGCCACGATCAGTGCGGAGTGTTCCCATCTTCCTCCCAGCCTGAGCTTCTGCTCGTGCCTGGAAAGTAGTGAATGCCTCTAGCGCCTCATCTTTTGTACCCAGAAACACAAGCCACATGAAGCGACTCGCGTCGTCGACCAACAGGAAGAAATATTTCTTCCCACCCGGCATCTTCGGTGTCACTGGACCACAGAGGTCCCCATGTACCAGTTCCAACTTCTCCTCTGCATGAAACTTGGCTTCTGATGGGAAAGTGGCACGCTTTTGCTTCCCTGCAAGGCAACTGTCACAAATCTTTTCAACATGTACGATCTGCGGCAGCCCTCTCACCATGCCGTCCTCCGCCAAACGCCTGAGACTGCAGAAGTTCAGGTGTCCGTATGTCGCATGCCAGTGCCAGGTCGGGCTTGTTCCTTGTGTCGCCAAACACACTGGTTTGTCGATGTCGAGATGGAGCGTGTACAACCGGTTCGCGCCTCGTTCCACCTTGGCGACCAAGGTTCCCACACTGTCCCACAGCTTGAGGTAGCCCTTCTCCAACACGATCTTGTATCCCGCCTCCTCCATCTGCCCCAAACTGACGATGTTCGCAGTTAATCGCGGGCTATAGTAAACCCCTGTCAGGGCCTCGTGTCCACCGCTCTTAGACGTGATCAGAATCGTGTCGCACCCTTCAATATTTGTCATCAATCCATCTCCGAAGCGAACGGTGCCCTGTACCCCAAGATTGATCTCAGAGAACGCCGTGCGTGCACCCGTCATATGGTTGGTTGCTCCTGAATCCAGTATTCAGCGTGTAACATCCCCACCACCATTTTCCCCGGATTGCACGAAGAGTTCTCCTTGGTGCAGATGTGCCGCCGATAGAGGCGCATGAGTTGCATCTGACTGAATCACTATTGTGTTCGCAAAACAGCGTGGGCTCTTCCTCCTTTTCAGCTTGCGCGGCATGAACCTTCTTCTTCTTGCACTCATGGGCCCAATGCCCCTTCTTGCTGCAGTACCGACATTCATCTTTTGCAACACCATTGTTTCCTTCACCACAGCCTCCGCTGGCACTGCCGCTACCGCGGTCACTGGCATTGTTTCCACCACGACCGCCACCTCGTCCACCAGGGCCGACACCACGGCCCTTTCCACGACCACGACCACGCCTGCCGCCTCCGGATGAATATTCCTTTTTTCCAATCAGCACCACCATTGGCTGACAACTTCAGACGTGAGGACAGCCGCGCCACCAGCTCGTCCTCCGTCAAGTTGAGATTCGCGATCGACTTGGCGTTGCTCCGGTTGAGCCGCTCCTCCGTGGGTTTGAGTCGACCGATCAGCTCATCAACTGTGATCGTGTCCAGATCACAAAGTGTCTTGATTGGCATCGTGATTTGCTCCAACTTGGGAGGCAGTGCAATGAGAAATCGCCCTCACGATCTCCTCCTCCTTGTACTCGCACCCAAGCACTGCCAACTGGTTGGTGATCCGACTAAGACATGCGCCAAAGTCATCGATCGACTCTTCGGCCTCGAACGTGAGCGAGTCAAAACTCGCGCTTGAGGGTGCTTGCTTTCGCCTTTCGGACACGATCGACGCCGATGTTGCGTAGCACCAGAAGTCCCACGCGGCCATCCCCGAAGGCTTGCTTGCAATCGACCCCATCAGTTATGGCGGCACCGCCTTGCACTACAGGAAACCTAACACATTACAACGGCCAAGTTATTTACAACGGCTATCTGTCGTAAGTAACCTAACTTACGACGGTCGTTGTTCGCCGTCGTAAGTAAACTAACGTATGATGTCCTTAGGCCCATGGTCGCCGTAAGTTACGAGACCGTCGTAAGTTACGTGTAACTTACGACGGTCGTATCCCTAAGCGGCCGTAAGTTAAAGCGCTGTCGTAAACTAAGAGTAACTTACGACGGCTTAGGTTACAGTCATCGTAAGTTGCGGGTTTTAACCGCCACCCTGGTCCGGGCTCGAGCTCATTCAGCAGAGCCCGCACCGCCGCCGCTGCCGCCGCGCCTCTGCGCCGCCCCTGCTGCGCGCCGTGCAGAGGTCCCCCGGCCTCCCCACGCCGCCCCGCCGCTTGCGCCTCCCCGCGCTCCCCAGGTCGCGCCGCCGCCGCGCGCCTCCCTGCCGCCGCCGCTAGGCCCCAAGCCCGCCCCGCTTGGGCCGCCACTTTGAGGTACGTTTTATTTAGTAATTAATTTAATTAATTTAGTTTATTTAGTTCAGTTAATTTAGTTTGTTTAGGAATTAATTTAATTAATTTAGTTTATTTAGTCATTTAGTAATTAATTTATTTCGTGTAGTAATTAATTTAGTTTATTTATTTCATTTACTAAGTAATTTAGTTCATTTTATTTCATTTAGTAATGAATTTAGTAAGTAATTTAGTTTATTTAGTTTTTTATTAATTAGCTTAGTTAATGATTTAATTTTTTACTTAATTATATTGCTTAATTTTTGTTTAGTTGAGTATTAAGTTAGTTTTATATTTTTTAAATTTTGAGTTAGTTGATTATTAAGTTAGTAATTTTAGTTTAATTTGATTGTTTGAGTGTATAATTTTGATATATATATAAACGGGCTTCGGGCCGACTCCCGACACAGCCCATATATGGCCTGAAGCGGGCCATTTAAAGGTCAATGGCCATGGCCATGGCCGCCATCGAGACAACCATTGAGAACCGTGTGGTTTCGATCAAGAAGCGCCGTTGGTGCCATGGTCATGGTCGTCGCCGCTATAGCCAACTAGTTTAGCACTTCTTAGGTTTCTGTAAAGCCAACCGATCATGTCCCAAGATTTTTTGTCCATCTGTGTCGAAGAACAAGGTCGTCGGAGTTCTTAATCACTACAGGAAAATCAACATTTTATGACGGCTGCATTTATTTACGTGGGTCAGCCGTCGTAAATTAACGTACTTACGACAGTCGTTGGCTCTCAGTCGTCGTAAATAATAAGACCGACGGAATTTAATGTATAACTTACGACGGTCGGAACCTTGGCTGTCGTAAGTAAGTAAACCGTCAGAATTTAATCACTATTTTACGACAGCTAAAACCTAAACCGTCGTAAGTTAAGAAGTCGTCGTAAATAAAGAACATAACCCTACATCTCGTGGGCCCCGCGCGCGGCCCACTCACGCGTGTGATCCGTCGACTGTCGCCGCCACCGCTCCGCCTCGCCCTCGCCGAGCCGCGCCTCCTCCGCCCCGCCCAGCCACCACGTTGTCGCCCTGCCGCCGCGCCGCCACCGGCGCCCCGCCGCACCGCCTCTTGGGGCATAACTTAGGACGGCTGACCCACTTCCCTGTCTCTCTCTCGTTCTTTCCTTCTCTATCTCGTTCTTTCCTTCTCTCTCTCGTTCTTTCCTCTCTCTCTCTTTTAAATGACTTAAAAACGAAAGATTGACATAAACCTATGCAATATGCGTCACCCGTTTCGATCCGGCCCATCTCACATGTGTTATGCATGTGAGGCATGTAAGTTCGGAATTGTTCCTTTTTGGACAGCCTGGGAGTGACCTAGAGGGCGTGCTTATGGTGAGACGCGGGTTCTGGATTTGGACGTAGTTTCGCCAGCGTAACCCTAATGTTCTCTGCTGCACCATTTTCGGGCGTGCAGTTAGAGAACAGCGGGGTTATGCTGCCAAAATTTCGTCTGAATCTAGACCCCGTATCTTGTCATAAGCACGTTCCTCTCAGTCACTCTTGGGTGGGTTTAGGACCTATCCTTTCTAATAGATGTAGGGCCGTGACATAATAAATAAATTATGAAGTAACTGTAATTTTCTTGACTTTAAACAGCAGATTCAAATATGAGTGAGGACCGTAGTTGGATGTATACCAGTTGGAAGAACAGTTCTAGTGGTCACTCGGATGAGTGGTTCGCCAAGACAGATACTTTTGTAGATCAAGCTTTTTTATTGTTAATGATCGATAAGGTGCGGTGCCCATATAAAAAAAAGTCGGAATACCAAGTTTTTGGGCAAAATGACGGTCTCGATACACTTGTGTCGAAACGGTTACGTGCCAGATTATGAGGTGTGGACCTTCCACGGCGAGACAACTTCTCAAACTGTACAAGAAGTGGAAGAGAAAAATGATGATAACACGGGGGTTTATAGGATGGATGAGATGCTTGAAGCTATACAACCAGAGTTTACGGAGGATCCTCCTACAATGGAGGTTGAAACATTCTTCAAACTTCTCAAAGCTTCAGAAGAGCTGCTGCATGAACACACTGAAGTGACCCTCCTCACTTTCATGACTAGACTTATGACAATTAAGTCTAAGTACTTCTTTTCTAATAATTGCTACAACGACATCAACAAATTGATCAGCGATATCCTTTCACAGCCTCATAAAGTACCTAAAGATATATATCAGGCGAAGAAATTGCTTTCCGGTCTCGGTATGAAAAATAAGAAGATTGATGTGTGTCCAGACAATTGCATACTTTTCTAGAAAAAGTATGTAAAAGAGAAGAAATACTTAAAATATGGTGAATCAAGGTTTGTCGAAGTTGTTAGTAATGATGGTGATAATGTGATGACAGAAGTGCACGTAAGCAAATCATATACTTTGCAGCTCCTCCTCCTGTTCCTCGTGAGCGGGTCACTATTCGTCCAGTTGGAGACAGGTAAAAAAATCATATACTATTACATATTTCATGATGTCTACCGTTACTTACTAAGTTAACAAATTTTGCAGATCTTGATACGACTGTTCGTTCACGGGCCAGGGACACCACACGCAGGTTAATGGTGTCATCAGGGCTTTAGTGTGTTTGCACTATCCCGGTGTCATCGATGGTGTCCCTGCTTTATCGTAGGACGACTACGCTCGTGTCTCGCACGAGGTGCACGACACCCTTCAGGGCCGTGTGGAATGATTTTATGGTAAGTTTAAATGTTTATATTCTTCAACTCATTTAAATTGTTAATGCATATTGATTAAATGTTTGTTTTCTTAAAGGTGAGGTACCAGTTAGAGGAAACGAGCGAGAGCATGATGGAGCATGTCACAGTCGTGTTCCATACAAACGCTCGGAAGCTCGTGACGCACGTGTTGTCGTACGTCCGCATACATGCCGTTAACGACTACCAGAAACGACATCAGCAGCAGCAGGAACGGGGTCCCTTTAAAAGGGACTCCGACACGTACTTGACAGAGGATCAATACGCAAAGGTAAGTTCTAATTGTTAAAAAAATTCAATAGTTACTTATGTTAACGGTTGAATGATATAATAAATATGTGTAGGTTAGTGTTTCCTGATTAGAGGGTGAACCAGACACATACCGAGCTCCCTGTCGGTATTAGGCTAGCGATGAATTCAAAGCTGAGTCCATGAGGGCTCGAGGATGCAGAGGGTCCGATGGGAAGCACAGCTATGGTGTCGATGGTCATTTGTGTTTGGCTAAACGTATGGTAAGTGTATTATAAGTTCGTTTATGTGTTCATAATATATTTATCCTACTAACACGTATCTACAGGAGCGAGAGACCGGTCAGGAGTCTAGCGCGACCCAGGTTTGGAAGAGAGGTCACAGGAGAAGTGATCCATCGCAGCCGGGGCAGCGCAGTCAGGTCGCGACCGATCACTTGGTAAGTTTTTAAAATTCTTCAATCTAATTATAACTAATATTATTATTTACATGCTTACATCATTTCTATATTTTTTTAGGAAAAGTACGGGCAGGAGGTCATCAAAATACACGGTGAAGGGTACGATTGGGAAAACGCGTCAATCGACCCTCAAGCTGTGTATGCAAGCGGCGGCGGGAAGGCCCATGGCCATTGAGTTGGTTCCTTTGATTTATGTTTTTCACTCTTCCTTTTTTTACTTATTATTTTTCTTTCTTTTGTAGGTTTGCCATTTTCGATGGAGTTGTCGACTCGAGGTCGACGCGACCTGCGAGAGGCACTTCATCGACGCAGGCTTCGTCTGTTGGGTCGTCGAGTGGCCGTCTCTCACAGAGGGACATGGAGTTCCGCGCCATGCAGGAGAGGCTGACGTGGACCCAGGAGGAGCTCGACAGGACGAGGGCCAACTACATGACCCAGATGCAGGTAGCGATGGAGGTAAGTAATTTAAATTACTGTAGTTTACTTTCATAGCATTTAAGTAATATGTATGTTCTAATATTTTGCAATTATAGGCCTTAGCTCGACAGAACGGCCAGCAGATCGTGATTCCTGCGTGGCAGCCGCCACAGGCGACCCCGTCATAGGAGCCCGCAGCACAGGTGCCTCCGGTACAGGTAATAAATTCTTTAATATTGTATTATTCATTTAACATAGGAAGAGAGGGAGATATAGAGAGAGATAGAGTGGTACAGAAGGGGGAGAGAGGGAGTGCGAGAGAGGGTGAGAGTGAGATGGAGAGACAGAGTGTTACGATAGAGGGGGAGAGAGAGTGCGAGAGAGAGGGTGAGACTGATAGGAAAAGGGGATGGATGGTACAGAGATAGAGGAACAGAGTGAGAGAGAAGATGAAAAGTAGAGAGGGATGAAGAGAGTGAGAAAAAAGAGAAAGACATGGATATCTGAATTTAAAATATATCTAACTACTCATGTTCTTTATAGGGTTCGGCGACGGAGGCTTCGACTCTATCGCCACAGCTACCAGTTCCGGGAGGGACGCACGGAGACGGTTTCTTCGGCTTCGGAGGTAGTCGAGGGGATAGTGTGTAGCCCTTTTATGTTTTGTGTTGTGTTTGATGCGTATGTCTCTGTTTAAGACTGTTTACTGCTGGTATGAGTATATATTATCTATATTGTCTGTTCTGTGAGCTGGTCATCGAGCTAGGTTAGTTAGTTTTTATTTTTTTAAAAAAATTACAAACATAACTTACGATGGCCACTGCCCAGAAGCCGTCGTAAGATAGCTTCTGCTACTTATGACGGTCACCAGAACCGTCGTAGGTTAGCCTCAGTTACTTACGACGGCACTGAGCAAGCCGTCGTAAGTAAAGTGGCTTGGGCCACCACGTGGCCTGGGCCGTTACTTACGACGGATGCGCGACGCCGTCGTAAGTTACCTAACTTACGACGGTAGCTTATTTACGAAAAAATAATTACCTCGACTCGTCACCGTCGTAAGTAACGGAATACCGTCGTAAGTTAGCTACTTACGACGGTTTATGACTTAATTACGACGGTTCCGGCCGTCGTAAGTCAGTCGTATCCCTTTAGTGTTGGCGATCACCTCCAACGCCAAGCGATCCTCCGTGTAGTCCGACGTGCCCACGCTCACTGCGTCCCACGGGCCCCTTGCCTGCAACATGATACGCATGAGCACGGCCCAGTCGTAGTAGTTGGTCTTCGTCAACACCGAAAAGTTTCCGGGTGGCGCGGCGCGCTCCATGACGCGCTCAACGACGATCTCAGACGTGTGTCGCCTACTACGCCCGTGACTCCGACCACGGCGTTGCAGCCACTGTTGTGGCGATCGGCTCAGTGGATGAGAGCGATGGCGCTCGGATCCTAGAGACTGCGAACGTGCTGGTGTTCCCTCCATCGAATCTCACTTGCTGCGGCGACGAACCCGGCTCTGATGCCAATTGACAGAAGAAACGCACACTTGACGAGCAAATTCCGTGGAGAAATCAGGATTAGAAGCAGATTGCACGTGACAGTTTTTGGAGGAGCTGAACACTACCTCGTTTTGATTTCTTTCGATGAATATACGCAGTGAGTGCCCAACGACGTGCGCTTGATTTCCAGGATCGTGTGACGCCCGCTCTCGTCGCCCACGTCACTGGAGATTCGGTCACACTCGCTGTTCTCTCGCTGCATGCATGCGCCATGCAAACAGTAATCCAAGTCGTGCTGGACAAACCCAGGCTCACACACCGGTTCATAGCCTACGTGAACAACTGGCTAAACATAATGCAAATAGAAACAAACCGGAAACACACACGCACACATGAACCAGCCTAAGTCATTGAAGTACACTGACAGAGAAAACAAAGAAGTTCCAGATCGGCTGGAGACGAAACTACGAACGGAGACTTTGACCACCACCTGGGCTTCGGGCATCATGCTTGGCAAGCAAGAACGACACTTCGATCGGTATGCATTCAGTAAAGAACGGAACCGGTCGCTGCTGCTAAAGAACTGACTGATCGATCGATCGATAGCGGTAGCGCACGTGGTTCTAGATCGGCTGCCGCGTGGAAGCTGCTCGATCCGGTTCGGCGCGGGTATGCACGCACGCGATGACGCAGTTAACATAAGAAAATTATGTGGACGGATCGAACGGATACGGAGGCACGACGATTCGACGAAGGATAAAGTTATGTCAAGTTGTCAACCAGCGGCAGCAGCAGAGCCAGGAAGACGAACTTCTCTTGAGTCGTCGTGACTCTGGAAGTGCAGCCAGCCAGCCAGCCAGCAAGCCGGCGGCTAGCTAGTAACAATTGGCGTTGCCCTGAAACTGGCGATCCGCAACCAACAACCCACCCCACCTGGCATGGCATGATGGCAACGAGGTATCTTGAAATTTTGGGCGGAGACAGTTTCTCAGCTTAGTATGTCGTCTTTCCAGTAAGGGACCTGACAAAATAGCAAAGCAGAAGCAAAAGGAATATGTAAAGAATGTCAAATATGAACCAAATAGAAAAAGAAGAGGAGCTGACCAAGACAAGAAACCTAGAAGGTAATATAACATCATCCTCAGATTCGTTTTCTGTACTGGATAACCAGTGTGCGTGCCGTAGTGCACGGGTTTGAGATCAGCAGACCAAGGGGCTGCAACATCCACGAGCTTCGAGAAGCTCGAACTTCCTCCCTCCGGCGCTTCCGTCTCCGACGACAGTAAGGACGACGTGCCTCTGAAGTTCCCCAGGCTCACACCCTTGTAACATCAGCAACTTTTTTAGTAGGTGTGGAGTTCGGTTAATTCGGTTAAATAGGTTCGGTTAATTCGGTTATAGAAAAATTCGATTACGGAGAATTGATAACCGAATTTGATAGTCATATGGGTTGCAGTTAATTCGGTTTAGTTTTGCGGTTAACCACATTTTAATTTGTAATAAAATTTATTAGACAAAAATGATAATAAACATATAAAAATAGTGAAAATATATAAAAATGATAAGTATGCACCGGTGATGGGTGAAGATTATTGAATTTAGGTTGGACTACGTGAAAATTTTGATTAGGATGAAATTACACTATTGAGCTTTGTTTTTATGGGTGATGGGGTAGTGTAGGTTAAATATTCGGTTAATTCGGTTAAAACGATGTGAAAACCGAATTAAATTCGTGACACGACCCCACGGTCTTGTCGAGCCAGGATCACGCTGAGGGGTGTTGCGTTGCACAGCACCGGATAACGCACATTAAAGGTACAAAGCGGAAGCAAAGTTTATATTACATAAAGTGGTTTATGAACATTTGTACATCAAAATAAGTCCAGTCTACACTCACGGGCGTAGACTACGCATCAAGTCCACGTCCAGCCCTTGAACATGTCCTTGCTAGCACACATGCACACTAACTCTGCGGCGTGCACGACTCCCACTCGACGGGGTTCCCCTCCTGGGGTTCCGTCTCCTCTTCGGGAGTCCCTTCCTCATAGAACCCTGCAAAAGATTCAAACACAAGCAGTGAGCACGAAGGCTCAGCAAGTCTGACCCGTCTCACCTAAACATGGAACTTCTATATGGGGGTGATGGGTTACATGAGGTAAAAATCATTTGCAATGACTCGCCTAATTAGTAGAACCTTACTTTCAAGTTTTAGCAGCAGGTTGTGGAGAACCTTACGCTAGGGCACATGAGAGAGCCGCAATTAAACAAGAAACGCATTTCTCTCATGTACTTTGCCCAAAGTTAAAAAAGAACTTTAGTTAGCTCTAAACTACAACAAACCATTAACAAGCAAAGTCCATCTTTTAATCAGTAATATTTTAACATGTAACTAGCCTGTTCTTTCTACGTCACGGTACAGTGAACAAGTGGTACTCACTGACCACGAGGGACGGTGATTATAATCGATTTACACCTGCAGGGTTACCCGAACAACCCGTCACGTACGCCCGTACTCGATGTTGCCTACAACAACCACCACGGACGCCGTACGCAACTACCTTTCACCCGTTAGCCAAATGTTTAACCGGTCCAATCGTCCCGAGCAAGAGGTCTCTGCACGCGCATCTCAGTGTCGCCAGCCGATTTACACCTCAAGCTCTCAACCTACCCTATGAATGACCAGATATGCCTCAACACCTAGCTACCCGAGTTACATCGGTTTCCCGGTTCCCATATAGCCAGTAGGTCTTCGGTAGTGTTCTACCTTGTTCAACAGGCCCGCACACGGCTCGGTCCTCAATCGACACAAGCGGAGCTATAGCACACAGGCTCCAAAGTCCTGCTGCCCTTACCCTCCGCTTGGTCTCATTTTCTTGCCATGTGTTTCATGTGCTATCTCTATCCAAGTCGAGTGCCTCTAGCCTATGCTCGCGAGTAGTTCCAACTACTCGGCTTGTACCGAATCCTACACTATCTTAGCATTGCAGTAGCTAACGGGGTTTGCAATCTTAATCCCAACCCATGGTTTTTTTGGCTATGCAATTGGGTTTCCAAACAAGACACTAATGCAAGGAATCATAATACTCAAGTAAGTGCTCAAAACAATAAAAATTTATAAAACGGTTAATGCAAACCGGAGCTTGCCTTGCTGCTCTTGGTCGTAGGCTAGCTGCTCCTCCGGAGTAACAAAGTCTAGGACTTCGGGTTCCTCCTCGACCTTAGCGACTACATGATATAAGAAGTACATGTATAAATTTGAATGCATTTGTATTGAGTTTAAACTTGCGAAGTTTATAAGTCCCACTAGACAAACCCAATGACTCTGAAACTTTTACTGTGACTTGGATACAACCTAAACAGAGACTTGGTCAAGTTTTAATTGCAGCAAAGCTCATTTCACCCCTCCACAATTAATTATCTCCTTGACCTTAATTGGAACTCTTAGGGTGCTCTAGGGATTTTCATGGAACAAGCCATGACTTTCTGAAAACTAGATCTTTAGAGGGTTCTAATGGAGTTGGTCTCACTTAATTTTAAGGTTCCTAACTAAAGATATGAGCTAAACAATTTCAGAGAAATTTCTGAAAATGTTTCTGAACATTTTATATTTTCTCTGGAACAGTTTCACTAATCACACCATTAGGTGGACAAATGAGCTCAAATGGATCCGAAATTTTTATGGTAGTTCAGGGATATTTTGGTGAACATTCCGGCAAAATTTCAGAATTTTCCTCCAAAGGATTCTCCAGTTAAAATTCCAAATAGTTTAAATTTTGAGGAATTAATTCTGGAGAAATAAGGATTTTCATGAAGTGAAACTTGGTTTGCTGGAAAGTACTCAGAGAGCTCAATCCAACAAAATTTGGTTCACTCGATTTGGAGTTTTCTAGCCAAAGTTATGAGGATTTGAAGTTTCAAGGAAATCTGAAAATCGGGGGAAAAGTTTAAATCTGCCGGGGCCTGCGGGGACACGTGTTAGGCGCGGAGGCGACAGCACACTGAGGCCCACAGGGTTTTCGCGCGCCAGCACACCAGATCCCGACCACACCCGATTCCGATTTAAATTTAAGCCGCTGACGCGTGGGCAGCCGGCTTCGTCTTCCTCCCGACGCGCCCTCGCGCCCGCGCCGCCTCCCCTCGCCGGAGCCGACTCGGAGCTCGCCGGCTTACCGCTGCCGGCCATCACATGGTCTGGAACTCGCCACCAGGGGGTTGTCGATGTCGAGGAGCACGTCTGTGGGGTCAGTTCGAGCTGGCGGTGACCGGAAATAGCCCGGCGACGTGCGGCGGCCTCGGTTGAGGTTCGGCGCTGTCGGCCGTGGGTTCTAACCCACCAAAACCTCGAACGATCGGTTCTATAGCATCAGTACACCTCTAGGAAGCTTGAAAAGGTGTTCAAAGTGTTCAAAGATGGCAGCAAGTCGGTCGGCACCGTGTGACCGAGCGTGCCCGCCATGAACGCCCTCAATCGAGCTCAAAATTCGCCACTCCTAGTCGGTTTCATACCACGGATGCAGAAAGGAAACTGATCGCCGGCTAGTCCAGCGCCTATGTGCAAGATTTGATAACTAGAGAAGGATCTTAGAGCGAGAATTTGAAGAATCCGTACCGGAAGCTCAGTTTAAGGCCGCCGGAGTAAAAACTGGAAATTCGCAGTGGATTCTTCACGGTTTGCTTCCAAACTTAGAGGAGAGCAACACGGCTGCTGCGCGCTCCTGCTGCTGCCCTTGCTGGACCGTGAAAGCTCCCGTGGAATGCTGTCCACGAGCGCCTGACCTTCAGCTGAGGTTAGGTCGCCGCTGTGGCGATCGTTCTCGGGCAAGGGAGGTCGAAGCTCGGGGTTTTTGTCGTTGAGGAGGCGAGATGTTTCCACGGTTTCCCGATCGAGCAGAGAGGCGGAAGGCCGGGGGCTCGGTGTTCACGGGAGAGGGGGAAGCGAGCGGTGCCTGCCTCGGTGGAGCGCCTTAAGAGGACCATGGAACCGCCCTTGGGCTCATGTGTGGGCGCGAGAAGCATCTGGTGGCGCTACTCCTCCTCGGTGGCGATCGCAGCTGCTCCCGGGGCGTTGAACCGGCAGCTGATCGGTGGAATTTCCCACCGAGACTGTGACTTTGGGTGCAAGTCTCCCCTCTTCTCTCTATGACATGTGGGTCCCACACTCAAGTTTAACCTCTGAAATTAACTCCTCATCACTGTTGTAAACAGTGAGCCCCAAAATACCCATGGTGATTCAAATTATTCACCCATGAGCCATTTGAATTGATTAGGATTCAAATTGGATTTGGTTTGAATGAATTCAGCACATGTTCAGTTTGAAATTCAAATAAAGTTTGAATTTGTCCCACTTAGCTCATGTCAAGATCAACTCCAAATGGAGTGAAAATTGGTGTGTGAGCTCACAAAAATGTGCTGAATAAGAATATGCCTCCCACTTTTGAATTTATGGGATAAAAACAGTTTGAATTTGAATATGGTTCCAAACTGCCCTCTTTCTAGCTATACCCAAAATGACATCAAAAAAGTTTTGAATTTGGGTGAAACTTGGCATGGACATCCCTAGCAATGTGTAGGAGTTTTCATATGCCCAGCCCATCTATATCACATGTGGAAAATACCACTTTTGCAATATGTGAGTTTGTTCTCTAATGAGCATGTTGATGGTGGTTACTTGCTCTTCATTTGTTTTTATCATCTTGCTTCAACTGAGGTGTGTGGTGTGGTGATGACCACTTTAAACTTGTGTCAAAAACTGTGGCCCTTACAATTCGGTTAACCGAAATAACCTGAAATGAAAACAGAAAAAATGTTGGTCTACTGCAAATTTCAGTTGGGTTTGGTGCGGTTCGGTTCATTTTTGCGATTTGTGGTGAACCGCTCTGACCCCTAGTTTTTAGTGTTGAATCTAATCTCTCAAATACAATGCTTTGGAAAGCTAAAATCCCTCTGAAAATCAAAATTTTCTTGTGGCCTGAAGTGGAGAAGGAAGGGAAACTAGAGAATTTTGAAAACAGGAAGCAAACTTGGCAAGAAATAGTGGCAACGCCCGTGATGGAAAACAATGACGCAATGCAGGGGTTATCCCTTGTAATAGCTAGTAGTGTTCTTTCTAGTTTCAAAAACCTTTATTGTAGTTTCAGGAAGCGAACTATGATCAAAACTCGTGTAATTTTGTTACTTACTCGGTTTTGAAATATTTGGCACTGGTTAGTTACGTCGGTAAGGAAAATTCCAGGCCGTGGCCCTGTCATGGGAAAAGGTATGGTACAATGAAATTAGATTAGATGGATGACGATTTTATCCATGAGCGATATCGTACCTATCATGAACTGTCAACAAGTACCAACACCACATATATGTGCTAACACCTTTCGGTGCACGTGTTAATTCACGGCGGCACTAGATCATACACCTGATACATGTGTCCATAAACATTTTAAAAACGTGATCTGCTCTGTTCGGCCACAAATAAGTGATGTTTGGGTTGTATTGTATGTGGTCAGACTACCTAAACACTACGCTTTCGTTATATTAATATCAATCGAGAATTCTGAAATAATTATTATATAATACTAATGCTATTTTTCTGTGTTAAAGTTTAACAAAGCATTGCATGCAGTTAGTCGCCGTCCCCTCTCCTTCCCTCCTTTCTTCGGTCGGAGGTTACGACGCGAGCTGCGAGCATAAAGTTTAAGTAGGATTCATGTTGAGATTCTTCCAAGGTTTTGCGAGTTTAATTTAGGATTCAAGAGCATATATCCAGGTTAACGTTTGACATTTCTAAAATGTTGAATCTTCAGAGAAGGAACCCTGAATCTATAGACAGTTGAGAGAGTTGTATTTTGCTAGCCGAAAGACCATGCATAGACCTGGACCGTTGAAAGGTCAATTTAGCTAGTTGATAAAAGTCATGGCTTTTTTTCTCCTTGTCTATCGATAGCTGATACGATTGAAGGCTAGCTTAGCTGGCTAGGATTCTTTCTTTGGATCGGATTGTCGTTGCTTAAATGCCCCCCCCCCCCCCCCCCCCTCCCCCCTCCCCCAAAAAAATACGTTTCTGGACAACAGAGTGGTAGTAGGTTGTCCTAGCCTGACAGAGACGTATGTGCCTCTTTCACGTACGCGTGTACAAAGTGTGCGTGACATAATGCAACACTAATCAAATGTTGCGTATTTGCATGGGAATCGTACGCGACGCATCGGAACCACGAGGAAGACTAGTCCGCAATGTCCAACCCTTTATCTTCCTTGCCACGTACATCCTTCTATCTGCCACCAATTCCACGGTTAGTTTTCATCTTATTGATATAAAAAAACGAGAATCCTATTTTACATGTGCCTGGAACCGGTCGCAGCGGCAGTCAGGCGAGAAAATGATTAATGTTATTAAGTATCAGTTGTTATTCTGTTAACTTTGAAAATTATAATAATGGTAAAATAATTGTAATTATTAACTGTTAATTATGATTAATTATATTATTGTAAATATCAACTATTAATTGTAAGGATTAACTGTTAATCGGGCTTAATTAACAACGCCTGAAATAAATCCTTAAAAAAAGGTTCAAAGACGATACGTGCTTGTCATCAAAACGGGGGTTTCGTTTTTGAGCTTTCCACCAGTAGCGTCAGCACGTACGTACGTACGTGCATGCTTGTATCAAAATTCTTTCTTTTCAAAAATTTGAACTCGTGCCGTAATCTCCTCCCTTCAAGCTAGCTAGGCGCTGGCTAACCAGCGGGTCAATATTTTACTAGTACTGCTACTGCCCACTACGTAACTTAATTGAGTGGACACGTACGGGGCATCATGACCTCAAAAGGGTGGCAATTCGTTAGCCTAAGCACGCATAACAAGACGTGAACAGAGGTCGGCTGCCGTCACCGATGACAGCACGGGACATCGAAATCCGCGGGTGAAAGATTCTTCGCTTCTCCGTCGTCGTTAATTAAATGCTTTGGTTTTTAAAACGTCCGGGTTCGATCCCGTTCGCTGAACCCTGATCAACAAGGTGTGATAAAATAAACGACAGGCTGCTGAGCTTCATTTTTTTTGGGGGGGGGGGGGGGGGATGAAACGTGGTAACAGCGCGACCTGCACATTGTTTTGTCTGATGCGGGAATAAATTAACCCGGGTGGCTCCGGCATATAGCAGCCCATGTTGATTAATCAGGAGCGGGAGCTTAGCCGCCATGCAGTTTTAGCCTCCACGCGCGACCGAGGAGGCTGCAGCAGCCTGCAGGGCGCGGAGCCTCGTAGATCGAGCATCAGACTCCACTAGGCAACTCGTACTTGCCTGGAAGGCAGGAAGAAGTAATGGGTTGACGAGACAGGCACAGCGGTTTCTACACGCGCGACTGCTTCGTCGTGATAACGGTCTCTCCCCACGGCCGGCCTCTGCTGAAGCATCATGAAGAGCAGCCACGGTCAATAAAACGAGCACTAGGGAAAAGAAACATTTTATAATAAAACCCCTAAAAAATAAGTTATTAATAATAAAATTATTTTCATGAGCTGCCCATAAAAATATATATTCTTGTCAGCCGTCTGAAACCTACGAAAATAGTTATTGTTGTGGGCTAAAAGGAAGCCCACCACAATATTCAGCCACTATTTTCATGTGTCTTAACCCTAAACCCACGAAAATAAATGTTACTTTCATGAGCTAGACATTGGCTCACAATAATAAATCTATTTTCATGAGAGCCCATGAAAATAATCTCGGCACATGAAAATATTTCTTTTCCCTGTAGTGGAGTTCCAGGCAAATGAAAAAGATCAAACATCAACGAGCATTTTTTGGTATTTGACCCTTTTATTAGGACTAACATTTTATTAACAACCCCTCTGGATGTATATTTGTAGTTGTAGGATATATGTTATCTTTTAGTCACGTCAATCAGTCTAATTAACACATGTATAGGGTCACGCCAAAACGGCTAACGTGACCAAGTGTCAGATGAAAAAAAAAGCTTAACTCGTGATGATCCTCAAATGTGGCATTGAGGCTGTTTTTTTCTTAAAAGGAAAACTCAATGCTACATTGGAGGATCATCCTAAATGAGAAAAAATAGACTCAGAACCACATCAGAGAATCATCATAAATTAAGATATCATTAATAAAATATAGGTCAGATACTGTAAATATAGATTTTAAGATATCATGAATAAATTATTCATTTTAAAATAATGGATAATTAGAAAAATCAACATCAACCTCGCCGGCCGGACAATGAATTCAACAGCCAGAATGTCAAAGCGAAGAAGGAACGATCTCAACTTTTAGAATCCGTGAGTGATAGGTACTCCTCTTAAAGCGACGCGACACCGGCCCGCTTTCACCGTCAGGAACGACGACTTGTGCCTCGATCAATTTCTCGCTCGCGACGATGACAACTGGGTTATGCATGATCATATGAGAAATACCTTGAGAGTTAAGATGATTATTGGAACGCAAAGGCGCATGGGTCTTTGATCTGATGCCGCAGCTTTTGGGTACAAGCTAGCTGCTGTGTTTGTTTTTTTTTCTTCTTATTTTGCCTTTTGGAGGAGGCTGCAGATAAGTCAGAAGAGCAACAAGAAGCCAGTAGCAACAAACCTGGCGTGTGCATGCTATCCATATGATCACGGGTGTCCTGATCAGCAGCATCGTTGCTTGCTTGATAGGTGTATGGAATATATTTGGATATGATCGTATGGCAGACGCTTAGGTTTAACTATGGTTGGCATGATTGGAGGTGAAGTGAAGAAGGCGTGCCGCGTTCTCGTTTGGCAGTGGAAGCTGCTTGTTGTTATCCGTTTACTGAACTTGCCCACTCCCAAAACTAGTCATCACGGTTGTCGGATCTGCGTGGTGCATGTGTGGTAGTAGGTGTGCGAGCGCGCAACGGTCGGTCAGGCGTCTCGACCGCGGGGAAAGAAGGGTCGTTGGGGCTGGCATGGCGGCCGATCGAGGGCGGCAGCGAGAGCGACTCCGGCGGGGGCCCGCAGTAGTCGCCGGTCAAACGCGGCGGCGAGCGGCGCAGGACAGACACCGACGTTAGGCTGTCGGCACGGGGGTGCTGGATCCGGTGCGGGACGCCATATTCGGCGTCGCACCGACGTGCGGGGAGACGTGCGCCAAATGCCATGCGACCGTGACTCTCCGGCGGTTGGTTTCGCGCGCGGACGTGGCTCGCGGAAGCGAGGCGGCGAGCCGGAGCAGGGCCGAGGCGGCGTGGCTGCGCGGGAGCAAGGCGGAGAGCCAGCGAGGCGGCACGTGGACGAGGCGGCGAGCGGGCGCGACGGCGCTGGAGCGAGAGCCGGTGCAGCGGCGCAGGGCGAGCCGGCGCGACCGGGCACGGGGAAGACCGGAGCAGAGGCGGAGACAGCGAGGAGCTTTGGGCGCCGAATCGAACGTGGCGCGAGGGGAAGGAGATCGAAGGCTGGCGAGGAGTCCGTCGAGGAGGTCGGTGAGGCGGTGAGGAGACCAGCGAGACAAGGGAAGGAGAACGAGAGCAGGCGGTGCCGCTAGGGAAAGGGTGGAAATGTGGGAAACGTTCGGGAGAGAAGACAGTGAAAAGGGAAAGCAGAGAGAGAGGAAAGGGAAAAAAGAGAGAAAGAAAGGAAAGAAAAGAAAGGAAAAAGAGGAGAAGGAAAAAAGGGAAAGGGAAGAAAAGAAATGAAAATAGAGAGGGAAAAAGGAAAGAGGAAATAAATAGAAGGAATGTGAAGGAAATAAAAGGAATGTGAAGAAAAAATAGTGAATGTAATTTTATAAAACTAAAGTATTAATCTGATATAATATAAAATAAAAGATAATTTCATGATATAATATGAATGTTAGTTTATATAGAGTAGATATTTAGAGTACGACGAGTGCCGAAAGATATGCTAGAAAATAAGGGATGTATTAAAAAGAGACGGAGATATTCTTTTTTAAAGTAGACTTTTAAAGCACGATCAGTACAGACAGCCTAGCACGGAAAGACACTGCAAATCACTGAGGTGTGGGACCGGTAATGCTGCACGTCGCTCCTGCGCTCTCAGCCCTCGCTCGCCGGGTGCAGCTGCCGCTGCTGGAAATTTGGCATGATCGATGGGATGCACCGCCCTTTCCGGTTCCCTTCATTTTTCACTTTTGGCGTTGGTGGGTGGCGTTTCCACTCCTGTGCTCGCGAGTTTCCTCCATCTTGCCTCGGGGAGCTTTTGCTGCCCACCCAGCCACCATTTGCGGGGTTATCTCTCGCTTTATTACCGTGGAAAGCCTCCATGTTTTCTCGTTTCAAAAGAGCAAGCGGGGAAGGAGATGCATGATCGGCGTGGGAACTGGGGTTCGGCCATCTGATCGGACGAGGGGGCGGGGGTGTCGTCGTGGCACGTGGACATGCATGAACAATCGCTACCGAGGGTTAGTTAGAGCGTCTTTGACCGTTGGCAAACCGTTTCATTCAATGTTGTAGCTGTAGGATGCCACATTTTCTTATTAGCCCTCTCATCCACATATCATTTTTATATTTTTTGACTAACTTTATCCCACGTGCTTTGTCGACCATAATTTTTATGACATGCTGCACTTAATTAAGGTTGATCATGATAAGCTTAGGTATAAACCAAACAAGCTCGTTTGCCTGCACACACGTAACTAAAGCAGGTTATCCCTTGAGATTGTTATATTTCTCGAGTATTGCTGGGTGGCGAGTATTCAAAGGTTGCAGCACTACGCATTATTTTATGTTTTCCTTTTTTCTGTGGAGATATTTTAGGGTCATGCCAATGTTGGAAGAACCTTTTTCACTGGCTGCTTTGGAAGGATATACCTGTTTCTATATTCATCGTGGTAGTATCTCTAAAATATAAACTAAAACAACCCTTAAATTAAATTATTGGAGTGTCGTAACAAAAATCGCCTCTACGATCCCTATTATTTTAGCTCTTTTCTAAACTCCTCTTATTTATAGCTACAAATAGGAGAAAAGTTAAGAGCTTCAATCCTTCTTCCAAGAGAAGCTACAATGTTATGGCAAGAAATATTGATATGGCCCAATGAAAAGTGTTCTTGATCCACTATAAGAGGAATTGTTGAAAAAGTGAAGAAAAATATCCCTTATAATTTTCTAATTACTCCCAAAAACTAGTTCTCAGGGCTAATTTTATGAGGCTCTCTTGTAGGTGCTCTAAGATTAAGACACCATACTCGTAAAGGTCTCCATTCAAATATCTGGTGACTCATGTCCTCTACCATAAATTTCCTTCAAAAAATTTATGTCCTCTACCCATTGCATAGAGAATTTTTCATAGATTTTGAATAAAATCATTGTTTCTTAGATAAAGGGAAATTTATTTCATCAAGCAAATAAAAATATTCAAATCTATTCAATATGAGACAAATGTGGGCGATAATGAATACATAATTTTACTATAAGGTAGACTCCATCACCCACATAGCCACTCAACAGTCAGATAAAAAGGTTGAGATATAGCAATTCATATAAACCTCGCCCATGCTTAGCGAAGATTTTCATTGTCATTGTTTCCAGAAGAAGGCATGCGTTTCACAATGAGTTGTGCTCCCCATCCTTTTCGAATAATGACCAATCCGGCGCGTGCCCATGACCCATGTAGATATCCTGCATATAAGATAAATAGGTGTAGAAGGAGGAAACAACCAGAAAGGGCGTGATGCTGATCTATAGTTCGTGCATCAACAATGTTTTTTGAAATATGGATTTTTATTTGGGAAGATTTTAATCTGCTTATTCAATAAATTGAAAGGTTTTATTGAAAGTGTTTGTTTTGAAAGATTTTATTGAAGTGTTTGTTTTGAAAGATTTATTCAGTAATGACCAATCCGCGTCGTTTGCCAATCTTTAATAAATTGGAGGGAACACAATGTTTGAACCTACACACAATTCTTTCATTTTTCTGATGGCCGGTCCAAACGTTGTGGCGGCCCACCCGCGCCCCTCATTCTAGAAGGCTGGTCCACGTTTGTTAAACGGGCGGTAATCCATTGACCATCAACAGTTAAACCTCTCCCTTGCGCCCATTCCCATGCGAAAACAGCTGGCCTTCTAGAAGGCCACGACCCCCTCCCGACGGGGCGGCTCGGCGAGAAGAGAGGAGAGTGGAGTCTTGGCAGCCAAGCGGCCTTCCGAGCCCGCGCCGCTGACCAACTACGACCGCCATCGACCCCGTTCCGTTCCGTTCCAACACTCTCACATACGGACGGATGCCCGTGCCCTCCCCCTACATAAACCCCGTTCCGTCCTCGCCATCCTCCCATTCGCTGATTCGCAGCCGGAGAAAACCTGCAGCAACAAGGCGCGCGCGCGCCCCGAGGAAGGCACCGGCAGGGAGGGAGGATCACGCGGCGGCGGGGAAGGCTAGGTAGTTCGGTTGGCGGCGGGATGGATCCGGCGGGGGAAATCCAGAAGGTGGCGAGCATGCGGCGCGGGGACAGCGGGTCCATGTGGCGCCGCGGGGACGACGTGTTCTCGCGCTCCTCGAGAGACGAGGACGACGAGGAGGCGCTGCGGTGGGCGGCGCTCGAGAGGCTCCCCACCAACGACCGCGTCCGCCGCGCCATCGTCCCGCTCGGCCTCGGCGACGGGGAGCCGGGGCCCGGGGGGAAGGGCGTCGTGGACGTCGACGTGCTCAGCCTCGGCCCGCGTGAGCGCAGGGCGCTGCTGGAGCGCCTCGTGCGCGTCGCCGACGAGGACAACGAGCGGTTCCTGCTCAAGCTCAAGGACCGGATCGACAGGTGAGGTGCCGCGCGCTCGGTAGTAGATAGTTGCGGCAGTAGCACTAGGCGGCCCGTGAGACCGCGCGGCTGCCTGCCCCTGCCCTCGCCCGCCGGGTGTCTGACGAGTTGCTCGCGTTTTGGTGGCGGTGCAGGGTCGGGATCGACATGCCCGCCATCGAGGTGCGGTTCCAGAACCTGGAGGCGGAGGCGGAGGTGCGCGTCGGCAGCAGCGGCCTCCCCACCGTCCTCAACTCCGTCATCAACACTGTCGAGGTACGTGCCCCGTTGGTCCGTGCGCTGTGGATTTCCCTTGCGTGTGCGACACCGAAAGCTGATGGCTTCCTCTCTGCGCGTCTCGTTTCGTTCAGGAAGCGGCGAACGCGCTGCACATACTACCCAGCAGGAAGCGGAGCATGCCCGTCCTCCACGACGTCAGCGGCATCATCAAGCCCCGTAGGTGGGAAAACCGAATCACCTGTCTTTTTTATTATTTCCAATCAAGTAGTTTTTTTTTAATTTTCTCATGATGATATGTTTAGTTGACAACCAGGGGTGCAATTCTAGTTTTACCCCCCCCCCCGTCCATGTGCTAGGAATTGGCTTAGCTATTACTCCGGATCCACTGTGATTCGATTTCTTCGCTACTTCCACCGGTCCCACCTCACGTTCTTCACGTTGGTGCAATGGTGCAGGATGACTCTGCTGTTAGGTCCACCCGGATCAGGCAAGACCACCTTGCTGCTCGCGTTGGCTGGAAGGCTTGACAAAGACCTCAAGGTTGTACAAATAGAATCCTGTACTGTACTTAATAATCCATTCAAAGTACCAATCTGTGTACCCCCTCATGCGCATTCATTAAACTTCACTACAAAATGAACGGCCAAGAAACAGGGGGGCACCTTTTATGGGCAACTGCTGATACGGATTACTGATATCAAAACAATATGCAGGTTAAAGGCAAAGTGACCTACAACGGGCATGAGATGACGGAGTTTGTGCCTGAGAGGACAGCCGCGTACATCAGCCAACATGACCTCCATATAGGAGAGATGACCGTGAGGGAGACACTTGCGTTCTCTGCCCGATGCCAGGGTGTTGGCTCCCGTTTTGGTAGGATTCTGAGCAGTTAGCTACACAGGCACATTCACTCATTTCAGCGTCATGGTTTGATTGGATACTTAGCTACTTACCAGAGATCCCTTCTTTCCTTCTATGTTGTCAGATATGCTGACCGAGCTGTCAAGGAGGGAGAAGGCGGCAAACATCAAGCCTGATGCTGATATCGATGCATTTATGAAGGCAAGTATTTACATAACTTGACTAAATTTAGTATGATTCGCCATCTATTGTTTATTTATTCATAGCACCTAATTAATCAGAAGTGAAGGCTTATTATGATTTTCTGCTTAACTTAATTAGGCATCTGCAATGGGAGGGCAAGAGGCCAGTGTGGTTACTGACTATATTCTCAAGGTATATGCAACTTTTAGCTGCAACCATGAGTAAGTTCAGATTGAAATATAAATCTAATCTGTCTTTACTATATCCACGTTACTTCCTGCAGATATTAGGACTAGAGATATGCGCCGACACAATGGTAGGGGATGAGATGCTGAGGGGCATCTCTGGTGGACAACGGAAGCGCGTTACAACTGGTATATAGACATCTATTTTTGAGTCCAAACCATTTGACTTTGCATTAGAGTGTTGTGAGTGATTTTTCTATGGATGTATCCTGTAGGTGAGATGCTAGTCGGACCTGCCAGAGCTCTTTTCATGGACGAGATCTCAACTGGGCTTGACAGCTCCACTACATTCCAGATTGTAAACTCGCTGAGGCAATCCATTCACATCCTCAGTGGCACAGCTGTCATCTCATTGCTGCAGCCAGCACCTGAGACTTACAACCTTTTCGACGACATTCTCCTACTTTCAGACGGCCAGATCGTGTACCAGGGCCCCCGAGAGGATGTGCTTGAATTTTTTGAGTTCATGGGGTTCAGATGCCCTGAAAGGAAGGGTGTTGCTGACTTCTTGCAAGAAGTTCGTACTGTGCACCATATTTCAATGTACATATATGCAAAATTTATGTTAACTAATTCCATTGGAATGCTGTGCAGGTGACCTCAAAAAAGGATCAGAGGCAGTATTGGGCACGGTCTGATGAACCTTATCGCTTTGTAACCGTGAAGGAATTTGCGACTGCGTTCAAGTCATTCCACACTGGCAGAGCTATAGCGAATGAGCTTGCTGTTCCTTTTGACAAGAGCAAGAGCCATCCAGCCGCGCTGACCACCACAAGGTACGGGGTCAGTGGCAAGGAACTGCTTAAAGCAAACATAGACCGGGAGATCCTTCTCATGAAGAGGAACTCCTTCGTCTACATGTTCAGAACCTTCCAGGTAATTTCCATTAGTCTAAGGATTGGCATGTAAGGGAAGACGTCAACATGACTAACTCCTTGGTCTCTGGCATTACAGCTGATGCTCATGTCAATCATTGCGATGACTCTCTTCTTCCGTACAAAAATGAAGCATGACTCGGTGACCAGTGGGGGCATCTACGTGGGTGCTCTCTTCTTTGGAGTGCTTATGATCATGTTCAATGGCTTTTCTGAGCTGGCACTCACTGTCTTCAAGCTGCCTGTATTCTTTAAGCAGAGAGATCTCCTTTTCTTTCCTGCATGGGCCTACACTATCCCCTCATGGATCCTCAAAATACCTATCACATTTATCGAAGTTGGTGGATATGTATTCTTGACATACTATGTCATTGGGTTTGACCCAAATGTTGGCAGGTGAGATTTGCCATTATTTATATGGATCACATTACTAAACAAATGCATATCCTTAGCCATGTTTTGCTCTGGTATTGTGCCACATGTTCTTACAGTGGTAATTTTCCTCAGGTTCTTCAAGCAGTATCTGCTTTTATTAGCAGTCAATCAGATGGCAGGGTCACTCTTCCGATTTATCGGTGGGGCAGCGAGAAACATGATTGTTGCAAATGTCTTTGCATCATTTATGTTACTAGTTGTCATGGTGTTGGGAGGATTTATTCTAGTAAGAGGTAAAAACTCATCTATCTCCCTCTGCGTGCGTGTGTATGTGTGTGTTCCATTGCAACGCAGCTTCTTAAAAAAATAACTGTTTCTTTGTATCTGATCTTGCAGAGAAAATCAAGAAATGGTGGATCTGGGGTTACTGGATCTCCCCGATGATGTATGCCCAGAATGCCATTTCAGTAAATGAGATGCTTGGGCATAGCTGGAGTAAAATATTGGATAGCAGTGCATCCAACGAGACCCTAGGTGTGCAAGTCCTCAAGTCCCGTGGGGTATTCCCAGAAGCAAAGTGGTACTGGATTGGTTTTGGTGCGATGATTGGATTCACCTTGCTCTTCAATGCACTCTTCACTCTTGCCCTTACATGCCTTAGGCGTGAGTACCTGTGAAATTCGTTGCCATGGTCTGCTATTTTTTTATTGGTTTTCGCAATGTCTAAACCTGCAATCGGTTGCGCCTTGTTATTTCCAGCATATGGCAACTCCCGGCCATCTGTTTCTGAAGAGGAGCTGAAGGAGAAGCATGCAAACATCATGGGCAAGATTCTAGATGTCAATCAGTTGGCTACAGGAATCAATACTGAATCTGATTCAGGAACAGTAGATGGTTCTGCTCCGGCTCAAAGGGGCATGATCCTCCCATTTGTCCCGCTTTCACTCACTTTTGATGATGTCAGATACTCTGTTGACATGCCACCGGTAAAGATAGAAACTCGCTTCTCTTACATATCAACAATGAAACTGATCACTAATTTGTAACCTTGGGTGTAAAATTAAATTCAGGAAATGAAAGCACAGGGTGTAGTTGAAGATCGTTTGGAGCTCCTTAAAGGTGTCAGTGGGTCTTTTAGGCCAGGGGTGTTGACGGCGCTGATGGGTGTCAGTGGTGCAGGAAAGACTACTCTGATGGATGTGTTAGCAGGGAGAAAGACTGGTGGGTATATTGAAGGAAGCATCAGCATTTCAGGATACCCGAAGAAACAAGAAACCTTTGCACGTGTATCAGGATATTGTGAACAGAATGATATCCACTCACCGCAGGTGACGGTCTATGAGTCACTGCTGTTCTCAGCATGGCTTCGGCTTCCCAAGGAAGTAGATTCAGATAAAAGAAAGGTCAGTCACACACATAGTTGTCATTTCTACATTTAGTTATATCCGGTAGACAGATGCTTACCTTTTTGTATGTGCAGATCTTCATTGAGGAGGTGATGGAGCTTGTGGAACTCAAACCATTGGGAGATGCTTTGGTTGGACTACCTGGGGTGAATGGTCTGTCGACTGAGCAGAGGAAAAGGCTTACAATTGCTGTTGAACTTGTTGCAAATCCTTCAATCATCTTCATGGATGAGCCAACCTCAGGGCTTGATGCCCGAGCAGCTGCAATTGTGATGCGGACAGTGAGGAACACTGTGGATACTGGTAGAACCGTGGTCTGCACGATACATCAACCTAGCATTGACATATTTGAAGCATTTGATGAGGTGAGAGAATTCACATTGGCAATTTCTTCAAGCTACTCTCTCAATAAGTGATAAGTTCGCCATCAATTTATTGCAGCTAATTTTTCATAGCTGCACAAACTTGCCAAATATGAAATGTTTTATTGATGCTTGCAGCTTTTCCTGCTGAAGCGTGGTGGAGAAGAGATCTATGCTGGTCCACTAGGCCATCATTCGTCAGAGTTGATCAAATACTTTGAGGTAAAGTGACATTAACAAAATCTGGATACAACATCTATCAGATTTCTTCAAAATTGCTGATTAGATCTTGTGATTCATATTATCCAGGGCATTCAAGGGGTTAGCAAAATTAAAGAAGGCTACAATCCAGCAACATGGATGCTGGAAGTGACCGCAGTCTCTCAAGAACAGGTTCTAGGTGTTGATTTCAGTGACATATACAAGAAATCTGAACTTCACCAGTAAGTAACTTCCTGGTGGTTAGTGGTCGCAGTAACTAGGAAGAGCACAAAGTAACTAAAATTTAGTTATTTCAGGTCCAAATTTCATGGGCATTATATAGTTTATCATACTAAGCTTATTTGACAAAAAATGGAGGTCTATTATTAATCACTACATACCATTACACTTTGCAGTTTTCAATATTACCAACCTTCCTTCTTACATTTGGATGATTAATTGATTGTTTTGTTTTACAGGAGAAACAAGGCCTTGATAAAGGGATTAAGCCAACCAGCACCTGGTTCAAGCGATCTGCATTTCACTAGCAAGTATTCACAGTCTTCCTTCACACAATGCATGGCTTGCCTGTGGAAGCAGAACTTGTCATACTGGAGGAACCCTCCTTACAATACCGTTAGGTTCTTTTTCACTACCATCATCGCTCTTCTCCTTGGCACCATCTTCTGGGATCTTGGCGGCAAAGTGTAAGTCATGCCAGATTGTACCATCGCACATATAGCTAATTAGTGGCCACATTCAAAGTTTTTTTTGACATTTTGCTTCATACTCCAGGAATTCATCACAAGACTTGTTTAATGCTATGGGTTCGATGTACTCTGCGGTGCTGTTCATCGGTGTCATGAACTGTACCTCAGTTCAGCCAGTAGTGGCTGTAGAGCGTACTGTCTTTTACCGTGAAAGAGCTGCCGGCATGTACTCAGCTTTCCCATATGCATTTGGCCAGGTGAATGGTTCTCCTGGAAATCAGTTCTGGATTCCATTTCCAGCTGCTGTTTGCTGCATATTCTTGAGAGCCGGACACTGACCAGCTTATCTCATCGCAGGTTGTCATTGAGCTCCCATACGCACTTGCTCAGGCTATCCTATATGGGGTCATAGTGTACTCGATGATTGGGTTCGAGTGGACGGCTGCCAAGTTCTTCTGGTACCTCTTCTTTGGCTACTTCACACTGCTCTACTTCACATTCTATGGCATGATGGCGGTCGGTTTGACACCAAACTACCACATCGCCTCGATCGTCTCCTCGGCATTCTACGCCATATGGAACCTCTTCTCCGGGTTCATCATCCCCCGACCGGTAAGCGCCTTCACCCTCATAGTGCCACCCGCTACTTCTCAATTTCATCCCGTTTCCGTAGCTCATTTCTTTTCTGGCCTGACGCTACGTTCAGAAAGTGCCAATCTGGTGGAGGTGGTACTGCTACATATGCCCCGTCGCATGGACGCTATATGGGCTCGTTGTGTCGCAGTTTGGGGACCTAACGACGCCGATGGAGGACGGCACACCCGTGAACGTGTTTGTTGAGGACTACTTTGACTTCAAGCACAGCTGGTTGGGATGGGTGGCCACCATTGTTGTGGCATTTGCAGTGCTCTTCGCCTTCCTGTTTAGCTTTGCCATCATGAAGTTCAACTTCCAGAAGCGATGATGATGACAAGAGCTGGGAAGCAGCATGTGGAAGCACATGTTGGGCTGTGCATATTGGAGTACACCATATTTTGAATTCTTTAGTTACATTGTAAGTTATAGAAGCTTTTCTCTTCTTGTTTAGAAAGATCGCCTAGCATTTTGTAAAGATCGTATGGCGAAATTTGTGACCGAATGCCCTACAAGGATTATCAGTTGGAGAAGGCAAGAAAGCGCCGCTTGTTTTGCTGACTTGAGCCCATCTTTTGTTAAGCTCATGCTGATGTATCGATAACATCAAGAATATAGTTCCTTTGCTTGGCACATCTTTGGTTGATATTGCGCCAACAGAACAAAAGAGATCAACCGCAAGGGCCCGTAGCATGGACAGTCGCATTGAAAAATCAGGAAAGAAAAATGGAGGTTACAATTGAACTTGCAAGATAAATATTCACTACAGCAATTCGATTCACTTACGACGGCTAAAACCGTCGTAATTAGCTTAATTACGACAATTTAACATAATTACGACGGTTTTAGCCGTCATCAGGATTTGGTCGTAAGTTAAGTAATTTATGACGGCGGCCCGTAGCCGTCGTATGTAAGCGTCTGGGCCACGTGGTGAGTTGGGTCATACCACTTACGACGGCCTGAACCCGACCATCGTAAGTAATGTTACTTACGACGGCTAGGTCAGGCTGTCGTAAGTAATTCGGACTTACTTACGACGGCTAGAACAGCCGTCGTAAGTAACATGGGCTAACTTACGACGGTCTGTATAGGCCGTTGTAAGTTATGGTTTTAATTTTTTTAAAAAAACTGAAACTAGCTGCCCTGGCACAGTTGTCAGCCGAGACAAATCAAACATTCATTCACAAAGAAACAATGCAATACATATTCGACGATTCATTCATAAAGTCCAAGAACATCTAAAAACACACAACGGCTACACACTCTCCTCACGACTACCTCCGGAGCCGTGAACGTCGTCTTCACGCGTCCCTCCCGGTGCCGGTAGCTGCGGAAGTGGAGTCTACGCCTCCGTCGGTGAACCCTACAAAGTAAATAAAAGTTAGACATGTCTCATTCTCTCTCTCTCTCTCTTTCACTCTTAGTACTCCTCTTTCACTCACTCTCTCGCTCTCGTTGTCCCTCTCCCCATCCCCCTCTCCCTCCTCTCTCTCTCGCTCTCGTTGTCCCTCTTCCCACCCCCTCTCCCTTCTCTCTCTCTCGCTCTCGTTGTCCTTCTCCCCATCCCCCTCTCACTCTCTCTCTCCCGCTCTCGTTGTCCATCTCCCCATCCCCCTCTCCCGTCTCTCTCTCTCTCTCGCTCTCGTTGTCCCTCTTCCCATCCCCCTCTCACTTCTCTCTCTCTCTCTCTCTCTCTCTCGCTCTCATTATCCCTCTCCCCATCCCCCTCTCCCTTCTCTCTCTCTCGCTCTCGTTGTCCCTCTCCTCATCCCCCTCTCCCTTCTCTCTCTCTCTCTCTCTCTCTCTCTCTCTCTCTCGCTCTCGTTGTCCCTCTCCCCATCCCCCTCTCCCTTCTCTCTCTATTTCACTCTCTCCCCACCCCTCTATCTCTTTCACTATCTACCCCCTCTCTCTATCACTTTATCTCTCTCACTGTATTAAATAGTATTAAAGATTTATACATGCCATTTGCACCTGTGCTGGGGCGGCTGTGACGAGGGCGCCTGTGACGACTGCGGCCACGAAGAAAACGGGAGCTCCTGACCACTGTGTCGAGCTAAAGTATGTCATTGCAATATATTAGAACACATGTATGTTACTGAAATGCTAAAAAATTAAAATATATAACTTAAATTACTTACCTCCACCGCCGCCTGCATCTGGGCCATGAGGTTGGCCAATAACTCCTAGACGGCCCTCGTCCTATCGAGCTCCTCTAGGGTCTGCGCAAACCTATCCTCCATGGCTCGGAACTCCAAGTCCCTCTGCGACAGACGACCACTCGACGGCCCAACAGACGAAGCCACCGTCAATAGAATGCCTCTCGAAGGCCGTGCCACCCCCGAGTCGACAACTCCATCGAAAATAGTAAACCTACGAAAGATAGAAAAGTAATAAGTAGAAGAAGCAAGTTTAAAAAAATTGAAACAGTTGACCAACTCACCGTCCATGGGCCTTTCCGCCGCCGCATGCGTACACGGCTCTAGGCTCGATCGATGCGTTTTTCCATTTGTAGCCTTAGCCGTGTATCTTCTTCACCTCCTATGCGTACTTTTCTAAAAAACAAAGAAATGACGCAAGTGTGTCAGTACTAGTATTACATATCATTAAATTGATGAACTTTGAAAACTTACCAGTTGGTCGGCCGCGACGTGACTACACTGCCCACGCTGGTAAGGGTCACTTCCCCTGTGACCTCTCTTTCAAACCTCGGTCGGTGTCGGCTCCTGACCGGTTTCTCGCTCATGTAGATACGTGTTAGTTGAAGAAATATATTATCAACACATGAACGAACATTAAAATATACTTACCATGCATTTAGCCATACACACGTAGTCATCACCGCCGTAGTTGTGCTGGCCGTCTGTTCCTCTGCAGGCTCGAGCCCTCGTGGACTTACTGATGAAGTCCTAGCTAGCCCAGTACCGACGAAGAGCTCGGTACGCGTCAGGCTGGCTCTCTAACCAGCTAATACTAACCTGCACATATTTAGTATTTCATCAACTACTGTTAACATAAGTAATTATTGGAAATAGTTAACAATAATAACTTACCTCCGCGTACTGATTGTCGGTCAAGTACGTGTCGGAGTCCTTCCTAAACGGACCCCCTCCCTGCTGCTGCTGATGCCACTTGTTGTACTCGTTGATCGCCTGGATGCGGGCTTACGGCAACCCATGCACCAAGAGCTTCCGAGCATTGTTGTGGAACATGGCAGTCGCGTGCTCCATCATGCTTTCGATCGAGTCCTCTAGTTGGTACCGCAGATTTAAGAAAACAAAAAATTGATTAATCCGCATTAACAATTTAATTAAGTGTAAAAAATGCAAATATTTTAACTCACCATAAAATCATTCCACACGGCCCCCTGAAGGGTGCCATGGACCTCGTGAGGGACACGAGCATAGTCGTCCCACGACAAAGTAGGGACACCATAGATGACATCAGGATAGTGCAACTGCACTAAAGCCCCGATGACACCGTTAACCTGTCTGTGGTGTCCCTAGCCTACGAACGAACAGTCATGCCAAGATCAGCAAAATTTGTTAACTTATTATGTATCGACAGACAACATCTAATAATTAATAGTATACAATTTATTTACCTGTCTCCGAGTGGACGAATAGTGATCCGCTCACGAGAAACAGGAGGAGGAGGAGCAGAGTGGGTCCTCCTTGTGCGCCGCCTCGTCGGCGTCATCACGTTTGGTGACCCGGACGGCTGGTCACCACTGGAGCCCGAAGGATCCACGCTCGCCGGCTCACTACAAAAATAAATGATTCATAATTGATAAATTCAATTTAAAAAAACATTATTGGCAACCGAAATTACCTCCGTGCGCTACAAGGCCAAAACTCGCCCCAGAAAGTCTGGAAGGTGCCTCATCAGCTCAGAGCGTCTGCTCGCACCTGACGAGGTACCTAAGAAGACCAAGTCCCGGGGTTGGGTGAGGAACCCTCTCACCCCCTTCCTCCCCTTCCCCTTTCCATTTAACGACAACATCCTGATGCAACGAGTAATTGATAAATATACTAAGATAATATACAAAATTCATGATGAGGTAGTGAAGAAAACATTACTTCATCAATTTCAAAATTCATCAACGTCACGATTATGTACCCTACTTTGTAAACCAGACCATCGATCTTCTTTTGTGAGAGTCTGTACTAGATTTCGTTTTCGTTTTTGTTTTCGCATATCATAAGTCTCGACATCTTGAGCATCTCCAACCAAGTCATCGAGTCCTACACTAGGCTCGGTGAAATCCGACTGTTTAGTTGGTGGGATCGGACCGTTTAGTAGGTGAAGAGTTATGTCGATCCCCGCAGGCCGGACTAGTCCGGGGTCAAAGGGCGGACTAGTCCGGGGTTTGGCAGTTGGCAAGGCTAGTTCCTGGAACCTCTATAAAAAAGGGTTGCCCGAGCCTCAAAGAGAACAACAAGCACCCTAACAAAGAAATAGCCTTCCTAGAGCCATTTAGTCCCCTCTCCTCAATGAAAGTGCATCTAGATAATCCCCGTGGGTTTTGGATGATTGATGACGATAATTAAGATACTAATAATTTAGTGAGTATGAGCACAGGTCCTTATCAAAAGAAATGTATGTGGAGTCTTTCAAGAAGCAAAAAGGAAAAGAAGAAGACTTGCAAGAGTAGAAAATAGAATTTTTCTATTTAGTTTCATATTTTCTAGTTGTGTACAGGGTCTCCTCCTTTAGAGTGCTTGAGAATCATTAGAGAGCTCAAATTTCAGTTAGAATCATGAGAGAAAATAGTCATAGGTATGACTGAGAAAGTAGACCGGACTTGTTCGGACTAGAGGTCGGACTAGTCCGTTCCCAACCAGACTACTCCGTTTTTGACCGGACAAGAAGTCTCTGAGTGAGTTCGGACTTGTCCGTTGTAGGCCGAACTAGTCTGTTTACGAGTGAGTGTAAGCCTGTATGAGACTAAGTCCCCGAAGGCCGAACTAGTCTGCTCAGCGGACTAAGCCGTTTAGGTCCGGAGAAGGAGTCTCTGAGTGACCTCGGACTAGTCCGCTCCACAGGCCGGACTAGTCCGGTTCCATCACACTAGTCCGGTTTAGGACAAAACAAAGGTTCCTGTGTGAGCTCGGACTAGTCCGGATTTGGCCAGACTAGTCCGTAGTCTGAGATTAGAGAGTTTTCGATACTAAGTCTAGTAAGACCAGACTAGTACGCCTTTGAGGCCGGACTAGTCCGCCCCTACCAGACTAGTCCGTTCTCATCCGGAACAAAGGTTTCTGAGTTAGATCGGACTAGTACGGGATTTTGTGACCTTTTGAATCCAACGATCACATGACTTTAGTTGGTAGCCTTTGTGACGTGAGTGGTCCCCCAAGAACGGACTAGTCTAGGGTTCTGACCGGACTAGTCTGGACTTTAGTAGGTAACGGCTAGATGCCGGGATCTCTATAAAAGGGACCCCCCGGCTGAGAATAAAAGAAAACAGAAACCCTAGCGCTGAAAATGCATTCCTAGAGCTCTTCTAAGCCTCTTTCGTGACCTTCTTGACCCCTAAGATTGGATCTTAAGGGGTTTGTGGATTTGTGAGAGGAGAGACGTGGTGATCAACGTATGAGCTCTCAGTTTGAATCTCTTGCACTCTAATTGTTAATTTGAGTTCTTGGCTATTGTATTTTGATTCCTAGACCTGCTAGGTTGTTGTAGGGAGCCTCACATTGTGAGTAGCCCCTAAGAACATTGTATTCACATTTGATTGATAGTGAAAGAGCCCAGGCTTGATGTTGGTGATCGCTCGGTGAGGGAAGGGTTGGAAAAGACCACGTCCTTTGTGGACTCCTCAACAAGGACGTAGATTCCTGTGTGGAATCGAACCTCGGATAAATTGTGTCTATTGTTTCCTTTACCTTCTCGCTCATTCACTAAAACTACTTGTTAAGCTTTCATCTTGTTTAACACTTGCGAATTGCTCTGCCGTTGTGAGTCTCGCAATCTAATCATTCACAACTAATTAGTGAGATTGTTAGACTATTTACATATCTTCCGCTTAAACAAACTTGAAAAGAAAACTTAAACGCAATATTATACCTAGACCGGACTAGTCTGCCCTCAGATCGGACTAGTCCGGCCTCCTTCAAGCTGTTTGCAGCAGTTTCAGGTTTTATTAGCCTATTTGCCCCCCCTCTAGGCAACTTTCAATTGGTATCGGAGCCTAACTCTCCTCAAAAGCTTAACCGCTTGGAGAGGAGATGGGGGACAAGACCGGTAGCCAAATAGATCTCATGAAGAGAAAAGGAGCAAGTCCGAGCAACTTTGAAGAGCAAGGCTCTAACCCGCCTCCAGTGGTTACTCCTCCACAAGACGTTACAAGCTCAGAAGAAGATGAAGAGGTTCTTCGTCTCATGGCTCTCCTCAAGAAGAAGAAGGAGGAAGCTAAGAAGAAAAAGAAGGAGAAATTGGAGAAGAAGCTCAAGAGTAGTCGACAAGACTACTCGCGATATCCTTTTAATTATGAACGACTAAATTCTCACTCGAATTATTTGTCAATACCCCTAGGCAAACCACCTTACTTTGATGGAACTAACTATACGACATGAAAGCACAACATGAAATTGCATCTAATTTCTTTAAACCCAAGTCTTTGGCATGTTGTTTGTACAGGTATAGATATCCCCGAAGACGAGGATGAACTCACCCAAGAGCAAGAACAACAAATCCACCGAAATGCACAAGCGGCGGCCGTGCTCAACTCATCTCTGAGCATTGAAGAATTCAACAAGGTAGATGGGTTAGAGATCGCCAAAGATATTTGGGACACCATCAAGATCGCACATGAAGAAAATCGATCCGTGAGGGAAGCCAAGATCGAGATAATCGAAGGAGAGCTTGGAAGGTTCGCCATGGAAGAAGGCGAAACACCTCAAGAAATGTACAACCAGCTCAAAACTCTCATCAACAAGAGTCGGGCGTGCGGATGCAAGAAATAGAATGATCATGAGGTGGTCAAGAGAATGATAAGAGCTTTTATGCCTCGCAATGTGACCCTATGCACTTTAATCCGGGAAAGTCCAAACTTTCACATGATGACTCCAGATGAAGTGCTAGGGAAGATCATTAACCACGAGATGATGGAGAAGGAAGCCCAACACGTCAACGACCTAGCGAAGATCACTTCATCCAATAAGAAGGGCATTGCTCTCAAGGCCACATCCATGTCAAAGGGAAAAGAAATACAACTCCCAAGTGAAGATGAAGAAAGTGATAATGAGAGCACAGACGTGGATGATGAAGAAATGGCCTTCTTCATCAAAAGATTCAAAAGGTTGATGAGGAGAAGGAGAAGCCATCACTATGAGAACAAGAGCAAAGACAAGGGCAAGTCAAGAACAAAGAAGACTTGCTACAACTGTGGCGAATATGGGCATTTTATTGTGAACTGCCCCCATAGCAAGGAAGATGACAAGAGGAAGAAGAAGGATGGGAAGCCTCAAGACAAGAAAATCTTCACAAAGAAAAAGGATTATGGACAAGCTCACATTGGAGAAGAGTGGGACTCAAACAAAGAATCCTCTTCCGAAGATGAAGAAAAGGTGGCAACCGTCGCCATCAAGAGGCCAACCATGAAGAAATCACTCTTGCCAAACAAGGGTGATTGGAAGAGCCCAAGCCACACATGAATCATGGCAAAGGAAGGAAAGCGTAAGGTAATGTCTAAAACTTCCAAGTTTCATACTGTAGATTATAGTGACTTTGATAGTAGTAGTGAAAATGAATTCATGTTTGAAGGATTAAACAAAAAGGCTATAGCTAAAATGAAAATGCTATCGGACGAAATATTTGAACAAGAAGAGCTTCTCAATCAACAAGAAGAATTGCTTATCCTTGAGAAGGAAAGAAACCTTGAGATTGAGAAGCTCCTTGAACTTGAGAGAGAGAGGAGAATAGAGCACTCGAAAGCGAACTTTCCATGAGCAAGGAAACTTGTGTTGAGCTTAAGAGTAAGAATGTAGTACTTCAAGATGAACTTGTGAGTTTAACCAAAACTCACAAGAATCTTGAAGCACAACTTAACTCACTTAAGTCAAGTGTCTCAACTAATTCATCCTCCAAGAACTCCCTCCCAACAAATATGGAATCCAACACTAAAACTTGCAAATGTGCTAATCTCGTTTTAAACTTAAAAAATGAGCTCAAAGAGGCACAAAGCAAGAATACACACAAGAGTGGGATCTTTGATAAGGAGAAGATCAAATATGCACGTAGTGCATACTCAATCACAAGATCTCCTCTTATTAAAGATGAACTTGGTTATACTAGGGGAGGAAAGCAAAACACTAGAATCCTTAAAAATAATAGCAAATGTGTAGCTTTTGTCAAAGAAAACTCAAGTCAAATCAAGAGTAACAACCTTGCATCTACCTCACATGAAATTGCCAAAAATGTAAAATCTATTGTATTTCATAATTTTGATGCATCTTATGTTCTTATGAAAAGCACGTATTGTAGAATATATGCAAAATATGTTGGGCCACTACACAAGAGTCTAAAAACTTGTGTGTGGGTGCCCAAATGCCTTGTAACTAACCTCAAAGGACCCAACCGAGTTTGGGTACCTAAGGCTAAAGCTTAAATTGTTTTGTAGGCATACTCCTCCGGTGGCACTAAATGGGTGGTAGATAGTGGGTGCACTAACCATATGACCGAAGAGAGAAAGATGTTTGTTGAGTATGAAGAAAATAATCATCCAAGTGAAGGCATCTACTTCGGCGACAATAGCCAAGGAAGGGTGCTCAGTATTGGTAAAATTGCAATCTCTTCTCAACACTATCTTTCTCATGTTTTACATGTTGAATCACTAGATTATAACCTATTGTCCATATCTCAACTATGTGAGAAAGGTTATAATTGCTTGTTTACTAATGATGATGTGACCGTCTCTAGAAGAAGTGACAATTCGATTGCCTTTAAGGGTGTGTTAAAGGGAAATATTTACTTAGTGGACTTCTCCACGGATAAATCTCAACTTGACACATGCTTAATAGCAAAAGGCAACATGGGACGGTTGTGGCATAGGAGACTAGTCCATGTTGGCATGAGGAACTTACAAAAACTTCTAAAGGGGGATCACATCCGTGGACGAAAAGATGTTATTTTTGAGAAAGATAGGCCATGTAGCGTGTGCCAAGCAGGAAAACAAATTGGAGCAGCTCGTCCCGCCAAGAATGTGATGACGACAACAAGACCATTGGAGATGCTCCACATGGACCTCTTCGGCCCTGTCACCTACATAAGCATTGGCGGTAACAAATATGGTTTAGTAATTGTTGATGACTATTCTCGTTTCACTTGGGTATTTTTCTTGCATGATAAGGGAGAAACTCAAAGTGTCCTCAAGAAGTTCTTGAGGAGAGTTCAAAACGAGTTTTCCTTAAGAATCAAGAAGATAAGGAGTGACAACAGCTCCGAATTCAAGAACATTGAAGTAGAAGAATACTTAGATGAGGAGGGAATCAAGCATGAGTTTTCAACTCCCTACTCTCTCGAACAAAATGGGGTGGCCGAAAGGAAGAACCGGACACTCATAGAAATGGCAAGAAACATGCTTGATGAGTACAAGACTTCGGATCGGTTTTGGGCGGAAGCGGTCAACACCGCTTTCCACGCCACAAACCACCTCTATCTTCATCGACTTTTTAAGAAAACCCCATACGAGCTCCTAACTGGTAAAAAACCCAACATCTCCTGCTTTCGTGTTTTTGGAAGTAAATGCTACATTCTCAATAAGAATCCTAGGACTTCGAAGTTTGCTTCGAAATCTGATGAAGGTTTCTTACTTGGTTATGACTGAAACACCTACGCCTATCGCGTTTACAACAAAACCTTCGGTTGTGTTGAAATTGCACATGACGTGGTGTTTAATGAAACTAATGGATCCCAAGTGGAGCAAGTTGATCAATGTGTGCTAGATGAACAATAAGCACTATGTGTAGCACTAAGAAGAATGGGGCTTGGAGATGTCCGTCCTCAAGAAGATGTAGGACAAGATGCTACAAGTTCATCACAATCAGCGCCTCTTATTCAAGATCAAACTCAAGAACCCCAAGATCAAGACGATCAATTTCAAGAAGGAGAAAATCGAAACCATGATGTTGATCAAGGGGGAGAAGAAGAAGAAGAAGACCACTCAAGAAATTAAGTGCCTCACCCAAGGGTTCATCAAAGCATTCAACGAGATAACCCCGTTGACAACATTCTTGGAGATATCATAAAAGGGGTAACAACACATTCTCGAATGGCTAACTTTTGTTCACATGACTCTTTTGTGTCTTCCTTGGAACCATTTAGGGTGGAAGATGCACTCAAGGATCCGGATTAGGTTGTGGCCATGCAAGAAGAGTTGAACAACTTCACAAGAAACCAAGTATGGGAGCTGGTGAAAAGACCAAATGCAAATGTGGTAGGGACCAAGTGAGTGTTCCGCAACAAGCAAGATGAACACAGAGTGGTGACAAGAAACAAGGCCCGACTTGTGGCAAAGGGATATGCTCAAGTCGAAGGTTTGGATTTCGATGAAACCTTTGCTCCCGTAGCTAGGCTTGAGTCAATTTGTATTCTATTGGCCTATGCTACTCACCATGATTTCAAGCTCTATCAAATGGATGTGAAAAGCGCCTTCCTAAATGGTCCAATCAAAGAGGAGGTGCACGTAGAACAACCACCCGGTTTTGAAGATCAAGAATATTCTAATTATGTGTTTAAATTGCACAAAGCTCTCTATGGCCTCAAACAAGCTCCTAGAGCTTGGTATGAGTGTCTTAGAGACTTTCTTATTGATAATGACTTTAAGATAGGTAAGGCTAATTATACTCTTTTCACAAAGAATGTAGATGATGATCTCTTTGTGTGCCAAATATATGTCGATGACATTATATCTAGTTTAACTAACAAATCTTTTTATAATGAGTTTAGTAAGATAATGACGGATAGGTTTGAGATGTCCATGATGGGAGAGTTGAAGTTCTTCCTAGGATTTCAAGTCAAGCAACTCAAGTAAGGCACGTTCATTAGTCAAACAAAGTACACACAAGACATACTTAAGAAGTTTGACATGGACAAGGCCAAACCCATCAAGGCACCAATGGCAACAAACAAGCACCTTGACCTCAATGAAGATGGACCAAGCGTGGATCAAAAGGTATATCGCTCTATGATTGGTTCATTGCTTTATCTTTGTGCATCTAGGCCCGATATCATGCGTAGTGTATGTTTGTGTGCAAGATTTGAAGCATCACCTAAAGAATGTCATTTAACAGCCGTTAAAAGAATCCTAAGATATCTAGTTCACACACCTAACCTAGGATTATGGTATCCAAAGGGGTCTAAGTTTAATCTCATCGGGCACTCCGATGTGGATTACGCCGGATGTAAAATAGATAGAAAAAGCACCTCAGGTACTTGTCAATTCTTGGGTAGGTCCCTAGTATCATGGTCATCCAAGAAACAAAACTCCATTGCCCTCTCCACAGCCGAGGCGGAGTATGTTGCAGCCGGAAGTTGTTGTGCTCAACTTCTTTGGACGCGACAAACTCTAAGGGATTATGGTTACAATATGAACCACATTCCACTCCTATGCGACAATGAGAGTGCCATTAAGATAGCCCATAATCCCGTTGAGCACTCTAGGACCAAACACATAGACATCCGACATCACTTTTTGAGAGATCATTCTACAAAGGGAGACATAGCTATCTCACATGTAAGAACCGAAAAACAACTAGCCGATATTTTCATCAAGCCACTAGATGAAAAACGATTTTGTGAACTTTGAAATGAGCTAAATATCCTAGACTCTAGGAATGTGAGTTGAAATGTTGTGCATCTGAATGCTTACAATTAGGAGTCTTACAAAATTTTCACAAATTTCAAAAATATGCACGATTGTGAAAAACTTGTTCCCTTTCTAATTCTTCTCTCATATTATTTTGGCTATATTATGGTCCTCATCTAATTGTATGTTTTGATATATATATATATATATATATATATATATATATTATACCATAGCTATCTAATAGAAGGTGCAAGTAAATTCACCTCAATCACGGGCAAAATTCTAATACATATAAGAATTTCTCAGCCTCTAAGAACCGGACTAGTCTGCCCTGGAGGCTGGACAAGTCCGGATATCTTGAATAGTCCGGGATGCAGTAGACAAGTCCACAACGGACTAGTCCGGACTGCATCGGGACAAGTCCGGACAGCAGACTAGTCCGGACCTAGTCCGACAAACCGGCCTAGTACGGACTGAGCACCAGACTAGTCCGGCCCTTGGAGACTTAACCTCCAAGGGTCGGGTTGAACCCCCCTCCCTCTCTCATTCCCTTCTACTCCACTCCTCTTCTCCAAAACTCGCCCCCATTGGCGATTTTGGAGCTCTCCCTCAAATCCCTCGAAGGAATCCTCGATCCAAGGCTTGTGGAGTGCGGGGAATCCTTCTCCGACCATCTCTGCTTCTTCGATCCGTGGATTTCATCAAATTTCTTTACTCTAAGGTACTTTTGACCTAACTTCGATTTTTCACGAATCTCTTGTTTCTAGATCATAGGCCTTCCCTGATGTTCCTACGCCACATTGTTGCAATTCCTCGTAGTATTGCGTCTAGTTTGCTGAATTTGTGATCCAATCACTTAAGTTATGGTTTAAAACTGTAGAGTCCAGACTAGTCCGCCCCTAGCCCGGACAAGTCCGACTGATGCAGTTTTGGCCCCTAACTTTAGGAATGTAAACTATTTCACACGTAATGCTCTCGCATCTAAGCCTTTCCTTTCATTTATCACCAGATCATGTCAGGATCCGGAGACAGTTCTCTTCCAAATCTCGAGGCCGAAGCGGCTCGCCAGGCCGCCTATCGTGCAGCAGCCGAGGCAGAGGCAGGAGAGGCTGCAGCAAGAGAGGCTCGATCAAAGAAAAGGGCTGATAGGGAAGCACAAGCCTCTCAGTCCGTTGATCCTCCAAGAAGGAAGATGCTGGTGACATTGAAGGAGAAACTGCATGCTGAGTCACAAAGAACGACCCAAGACAAAGGAAAAGGAAAAGCAGCAGATCCTCCTAGGAAAAAGGCTTTGGCCAACAGGGGACTTGTCATTCGTGACAACCCTAGACGGGGAAGGGAGAATCCCCCACAAGGACCTATTGGGCCACTTAAGAGGGCACCTCCTATGCACAATCCAAACCGCCAACCAAATTTGGCGAGTGCAACTTTCAAAGGGAAAGGAGCCGACAAGGCCAGAAGGTTCAGGGAAGAGGAGGTCTACAAATATGAGAAGTCCACACCAGACCTTTGTTTCTGGTGTGACTTCCATTCTGATTACTACAGACTCGTCTATCTCCCAATGAAGACAACGGTAGTCGATGCTCGGTGGGTGGATTGGCCCTACATGGCAAACAAGAAGCATCAAGCTTTTGATGCATTGATTGAAGCAGCAGGACACCATGGGATCAAGGATTTGATGGCTTTTCAGTATGATTAGAACATCGAGGTGATAGTCCAATTCTACACCACCTATTACTTCCACACCTATGGAAACAGAAAAATCACTTGGATGACAAATGGTGTAGTATACTCAGTGTTGTATGATGAGTTTGCTAGGATTCTTGGACTTGAGGAGCACTTGAACTATGAGATCATAGTTCACAATGAGAGGACCTTGGGAAAGGATGACTTGGACTTCATGTATCCTTCATATATCACCTATGAGCCATCCTCAACTCACAACATCAAACCCTTCTTTGGAGTGCTAAACAGAATCCTGAGGAAGACTCTAGCCCCAAAAGATGGGGATGCGGTGATGATACAAGGGTATCTCAGAAACCTGTTGAAGCTACTCAATGAAGAAGAACGATTCAACGTCTTTGACTACATATACAATTGTCGAAGTGTGTTGCCGACACTTCCCCCGGGCCTGCTCTGGGCAGCCCGCGGAGGTTCTTTTTCGGAGGGGCTAGTCACTCACGGAGAGCTTCAACGTTAGGGACGATTGAAGGAGAAGCTTAACACGGGGATTTTTACGTGGTTCAGGCCGCCGGAGCGTAAAACCCTACGTCCACGGTGAGCAGAGTTGCTCGTTGTATTGCTTGCTGCTTAGAACCGGAGTCCTGAGCTTGAGGATGACCTAAGTGCTCGGATGCTGGAGCGTATGTGTGCAAAGAGTCGAACCCGTGCTAACGTTGCCTCCCTGAGCCTTTTATAGTCCAAGGCTCGAGTGGCTTACAAGGTGGGCCCGGGACCCGACAGGTGGTCCTTGGGAGACTGCCTGCCATCTACCGTATCTGCAGTTACGCCGGTAGTTGTCTCTGGCGAAGGCTTCCGAGTCTTCGTTCTGCCACGCTGCCCATGCCGCAAGCTAGTCATAGTGGTTGATGATGGCAGGGGCGGCAAGGGATGTCTTGTCACTGTGTTTATTGGCGGGCAGGCTCTGACGCGGTGAGCCAGTCTGCGATGTGACTGGGCGCAACGACACCTGACAGAGGCATGCTCCGCGTCTCCGCGCCTTGGGAAGGCGCGGGTCTTGAATACCTCGTACGGGCAAGGTATGGCGCGTCTTTACTCTTGCTGCCTACCGCGCGGGGGCAGGTAGCACTGCTCTGCTGGCCACGTGGCGGGCCCGGAGCTCTCCTCTGAGGAGAGGGAGGTTCGGCCCCGCGGGACACGTGGAGCCTTCGGAGCTCTCCCCGCGGAGGGGGGAGGTCCGGCTCCTGCTAGCCACGTGGTGGGCCCGGAGCTCTCCTCTGAGGAGAGGGAGGTCCGGCCCCATGGGACACGTGGAGCCCCCGGAGCTCTCCCCACGGAGGGCGGGGGGGGGGGGGGGAGGTCCGGCTCAGTTGGCCACGTGGCGGGTCCGGAGCTCTCCTTTGAGGAGAGGGAGGTCCGGCCCCGCTGGACACATGGCGCCTTCGGAGCTCTCCCTGCGGAGAAGGGCGAGGTCCTTAGGCGTCTTCCCCCTGCGCGTAGGGGTACCCCGTATTGAGGGTACCGACAGTGGCCCCTGGGCCCATCTCGGGGGAGATAGCGAGCCCGAGGTGGGGCCCCCGTCTCTTCTACTCTGCGCGCCTTCTCTAAGACCCGCATTGACTGTTGCCAGAGCACGAACAGTCGCGGGATCGTGGGAGCGTGTGCCCGACTTGATGGCTGCTTTTACTACGACGGTTCCCAAGACTGCCACTCCTGCATGTCGCAGCGCTTTTTCAGGAACCGCCGAAGCGTCTTGCCGGCTCATCTCCTTGGGAGACTGACTTCTTGGGCCACCGCTTCAGCTGGATGGCTTGGGTCCACTTGTCATCGACGCTTGGTCTTGGAGCCGAAGCGGTTGTTCAAGCGGCGTATTCGAAGAGTTTCAAATCGCTTTGAATCGCGCCTGGGAAGTTTAAAAGGGGATCTTACCCGCATCGTGGCTTCCCTTCGCACTTCCCAGCGATTGCAACTTCCTTGAGTTCTTGCGCCCTTGTCTTCCCTGTCTTTGAGCTTCCTCCTTCCATGGCTTCCAACCTGCCTCTGTCGCGTCTCGCTCGGTCGGCCGAGCTCGGGTCAGTGCGCAGGTTGCTGGGCTGGCACGCGGAGGAGCAGAAGTGCCGGCTCCGCCAGGGGTCTCTCCCCCTGCTCCTAGAGAAGGGGGAAATGGTCTTCGTCACTGCCTACGCCATGGTGGGGTTTTTCCCGCCAATTTCTTCCTTCTTTGTCACGCTGCTAGAGACGTACGGTCTCCAGCTCCACCACCTTTCCCCCAACTCCTTCGTGATGGCCGCCGTCTTCGTCCATTTCTGCGAGATGTTCGTGGGGGTGCACGCTTCAGTGACGCTCTTCCGCTACTTCTTCGTGTTACGGATGACCGGGCGCAGTTCAAAGACCCAGCTGGGGGCGTACTACTTCTAGCATCGCTGCAAGGATTCGAAGACCTCTGGGTACCTTCTACCTTTCGGTGCGTCGAGGTGGGAAAATTATAGGGAGAACTGGGTGATCATGCAGACCGACGAGCATGATCGCCTGCAGCTCCCAACTGCCGGCCCGACCACCGAGCGTCGCTTCTGGGAGGAGATCCTGGAGCTGGAGCGGGAGTACGCACCGGTCTTGGAGCGGATCCAGTTCCTGGCCAACGAGGGGCTGACGTCCCTGATGGTGCTGGTGGATTTCTTGTCACGCCGTATTGCGCCCTTGCAGCAACGCAACTGCCCGGCGTGGTACTACACCGGCGAGCTTGACTGCACCAGGCTGGAGAGGGGTCTCGGCTCCGATCCTTCTGATGAAGAGCTGTACGAGATGGTGTCCAAGGTGAGCAGCGACTACGTCACCGGCGGCGACCTCACCTTCCCGGCCTCTAGCACTCCCCTCTTCTTGGAGCCGTAGAGGAGGGTGGAGCTGCTGCGGAAGATGCCGAATCTTGACGACATTGGGATCGCCGTTCGTCAGGTTGGGGATGCCCTCTGGGGGATCTCGATTCCCGGGATCGAGCGCTCCGGGATGGAGCGCGAGGCGTCTGTCGCTGTCCAACCCGCAGCGAGGGCCGACGGGGCTCAGACTGTCGACAAGGGGAAGGGAAAGGAGCCGGCCCCCAGGCAGCCAGAGAAGAAATATGCCCGGTCTCCTCCGAGGGCGTCGCTTGCGCCGAGCCAGGGGCCGGGGTACCCTTGCGCTCATCTCCCGAAGGCGCTGGTTCGTCGGGTGGCGACCCAAAGAGACCACGGGTCTCCCACTCCGGCGGGTCTCTTCTCGGACAGCGGTGGTCCGAGGAGCCCCAGGCGTCCCGCCACCCTTCCTCAGGTGGGGGGGCCTCCAGGAAAGACGTCGGTGGGGCGACGCCCGGGAGTGTGTCGGGGATCAGACGCCACAGCCAACGAGCGTTCTGGCTGCAGGTCCTGGCGGTTCTGCCCCGGCCCAGAGGCCGGGGCTCCAAGACCGTTGGAGCGCTCATGCCGCCCAGTAAGTGTTGCTCTTTCTGGCTTTTAGAAGTAGCGTTCCTTTCTCCTTTCTTAGCCTGAGAGCTTCTTTTGTCAGCAGGGACTCACTGGCTGCCCGGGGCGAGTCTATTCCCCGACCATCTCTAGCCAGCGGAGGCTCTGTGCCGCAGCATCTGGGAACTACGGTGGTTCCAGCGGCCTCCAAGTCGGCGGGGGCTTCTTCTATGCCGGCGGGTTCGCCCCCAAGGGTGGCGGCGGCAGCACCTGCTCGTCCTCCTTCGCCAGCCCGGAAGTCCGGTGCTGAGGCTGGAGGGGCTGCTGCGAGCGCAGCTGCTGGCCCCCTGGCTCCTCCGGGTCAGCGCCTCGCCTCAGCTGCCGAGGCACCGACACCTTCACCGGTTGTGGATGCGACGGGGGAGGTCACAGGCGCGGCTCCTGCCCCCGCCACCCCGCTGCCCATATGGGATGCCTTAGGGCATGCTCAGGCTGGCGTCCGGCAGGTCCAGGCCGCCTTTGAGCGGGAGCGGGAGGTGCTGGCTGGAGAGAGGGAGCGCCTCCTTAGCTGGGAGCATCTTGTGAAGCAGCGGACCCAGGAGGCCAAGGCAGAGCTCGACTCGAGGCAGTCGAGGCTTGATGCCATGGGGGCACTGCTCGACGCTTAGAAGAGGGCCGTCGACCGCCTGGGCTCAGAGACCCGGCGGCTTCGCGCTACTTTTTGTGAAGCTCAGGCCAAGGGCGAAGCGCGCTCCACTGCCGTGGAGGAGTTGCGGCTGCAGGTAGCTCGCCGAGAGTGCACCGTCGCAGATCGGGAGCATGCCGTGGCGGCCGAGGAGGAGAAGGTCGCCGCACAGCTGGAGGCCAGAGAGGGCAAGCTGAGGGCTTGGGCCGAGGAGCTGGAGCTCCGCGAGTCGGCTGCTTGAGGAGCAATCCTCTCGGGAGCGCCAGGCGGCGCTGGATCGCGAGCTGGCGGCCCGCCAAGAGGTGGAGAAACTCCAGGCTTCGCGGTCTGTCGAGGCCCGGGCGGTCTGGAGCTTTGTCACTGAGGCGGGGTCCGCCTTGGTTCCCCTCGGTTTCAGCCCGGTGCGGACAGAGGCTCCCGCGCAGGAGGTGTCTGGGGCAATCCCGGCGCTTGAGTCTATCAGTGCCAAGCTGGGCAGGCTCGAAGCGGTGATCGCTGACGAGCTTGAGGTGGAGGGATGAGGCCTGGCGAAGGAGGTCGCCACGCATGTGTTGGCATGCTTCCGGAGCCAAGACCCTTCCTTCGCTCTGGAGCCAGTGCGACTAGGCCCCACCGTCAAGCGGGAGGAAGCTGCCAGGGCCGAGGTCGAGGACATGGCCGCCCTCGTGGCCTCTAGGTTCCAGCGGGAGTCCGGGGACTCTTAGGCAGCCGCCCCCGCGGCCAGAAGGTCCTGTATCTCTTCTCTTTTTTCTTTTGTTGAGTCTGTAGTCCAACTCATGGAGCTTTGAATGAATAGACTCTTGTTATTTTCCGTGTCTACATACTTTTATCTTCTCCTTGGCTTGGCCTGGCCGAGTCCTTAGCTCCGCAAGGTACCCAGAGGTCTTCACCAACCTTGAAGTCTTGTACAGACACCTTCCTCGGGTCCTTATTGCATTAAGGGCCCAAGGGATCTTCGGAGCTCGCCCCGTGAGAACGGGGAGGTCCATATCCGCCGGCCACGTGGCGGGCCCGAAGCTCTCCTCTGAGAAGATGGAGGTCTGACCCCGCGGGACACGTGGGGACTTCAGAGCTCACCCCTGCGGAGGGGCCGGGGCCCGGCTCTGCCGACCACGTGGCGGGCCCGGAGCTACCTTCTCAGGAGAGGGGGGCTCCGGCCCCGCCGGACACGTGGGGCCTCCGGAGCCCGCCCCTGCGGAGGGGGCGAGGTCCGGATCCTTCGGTCTTGCGTTGGAGCTCCGGTCTTGCGTGGTCCCTTAGTGGCCCCTGGTAGGTGTGGCCAATTGATTGGGCGCACCTACCATACTCATGCGGGGAGCTAAGGCCGGGAGGTCCTGCACACAAGTACGAGAAACATAATTCTCCTTGGGGCTCCCCCTTCCCTATCTCATAGTCTTATTTGGCTTACAATCCTGATCCTGTATACAGGGCTTGGGAACTTTAGTGCGCGAAGCGCCGGGGGCTCGAGGCCCCCTGGCGATCGGCAGGTGCCTCAAACGCGACAGTCTTCGGTAGGATAGCAAATGCCGACTAGGGGTGAGAATGGGAAAAGGAAGCTGAGTGCATGGTGAGCATACACAGGAAGTGCGGTCATAAAAATTAATGCGTAATTTAAATGAGCATAAGGGAAGAGCAAAGAAGGACAGGTTTCTTTCCATATAAATTTTCATAGGAGGAAGGCAGACTAAACATGGAGGCAAAGACCCGCCCCATTAAGAAGGTAAGCAAGACTCTACGCGCTTAGGGTCGGAACTAGGCCAAGCTGAACGTAGTCCTGGACCGTCCCCTGAGACTTAGCTGCTCCGAGCGCTGTTCCTGGACTCTATGGAATCTATTCCAGAAAGAAAAGACTGCACTACTCTTGCTCTAGGGGTAGAACTTACGGAGGTGTTCTATGTTCCAAGGGTTCGGGAGCGGATCCCCATTATCAGTGGAAAGGCGTACGCACCCGGGGCGGCAAACTTTCGTGACTCGAAAGGGACCTTCCCAGCTGGGGGAGAGTTTGTCGGTCCCTTCGCGAGAAAGTATGCGCCGTAGCACCAGGTCTCCTTCTTGCAGCTCCCGGACACGCACGGACCTTTGGTGGTAGCGCCGGAGTGTTTGCCGGTACCGTGCGTTACAGGGCGCTGCGTGTAATCGAGCCTCGTCGACGAGGTCGATGTCTTCATGCCGGAGGTTGTCCTGCGCGGCTTCGTCGTAAGCTCGGACACGAAGATACCCCATGGTGATCTCTGGGGGAAGCACAACTTCGGCCCCGTATACCATGAAGAAGGGTGTTTCTCCGGTGGCCCGACTTTGGGATGTCCAGTTAGCCCATAGTGTGCTCGGAAGCTCGTCCACCCACTTGGCGCCATGTTTCTTCAAGCCGGCATAGGTGCGAGTCTTGAGGCCCCAAAGAATCTCGGCGTTGCCCCTCTCGACTTGCCCATTGCTCTTTGGGTGAGCAACGGAGGCATAGCACACCTGGATGCCAAGGTCTTCGCAGTATTCTCGGAACGCTGCGCTGGTGAACTAGGTCCCGTTGTCGGTGATGATTCTGTTCGGGACCCCGAACCGGCAGACGATCGTCTTGATGAACTTTACTGCGGATTGCTTGTTGATGGTGACGACGGGTGTGGCTTCTGTCCACCTGGTGAACTTGTCGATGGCGACGTAGAGGTACCGGAATCCCCCGATGGCTTTGGGGAATGGTCCCAGGATGTCCAACCCCCATACGGTGAATGACCACGAGGGCGGGATCATCTGAACCGCCTGAGCCGGTGTGTGGATCTGCTTGGCGTGGAACTGGCACGCCTTGCAGCTCTCGACCAACTTGACAGCATCCTGGAGTGTTGTCGGCCAGTAGAAGCCATGCCGGAAGGCTTTACCGACGAGCGTGTGTGAGGAAGAGTGACTCCCACATTTGCCTCCATGGATCTCAGCGAGCAAGTCGCAGCCTTCCCCCTGGGTTATGCACCACAATAGGACGTGGTTGGCGCCACGCCGGTAGAGATCCCCTTCTACCAGCGCGTACCTCTTAGCCATGCGCACGATCCGTTCAGCGGATACACGTTCATCAGGGAGGATGTTGTCTTTCAAGTAGTCCCGGATCTCCGTGATCCATGCATCGGGTCTGACCTGAGCTTCTGGATCTTGAGCGCTGGGTTGCACGGAGTCCCCAGTGACGCTTACGATCCTTGGCGGCGTCCATGGCTGCAGTGCCGCCGGGACCGCCAGCTTCGAGGTGCTGGTCCAGCCCCCTTGGCCCGGCTCGGCAGGCTGGGTTGTGGGCCGCAGCAACGTCCTCTCGAAGACTCCTTCGGGCATAGGGGCTCCGGTGGAGGCCTTCGTTGAGAGGTCGTCAGCTGCGGCATTGTCAGCGCGCGGTACATGGCGCAGGTCCAAGGTGAGGAAGTCTTTCTCCAACATCTGCACGCGGAGCAGGTAAGCAGCTAGCTGTGGGTCATTGCAGGAGCATTCACCCTTAACTTGCTTGATGACTAGCTCGGAGTCGCCCTGTGCCAACAACTGGCGAGCGCCCAGAGACAGGGCTGTCTTTAGGCCAAAGATGAGTGCTTCATACTCTGCCATGTTGTTGGTTGCCTTAAAATTGAGACGCACCATGTACCCAAACCTCTCCCCCGATGGCATGAGAAGTAGTACGCTAGCACCGGCCCCCTGCTTTCGCGAGGAGCCGTCAAAGAAGAGCGTCCAATGAGGCCCGGTGAAGACCGGAGCTCGGGGCTTTGGTTCACCGTCTTCGTGGCCCCCTGGGTTAGCCTTCGCAGGCGTCCACTCGGCCACGAAGTCACCCAGTGCTTGGCTTTTGATTGCATGGCGAGGAAGGAAGTCCAGCTCAAACTCCGCCAGTTTCGCTGCCCATTTAGCGACATTGCCGATCGCGTGGGGGCTGTGAAGGATCGCCTTCAGCGGGTAGGAGGTGACCACCGAGATCCGGTGGGCTTGAAAGTAGTGGCGGAGCTTCCTGGATGGCACGAGCACTGCATACAGCAGCTTGTGGACCTCCAGGTACCTTGTCTTGGCGTCGTGGAGGACTTCGCTGATGTAGTAGACAGGCCTCTGGATGGTCCGGATCCTTCCTCCCGGGCCTGAGATGTCCTCATCCATTGGCTCAGGCCGACCGGATGTAGGTGGGTCCGGGGGAGCCTCCGGGAGCAGGGACTCGAAGGCTCCTAGGCCGTCTTGGACCTCCGGGAGATCCCGTTGGTTTTCCAGGTGGTCATCGTGGACCCTCGGGAGGACGTCTTGTCCTCCTGGGAGGTTCCTTTTGGTTTCCGAGGGATTACCCCGGAGCTCCGGGAGGCCCCGTTGGACCTCCGGGAGGTTGTCTTGGAGGTCTGGGAGGTCGTCTTGGACCTCCGGGGTCTCCTGGTGCATGTCTTCTGCTATCGGAGCAGGCTGCGGTGACGAGAGGTCCGGCCACTCTACGACGAGGACCATGCTCACCACTTCAGTTGTTGCCGCGATGTAGAGCAACAAGTGCTCTTCGGGCTCGCGGGCTACCATGATGGGTAGGGTCGTCAGGAGTTGCTTCAACTCTTGGAAAGCTTCTTCTGCTTCGTTGGTCCAAACAAACGAACCGGATTTGCGCAGGAGCTTAAAGAAGGGGAACGCTCGCCCTGCTAGCCTCGGTATGAATCGACTCAGCGCGGCTAGGCATCCTGTGAGTTTCTTGACTTCTTTGACGCGGGCGGGGGGCCGCATCAGGTCGATGGCCTTGATATTCTCTGGGTTGGCCTCAATTCCTCCGTGTGAGACCAGGAATCCTAGGAGCTTCCCAGAGGATACGCCGAACACACACTTGTCGGGGTTCATCTTGGTGCGCGTGGAGCGCAGTTTGTCAAAGACTAGGGCCAGGTTATCTAACATGGATGAACTCTGCCTGACCTTGACAACGATGTCATCGACATACACCTCGACTAAGTCTCTTATTAGCTCTCCAAAGGTTTTGTGCATTGCACGTACAAAGGTGGGAAGAGCATTCTTTAAGCCATAAGGCATAGAGACATAACAATACAGGCCGTCTACTGTGATGAAGGAAGTGTGCTCTTCATCTTCTCTAGACATAGGGATCTGATGGAAACCCGAGTAGGCGTCTAGGAAACATAGCATTTCACAGCCTGATGTCGAGTCTACTATTTGATCTATTCTAGGGAGAGGGAATGGATCTTTGGGACATGCCTTATTGAGACTGGTGTAGTTGATGCACATCCGGAGCTTCCCGCCGGCCTTCGGGATGACGACGGGGTTCGCCAACCACCGGGGGTGGTGGACTTCCCGTATGAAGCCAACGTCCAACAGCTTCTTGATTTCTTCTCAGATGAAGTTCTACCGCTCGATGGACTGCTTGCGAGGCTTCTATTGGACTGGCCGGGTGTCGGGGAAGATCTTCAGGTGGTGCTCGATCACCTCCCTAGGGATCCCCGGCATCTGCGATGGCTGCGATGCAAACACGTCGACGTTGTGCCGGAGGAAGGTGATGAGCGCGCCTTCCTATTTGTTGTCCAGGCCCCCGGCTACCCGGGTGGTCTGGGCAATATCGGCGCCGACTTGGACGATCTTCAAGGGGACGTCGCCCTCGTCAAGAGGTTGCACGCGGGGTGTTGTGGTAGAGGCACGGTGGCGTGCACTCGGGTGGAGCCGGTCCGGTTCTGCACTGCCAGGGGCTGGTGTTCGAGCTGTTGCAAGTGCCTGGAGCTTCTCCAAGGCTGACACTGCAGCAGTGCGGTCTCCACGAATCTTTAGTACGCCTGTTGGTGTAGGCATCTTCAAGACAGGGTAGCCGTAGTGGGCTACTGCCATGAATCGATACAGGGCTGACCTGCCGATTATGGCGTTGAAGGGGAGGTCGATCTCCGCCATGTCGAACAGAATGTACTCTGTCCGATAGCTGGCCGGTTCCCCAAAGGTCACCGTAAGGCTGATGTTGCCGTAGGGAACGACTTGTCCCGTCCCTACCCCTAAGAACGGGCTCGATGGGGTGAGCTTGGCCATCGGGATCTGCAGCTTCTGGAAGGCTGCGCGGCTGATGAGGTTCAGCCCAACCCCGCCATCTACCAGAACGTGGTACATCCTCACGTTGTCAATGGTAGGTGCTACCAAGAGCGGTAGTTGGCCGGCCCCAGCCATGTTCCTTGGGCAGTCGGTGGCATCAAAGCTGATGGGGGTTCCCATCCACTTGAGGTGCGGCGCGGCACTTCGGAGAGGAGCCACCGACGCTACCGCTCGGCGCAGAGTCTTAACCGCGCTTCGGGACGAGGGATCAGTGGATCCGCCGTAGATGACGTAGAGCATCTTCCGGCACTCGTCATCGCTGGAGCTGGAGTCCTCATGGTTGTGCACCGCCTTCACGGCGCGCTGAGGCTCCTGGAACTCCACTTTGTGGTCGGCACTGTCTTGAGTGTCGACCTTCTGCTTGCCCTCCCTTTGACGGAAGGGAGGGGCGTCAGCACGCGGTTGCTTCCCCTTGCGGAAGCGCTCTGCGAGCTTCTGAATCTCCCGGCACTCAGCAGCAGTATGATTGCTGGTGTCATGCACGGGGCATGGCTCGCCTTGGTCACCATCTGGAGCTGGTGACTGTCGCTGCCTCTTGTTGGGGCGTGGCCCCCGAGCTCCACTAGATGCTGCTGCTGCAGCAACGGGGGCTGCGGTCGGTGGCTTCATCTTGCCACCGCCCCGGTTCTTGATCTTCTTGCCGCTTCCCTGGGAAGCAGCGCCAGATCCGGGTTGTTCTCCTGACTCGGAGGCTGGCAGTGAGTGCTAGTTCCGCCCTTCTGCTGCCCTGGCGCACTTGTCCGCCAGGCTGAAGAGCTGTAAAACGTAGCGCACTTCTCTGGTCGCGAGCTTCTCGAGCATCTTCGTATCCCGTACACCCTGCCGGAACGCCACCACCACAGAAGCATTTTGGATATGCGGGATGGTGTTTTGCACGTGGGAGAACCGCTGGATGAAGGAGCGCAGCGTCTCTCCAGGTTGTTGTTGGATGGCGTGGAGGTCGAGCTCCGTGCCAGGCCGGGTGTAGGAGCTGCCGAAGTTAGCAGTGAACTGCCGGCAGAGCTCTCCCCAGGAGGTTATAGAACCCTAGGGGAGATTCATCAGCCAAGACCGAGTTGGGCCAGTCAAGGCGACGGGGAAGTAGTTGGCCATGACGGTCTCGTCCCCTCCTGCAGCAAGGATGGCGGTGGAGTAGATCTGGAGGAACTCCGCCGGGTTGACGCTACCGTCGTACTTCTCGGGCAGGTGCGGCCGGAACTTGCGCGGCCACTTCGCGAAGCGAAGTTGTGGCGCCAGGGCCGCACATCCTGCTCCTGTTGCTGCAGGTGTTGGTGCCACGAACGCTTGGTTTGCTGCTGGCACTATGTACCCCGATATGGGTAAGCCTGTGCCATAGGCCGGGGGCACCATTTGCATGGCATATGGCTGGGGCATATGCTGCAAGGCATACGCCTGGGGCAGAGATCGCGTGGCGAACGTCTGCGGCCCTGGCTAGGTTGAGGCGGTCGACATGTTGTCGCCGGCCTCTTGATTGCGACGCCTTTCTCGTCGTCGCTCGATGGCCAATCGGGCATCTTTGCCCAAGTGGCATCGTTCCAGCTCCGACCTCAGGTCCGCCAATGGGAGCCTGGTCGAGCGGGAATCTGCCGTCTGCCCGTCAACCGTTGGTGTGCGCGTCAGCGACACGGCCGGTTAACTGTGCCGTTGTCCCCGCCGAAGTCGAGGGTTGGCGGCGGCGACGACGAGACGGTCTACATCGCGAATCCACTGCTGGGTCGTTGACTGAGGCGCGTCCCCAGCAGGTGGATTGCGCAGTAGCGCTCTTGCTGCAGCTAGTACGCCCCCGTGGGAGACGCTCAGCGCTGCAGAGGATCTCACGCTTGCTGGAGCCTGCGCTGCCGGAGTCGGCTGCTGGCTTGCAGCTTGCGCCGACACACTTCGTCCTGAGTGTGTCGAGATGTAGTCCCCTCTGGTCACCGTTCGTCGTGAACGCAGGCGGGGAGAGCTTGCCACTGAAGGGAGCTTCATCATCTTCTTCGGCAGAAGCTCGTCACGCAAGGGAAAAGCCCCCTTCCTGGCGTGCCAAATGTCGAAGTGTGTAGCCGACACTTCCCCCGGGCCTGCACTACAGGAATCCGGACAATAGACGACGGCCGGAAACCGTCGTCAATAAGAACACTCCCGTCGTCAATAAGTTATTGACGACGGTAAAACTTTATAGACGACGGTTTTTGGCTGTCGTCAATAAATTTATTAACAACGGTAACCATCATCAATAATCTTATTGACAACAGCTAAATCTAGCTGTCATCAAAAAACTTATTGACGACAGCTAGGATATGAACCGTCGTCAGTAATGATGGCTTATTGAAGACGGTTTCTGGTACCTAGCCGTCGTCAATAACAATAGCTTATTGACGACAGCTAAATCAGGCTGTCGTCAATAAGCTTATTGACGACGGCCAGGATTTCAACCGTCGTCAGTAACCATGGCTTATTGACGACGGTTTCCACTTGGTCGTCGTCAATAACAATGGCTTATTGACGACGGTTTCTGGTACCTGGCCGTCGTCAATACTAATGGCTTATTGACGACGGCCAAGTACCAGAAACTGTCGTCAATAAGCTTTCCAATTTTTTTTTAAAAAAAAAACAGAAAATCCTGCCCTGGCTTCGAGGCCAGCCCTGGCTTCGAGGCCAGCCCTGGCACGATGGCCAGATCACAGGCAATCAAAATATACATCACAGGCAGGCATAAAAACACTATACGCACGCCACACTACCCTACGCTACCCCGACCGCTGCCACCGGAGTCCAGGAAGTCGTCGTGCGCTCATCCAAACGCTGGTTGCTGAGGGGATGGAGTTTTCTGAGCCCGCGTCGCCGATCCCTATGATGTACATGTATAGTTAGACAAATTAGAAGTTCACAAATGTGTATATGATTAAATAAACTCATTACAAGTTAGAATTGAGCAAGTTAGCTAGATTTGGCTATGTTTGAGTAAGTTTGCTCATATTTTACTAAGTTTGAGAAGTATGGACTAGTAGTGTTTGTGTTTGAGCTAGTTCAAATAGTTTTGGCTATGTTTGAGTAAGTTTGGTCATATTTGACTATAGTTGAGTAAGTTGTACCATATTTTACTCAGTTTGAGGATGTTTAACTAGTTTTCTTTAAGTTTAAGTAAGTTTGATCAAATTCAACTAAATTTGAGTAAGTTTAACTAGTTGCAGCTATTATGAGAAATTTTGTACCTGTGCTCCTGACGTCAGCCCCTGTGGTAGCTGTATCGGTGGCGGCGCCCACTGAGGAAAGACAACGGGCTGTCCTGTGGCCATAGCCTGCAAATATAAAGTAAATTATCATACATGTCATTTAGATATTAGAAACGTTGAGTACAATGATCTGAACTTACCTGCATGGCAGCTTTTAGCTGTAGCATGTACGAGTGTTGATACTCGTCCCTAGCCCGGAGCTCGGCTGCCTGCCTCTCGTTCGCGAGCCTCAGCGCTTCCTGCGTCCTCTGGAGCTCCTCCTGGACACTCTGGAGCTCCAGATCACGGCTGCCACGCCTGCTGGATCCACCCTGCGATGAAGAGGCCCTCGAGTAAAGACCGCGCCTCCCTCGAGTCTACTACTCCATCGAAGATGGCCAACCTACACAACGAAGTAAGAGTATTAAAGTTTCGTGTCTCGAAGTTCATAAAAGTAAATGAAAAACAACATAACTCACCAGCCGTGAGGTTTACCGCCACCGCTTGCATAGGCGGCTTCAGGTACGATCGGCAAGTTCTGCCAATCGTAATCGTCGCCTCGAAGCCTCCGCACCTCCTCCCCATACCTTTTCTGAAAATACAGAAAATTAAAGTCATCAGAAGTTTTAAAGAGAATACAATTAAGTCAACTAAAGAACTCACCAACATCTCCGTCGCTGTCTGAGAAGACAGCTGATCAGGCTGCGAGGGGTCACTTCCCATGTGACCCCTCCTCCACACCTGGATAGCGGTCGGCTCCTGACCGATCTCGCGCTCCTATCGATACGTGTTAGCACAATGATAGCGATAGAAATTAACTAGAATATAATTCGAGTATCACTTACCATCCGTTTAGCAAGGCGTACGTAGCCGTCCCCGCCAAGACGGTGTTTCCCGTCCGTCCCTCGACTCTGTCGGCAGGTCATCGACACGCCTTGGAAGCCCTGGCTCGCCCAACGAGCACACAGGGAACTGTAGGCGTCCGGACAGGACTCAAGCCACGGTACGCTGACCTGCACACATTTGTTGTTGGATGAAAACATTGATGAAAATTGGATAATGAAGCAAAGTAAAATAAAGAATTTACCTCCGCGTACTGTGCCTCCGTCAAGTACTTGTCCGCCACATCCCTAAACTGCCCCGGCTCACCCTCGTCCGGATGCAACTTATAGTATGCCTTCGTAGCCAGAATGCGAGCCGTTGAAATCGACTGCGTCAGGAGCTTCCTAGCGTTGTTGTTGAAGACCAGGCGAGCGTGATCCAGCTGGGCCTCGTCCTCCAAATGGTAATATTTCTACAAGTAGAAATATACAAGTTAATGTATTTAACATATAATAGGTTCGCATTTAACGAATAGACGATTTACTTACCATGAATTCATGCCACACATGCTCCTGGTGGTTGCCGTAGGTAATGTCCTGGGTCGTAGCGTAATCATCCCAAGACGTAGCAGCCCGTCCGTTCACTAGACCGGGGTAGTGACAACGGATGAGCTGGCCCAGGACAGCGTTGACCTGGCGGTGGCGTCCTTGACCCGTGAACGAGTCATCGACCCAAGACCTAATACACGATTCTCTATTAGTACATATATAAGTGTTAAAATATCTAAATTGATTTGTTATAGATTTACTTACCTATCGCCAACCGGACGAATAACGACCCGATCTTCTGGCCGTGCAGGAACCGGAGGAGGAGCCACGTAGTGGCTCCTCCTGTAACGCCGCTGTGGAGCCGGCTCCACATCAGGCTCTGTGGAAGGCTCTGAAGCAGGGTCTGAATCCTGCGGTGCCGAAACCTGAAGAGGATCCGAAGTAGGATCTGTAACAGGCTGCGAAATCTGTGGTGTATAAAGAGGACCCCTGGCATCTGTCTCCTCAGACGTAGAGTCGTCCGAAAAATATGAAGATTGGTAATATAGATTTAAGAAAGTTATTTATATAATTTATGTAATTTAATATTCTTTACCTGTCGTGACTGCTCTCGTGACCTCTGGCCTCTGTCGAGGCCCAACAGCTGAGACAGTCTACCATTGCTAGACTGACAACCCTGGAAAACGGAGTCTACTCTCGGGGGCAGAAAGCCCCGCGTCCCCCGTCGTCTACTGCTCGACGACATCCTGATGAAAGGAAATTTGATAATGAATTTAAAGGAAAATATAGAAGATGAAATAAGAGATGAAGGAAACGTTACTTGTACTCAATTTCAAAATTCATCAGTATCACGATCATGTACTCTACTTCGTAAACCGTACCATCGATCTTTTGTCATGGTTGTTCGCTGTTTTCGTTTTTTCACATTATGAGTCTGTACATCTTGTGCATCTCCAATTAATTCATCGAGTCGTAGACAAGGCTCAATGACAAAAGAATCCGGCAACTCTTCTTCTTGGTAAACAACATCTGCCTCATCAATGTGACCAGTATTATCCGGTGTATATAACCGCTCACGAGGATTCACCTTTTGTACAACCCACCATGACTAAGTTTTTCGCATGGATATTGTAGATAGTACACTTGTTCGACTTGGTGTGCAAGGACAAAGGTGTCGTAGCCTCGTAGTCGGTCCTTGTGTTTGACTTCTACCATGCCAAATTGGTTTTGTCGAGTTCCATTGTTATTATCAAACCAATCGCAGTCAAAGAAGACTACTTTCAGCTCTTTACTCCCGGCAAAACTAAATTCTAGGATTTTGTTTATGATCCCATAGAAATTAGTTTCACGTCCTTCGGCATCGGCGGCCCTCGTCACAACTCCGGTGTTTGATGTTGCCCTTAGAGGACGTTGAGCTTCAAATTGAGTTGAACGGAATCGGAACCCATTGACATCATATCGACCAAAGAGTTTAACTTTAATGGATCCGTTGGACAGTTGTCGCAAATCTTCATGAACACCGGCTTGTGTCTTGCACTGTCCAATATATGAAGTAAGAAGACTATTTTATGCTATGAACATAATTACTAAGAGGAACAAGACAAGGAAAATGTTACATGATTTCGAAACCAGGTTTGGAAGTTAGGTCCTCCATTTACTCCATAGCGTCGCATTGTTTGTATTTGCTTGCTAGTAGGTTGCTGCTTAGACTTCCAATTTTGTCGATCAAACTCACTAAATAAGGACAAAACAGAATTATAGTGTAGATGTATAACACACCACGCAAATTAGTATAGATGTTGAACAACCACTTACTGAAAAAAATTGTCCATCCCATCTATGTTAGCGTACATGTATAACAAAGCAGCTGTCTTTTCATCTGCTGAAGCATCATAGCTCGTGCCACTACCAACAGTGGTGCCTCTCGTTTGAAAAAGTGAGAGTTCGCTACAAGAGGTTGCTTCAGCCATATTGTAGTGTAACACCGATGCATTAACATTGTGTTCTTCTGCAAAGTAGACACTTGAAAAATATCCTATCTCCTGAAGTGTAAATGCTTCGGCGATGCATCCTTCAACCCTTGCCCTATTACGAACCATCGGTTTTAGACATCTGAGTGCTCTTTTAATGTGGTACATCCACCTATATTGAACAGGGCCACCTACTTTAGCTTCATATGGAAGATGGATTAGAAGGTGTTGCATTGGATTTAAGAACCCTGGAGGAAATACTTTTTTCATCTTACATAAAAGCACGGGTATCTCTTTTTCCAACTTCTCCATCATCTCCCTTTTGATTTCTTTAGCACAAAGCTATCTATAAAAATAGCTAAGCTCGGCTAACACCTTCCACACCTCATCGTCAAGATAGCCTCGAAACATAACCGGCAGAAGTCTTTCCATGATTATGTGATAATCATGGCTCTTCAAACCAGTAAGATTTCCAGTCTTAACATTAACGGCTCTTCTCAGGCTAGCAGCATAACCGTCTGGGAACTTCAACTGTTTCAACCACTTGAAGACTTCTTTCTTTTCTTTTGGTCGAAGGCAGAAAGAAGCTCGTGCTTTGCCACCAGCTTCGGAGAGCTCAAGACTTGGTCGGTTACAAACCTCTGCCAAATCCTTCTGAGCTTTTATATTGTCTTTTGTTTTGCCCGTCATATCCAAGCACATGCTTATGATGCATTCACCCATGTTACGTTCCTGGTGCATGACATCAATGTTATGCATTAGAATTAAAGACTTCATATACGGTAACTCCCATAGTGCACATATATGAGTCCAATTGTGATCCTCTCCGTAACCAACAAAATGTCCAGGACGACCTTCATCTGGCACTAGATTGTTGAGCTATTTAACAATTTCCGACCTGTTCAGACGTTGTGGTGGTCCCTTTTTTACAATGGTACCCTTCCTGAAGGCATTTCTCTGTTGCCTAAACACGTGATTTGGCGGTAACCAACGTCTATATCAATCAAAGTAGCATATCTTGCCACCATGACTTAGACGAAAACAATATGTGTCCGAAGCACATATTGGACATGTCAATCGACCATGAGTGCTCCAGCCAGAAAACATGCCGTAAGCTGGAAAATCATGAACAGACCACAAGTACGCAGCTCGAAGGTTGAATTTCTGTTTTCTATAACAGTCGTACGCTTCGACTCCTGTCCATAACATTTTGAACTCTTCAATCAATGGCTGCATCATCACGTTCAGTCGTGAACCAGGATGATTCGGTCCAGGTACAATAAGGCATAGGAACATGAACTCATACTTCATACAAAGCGATGGTGGTAAGTTGAATGGAATAGCGAACACGGGCCAACAAGAGTATGGTGTGGCGTTTGTACTAAACGGTGAGAAGCCATCTGTCGCCAACCCAAAGCGAATATTTCTTGCGTCATTGGCGAAATCTGGATCAAAGCAGTCAAGCGCCTTCCATGCCTCACCGTCCGACGGGTGCACCATCATGCTGTTGTTCTCACGTACACCTTCTTTATGCCACCTCATGTGTCTAGCTGTTTTTTTAGATAGAAACAAACGCTTGAACCTAGGTGTGACAGGCAAGTAGCGAAGATGCTTCTGTGCGACTTGAGTCATTACTTTTGAACCATCGTCATTAACAACTTTGACAAATCTCGCTTTACCACATTTTAAGCACTTGTTCTCGTTGGCATGCTCTCTCCAAAAAAGCATGCAATTGTCTAGACACATATCAATCTTCTCATATTTCATACCTAGACCAGAAATCAACTTCTTAGACTGATACATATCTTTAGGCACTTTATGTGGTTGTGGAAGGATATCGCTGATCAATTTGATGAGATCGTTGTAGCAGTTATTGGAGAAGAAATACTTAGACTTAATGGCCATAAATCTAGTCATGAAAGTAAGGAGCGTCACTTCGGTGTGTTCATGCAACGGCTCTTCTAAAGCTTTGAGAAGCGTGAAAAATGCTTCAACCTCCGTTGTAGGAGGATCCTCCATCAATTTAGGATTTATGGCATCAAGCATCTCGTCCATCCTATCGACCCCCGTGTTATCATCCTCATCTGAAACTTATAAGGGTTGAGAAGATGTCTCACCGTGAAAGGTCCACACCTCATAATCTTGCATGAAACCGTATCGACATAAGTGAAACGCCAAATTCACTTTGTCCCAACACTTTGCACCTTGACATTTCGTACATGGGCACCGCACCTTATCGATCTTTGACAATGAAAAAGCTCGATCTACAAAAGCATCTGTCTTTGCGAACCACTCATCCGAGTGACCACCAGAACTGTTCTTCCAACCGGTATACATCCAACTACGATCCTCACCCGTGTTTGAATCTGCAGTTTAATGTCAAGGAAATTATAGTTACTTTATAATTTATTTATGTCACGGCCCTACATCTATTGGAAAGGATAGGTCCTAAACCCACCCAAGAGTGATCGAGCGGAGCGTGCTCATGACGAGACGCGTGGTATGGATTCGAACGAAATTTCGGCAGCATAACCCCGCTGTTCTCCGCTGCACGCCCGAAAATGGTGCAGCAGAGAACAACAGGGTTATGCCATCGAAATCTCGTCTAGATCTAAACCCGCGTTTCATCACATGCCACGCCCCCTCGGTCACACCCAGGCTGTCCAAAAATGGACAATTCCGAACGTACACGCCTCACATGCGTAACACATGTGAGACGGGCCCGTTCAAAACGGGTGACGCATGTTGTATAGGTTTACGTCAATCTTTCGTTTTTGAGTCATTTAAAAGAGAGAGAGGAAAGAACGAGAGAGAAGGAAAGAACGAGAGACAAAGAAGTGGGTTATCCGTCCTAAGTTATGCCCCGTTGGGCCTGCTATTATCTTACGACGCCTTTAGGGTTAGCCGCCGTACGTTATGACCCGTCGTAAGTGGGTCAAAGATGAAACCGCACCGTCGGGGCCCGCCGTCCACGCGCGGGAGCTTGCCGTCCTTGGTGCCTGTCTCGACTAATACATTACCAATAGATGGGACGTGACAGACCCTAAATGGGTCGTGTGAGGCTGGACCGGGCCGAAACCCATTTATTTACATATAGTAACTAATCACGCAATCAATCAAAATATTATTTAAACAATAATCAATAACAATACTAATTAAACAATTAATCAACTAAGGTCGGGGCTCGGGGCGGCCGAGGCGCGGCCGGGGCTCGGCGCGAGCAGGGGCGGCCGGGCGGGGCTTGGGGCGGGACGGCAATGGCGGCAGCGGGGTGGGGCGCGGGATGGCGGTGCGCAGTGGGGCGGGGCACGGGATGGTGGTGCGCGGCGGCAGGGCGGGGTGTGGCGGCGCGAGGAATCGCCAGCGTGAGGCATCGACGGTGGTAGCGCGAGGGGCCAGCAGCGCCTTGCAGCGATGGCGGCGGGCGGAGGCGGCGCCAGCATCGGCGACGCTCGGCCAGGCGATGGCGGCCAGACAGAAGTCTTTCTTTCTCTTCATCATGTTTTTGCGAGGTTGTCCATACGATGGTAGCATTTCTTACTAGAGCTGCAGAAGTCCTTGAACTATTAGTTGTACTACCAGCTCATTTTGAACTTTCCTATCTCGTCATGTTTCAGCTATGATGCTTGGGTCATCTACAATTTCCTTTCACTATGTTTGGCATGGGTGGGAGGTCCTGGTGCTGTGGTTACAAGCCGGCCGCTGGGACGCCTAGGCGAGCGTCAGGCGAGGAGGGGAGGCGGGTGTGGCGGTGGCGGCGGCAGCAGAGGAGGCGGGCGGCCAGCTAGGTGGCGGAGGAGGCGGGAGGAGGCGGAGGAGGCAGGGTTGGCGAAGGCAGGGCGGGCGGGTGGGCCTCACGGCCCAACTATTGTGGACCGTCGGATGAGATCCGACGGTCCTCATTTTCACTGGGGTATATAAATATACCCTACCCTAATTTTCTCCTCACCCTCTCTCCCTCTTTTCTCCACTCCCGGCGGCGGCGGCAGTGAGGCGGCGGGGTGGACAGCGGCGGCGGCGGCACCTACGTGTGCTATGGGGGAGAGGGGACAGAGGCAGCCGGCGGCCACGGCTCGGCCGTAGGGGGGCGGGGGGAGGGCTGGAGGGGGAGGGGTGGGGTGGCGGCAGCCGGCGGGGCCGTACGGGCGGCGACGGCCGGCGGGGCATCTGTGGCCAGCGCTGCGGTGGAACAAAAAATATATACGACACACAAGGCCACTGAGTGAATCGGCTGTCAACAAAGAATGCGATTAAAAAAACGAACCGACTGCTGCGACATGACTGTGATTGGAACAAAATAGCAGTCAGTTAAATATTTGATAGCCCACAAAACAATAAGGATAAGTAGAAAAGGAAGAACTATAGACATTATCTTGCGGAAATGTAGTGAAACACTGCATACAAAAGACTTAAGTGGGTCAGAAACTTCTCTGGATCCTGCGCAAGCAGGAGCGACACGCACTGGGCTGTCCTTTTTTTTTTCTTAATCCTCTGCAGATATGAGCTGACCCTAGTGGACACGGTCCTGGCAATTCAGATTCTGTATTTGATAGCAGTGAGATGTTATTTTATCTAATGATATAAAATCTGTTGAAGCATTGTTGCTGACAACCTTAGTTTGTAGTGAGATGTCGGTTTAGTCATGAACCGATAGCAAAATCAGATTTTATGGCACCAGGTAAAATAACATATCGCTGTTTTTAGTCTGTACAAGACCATAGGTTGCATAATTTTCACACTGCTTTCTTTGTTTACTAGGTGGCCGGGGCAATTTCTGAAGGCTTTACATATCACAAGGTCATAGGGGACGGGCCGGATCGACACTTTTGTTGCGACATGCTAAGTTTTCTCCCCTATTGCTAGTAGGTTGATGGGTCGCATGCCCGGCACACATGTTTTGGCCTTGCTTGTGTGTCCATAACTCAAAATAGGTGACCTAACGGCCGGAGGGGGAGGTACCGGGGCCGGGCCGGCCGGTGGCCGGCGACGCGGCCCCGACAAAAGCCGGGGAGAGGCCGGAGGGGAGGGGGAGGGGACTTACCTCGGCCGGAGACGGGCGACAGCGACCGGGACGGCGGCGACGGGCGGTGGCGGGGACGGGCGGCGGCGACCGGGACGGCGGCGACCGGGACGGCGGCGGCGACTGGTGCGAGTCGGGAGGCGGCACTGGCCGCCTCCCGGCTCGCGCACAGGTTATATACCCCGTTATTGACGACGGTGCTAGGAAACTATCGTCAATAAGGACTTGTTGACGACGGTACTAGGTTACCGTCATCAATAACTCCTCAGGTGGGCCCGAATTTAGTTAAAGACGACGACCACTGTCGTCAATAATTTATTGACGACGGTTCTCATCTAGCCGTCGTCAATAACTAAATTATTGACGACGGCTATATAAAGCCATCGTCAATAACATTAAAGATGACGGCCCCGTCATCAATAAATTTGGCCGTCGTCTATGATTGTTTTTCCTGTAGTGCTGCTCTGGGCAGCCCGCGGAGGTTCTTTTTCGGAGGGGCTAGTCACTCACGGAGAGCTTCAGCGTTAGGGACGATGTTGAGTACTTATGGAGGTTTAATCAGAGTTTAGTTTCCTTATGTTTCAAGGAAATAAAGCATACATGACAAGAATCAGGGGTGTGTCCTGAGTCACATGTGTTGCACCGAGTCCTAGTGTGTGTGAGGGTGTTTTTGTTATGTTTCAAACAACCCGGGGGGGTTTGGGCCATACGTGCATGGCACATGCATGTGCTGCATGCTTTTCAAATTTGTATGGTGTAAAACCCGGGCTGGAGTTGTTGAAAACTTGTGGCTTCCGGCTAATAAAAGGAGGGGAATGCGCTGGTGTTTGTTGAGCGCCATCACAACTCATCCGAGACAATTTTCATTCGGTTCTCCACTTGTGTTTGGATCTACACCACACCTCTAGACTTCCAACACGATTTGCATCACAAATCAGTGAGAGTTCTGTGAGGAAAACACCCAACAATTGGTATCAGAGCCAGGTTACGTTGCCTGGAACCGTGACACGGCCATTGAGTGGGCACTGATGTCGCGAAGGAGATCTTCATCGCCAGCCCGAGTTCATGGAGGGACGTCACACCGCCGGGAGGCACCAGCAGGGCAGGAGGAGGATCAGGGGCATTGGTGATTCATCGCATCACGAAGGAAGTCAGCAGTGGTGGTACGTATCCGATGCTCACAAAGACAAACTATCATGATTGGTCGGCACTTATGAGGGTGATGTTGCAAGCGAGAGGCTTGTGGACTGCTGTGAGCCTTGGCACCGATGATTACATTGAAGATCGGATGGCTTTGGAGGCTCTCACCAAGGCTGTGCCACCAGAAATGATAGGGATCATTGCCGGGAAGGAGTCGGCCAAGATTGCATGGGATGCGATCAAGTTGCGCAACGTTGGAGCCGAACATGTGTGCAAGGCCAGGGCAAGCACATTGGGTCGGGAGTTTGATGCACTCAGATTCCACGATGGTGAAACGGTTGATGAGTTTGGTGTGCGTATGAGCCGGATCACATCTCAACTTGCGGCACTTGGGAGTGAACGTTCGGAGGAGGAGATTGTCCGGAAGTTCCTTCAGGCGGTACCACAAAAATTTGAGCAGATTGCGGCCTCCATCGAGACATTGCTTGACTTAAGTGATATGTCCGTTGATGAGTTGATTGGTAGACTCAAAGCTGCAGAAGAAAGGCTTGGTGCAAGCACTTGGGAGGGCAACACACATGAGAAGTTGCATCTGAGTGAAGAAGAGTTGCTTGCAAGGTTGTCGACATGTCTCAAGATGTCCGGGGGAACTGGACAGGAACGGCACAAAGACTCATTTGCACCAAGGAAAGATCATGGTCGAGGACGTGGCCATGGTCGAGGTAACCGTGGTGGTGGAAACTCAGGCCGTGGAGTGGCCAAAGATGAGTGTCGCTACTGTGGTAAGAAAGGTCATTGGGCTTGAGAATGCAGGAAGAAAAAGAAGGATGAAGAGGTGAACACAGCTCAAGTTGATCATGAGTTTGAATCCAGCCTCTTGGTGGCGTGTGCCAACACCAAGGCTGATCAAGAAATGTCCCTGGAGGAGGTATGCCTCAACAATGATATGTTACACGTTCAAGTTGGAGACTTGGAGGGAGGAGGCAGTACCCAGGGGATCCTGGACTCCGGTGCAACAAATCACATGACCGGGAAACGGGATGTGATCACAAAACTTGATAACACGGTGCATGGTACTGTGCGTTTGGGAGATGGCTCACTGACAGAGATTGATGGCCAAGGAACTGTGGTGTTCCAAGGTAAGAGAGGTGGACGAAAGGAGTTGGATGGGGTCTACCTTATTCCTCAGCTCAAGGCAAACATCATCAGTCTTGGACAGCTTGAGGAGGAGGGACACCGAATCTTGATGGTGAATGGTTATGTCAAGATTTGGGATAAAGATGGAACCCCTGTGGCAATGGTGAAACGGGGAGTGAACCGGTTTTACACCATTGATCTTAAGGTAGTGCAACCAAGGTGTCTCATGGCACAAGGGTGCAATGCAACATGGATGTGGCATGCAAGGATGGGGCACTTAAACTTTCGGAGTCTCAGAAGACTTTCCGAAGAGCAACTTGTGTATGGATTGCCAACCATCACTCAAACTGAGGAGAAGTGTGATAGCTGTTTGGCTGGGAAACAAAGACGTCAACCATTCCCTTGCATGGCAAAGTACCGAGCTGAGAAGAAACTTGAACTTGTGCATGGAGACCTCTGTGGACCAGTGAAACCAGCAACTCCAAGAGGTAGCAGGTTTTTCTTTCTTCTTGTGGATGATCTCAGTAGATACATGTGGGTGTTTTTGATCAGCACAAAGGATCAAACTATGAGTACTTTCATGGGTTTTCAATCAAGTGTTGAAGTTGAGGCAGGGAGGAAGATTGGAACTTTTCGCACAGATCGTGGTGGAGAGTTCACAGCTCGGGCTTTTGTTGAGTATTGCACCAAGGAGGGTGTTCAACGTCACTTAACAGCTCCATATTCTCCTGAGCAAAATGGTGTGGTTGAGAGAAGGAACCAAACTGTTATGGGAATGGCAAGAAGCATGTTGAAAGCAATGAATATGCCCGGTTGGTTCTGGGGGGAGGCAGTAACCACAGCAGTGTATGTGTTGAACCGTTCTCCTACTCGGAGTGTTGAGAGAAAGACTCCATATGAGGTATGGCATGACAAGAAACCTAGTGTACATCATTTGCGCACTTTCGGTTGTGTGGCACACGTGAAACAGGGAAGCAAACGTCTTAGCAAACTTGAAGATCGAAGTATACCAATGGTCTTCATTGGATATGAGCATGGAAGAAAGGCATGGAGGTTTTACAATCCAAACACGGAGAGTGTTCATGTGTCACGTGATGATGTGTTTGAAGAAAACCGCCCATGGAAGTGGATGCAACTGAGTCAAGTGAAATGGTGAATGATGAAGACATCTTTTGGGTAGAATACATCTTTCGTGATGAGAACCCTGGTAAAGTGAGTTCTTCCTCTTGTGACACAGGTCAAGGTGACAAAACCCCAGCTGAGGGAGTGTCTTCTATGACACAACTGAAGCAACAAGCATCCAAGGATGTGGAGTTTGTGTCACCTCCTTCCATGTCACCAGAAATGGATAATGAGCTAAAAGAAGCACCACTCCGTTATCGTTCCATGAGAAATATTCTTGAGGTGGTGCCAAATTGTGAACCAGAAGAAGGAGGAGTAGATGAACTTCTTGTTGTCATAGGTGAAGAGCCATGCACAGCAGAAGAGGCCTTGATGGTCAAGGAGTAGCGCATTGCCATGATTGAGGAGCTCACATCCATTGAAGAGAACAAAACATGGTCATTGGTACAACTTCCGGAGGGTTATCGTGCCATTGGCTTGAAATGGATTTTCAAGTTGAAGAAAGATGAACATGGGAATGTCATACGTCACAAAGCAAGGCTAGTTGCAAAGGGGTATGTGCAGAAGCAAGGAGTTGATTTTGAAGAAGTTTTTGCACCAGTTGCCAGGATGGAGTCTGTGAGAATTGTGTTAGCTGTTGCAGCTCATTTTGGGTGGCATGTTCATCACATGGATGTGAAGTCAGCCTTCTTGAATGGGAGTCTAGAAGAGGAGATCTATGTCACTCAACCTCTGGGTTTCATAGCTGAAGGCAAGGAGAAGTGGGTTCTAAGACTTCATAAGGCATTGTATGGCTTGAGACAAGCTCCTCGAGCATGGAACTGCAAACTTGATGAAAGTCTCAAGCAACTCGGTTTCACACGGTGCAAATCAGAACATGGCTTGTACACTAAGTTTGGAGGTGAGGCAAGGCTCATTGTGGGTGTGTATGTTGATGACTTACTGATTGTGGGAGTTAACATGGAGGAAATCATTCGGTTCAAGGAGAAAATGAAGGAGAAGTTTTGCATGAGTGACTTAGGAAGCTTGTCTTACTATCTTGGTATTGAAGTAAAGCAAGGAAGACATGGTATTGACTTGTGTCAAGGAGCCTATGCTGCAAAGTTGCTGGAAAGAAGTGGGATGATAAATTGTAATGGGTGTGCCACTCCCATGGAATCCCGGTTGAAGCTTACCAAGAGAAGTACAGCTCCACTCACTGATCCAACCACTTATCGCAGCATAATTGGTGGACTCAGGTATCTTTTACATACTCAGCCTGATCTCAGTTTTGGTGTTGGGTACTTAAGTAGGTTCATGTCAGAACCTCAAGAAGAACACATGGTGGCTTTGAAACATTTACTTCGGTATGTGGCAGCTACAATGAGGTATGGCTTGTATTACAACCGAGGTGAAGGAAGTCTTGAGTTAAGAGGCTATAGTGATAGTGATTTTGGGGGAGATGTGGATGACAGGAGAAGCACAACAGGAGTCATATTCTTCCTGAGTGAAAATCCTATCAGCTGGTTATCCCATAAGCAAAAGGCTGTGGCAAAGTCCACATGTGAAGCTGAGTATGTGGCTGGAGCAGCTGCAGCAAGTCAGGCTGTTTGGCTTAGGCATGTGTTAGAAGAAGTAAAAAGAATTCAAGTACCTCCACCAGTGATTAAGATGGATAACACAGCAGCAATTGCTTTGGCAAAGAATCCAGTTTTGCATGATAGAAGTAAACACATTGACATCAAGTTTCACTTTGTCAGAGAATGTGTTGGTAGAGGAGAAGTCATCTTGGAGCATGTTAGCACAAAAGATGAGCTTGCTGATATCCTCACAAAGCCACTGGGACGTACACAATTTCAGTAACTTCGTGAGAAAATTGGAGTTCAGGAGATCAAACCTCAGAAGTAGGGGGAGATTGTTGAGTACTTCTGGAGGTTTAATCATAGTTTAGTTTCCTTATGTTTCAAGTAAATAAAGCACACATGACAAGAACCAGGGGTGTGTCCTGAGTCACATGTGTTGCACCGAGTCCTAGTGTGTGTGAGGGTGTTTTTGTTATGTTTCAAACAACCCGGGGGGGTTTGGGCCATACGTGCATGGCACATGCATGTGTTGCATGCTTTTCAAATTTGTATGGTGTAAAACCCGGGCTGAAGTTGTTGAAAACTTGTGGCTTCCGGCTAATAAAAGGAGGGGAATGCGCTGGTGTTTGTTGAGCGTCGCCACAACTCATCCGAGCCAATTTTCATTCGCTTCTCAACTTGTGTTTGGATCTACACCACACCTCTAGACTTCCAAATCGATTTGCATCACAAATCAGTAGAGTTCTGTGAGGAAAACACCCAACAGACGATTGAAGGAGAAGCTTGAAACGGGGATTTTTACGTGGTTCAAGCCGCCGGAGCGTAAAACCCTACGTCCACGGTGAGTAGAGTTGCTCGTTGTATTGCTTGCTGCTCAGAACCGGAGTCCTGAGCTTGAGGATGACCTAAGTGCTCGGATGCTGGAGCGTATGTGTGCAAAGAGTCGAACCCTTGCTAACGTTGCCTACCCGAGCCTTTTATAGTCCAAGGCTCGAGTGGCTTACAAGGTGCGCCCGGGACCCGACAGGTGGTCCCGAGGAGATTGCCTGCCATCTACCGTATCTGCAGTTACGCCGGTAGTTGTCTCTGACGAAGGCTTCCGAGTCTTTGTTCTGCCGCCCTGCCCATGACGCAAGCTAGTCGTAGTGGTTGATGATGGCAGGGGCGGCAGGGGATGTCTTGTCGCTGTGTTTATTGGCGGGCAGGCTCTGACGCGGCGAGCCAGTCTGCGATGTGACTGGGCGCAACGGCACCTGACAGAGGCGTGCTCCGCATATCCGCGCCTTGGGAAGGCGCGGGTCTTGAATACCTTGTACGGGCAAGGTATGGCGCATCTTTACTCTTGCTGCCTACCGCGCGGGAGCAGGCAGCACTGCTCTGCTGGCCACATGGCGGGCCCGGAGCTCTCCTCTGAGGAGAGGGAGGTCCGGCCCCGCGGGACAGGTAGAGCCTTCGGAGCTCTCCCCGCGGAGGGGGGAGGTCCGACTCCTGCTAGCCACGTGGCGGGCCCGGAGCTCTCCTCTGAGGAGAGGGAGGTCCGGCCCCATCGGACACGTGGAGCCCCCGGAGCTCTCCCCGCAGAGGGGGGGGAGGTCCGGCTCAGCAGGCCACGTGGCGGGTCTGGAGCTCTCCTCTGAGGAGGGGGAGGTCCGGCCCCGCTGGACACATGGCGTCTTTGGAGCTCTCCCTGCGGAGAAGGGCGAGGTCCTTAGGCATTTTTCCCCTGTGCGCGGGGTACCCAGTATCGAGGGTACCAACAACAATGATATATTCAACATCTCCTACACCCTGAACAGGTCCTGTGGATATGCGTAGTACATCATGTGCCTGCTAGAGAAAGTCACAGGCCTAGAATTTACAAAGGATGTGAAGCACAAGAAGCTACGTCCATAGATGTCGACTCCTCTTCCTCGCCCTCCTGCGTCCTTGGGCAGGAGCTCCTCTGCAGCTCCATCCTCCTCAGCTGGGCCATCTACTCATTCATCATCGAGTGGCTCCTCTAGTGGGTTGCTCAAAATATTCAAGGCTATTTTCTCCTCGTGCCGGAAAGTGGAAGTTCGCACGCAGAAAATGAAGCAGCCAAGAAAAGTATCTCAAGGCAATGTGCGATAAAATGGAGATACCTATGTCTCCACCGTCATCGGACGATGAAGAAGTGACAGAGTTTTCCACTCTCACCGAGGACGAGCTTGCCTACTTTGGTGAAGGTGGTTCCTCCTTTGCTGCTCCTCCTACCTCCCACGCTCATCTTGATGATGATGATGAATACGAAGATGAAGATGAGGACGAGGAAACTCAGAGTGACCAAGCCGAAGATCAAGATGGAGGTGATAGAGATTAGGTCTTTCTCTCTTTTCTTTCCCTTTTTGGTGCTTTGATGCCAAAGGCGGAGAGAAGAAGGGGGAGTAGTCTAGTCTAACTCTCTATTCTCGCTCTTTAAAATTATCTTGGTTTGTAATAACTATGCCACATCATGCCATGTTACATTATTTTGTAATGACTGCCATTTTATGTCTTCATATTATACCATATTGAGATGATCTTGTTCGTAAATGTTATATCTTCCTTAATGCATTTAACACTCACTTTAACACATCACACTTAGCCACCCCACCACAACACATGTATGTATGAAATCCCCAAAGAACTCACTCTTGTGCATATTTTTCCTTGACAATCTTTTGTGCACACATTTAGGGGGAGTGAACCATACACACATGTATTATGAAAATAAACTATTATATCCATTTATCGAGAATCTTAATGTGTTGTCATCAATCACCAAAAAGGGGGAGATTGAAAGTGCATCTAGGTAATCCCCGTGGTTTTGGATGATTGATGATGAAAATTAAGATACTAATGAGTTTTACTGAGTATGAGCACAGGTCCTTATCAAAAGGAATGGATGTGGAGTCTCTCAAGAAGCAAAAAGGAAAAGAAGAAGACTTGCAAGAGTAGAAAATATATTTTTTCTATTGAGTTTCACATTTTCTAGTTGTGTACAGGGTCTCCTCCTTTAGAGTGCTTGAGAATCATTAGAGAGCTCAAATTTCAGTTAGAATGGTGAGAGAAAATAGTCATAGGTATGGTTGAGAAAGTAGACCGGACTTGTCTGGACTAGAGGTCGGACTAGTCCGTTCCCAACCAGACTACTCTGTTTTTGACCAGACAAGAAGTCTCTGAGTGAGTTCAGACTTGTCTGTTTTAGGCCAGACTAGTCCGTTTACGAGTGAGTCTGAGCCTGTATGAGACTAAGTCCCAGAAGGCTGGACTAGTCCGTTCCCAACCGGACTACTCTGTTTTTGACCAGACAAGAAGTCTCTGAGTGAGTTCGGACTTGTCTGTTTTAGGCCAGACTAGTCCGTTTACGAGTGAGTCTGAGCCTGTATGAGACTAAGTCCCAGAAGGCCGGACTAGTCCGCCCACGGGGCCGGACTAGTCCGCTCAGCGGACTAAGCCGTTTAGGTCCGAAGAAGGAGTCTCTGAGTGGCCTCGGACTAGTCCGCTCCACAGGCCACACTAGTCTGGTTCCATCAGACTAGTTCGGTTTAGGACGAAACAAAGGTTCCTGTGTGAGCTCGGACTAGTCCGGATTTGGCCAAACTAGTCCGTAGTCTGAGATTAGAGAATTTTTTAGACTAAGTCAGGTAAGACCGGACTAGTCCGCCTTTGAGGCTGGACTAGTCCGCCCCTACCAGACTAGTCCATTCTCATCTGGAACAAAGATTCGTGAGTGAGATCGGACTAGTCCGCTCTTCACCGGACTAGTCCAGGATTTTGTGACCGTTTGAATCCAACGGTCACAAGACTTTAGTTGATACCTTTGTGACGTGAGTGGTCCCCCAAGAATAGACTAGTCCGGGGTTCTGATCGGACTAGTCCGGACTTTAGTAGGTAACGGCTAGATGTCGGGATCTCTATAAATGGGGACCCTCAGCTGAGAATTGAAAAAAAAAAACAGAAACCCGAGCGCTGAAAACTCATTCCTAGAGCTCTTCTAAGCCTCTTTCCTCACCTTCTTGACCCCTAAGATTGGATCTTAAGGGGTTTGTGGATTTGTGAGAGGAGAGACGTGGTGATCGACGTTTGAGCTCTCGGTTTGAATCTCTTGCACTCTAATTGTTAATTTGAGATCTTGGCTATTGTATTTTGATTCCTAGAACTGCTAGGTTGTTGTAGGGAGCCTCAAGTTCTGAGTAGCCTCTAAGAGCATTGTATTCACATTTGATTGATAGTGAAAGAGCCCGGGCTTGATCTTGGTGATCGCTCTGTGAGGGAAGGGTTGGAAAAGACCCGGTCCTTTGTGGACTCCTCAACAAGGACATAGATTCCTGTGTGGAATCGAACCTCGGGATAAATTGTGTCTCTTGTTTTCTTTACCTTCTCGCTCCTTCATTAAAACTACTTGTTAAGCTTTCATCTTGTTTAACACTTTCGAATTGTTCTGCTGTTGTGAGTCTCGCAATCTAACCATTCACAACTAATTAGTGAGATTGCTAGACTACTTACATATCTTCTGCTTAAACAAACTTGAAAAGAAAACCTAAAACGCAATTTTATACCTAGACCGGACTAGTCCGCCCTCAGACCGGACTAGTCCGGCCTCCTTCAAGTTTAATCCGTTGTTTGCAGCAGTTTCAGGTTTTATTAGCCTATTCACCCCCTCTAGGCAACTTTCACTCAAGTTCTAGGAACCCTAAGTGTGATTCTTGAGAATTTGTGAGTTTTGAGAAGAGGAGAAGAAGGGGAGTGTGCACCATAGAGCTCTTGGTTGATTCTCTAGCACTGAGTGAGAAGTGTGCTGTTGAAGAGAATTGGTCTGTAAGTGTTTTGAGCTGAGTTCTCGTGGGAGCCTCAAGTTGTGAATAGCCCCACGATATATTGTGAAGCATTTATCATATAGTGGAAAAACAAGCCGATCTTGGTGGTGGCTTGTTGAGGAAAAGGTTGAGAGCAACCTAGTCCTTGGTGGACTCCTCAATGTGGATGTAGGCTTCTTTATTGAGTGAACCACTGGATAAATATTGTGTCCTTGTCTTATTAAGCTAAAACCCTATGTGATCGGACTAGTCCGCCCTTAGGACTGGACTAGTCTGAACTCTATGAACTAATTGTTTTTATTAAGCCGTATTTCAGATTTTCCGCCCATTCACCCCCTCTAGGCAACTTTCAATTGGTATCAGAGCCTAACTCTCCTAAAAGCTTAACCGCTTGGAGAGGAGATGGGGGGAAAACGGCAAGAAGGACTTACCGCCCGTTGACACCACCGGCGCCGGCGAGAACAACACCCACAACGGTGAAGGGCTCAAGTTCTCACCTCGCAAGGGCATCAACCCAATCAAGGACATGCCAAGGCTCCCTCTCTTTGACTTGGAGACCGACGACGAAGATGAAGAAGTGAGGCGTCTTGCCGATCTTCTTCAAAAGGCAAAAGATGAAGCTAGAAGAAGGGGGAGACATGTGAGGAAGAGAAGAAAGACATCAAGCTTGATGAGTCAAAGCAACCATGAAGAAGAGAGTATATCCTCAATCTCAAAATGTTGCAATTGTTCATCAAGCAAGAGCTTCTTACCCAACCGCAATAACATTAAGTGCAACAACCACACTTGCCTTATGGAAACGGAGATGAAGCACAAGGTAAAATCAAAACTCTCTCCTAGATTTGTAAGTATTGATGATGACACTGATAGTGATAGCGATAGTGAGAATGATAATGAAATTGAAGACTTTCTCAAAGGTCTAAGTAAAAATGCTATTGCTAAGATTGAAAAACTTATAGAGAAATTGGTTGATAGGGAGGAGCTTATCGAGAAACAAGAAGACTTGCTCATTTATGAGAAGAAGAGAAATCTTGAACTTGAGAAGCTCCTAGAACTAGAAAAGGAGAAGAATAAGAAGCTAGACTTTGAACTTGCTACATGCAAGGAGGCTCTCACAACCCTCGAGAGTTCAAATGTTGCTCTTCAAGTAAAATGTGATGACATGAACAAGGCTCACAAAACTCTTAAAGTGCATTTTGACACTCTTAAGTCTAGCACGTCTCACTCCAATAGTTCTCCTAAATCAACCAACGGTTCTATGAGTGAAAGATGTGTTAAGTGCCAAAACATTGATGTTGATGCTTGTGCTTTGATTGTTGACTTAAAAGAACAACATAGAAAAGCAAAATGTCAAACTCAACATGAGAGGATAGTCCTTGATGAGAAGAAGATTAAATATGAAACAAATGCATACTTGAACACTAATTCTTCTCTATTTAAGGATGACATTGGCTGCGTTAGAGGTGGCAAGAAAAAGGATAGAGTCACCAAAAACATCAAGGAGGGTTTCTATAAATTTAAAAACAATGGTGATCATCATTCATTTATGTGTGCTCTTGCTCATCATAAACCTACTATGACTTATCATAATTTTTATACCACTTATGTCTTATTGAAAAATAAGTATGGTAGGGTTGTGGCTAAATATGTTGAACCACAGCCCAAGAATCCTAAAACTTGTATGTGGGTGCCTAAATCTCTTGTTGCTAATGTGAAAGGACCCAAACAAATTTTAGTACCAAAAGGCAAGACCTAATTTGTTTTGTAGGCATATTACTCCTGTGGATCAAAATGGGTGCTAGATAGTGAATGCACAAATCATATGATCGGAGAGAAGAAAATATTCATTGCATATGAGGAAAGTGATGATCCAAGTGAAAGCATCTACTTTGGAGACAATAAGGAAGAGTACTTGGTATTGGTAAAATAACCATTTCCTCTAAACGTTCAATTTCTCATATTTTGCATATAGATCCCCTTGATTACAATTTATTATCCGTTTCACAACTTTGTGAAAAAAGGATACAACTGCATGTTCACTAATGAAGCTGTGGCCGTCTTTAGATGAAGTGTTAACTCAATTACATTTGAGGGTGTGCTTAAGGGAAAGTTTTATCTTGTGGATTTTTCCATGGATAATGCTCAACTTGACACAAGCCTAATTGCAAAGACAAACATGGGTTGGTTGTGGCATAGGAGACTAGCCCATATTGGTATGAGGAACATGCAAAAACTTCTAAGGCGATCACATCTTAGGACTAACAAATGTCATGTTTGAGAAAGATAGACCTTGTAGCGTGTGCCAAGCTGGGAAACAAGTTGGAGTAGCTCATCCTGCCAAGAATGTGATGACAACAACAAGACCGCTAGAGATGCTCCACGTGGACCTCTTTGGTCCTATTGCTTACATAAGCATTGGTGGTAATAAATATTGTCTAGTTATTGTTGATGATTTTTGTCGCTTCACTTGGGTGTTTTTCTTGCATGATGAGGGTGAAACTCAAGGTGTTCTCAAGAGTTTCTTAAGGAGAGCTCAAAATGAGTTCTCCTTGAGAATCAAGAAGATAAGAAGCGACAACGGCACCAAATTCAAGAACACCCAAGTAGAAGAGTACTTGGACGAGGAGGGCATCAAGCACGAGTTTTTGGCACCATACACATCCGAACAAAATGGAGTGGACGAAAGGAAGAACCAAACTTTAATAGAGATGTCAAGGACAATGCTTGATGAGTACAAGACATCCGACCGGTTTTGGGCAGAAGCGGTGAATACTGCTTGCCATGCCACAAACCGTCTCTACCTCCATCGTCTCTTAAAGAAGACTCCCTATGAGCTCCTAACAGGTAAGAAACCAAATATCTCCTACTTTAGAGTTTTTGGTAGCAAGTGCTATATTCTTAACAAGAAACCTCAAGTTTCAAAGTTTGCCTCGAAATCCGATGAAGGTTTCTTACTTGGTTATGATTCAAACACTTACACCTATCGTGTATTCAACAAAACCTCCGGTTATTTTGAAATCGCACGTGACGTAGTGTTTGATGAAACTAATGGCTCCCAAAGGGAGCAAGTTGATCAATTTGCATTAGATGAAGAAGAGGCACTATCGGTACCTGAGATATGGGGTACCCCCGCGCACAGGGTAAAATGCCTAAGGAACTCGCCCTTCTCCACAGGGAGAGCTCCGAAGGCGCCACGCGTCCGGCGGGGCCGGACCTCCCTCTCCTCAGAGGAGAGCTCCGGGCCCGCCACGTGGCATACAGAAGCCGGACCTCCCCCTCCGCGGGAGAGAGGTCCGAAGGCGCCGCGTGTCCAGCAGGGCCGGACCTCCCTCTCCTCAAAGGAGAGCTCCGGGCCCGCCACGTGGCCAACAGAAGCCGAGCCTCTCCCTCCGCGGGGAGAGGTCCGGAGGCTCCACGTGCCCCGCGGGACTGACCCTTCTCTCCTCTGAGAAGGGCTCCGGGCCCGCCACGTGGCAGCAGAGTGACGCTGCCTGCCCCAAGCGATAGGCAGCGGGCGTAAAGACGCCCCATACCTTGCCCGTACAAGGTATTCAAGGCCCGCGTCTTCCCGAGACGCGGAGCACGCTTCTGTCAGGTGTCGTTGCGTCCAGTCGCATCACAGACTGGCGCGCGGTATCAGAACCTGCCAGCCAATAAACACCGCGATAAAACATCCCACGCCGCCTGCGCCGTCATCAACCACTACAACTAGCATGCGGCATGGGCAGGGTGGCAAGATGAAGACTCAGAAGCCTTCGACCAGAGGCAACTACCGGCATAACTGCATATACGGTAGATAATAGACAATCTTCCCGGGACCACCTGTCGGGTCCCGGCCCCCCTTGTAAGCTGCCCGAGTCTTGGACTATAAAAGGCTCGGGTAGGCGACGATAGCAAGGGTTCGCACTTTGCAACTCATACGCTAGCCATACACTCTCAAGCTGTAACTCACCCCCAAGCTCAGGCCTCCGGCCTGAGCAGAAGCAATACAGCGAGCTCCATAGCTCGCCGTGGACGTAGGGTTTTACACTCCGGCGGCCTGAACCACGTAAAACTCATCGTGTAAAGCTCTTACTAACTCGTCCATCTGCGCAAGCTCTCCGCTAGAGACTAGCCCCACCGAAAAAGGAACCTCCGCGGGCTGCCCTGTGCAGGCCCGGGGGAAGTGTCGACTGAACACTTCGACATTTGGCGCGCCAGGTAGGGGGCTTTTCTCCTAGCGCGACGAGTTTCCGCCGACGAAGATGACCAAGCTTCCTTTAGCGGCAAACTCTCCCCCTCCGCATTCACGGCGAACCGTGACCACTGGGGAGTACATGTCGACACACTCAGGACGGAGTGTGTCGGCACAAGCTGGTAGTCAGCAGCCGACTCCGGCAACGCCGACTCCGGCTATGCAGGCCCCGACCAGTGTGAGATCTTCTGCAGCGTTGAGCGTACGCCATGGAGGTGCGCTAGCTGCAGAAAGAGCGCTGCTGCGCAACCCACCTGTGGGGGATGCGCCCCATTCAGCGACCCAGCAATGGGTCCGCGAGGTGGACCGCCTCGTCATCGCCGCCGCGAACCCTCGGTTTTGGTGAGGACGGCGCCCAGGACAACCGGCTGTGTCGCTGACGCGCACACCCACGGTTGACGGGCTAACGGCGGATTCCAGCTCCTCCAGACTCCTGTCGACGGACCTGCGAAGGGAACTGGAACGGTGCCACTTGGGCCAGGACGTCCGGCTGTACCTCGAGCGACGCCGAGAAAGGCGTCGCAACCATGAGGCTGGCGACAGCATGTTGTCGGCCTCGACACAACCTGAAGGGCAGGTCTTCGCCACGCGAGCCCTGCCTCAGGCATATGCTGCGCAGCATATGCCACAACCATATGCGCCGCAAGCAGCGGCCCCGGTCTATGGTGCAGCCTTGCCCATGCCGGGATACGCGGTGCCAAGTGCGAACCAAGCGTTCGCAGCGCCAGTACCTGCAACAGCAGGTGCAGGATGTGCGGCCCTTGCACCCCACCTTCGCTTCGCAAGGTGGCCACGCAAGTTTCGCCCGCACCTGCCCGAGAAGTACGACGGCAGCGTCAACCCAGCGGAGTTCCTCCAGATCTACTCCACCGCCATACTTGCCGAAGGAGGGGACGAGGCTGTCATGGCCAACTACTTCCCCGTCGCCTTGACCGACCCAGCTCGGTCTTGGCTCATGAATCTACCTCAGGGGTCCATAACCTCCTAGGGAGAGCTCTGCCGGCAGTTCGTCGCCAACTTCGGCAGCTCCTACACCCGTCCCGGCACGGAGCTTGACCTCCACGCCGTCAAGCAACAACCTGGGGAGTCCCTGCACTCTTTCATCCAGCGGTTCTCTCAGGTACGCAACACCATCCCACATATCCAAAGTGCCTCTGTGGTGGTGGCGTTCCGACAGGGTGTCCGGGACGAGAAAATGCTTGAGAAGCTCGCGACCAGAGAGGTCCGCGACGTCTCGGAGCTCTTCAGCCTGGCGGACAAGTGCGCCAGAGCAGCTGAAGGGCGGAACTGGCACGCTCTGCCGACCTCCGAGTCAGGAGGACAGCCCGGGTCCGGTGCTGCTGCCTATGGGGGTGGCAAGAAGACCAAGAACCGGGGGAGTGGCAAGATGAAGTCACCATTCACGGCCCCCGTCGCCGCAGCTGCGACGACCAGTGGAGCTCGGGGGCCACGCCCCGACAAAAGGCAGCGGCAATCACCGGTCCCAGACAGTGACCAGGGCGGGCTATGCCCTGTGCATGGCACCGGCAACCATACTGCCGCCAAGTGCTGGGAGATCCAGAGGCTTGCAGAGCGCTTCCGCAAAGGAAGACAGCAGAGGGCTGAAGCACCGCCCTACCCTCAGAGGGATGGCAAACAGAAGGTCGATGCCCCAGTCACTGCTGCCCATCAGGTGGGGTTCTAGGAGTCTCAGCGTGTCATAAAGACAGTGCATGACGGTGAGGACTCCAGTTCCGACGGTGACAGGCCAGGGCGTTAGCCAACTGCGGCGCGCCTCCGTGCCTCGAACATACCTCTCGGGAGCCGCCTAAGGTCTGTCAACCCCTTGAAGGCCTCGCCAGAAGGGGAAGACACCTTAGGTCATCCAAGACGAGCCCGGGCCTACCTACCCCTTGAAGGCCTTAGCCAGCAGGGGAGAACTCCCCGGGGGCCCCCAGGAGAAGCCGCGCAGGACCTGATCCAGCGCGAAGATAACAACCTCGTCGACAAGACTCGGCTGCAGGGAGCACCCCACAACGCGTGGTCTCGGCTAATGCTCTAAGCACTACCGCCAAAGAACCAAACGCGTCGGGGGCCTGCAGGAGGGCAACCTGGTGTAGCGGCACGCTCTATTCCAAGAAGGACCCATAAGCTCTCCCCCAGCAGGAAAGGTCCCTTCCGAATCATGAAAGCTGCCGCCCCAAGTACACATGCCTTCCAACCGAGAGTGGGATCCATTCCCAAAAATCCTTGCCATGAAGCAACACTGTAAGTCCTACTTCCTGAGCATCAGTAGAACAGGGTTATTCCCTTCTGTAATGGATCCCATAGAATTAAGGAACAGAGCTTGGGGCAGCTAAGTCTCAAGGGACGGTACAGGACTACGTCCAGTTTAGCCTGGTTCCGACCCTAAGCACGTAGAGTCTTGCTTCCCTTGTAGACGAGGCGGAACATTGCCTCCATGTACAGCCAGAATTCCATCTATGAGCACGAATACAGAGACATATTCTACTTAGCTCTCTCTCATGCGCTCATTTAAATTATGCATTAATTTTTATGATCGCACTATCTCTATATGTTCATCGTACATCTAGCTCCCCCTCTCCTGCGCTCATCCATAGTCGGCATTCACTATCCTACCGAAGGCGGCTGCGCTTGAGGCACCTGCCGATGGCCGAGTGAGTCTCTCGGGCCTCCCCCAGTCAGGTGTTGCGGTGCCAGTTGGTTACCTCCAGGAAAGGCCTGCGTTGTGCATGGGGGGTCCAGGGTGCGTATCCAGCTTAGCCGGCCATGAGCCCAAAGCATGCGCATCCTGCCCTCCGGAGGTACAGGGGAGTACGGCCGCTTTGCCTGGTCATGAACCCAAAGTGCGTGCACTCTGCTTCCCCAGCGCATGGCCCGGTACTAGGGATCGGACGGCCGTACCCGGACCTCGGAGGGAGTCGGAGCTCCGACGCCTCGTGCACAGAATTGCCCAAGCCCCGTATAGCGAATCAGGATCGTAAGACGGATAAGACTAGGAGACGGGAGGGGAGGACCCCCCCCCCCCCCCCCGAGGAGAATTACGTTTCCTCTGCCTGTGTGCAGGACCTCCAGGTTACGGCGACAGGGACTGCATGAAGCAGGGTGGAAAGGAGCTACCAACTACTCCGGCCTAGGACTAGAAGGACCGGGACCTGCCCCTCCAGCAGGGGCGGGACCCGGGGGCCCACGTGTCCAGCGGGCCCGGAACTCTCTCCTCCCTTGAGGAGGGCTCCGGGCTCGCCACGTGGTAGGCGGAAACCGGACCTCCCCCCTCGGTGGGAGGGCTCCGAAAGCCCTACGTGTCCAACATGGCCGGAGCTCCCGCCTCTTAAGGAGGAGCCCCGGACCCGCCACGTGGCAGGCAGATTTGGAGCTCCCCATAGGGCGAGATCCGGAGACCTCCGGGGGGCCCTAACACGGTTAGGACCCGGGGAGGGTGTCTGTGCAAAGCTCCGAGATTGGAGATGGCCTCTGAGTACCTTGCGGAGCTAAGGACTCAGTCAGGCAAAGCCAAGAAGGAGAGATAAAGCATCACAGACACAAATATCCAAAAGAGTCAAATTAAGTGAGGCTCCATGAGCTGGACTACAGACTCGATAAAAAGGGAGAAACAAGTCCTAAGGACCTCCCGGCTCCTGCCGGGACCTTGCGGCTATAAGGGCGGCCACATCCTCGACTTCTGCCCTGGCAGCTTGCTCCCGCTCTGCGACTGGGCCCTCTCTCGCTGGTTCTAGCGAAAAAGAGGGGTCGCGGCTCTTAAAGCATGCCAGCACATGTGAGGCGACCTCTAAGGCTAGGCCGCGCCCCTCGGCCTCAAGCTCGCTGGCGACCACCGAGTCTAGCCTGTCCAGCTTGGCGCCGATCGACTCCAGCGCGGGGATCACCTCCAACGCAGGGGCCGCGGTCCTCACCGGACTAAAGCCAAGAGGGATCAGGGCGGACCCCGCTCGATCCACGAAGCTCGAGACCGCAAGAGCCTCGGAGAACCGCAAGGCCGAAAGCTCCTCCACCTCGCGGCGGGCCGCCTGCAGAGCCTACAGGTTCCTCTCGGAGAATTCCTTCTCCTTGGCCGCCAGGGAGCTCTCCCGAAGGTGGAGAGTCTTGGCGAGCCGCTCCAACTCAGCGGCCTTGAAGTCGGCGGTCAACTCCTGGTCCAAGACCGCAAGGTGATCACGGGAGACCTGTTCCTCCCTCAAGTCGAGGTCTGCCTTCAGGATCTCCAGCTCCTCGATCCGAGCTCGAAGGTCATCCTCGCCCGCCGCCAGCTGCGCGGCGACCCTCTCCGCCTCAGCTGCCATGGAACGCTCTCGTTCCTCAACAGCGAGTTCACGGCGCTCCAACCGCTGCCGCATCTCCACAGCAGCAGAGAGGCTCTCTTCGGCCCGGGCGTGTGCCTCCAGAGCCTCCCTGTTGATCCGCCGTGATTGGGTGTCCATGCGGTCGACAACCCGCTTCATCCGGTCGAGGAGCACTTCCCTGAAGTCGAGCAGCTCCCGCCTGGAGTCGAGCTCGCTCTTAACCTTCGCGGTCCTCTCCCGCAAAAGGTTCCCCCAGGTGAGGAGGCGATCTCGTTCAACCGTATACTCCTCCCGCTCGCGACCTAGTGCAGCCAAGACCTACCGAATGCTCATCTCGACAAGTGCGAAGGCATCCGCCAGGGGCAATGGAGCGACAGAGGCTGGGGCAGTCCCCCCGACCTCCTCCATTACCTCATCCTCAAGAGGAGTCAACGCACCAGCAACCGAGACAAGACGCCGATCAGGAGAAGTTGGCTCCGAGGCTCTGGCAGCCAGGCCAGCCGGGCTCTCTTCAGCTTCTGGCTCCTTGATCTGAGGAGAGGGACGAGCCGGGGAAGGCGGTGCTGGAGAAGAGGTCGGGCCGCCTAGTGCAGGGTCAACCTGCGCTGGCTTGGGGGCCGCGGTGGCCGTCTCGGCAGGAAGAGACGACGCCACCGCGGAGTCCGGGCACACCGGAACAGGAGAAGTTCGCGTTGGCCTGGGGGCCGCAGCAGTTTCCCCTGGCTCCGAGCGCAGCGGCACAGATTCCCCGCAAGTCGGGGAAGGCCGGGAAGCGCGGACACTCCAGCGGGCTCTGAACCCCGACTTCCGAGCCGGGGTAGGACTCTCAGAGCCCGCTACCGTCACTGACGGCCGCTCCGCAGTCGCTTGAACTGGCGGAACAGGGGACGCCCCAGAAGCTTCCCCCAGCGCATCAACCCGGGGCCTCTTCGAGTCGCCACCGGAGGGAGTGTCAGGCACCCCAGAATCCCGACTTGGCACAGACGCCGCTGCTGGAGGAGATCGAGCGCGCTTCTTCTCTGGTGGCGGGTTGGAAGCCATGGCAAGGGAGAACTCAAGGGCAAGAGAGCAAAAGCACAAGAGTCCGAGAAGAAACGAAGAGAAGTGCGAAGGGAAGCTGCAATGTGGGTAAGACCCCCTCTAAAAACTTCCCGGGTGCAATTCCAAGCGATTCGGAACTCTTCGAATACCCCGCACCGGCAACCGCTTCGGTTCCTAGACCGAGTGCTGATGACGGGTGGGCCCAAGCCGCCTAACTGAAGCGGTGGGGTCAAGGAGTCAGCCTCCTGAGAAGATGAGCCAGCAAGGCACTTCGGCGGTTCCCGAAGAAAGCGTCGTAACATGCAGAAGCGGCAGTCTTGGGAACCGCCGCAGTAAAAGCAACCATCAATTGAGCACACGCTCCCACGATCCCGTGGCCGTTCGTGCTCCGGCAGCGGTCAATTCGGGACTTAGAGAAAGTGCGCGGATCGGAAGAGACGGAGGTCCCACCTCGGGCTCGCTATCTCCCCCAAGATGGGCCCGGGGGCCATTGTCGGTACCTGAGATATGGGGTACCCCCGCGCACAGGGTAAAATGCCTAAGGAACTCGCCCTTCTCCGCAGGGAGAGCTCCGAAGGCGCCACGCGTCCGGCGGGGCCAGACCTCCCTCTCCTCAGAGGAGAGCTCCGGGCCCGCCACGTGGCATACAGAAGCCGGACCTCCCCCTCCGCAGGAGAGAGGTCCGAAGGCACCGCGTGTCCAGCGGGGCCGGACCTCCCTCTCCTCAGAGGAGAGCTCCGGGCCCGCCACGTGGCCAACAGAAGCCGAGCCTCTCCCTCCGCGGGGAGAGGTCCGGAGGCTCCACGTGCCCCGCGGGACTGACCCTTCTCTCCTCTGAGAAGGGCTCCGGGCCCGCCACGTGGCAGCAGAGCGACGCTGGCTGCCCCAAGCGATAGGCAGCGGGCGTAAAGACGCCCCATACCTTGCCCGTACAAGGTATTCAAGGCCCGCGTCTTCCCGAGACGCAGAGACGCGGAGCACGCTTCTGTCAGGTGCCGTTGCGTCCAGTCGCATCACAGACTGGCGCGCGGTGTCAGAACCTGCCAGCCAATAAACACCGCGACAAGACATCCCACGCCGCCTGCGCCGTCATCAACCACTACGACTAGCATGCGGCATGGGCAGGGCGGCAAGATGAAGACTCAGAAGCCTTTGACCAGAGGCAACTACCGGCATAACTACAGATACGGTAGATGATAGACAATCTTCCCGGGACCACCTGTCGGGTCCCGGCCCCCCTTGTAAGCTGCCCGAGTCTTGGACTATAAAAGGCTCGGGTAGGCGACGATAGCAAGGGTTCGCACTTTGCAACTCATACGCTGGCCATACACTCTCAAGCTGTAACTCACCCCCGAGCTCAGGCCTCCGGCCTGAGCAGCAAGCAATACAGCGAGCTCCATAGCTCGCCGTGGACGTAGGGTTTTACGCTCCGGCGGCCTGAACCACGTAAAACTCGCCGTGTCAAGCTCTTACTAACTCGTCCATCTGCGCAAGCTCTCCGCTAGAGACTAGCCCCACCGAAAAAAAGAACCTCCGCGGGCTGCCCTGTGCAGGCCCGGGGGAAGTGTCGACTGAACACTTCGACAGGCACCATGTATGACATTAAGGAGGATGGCACTTGGTGACATACGACCACAAGATATACAAGACCCAAGTGACCCATCCTCGTCATAAGAAGTGACCCAAACACATGATCAAGCACTAGATCCCCTAAATGAAGAACAAGATCAAGATCACCATGCTCAAGACATCAAAGGCAACAATGCTGGCAACGATCAAGGGGAAGATGAAGAGGAATAAGAAATTGACTCAAAACCAAGTGTGCCACACCCAAGAGTCCATCAATGTGTACAACGGGATCATCCCGTTGATAATATACTTGGAGATATCTCCAAGGGGTTAATGACTCGCTCTCGTATGGCTAACTTTCGTGCTCAAGGGAGGCGCGGGGCGGCATGGGGAGGCGCACAGGGCCAGCGAGGCGGCGTAGGGAGGCGCACAGGGACGGTGCAGGGCGGCGCGCGGCGGCAACGCAGCCGGGGAAGCGCGGGGAGGCGCGGCGGCAGTGCGGGCTCGGGCTGAATGAGCCCGAGCCCGGGCCGGGGCGGCGGTTAAAACCCGCAACTTATGACGGCCGCTTAACTTACGACGACTTAACTTACAACCGTCGTAAATTACTCTTAGTTTACGACCACACGTAACTTACGACGGGGCATAACTTACGACGGCCATGGGTCTAAGGCCGTTGTAAGTTAGTTTACTTACGACAGCCCACAGCGACCGTCGTACGTTAGGTTACTTACGACGGCTAGCCTTCGTAAATAACTTGGCCGTCGTAATGTGTTAGGTTTCCTGTAGTAGTTTGACCTTCCAGATAGTTTAGTGGAAAAAGTGGTGCTAATTCGAGGAGTCCAAATCAGGTTCGATGGTGGTTAACGGTTTCTGGATGCTATACGAGCCAGTGTTTAAAAAAGCGGTAGAACAGGCGAGCGGAGGAGCTCCGCCTAGCGCCTAGGTGTTTCGCAAAAAGCGGAATTAAATCCAGATAATATATTATATATATATATATATATATATATATATGTATATATTTTTAAATTTAAAAATATTCAATCAATCAATAAAATGAGATGAGATAGAGTGTGACACTATCTTGTGTAGGCAACCAAACACTAAGACAGGGCACTACCACATTGCTAACAGCAACCGCCACTGATATGGATGAAAAAAATTTAGAGCTAGTTGATCTTTTTGTATGGACACACAATGTGGTGAAAAGCACAATTAAGCGGAAGAAAACAGAAAAAAGTGGACCAAAGCGAAAGAAAAGGGGTCCGACCGCTTAATGCCACTGCCTAGAGAAAAGTGAAGCGGTCAGATACCGCTCAAGGCGCTTAAGCGGCCTAGGCGACCGCTTTTTTAAACAGATATACGAGCAAACCAGCTTATAATGCTTTCTTCACAGTGATAGTTCGCGTGTTCCGGGCTTGGGCGCCGTTCATCTGTCATATGCCGTGGCGCGCATGTTCTAGTTTCTTGCCGCTCGTGTTCGTGTTAATTAGCGACTAAGCGTCGTGTTCGTACTCTTTCCCAAGGAGTTTCAGCGTCCCTCTCGTACATGTTCTTCCTCTTGTTGTTATAGTAAAATCAAACGTTGTTCTCCTGCGTTTTCGGGAAGAAGAATAAGAAGGAAGAGAACAAACTGAGCACGTAGCGCCGGCAGGTTAAGGTCTTCCGTCATACACCATGCATGGACACGTGAACAGACCAGGACGACGTCACCAAGTCACAACGGCACACGGACACGGCGACGTATTATGGGGGGAGAGAGAGAGCAACGGAGGCGGGAGGCGTTCGCGTTGATGATCAATTAAGTCGTAGCACGTCGGTCTATCTACTCGGCACGTGGAGACGTCGGCCCCTCGCTCGCACGCCGCCGTCGCAAGAAAGTCGCCCATGACGTTTACCTTCCCTCCCCGTTGCCCGGTCGAGGGCGAGCCCCGTACGTCCATGGTAAACCGGCGGCGCCCATGTCCTCTTCGCCTGATCTGTGTCTGTCCGCGGAGCACGTACGGGCTGGTTGGTTTCTTGGTGGCCGCGGGGCGGCAGGTAGCGTCAGGCGGCACTGCATCTGCGTGCAGGAGGAGCCGTGCCGTGCGCTCGCAGTGGCGGCTGAAAGGTGACCTGCAGCCCCATGTCCTCTTTGGTGTGGATTGAGTACTCGTATCTAGTGACGGGGCTTGGAGAACATTAAAAGGGGGGGAGGTTGTTAAGAAGTTTTATAAGGAGAAGCTCCGTCCATGCTCTTACCTCGATTAAGTTTGGATTCTACCTCTTTTTAACTGGACACGTCCACGTTTCCAACAACTGCTGCTCAAGTACGAGCTGATCGGCTGATCTATCCTCAGTTCCTCACGCGCGACGGGCGAGTGCACGGAGCAACCGCCGGTCCACCACCAGCGACAAAAGCCGCCGCCGCCGCTTCCTGGCTCCGGCCCGGGACCCCGAGCGCGCGGCTGCGGCAAAGGTTGAGGCCGAGACGACGCTTTGGTTGGCGGTGCCGCTCAGCGCCCGGCAATGACAAAACGACGACACAGCAACAACATCAGGTGATTATTGGAGTTGAGCGTGGCGGTTGCCGCCTTGCCGGTTGGGGAATTGGCGACCCAACACAAAGCCAAAAATAAGAAGAAAATGTGCATGGACCCCAGGAGACGAACAGGAAGAGGTCTGGGAGCTGGCAGAGGTGTTTGTTTGGTTCAGACATGGAAAAGTACTAAGTACCTAGCAGCTAGCTGCCTAGCTGGTCTCTTGGCTTGGTATGCGTGTAAAGTGAACATGAAAAACACAACTCAACTCAACAACCCTGTTGTTTAGATTTTGGCGTTCTCGAGAGAGATCTGCCTCGCTCGCGTTCATGAGAACTCGAGGCCGCTCGCTCCGCGTGGGCGCCAAAAGGCTCGTGACAACGAGGGCGGGCAGTGCGGCGCATGTAGAGGTGGGACTTAGGCCGGGCCAAATCTGGGTGGGCTGAAGCACGACGGGCTGGCACAGCCCGGCCTGAAAAGGCACGAAACCATTTCGGGCCGGGCTGGGCTGGCATGAAATTTCGGATCGTAACGTGATTGGGTTTGGCGAGGTCGGGCGGCCTGGCACGAAATAGAATTTTGGGCCGTGCTCGGGCCGGCACGGACCGAAACGAGCCAGTCGGCACGAAATGGCCCATCGATACGGATTGTCCCATCGGCCCGTATTAGCCTGAAAATCTGATGATTTAAAACAGTCACGTGCCTGTCCCATTAGGGGTTAGGTTTAGACCCCCGCGCGGGCCCGCCCGCTCACGCCCGCTAGCGTCATGCCGCCCACTTCAGGTACATATCTATATTTAACTTGTACATATAAACCGTAATGTTTGATTTATAGTGTTTATGTTTTCGTGATAGTGCTGAGCTGGACCTCTTAGGGTGGTGGAAAGACAATGAACGTCAGTTTCCAGTGCTCTCACAATTTGCACGTGACGTTCTACTCTTTCCAGTTTTTAGTGTATAATCTGAAGTCATATTTAGCTCAGCGGGAAGAATCATTGAAGAAAGGAGGTGATTGTCTCATATATATTTACCTCAGTTAGAGTTTTTATTGTGCTTATGACTCAATATATATTTATCTTGTTATCTTGCAGGTCCTCTCTTACACCGAAAATGGTTAAGTGTCCTAAATGTCTCAAAGATTGGGAGATGACAGAATCTAGAGATCAACACCGCTTTGAGGGTCCAAAAATATTGAAAGCATTAAAAGATCTTGAGCTTGATGAGTCCGAATGTTGTCAAAGAAAATGAAACAAATTATACTTTTTTCCTTACGGGGGGAGGGGGCTAGCTATGAGTGTAAGGTTTTTAACGAGACAATTTGTACAAAACTTCAAACTTTAATAAAATATTTTCCCTCATACTGTGTGTGTTTTTATGTGCTTGAAAAATATGCCATGAGGGAAAATATATGTTGTGGGCTTGTGGGTCATATGCTTGAAAAACTGTAAATTCTTCATATCATCATATGCAAAAGTACTCTTCTATTTGTTTTTTTGTTCCTATCAATGTATGATATTTTTGAATGTGAAATTCAATGAAAACATGTTATTTAGCCTACTGAAACCCTAGTATTATTTTTGGATTTTACTGAATTTTTTAACACAATAAACGGGTCGTGCTTGGGCCTGGCACAGCTCGAAATTGGCCCATTGGGCCACGTGCCGTGCTCGGACTGCCTATTTTTAATTTCGTGTCTGTCGGTCTAGCCCGAAAAAGCCCGACGTGCTTTCGAGCTGCATGCCAAATCAGCACGAAGCACGAACGGGCGGTGCCGGCACCGCCCGTCCCGATTCCCACCTCTAGGCGCATGTGCCCGCCGTTGTGGTACAAGTACAATACGACAGTGCTCCGAGAACCGGGATACGCTAGAGCATGTGCTGTACGCCAGTTGGTCGATGAAGCCCAGGAATCAATAGGCCAGGTGGATTCGATCGTACGTACTAGTTCGTAACGATTACTGTACGGCGTGCTCTTATGCGTGTTGAGTACTGGCGGGGAGTAACGTCCGCAGCATGGGTTTTGGTGACGCCGGCAGGCTGCACATCACAGAGATGGAGCGAAGAAAAAGAGTAAGGTCATGTGCAGCAGTATAGCCAGATTAACGACACTCATAGGATGATAGGAGTGGAAGATGGATATGGGTAATCTATTATCTGATATGTGTATCGGACAATGTGGTATAAGTTTTTTCATCCAATTAATATTTTATACTATTCGTATTTGTATTCAAATTCGTTTAGAAAATATGAATGTAGAAGTGGTTTAGGATTTTACCATCTCGTATCGGAACTGTCGGTATCCTGCAGACTGGATACCCCCGCGTAGTGGGTAAAAGACAGTCTGGGCCCCGCCTCTCTGTTGGGATAGGCCCCAGTGTAGACATGTGTCCTTGGCTCCAAAATCAGCCCTGGGGGCTGCAACGTGCGCTTGAGTTCCAAAGCCGACGCATGCCCTGGGCTCCGGCCCGAGCCTCTCCGCTAAGGTGAGGTTCGGAGGTGCCACGTGTCCCCTGGCTCAGAGCCACTGAAAGTTGCCTAGAGGGGGGTGAATATGCTAAACTACCTGAAATGACCTAATTAAACGAGATTAGAACACAGGGGCCGGACTAGTCTAGCTCAGGGGCGGATTAGTCCGGTCCGCCTGCTGGAAAAACCTAAAAACTTGATTTTTATGAGTTTTTCTTCAGATTTTAGCTCAACAAAATGCGGATAAACTATCTAGCAATCTAATATGACAAGTATGACAAGATATAGCAGGTGGATTACAAGATTGTAACGAGGAACACTAGAAGAGCGAAATGAGCAAAACGAACCCTAAGCAATTTTAACGATTGATGAAACGTAAATGCAAGAGAGACATAGAGATTTTTGCTCGAGGTTCGATTGCACTCAGGAATCTACGTCCCCGTTAAGGAGTCCATACAAGACCTTGTTTAACAACCCTTTCCTCACCAAGTCTCCACTAAGACCAACCCGGTTCTTCTACTATCTCAAGGGTGAACTTACAAGATCTTTGGGGCTGCTCACAATCTGAGGCTCCCACTTGAACACGTCCAAAAACTTCACAAATCTCACAAGCCACAGGTCACAAAGACTCACACCAAGTGCACGAGATCACTCCAAGAGACAAAACACGAAGTTCTTCCTTCTCCTCTCCTCACACACCGAAATCCACTCAAGAATTGATTCTAGAGGGTGAGTGGGCAAGAGAAAGGCTTAGAAAGGCACTAGGGTGGCTGTGGTGGCGCTAGGGTTCTAGAGTTGTTGAAATGAAGTCGGGGCACCTCCTTTTATAGAGGTACCGACAGCCAACCATTGCCACCAACTAAAATCCAGACTTGTCCGGTCTGCGGGGACCACTGATGTCACAAAGCCAACTACTCGCCAACTTTCAAATTTCAAACGTTCAAAAATCTCCGGACTAGTCTGCCTCACAACGGACTAGTCCGATCTCACATAGGAGCTCTTTGTCCGAGTGAGAACGGACAAGTCTGGAGGACCCAGACTAGTTCGACCACTAAGGCGGACAAGTCTGGTCCACCAAGACTTAGCCGTGGGACCTCTCATCTCACAACCATACGGACTAGTCCGCCTCAGAACAGACTAGGCCGAACTCACACAGGACTCCTTGGTCCGTGTGAAAATGGACAAGTCTGGCTAGCCCGGACTAGTCCGACCACTGAGGCGGACAAGTCCGGTCTACCAGGACTAAGTCCCAAAACACTCTCACTAAGAGAGAACCGGACTAGTCCGTCCCCAAACGGACAAGTCCAAACTCAGTCAGGAGCTCTTAGTCCACCCCAAAACGAAATAAGTAGTAGGACTCCGGACTAGTCCGGCCTCTGGCCCAGACAAGTCCGGCTTACTAGGGTTTACCTCACTAGCACTCTCCACTAAGGATTCAACACTTCTAACACTTTGATCTCTCTTCTATGATCTCAATGCACTTGACATACACACTCTCACTCTAACACGGCTAGCCTACTAAAGACTCAAATGAAACCCTAATTTCTAATTTTTGAGTCTTCAACATCGTTCTTCATCCTTTTCCTTTTTGAGAGTTTAGGTGTCCACCTTGAATATATCATGTACTTATGATCATCTCAGCTCATTAGTCTCTTAATCATCGTCATCAATCATCCAAAACCCACGGTGATACCTAGATGCACTTACAATCTCCCCCTTTTTAGTGATTGATAACAACACATTAAGTTTTAACATAAGAGGTAAAAATTTGATTTTCATAAGAAGTGTATGTATGCATAACTCCCCCTAGATGTATGCAACAGTAAAAGGGGGAGTTGACATACACTCAAATGTTATGGTGGGGTGCCTACGTGTTGTGCTCAAAAAGTGTGATAAGACAATAAAATATAGCAAGGGGCAACAGTGATCAATTATAAGCATAATATCCACACGTAGTCTTACACTAAAGAGACACAATGCATAAAACATAGATAATCATGTCCAAGGATCTATACAAGACTAGGAGATGATAAAAAGAATTCCTGTTCCATCTCTCTCCCTTTGGCATCAGAGCACCAAAAAGGAAAAAGAAAAGAAGATACGCCTAAGTCTACTCGTCATCTTCATCGTCTTCTTCTTCAAACTTGCTCTTCGTGGCCTCCGGATCATCTTCCTCGTCATCGGCGGCGGTGGATGGAGGCACGTCCTTGGAAGAGCTTCCATCTTCTGTGAACTGGGCGAGCTCATCAGCAGTGAAATCTGGATAAGGAGTGAGCTCTCCATCACTCTCCTTGGGAGGAGACATAGGCACCTCAAGCTTGTCGCACACAACCTTGAGGTACTTCTCCTGACGCCTCTCCATGCGTCGAGTCCGGACCTCCACACGTCGACAAGAGGCGAAGATCGCGTTGAAGCACTTAAAGAATCCGCTCAACGACTACGGAGGAGGAGGTGATGAAGGAGCCACTGAGCTAGAAGGATGTTGAGCATTCTTCCTTCTGGGAGGTTCTGGCACAATTGGGGGCATCTAAGGACGGAGCGGTCGATGAGTCACATCCTTGACGAAGACAACCCCCGACACCTTCTCAATTAAGCACATAATGTATGGTGCATACCCACATGAGTGGTTGGGAGTGTGAAAGATGTTAAGATGTCGTCATAGATGTACTCAACGAGGTTGAACTTCTCTTCACCATCAGTCAACAGGAGGAGATGCCTTAAGTTCCATTGAATCACCCCTGCATCTCCATCCTTAGGGGCAATGGTTCTCCTCAGAATCTGGTTGAGGATGCTATAAAATGGCTTGATGTTCCTAGCAAGCCCAGCCTCATAGGGAACATGACTAGGGTACATGTAGTCGAGCTGATCCCTATCCACTGCCTTGAGGTTTGAAATGATGATCTCATGGTCCAGGTGCTCCTCAAGGCCAAGTATTTGAGCAAACTCCTCATATGTGGCTGAGTACTGCTCTCCATGAGTCATCCAAGTGATCTTCCGGTCACCGTAGGTGGAGAAGTACATGGTGGTGTAGAACTGCACAATCACTTCGATGTTCCAATCATACTTCAAACTCATTATTTCCTTGATCCCATGGCGCTCTACGGCTTCAATCACGGCATCAAAAGCTGAGTGCTTCTTTTTGGCCATGTAGGCCCAATCCACCCATTGAGCTTGAGCGACTAGAGTCTTCATCTTCAAGTATACTAGGCGGTAGTAGTCGCAATGAAAGTCACACCAAAACCTAGGGTCGGTTTCTCATAATATAGACTTTGTCCATCCTAAGCCTTCTCGCCTTCTCAGCACCCTTTCCTTGGAACACATTTGCTGCAGTGTTGGGCTGCCGGTTTGGATCTCTAGCAGGGGCAGCCATCTTCAGGGGACCGATGGGCTTCGGTTGCCCCTTCTCCTTGATTACAATGCCTCCTGCCCTCTTTGCTGGTGCCTTGGCAGTTGGATTTTTCTTCTTGGGCTCCACAGGAAGTGGAGCCTTGCCTTTCCTCGGGTCATAGAGAACCCTACCCTAGGGTTCTTTCTCCTTCTCTTTGGCCCGCTCTTTTTCTCCCAAAGTGACCAGCTTCTTCCTCTTGGGCTCTAAGGCACTAGCAGCCTGGGAGTTATGGGCTTCACGTTCGGACCTTTTCTTTCGTTGATCTGCCAAGGATTCTTCAACGGCTTTAGCAATCTGTGCCTGCTCTTTGAGATCATGTCTTTTCTTTGTCCTTGCCTCTCGAATGATGGCATCCTTAGTCGTTTGAGCTTCCTTTGCCACCCTCTCTTCGGCAATGCGCCAATAGAGGGCTTGTCGAGCCTCCTCGACCGTGGGATTTGCAAGAGGGGAGCTGTGGTTGGAGTCCGACATATCGCCTGAGAAACAAGAGATAAGAGGTCAAGGAAGTGGAATATTGCGAAAGAATTCACTAAAAATGCCTAAAGTTGGGGTTTGTCCCGTGTAAACCGGACTTGTCCGTTAAGGGGCCAGACTAGTCCGGGTTACACAAGAAGAACCCTAACAATTTTTCGTAAAAACTTTGAATCAAGTTGCAATACTCCTAGGCTACGATCACAATGACATGAGGAACAACATTTGTGAAGAGGTTTCTAGCAAAAGACCTAAGAATGAAGAAAAGAGAGAATTTTGGGTAGGTCAAGAATACCTCTTCAAATCTCCAAATGCGATGAAATCGGAGGCGAAACTCGAGCAATGAAGGAAGGATTCTCGTACTCCTTAGGACTCCAATCCATGGATTGGAAGAGGTTTTTGGTGGAGAAAAGCAAAAAATGCCAATGGAGGGGCGGTTCCCGCTAGAGAGAGAGAGAGAGAGTTGAGAGTGAAGAGAGAGAGGGGTGGTCTGGCCGCCCCTGGGAGGTTAAGTACCCAAGGGCCGGACTAGTCCGGCCTGATGCACGGACAAGTCCGGTCGACGGACCAGAGTTGGACTTCTCCGGTACTGGACTTGTCCGGCCTCCCAGGCGGACTAGTCCGGTTTGGACTTGTCCGTTGAGAAGTCCGACCTAGACAGTCCGGACTTGTCCGGCCCATGGGGCGGACTAGTCCGGCTATAAGCTGAATTTTTATATAATTTGAATTTTAGCTCAAGAATATGATCCTTTTTTGGACAAGTTTTTGCAAATATCTTTGACAAACATGGTCAGTAAGCATACATCAAACAAACAATGACCATATTTGACAAAGAATCCTTTTGAATATAGTTTTCATAGAGTAAGAGAGATTAGTGTAGAATTTTGAAATCATGCGATTTTTGAAGTTTATATACAAGTAACAAACAGATGTGCACGGCTCAAGCAACGTTTCGAAAATATAGGATAATTAGTTCACTCCTTAGGTCACAAAAATGTTTCTCATCAAGGGGTTTGGTGAAGATATCCACCAATTGCTTCTCACTCCTATATGAGAGATAACGATATCTCCCTTGATAGAGTGATCTCGCAGGAAATGGTGACGGATATCAATGTGTTTGATTCTAGAATGCTCCACGGGATTGTGAGCAATCTTGATGGCACTCTCATTGTCACATAGGATTGGAATATGGCCCAAAGTGTAACCATAGTCCCTAAGAGTTTGTCGCATCCATAGGAGTTGTGCACAACAACTCCCGGCTACGAGTACTCTGCTTCAACTGTGGATAAGGCAATGGAGTTTTGTTTCTTTGAAGACCACAAAACCAAGGACCTACCAACGAATTGGCAAGTCCCGGACGTGCTCTTCATATCTACCTTACAGCCGGCATAATCGGCATCGGAGTATCCGATGAGATTGAACTTAGATCCCTTGGGATACCAAAGTCCTAGGTTAGGAGTATGAACCAAATATCTAAGAACCCTCTTAACGGTTGTCAAGTGGCACTCCTTAGGAGCGGCTTGGAACCGTGCACACATACACACATAAACATTATGTCGGGCCTAGATGCACAAAGATAAAGCAAGGAACCTATCATGGAACGAAATACCTTTTGGTCCACACTTGGACCATCTTCATTGAGGTCAAGGTGTCCGTTGGTTCCCATTGGAGTCTTAATGGGTTTGGCTTTGTCCATGTTGAACCTCTTGAGTATGTCTTGAGTATACTTGGTTTGACTTATGGACGTTCCTTCCTTGAGTTGTTTGACTTGGAATCCTAGGAATAACTTCAATTCCCCCATCATTGACATCTCGAACCTTTTGTTCATTATCTTTGAAAACTCATCACAAAAAGCTTTGTTAGTAGAACCAAATATAATGGCATTGACATATATTTGGCACACAAATAAATCATCGTTCAAATGCTTAGTGAAGAGTGTATAGTCGGCCTTCCTTATCCTAAAAGCATTTTTAATGAGAAAGTCTCTAAGACACTCATACCAAGCTCTAGAAGCTTGTTTGAGGCCATAGAGGGCTTTCCGGAGTTTACAGACATGGTTAGGATACTTATCGTCCTCAAATCTGGTTGGTTGCTCCATGTAAACTTCCTCCTTGATCGAAACGTTGAGTAAAACGTTTTTCACATCCATTTGGTATAGCTTGAAATCATGGTGAGTAGCAAAGGAAAGCAAGATACGAATTGATTCAAGCCTAGCTACGGGAGCAAAAGTTTCATCGAAATCCAAACCTTCAACTTGTGCATATCCCTTTGCGACAAGTCTTGCCATGTTTCTTGTTACAACTCCATACTCGTTTTGCTTGTTGCGGAATACCCACTTGGTTCCCACAACATTTGCGTTGGGTCATTTTCACGAGTTCTCATACTTGATTTCTTTCAAAATTGTTAAGTTCCTCTTGCATGGCCACCACCCAATCCGGATCTTGTAGTGCTTCTTCTACCTTGCGAGGCTCCAAAGAGGAAACAAAAGAGTAATGTTCACAAAAGTTAGCCATTCAAGAACGAGTGGTTACCCCTTTAGAGATGTCTCCTAGTATGTTGTTGATGGGATGATCCCATTGAACACTTTGGTGCACTCTTGGATGAGATGGTTGGCCTATTTGATATTCATCTTTATCGTTGTTCTTTTCTTTGTCTCCCCCTTGATCCAATCCTCCTTCTTGACTTTGATCGTTTTGATCTTGTTGAGGTTGTCCTTGCTCATCTTGAGCTTGATCGTGGGAAGGAGACGTATCTTCATTTGTTGGATAAGCATTTGAGTGTTGAGGATGTTCTTGAGGGAAAATGTCTCTAAGTGCCATCCTTTTAAGTGCTTCTTGTGTAGCCTTTGCTCTATCTAGCACACTTTGATCAACTTGCTCCACTTGGGAGCCATTAGTCTCATCAAACACTACTTCTCTCGCTATTTTAACAATTCCGGAGGATTTGTTGAAAACACGATAGGCGTAGGTGTTTGAGTCATAACCAAGCAAGAAACCTTCATCGGACTTCGAAGCAAACTTCAAAGTCCAAGTCTTCTTGTTGAGGATATAGCACTTGCTCCCAAAGACACGAAAGTAAGAGATGTTGGGTTTGTTACCGGTTAGAAGTTCGTAAGACGTCTTCTTCAAAAGTCGATGAATATACAACCGGTTTATGGCATGGCAAGCGGTGTTAACTGCTTCCGTCCAAAACCGGTCCGACGTCTTGTACTCATCAAGCATGGTTCTTGCCATCTCAATAAGAGTCCTATTCTTCCTTTCAGCCACTCCGTTTTGTTGAGGGGAGTAGGGGGATGAAAACTCATGCTTAATGCCTTCTTCATACAAGTATTCTTCCACTTGAGTGTTCTTGAACTCGGTGCCATTATCGCTCCTTATGTTCTTGATTCTTAAGGAGAACTCGTCTGAGCTCTCCTCAAGAATTTCTTGAGCACACATTGAGTTTCGCCTTTGTCATGCAAAAAAAAACACCCAAGTGAAGCGAGAATAATCATCTACAACTACAAGACTATATTTGTTACCGCCTATGCTTATGTAGGCGATTGGACCGAAGAGGTCCATGTGAAGTAGCTCCAAAGGTCTTGTAGTCGTCATGATATTTTTGGTTGGATGTTGAGCTCCAACTTGCTTTCCAGCTTGACAAGCACTACATGGTCTGTCCTTATCAAAAACAACATTTTTCAAGCCTCGAATGTGTTCTCCCTTAAGAAGTTTTTGCAAATTTCTCATCCCAACATGGGCTAGCCGTCTATGCCAAAGCCATCCCATGTTGGTCTTCGCCATTAAGCACGTGTCAAGTTGAGCTTTATCTGTGGTGAAATCCACAAGGTAAAGCTTTCCCTTGAGCACGCCCTTAAAGGCGATTGAGTCATTGCTTCTTCTAAAGACAGTCACACCCTTGTTAGTGAAAACACAGTTATAACCTTTATCACATAGTTGGGATATAGATAGAAGGTTATAATCAAGTGAGTCAACATGCAAAACATTGGAAATAGTATGATGCGGAGAAATAGCGGTTTTACCGGTGCCAAGGATTTTCCCTTGGCTATTGTCCCCAAAGTATATTCCTTCAATTGGATCTTCATTTTCCTCATACTCTACAAAAATCCTTCTCTCTCTGGTCATATGGTTTGTGCATCCACTATCGAGCACCCATTTTGATCCACCGGAGGAGTATGCCTACAAAATAGAGTTATGTCTTTCCTTTAGGTACCCAAACGGAGTTGAGTCCTTTCATGTTAGTCAAGAGGCACTTGGGCACCCACATGCAAGGTTTTAGACTCTTGCGGAGTGGCCCAACATACCTAGCATAGGTCTTTTCAAATTTGTTCCTCAATAAAACATATCAAGCATCAAAGTCATGGAACAAGGGATGAGGTTCATATTTAGGCATGTTAGATGAGTTTGAAATGTTCTTTCCATTTTCTTTGTTGGATGAACCCTCCTTGACAAAAAAATCAAGTCTTTCCCATTCTTGGGAGTTTTAGCATGTTGCTTCCACTCCCTAGAATAGCCAAGACCATCTTTGACATGTGGAGGTCTTACATTGGTATATGCACTTCGTGCATATGCCAATTTCTCCTTGTCAAAGATCCCACCTTTTGGTGATTGCTTGTTTTGTGCCAACTTGAGTTCAACCTTAAGTTTTAGGATTAAGTTTGAGCACTTACAAGTTTGATTTGCTTCGAAAGATTTCTTTGAGGAGGGTGGATATCATAGAGGAAGAAGGTGCATTGATCTTGAGAGACTCAACTTGTGTTTCAAGTATCTTGTTAACTTTTGTCAAGTTAACAATTTCATCCTTGAGCACAATTGTTGTGTCCTCAAGATTTGAGCAAGTTTCCTTGCTCAAAGCGAGTTCACGCTCAAGTGCCTTGCTTCTTTCCCTTTCAACCTCAAGGATCTCTTCAAGCTCATGACATCTCTCCTTTTCAAGGATGAGCATGTCTTCTTGACGGTTGATGAGTTCCTCCTTCTCAAAGATTTCTTCCGACAACAAGCTCATCTTTTTCAAGGTGCTCCTACTTAGATCCTTCAGCATGGATTCATTTTCACTACTACTATCAAAGTTATCAAGTGAAGAAGTAGAGGAGGATGGTTTAGATTTAACCTTTCTTCTTCCCTTCTTAGCCATGAGACATGTAGACTTGAAGTCTTCAAGGTTGGGGAAGAGCTTGCTCCTTCCAATGGCAAGTGTTGCCACTTTCTCTTCATCCTCGTAGGATGAGTCTTCGTTTGAGTCCCATTCCTTCCCAAGGTGAGCATGTCTCGATGGCTTCTTCTTCTTGAAGAACTTCTTCTCTTGGGGCTTGACATCCCTCTTCTTCTTGCTCTCTTCATATGGGCAATCCATAATGAAGTGTCCATATTCACCACAATTGTAGCATGCTCTTTTCGTCTTGGGCTTGGACCTTTCCTTGTTTTTGTTCTCATAATGGTAGCTCCCCTTCCTCCTTCTCATCATCCTCTTTAATTTGTTGATGAAGAGCGCCTCTTCTTCATCGGTGTCGATACTCTCATCATCACTTGCTTCGAGGTCTTGTGATGAGGATGTTGCTTTGAAAGCAATATCTTTCTTCTTGGAGGAGGTGAGTCTTTAGAGGTCGTTGTAGAACATGACTTCCTTCTCCATCATCTCATTGTTGATGATCTTTCCAAGCACTTCCTCCGGTGTCATTTGAGCATATTTCGGACTCTCACGGATCATGGAGCAAAGAGCAATGTTTCGAGGTATGAATGCCCGAACCATCCTCTTCACCACCTCATGATCCGTCCACCGGGTGCATCCATAGGATCGGCTCTTGTTGACAAGGATCTTGAGATGGTTGTACATGTCTTAAGCGAACTCACCATCAATGATGGTGAACCTTCCAAGCTCTCCTTCGATCATCTCGATCTTGGCCTCCCTAATGACTCGGTTGCCTTCATGCGCCGTCTTGAGTGTGTCCCATATGTCTTTGGCCACCTCCAATCCATCGACTTGGTTGAACTCATCTCGAGTCAAGGATGAAGTGATGACCTCAACTGCTTGAGCATTGCGATGAAGTAGGACGGCTTGCTCCGGGGTAACGTCTTCTTCATTCCTTGGAAGATGGACACCTGGTTGGACAATTTGCCACAAGCTAGGGTTTATGGAGATTAGATGCATCTTTATATTATGCTTCCACATGGAGTAGTCATTTCTATCGAATTGAGGAGGTTTGCCAAGAGGAATAGACAAGTAATGGTTGTTAGAGGTTAATCCCTCATAGTTGAAAGGATATTGGGAGTAGTCCGGTTGACCACTCCTTTCTTGATCCTTCGTCTTCTTCTTCTCCTCTTTGCTTGAGTGACCTAGCTTCTCGCGAAATCGCGCCTTGAGCTGGTGAACTTATTCATCGTCACTTGAATGGTCTTGTAGCACATCCGCGTTCTTCTTCTTGTCATATGTGTTGTCGCCTTGCGACGTCGACGAAATCTCGTATCCATCCACTCCGACCATCTTCTCTCCGAGTGGTTAGACTCTTGATGGAGAGACCTGCTCTGATACCAATTGAAAGTTGCCTAGAGGGGGTGAATAGGCTAAACTACCTGAAATGACCTAATTAAACGAGATTAGAACACAGGGGCCGGACTAGTCTGGCTCAGGGGCGGACTAGTCCGTTTAGCCTGCTAGAAAGACCTAAAAACTTTATTTTTATGGGTTTTTCTTCATATTTTAGCTCAACGAAATGCAGATAAACTATCTATCAATCTAATCTGACAAGTATGACAAGATATAGTAGGTGGATTGCAAGATTGTAACGAGGAACACTAGAAGAGTGAAATGAGCAAAATGAATCCTAAGCAATTTTAATGATCGATGAAACGTAAATGCAAGAGAGACACGAAGATTTTTACCAGAGGTTTGATTCCACTCAGGAATCTACGTCCCCGTTATGGAGTCCATAAAGGACCGGGTTTAACAACCCTTTACTCACCAAGTTGCCACTAAGGCCAACCAGGTTCTTCCACTATCTCAAGGGTGAACTTACAAGATCTTTGGTGCTGCTCACAATCTGAGGCTCCCACTTGAACACGTCCAAAAACTTCACGAATCTCACAAGCCAGAGGTAACAAAGACTCACACCAATTGCACGAGATCCCTCCAAGAGCCAAAACACGAAGTTCTTCCTTCTCCTCTCCTCACACACCGAAATCCACTCAAGAATTGCTTCTAGAGGGTGAGTGGGCAAGAGAGAAGGCTTAGAAAGGCTCTAGCGTGGCTGTGGTGGTGCTAGGGTTCCAGGGTTGTTGAAATGAAGTCGGGGCACCTCCTTTAATAGAGGTCACGACAACCAACCGTTGCCACCAACTAAAGTCCGGATAGTCCAGTCAGGACCCCGGACTAGTCCGGTCTGTGGGGACCACTGACGTCATAAAGCCAACTACTCGCCAACGTTCAAATTTCAAACGTTCACAAATCTCCGGACTAGTCCGCCTCACAACGGTCTAGTCCGATCTCATACAGGACCTCTTTGTCCGGGTGAGAACGGACAAGTCTGGAGGACCCAGACTAGTTCGGCCACTAGGGCGGACAAGTCCGGTCGACCAAGACTTAGCCGTGGGACCTCTCATCTCACAACCGTACAGACTAGTCCGGCTCAGAACAGACTAGCCCGAACTCACACAGTACCCCTTGGTCCGTGTGAAAACGGACAAGTCTGGCTAGCCCGGACTAGTCCGGCCACTAAGGCGGACAAGTCCGGTCTACCAGGGCTTAGTCCCGAAACACTCTCACCAAGAGAGAACCGGACTAGTCCATATCCAAACGGACAAGTTCGAACTCAGTCAGGAGCTCTTAGTCCGCCCCAAAATGGACTAAGCCGTAGGACTCCGGAATAGTCTGGCCTCTGGCCCGGACAAGTCCGGCCTGCTAGGGTTTACCTCACTAGCACTCTCCACTAAGGATTCGACACTTCTAATGCTTTGAGCTCTCTTCTATGATCTCAATGCACTTGACACACATACTCTCACTCTAACACGGCTAGCCTACTAAAGACTCAAATGAAACCCTAATTTCTACTCTTCGAGTCTTCGACGCCGTTCTTCATCCTTTTTCCTTTTTGAGTGTTTAGGTGTCCACCTTGGAAATATCCTGTGCTTATGATTATCTCAGCTTATTAGTCTCTTAATCGTCGTCATCAATCATCCAAAACTCACGGGGATACCTAGATACACTTACAGCCACCTCCCTGCTGAGGACAACTCCGGTGCTGACACGTGCCCTGGGCTCCGGTCCAAGCCTCCTCCGAGGTGAGGTCCGGGGCTGCCACATGTCCCCTGGCTCCAAACCCGTCGATGAGAGCTCCAAAGCCGCCACGTGCCCCACGATCCGTCGTGGGCTGTGGGTCGACGAAGTCAAGAAGGAAGTGCACTGTGAGGCTTCACATTCAAGACTCGCGCCTTCCCCAGAACCATGACGCACTACACACATCTTCATCCTCTGCCCGTTCTCCATTACGGTGACAAATGGGACGGCAAGGCGTGACAGCAGTACAGTGCCGCCCAACGGCACGAAGCCGCCTAAGCAGGACGAGGAGACACGGCGACAAGACGACGTCTTCATCATCACCTGACACGCGGTCACAGGCGCTCAGCGCACCGGACGACGGGACTTAACTCCCCAGTCGACCACTCTACTCAGAGGACGAAACCCTAGAGCATGTAGGTTCACATAGCATTGGGGCCATCTGTTGGACCCCAAGCCTCATTGTAACCACCTAGACTTGAACTATAAAAGGACTGAGGTGACCACCCAGCAGGGGTTCGCATTCCAGATCGCGCAACGCACAAAGCACATACACTCAAGCAATAGAACAAGCACTCTCGTGGGCGTAGGGTATTACACCCCGACGGTCCGAACCACGTACATCTCGGTGTTCATCTGGTCCCTCGAGCTAAGGTTGCGTGGGGCGCCAAGCCCCCTCCGATAAAAGAACCTCGCGGGTTGCTTCCGACCAGGCCGGGAGGAGTGTCGCAACTCACACACTCCGACAGGAACTATCTGTATTTATATTTATATCCATTTTTATATCATAAATACATTCTTATAATATATCCAAAACATTAGAATAGATCTAAGTTTGATGTGAATTGGTTGTCTCAAACAAAATGATTAGTGGTAATTTTTGGTAGAGAAAATATATAATCATCTTCAAAATATAGAAAGCCAGATGTATCCATATCAGTCCGAATTAAGGGGATACTTGATTTGTATTCGTATTTGATAAACATTTGATTTGTATTCATACCCAAACAATATTCATAACCGTATTTGTGTTTGCGTTATCCGATCCGTAATTTATTCATTTTTCCACCCCTGATCACTCGCACGCTTGCTGCCCCTGCCCGGGAATTATCATGACTACCGAATCCGAGCCGGTGCATGACGAGGCGCCGGGATGGCATCTGAAAAGCCTTTTACGGCTGCGTGCTGCCCTGACGGCCAACAATTTATTCGGCCCCGCTGAAATCCATCACACCGTGATCACTCGCTCTGTCTTACGTATCTCGACATGTTGAGAGTACAGCCGTTGTTTAATTTGCCGGGGCGCTACCTCATCATTACGGCCGATGCGATTACAGTCTCAGAGTGAGTGTCGTATACATCGCCGCCGTGAGTTTGAGACGCAGAGGAAGCGCTACTTCCCCTTTTATTTTTATTTGACGCTGATTAGTTTAGAACTAAATAGAAAATAACGGAGAATACTTAGTTTACCGTACAAAGAAAACTGCATCAAGGTTCCTTCGTTTTTACGCTCCTCTGTCATTCTAGTAGGAGTAGGAATTTGTTGCAGTTGAGTACAACAGTTACCAGATATGGCGCCCACCATTGGTGTAGCCGGCTTGAGCAGCGAAGAGAACAATTTCCCAGCCTCCGAACAAGATACCGCTAGAAAAACAAGCCGTGGAGATCAATTGACAGCAACATTAGTATTCTACTAGCACTAGCATAATCAATGGGCCGTGGTACTAAACTATTCCCTTTGTTTTTAGAATATTGCCATTAGTTTATTTGATTGGTTGTATGTGATATATATATAGGTCGGGCTAAAAAGGCTGGTGTTCTACACGTGTATACAGTATGTTGGATTAAAATAAAAATAAGCATTAGATAATGACTTTTTTGTTTGAATGCGTGATATGGTACTTATCATGTCGCATCAAATCTTAATCTACTTTGAAATATACTAGTACTACTTAAACCATACTGATCATACTAGCTTGCTTCTGCTCACGCGCTGCGTCGAGCGAGCCAGGTCCGCTAGAAACGCAAGTCCCCGGAGCCAGGCGGAGCGGTGCCTTGTGCACCCGGCGCGGTCGGCCAGGCAACCAATCGAACGAAACTCGTGTCCCACGGGCCAGTCCAAAGATGAGCAAACCAATCACGCCCCTGGCCTTGCTGTCACGCCGCCAACCCAACACGAGACAGGCCGTGCCACGAACGCGCCTGGCTGGCCCGGCCCCGGCGGGGGGCCCTCGAGGGGCGGAGGAAACGGGCGACGGGGTGGGCGTCACGTGAAACTGTGAAAGCAACGGGGGCGAGTCGTCCGTCGCTCGCAACGCGCGCGGCCGCCGTAGTCGTCATCCTCGTTCGACGTCGACCGCCGCGAGGCTTGGAGCGGGAGCGGCGCGGTCAACCACACCGGATATGGCTGTTGACGTGGATCAACGGCAGCACCGGCAAGCACGCTGCCTTTTGCTTTCCGCTGTCGCGTGCGCAATGCGTGGGCGGGCGCTGCTGGCTAACGTGCTCGCTCCCGGTTATTCGCCCAATCCGGTCGACGGCGGCCGGAGAGCTCCTTCCACCGGCACCCGGGAGGCTTCCGTGGCCGTCAGCGGCGGCGTGTTTGGACGCGGTTACCCGAGCTTGTTCTTCACTTAATCGCGACGCGAAGCTACCGCAGATTATGTTGTGTTTACGTGGCCAAGGAACTCGTGCGGCGCATGCTCGCCACCCCGCGAGGCTGCAGTATCCAGCCATGCAGATGCAGCCGCGGTGCCGAGCCCGAAACCAGCACCCGGCTCCCACGCGCTCGAGGGTCCGGTGCACGAGCCCGCCAGCCGGGCAGCGCGGCCCCGCACCGCAGCGAAGGCCGCAGCCGCGCGAGCTCTGGTCCAGGTGCAGACACGGACGCCACCCGCCAGTCCGACGCTGCTGCATGCGGCGGGCACACGACGCTGTCACGTCACGGGCGCCGCACTGTCCGTGCCGTCCCGACCGATCCCACACGCGCACAGCCACACTGCCACTGCTCTGCGCATAAAACACGACACGTTCCCCAATGCCTCGCCCCTAGCCGCTTCCCCGCGGCTTATCGACAGCTCTCCCGCCCATCGCAATGGCCGGCCCCCGCGCGGCCGCCTTGGCCGTACTCGTCGGCGCCCTCGCCCTCTGCGCCGTCGCGGAGCCGCCGGCGAGCGAGCGGTCCGCGCTGCTGGCGTTCCAGACCGCGGCCCTGCACCAGCGCCGGCTGGGGTGGAGCGCCTCTACGTCGGCGTGCGGCTGGCTCGGGGTCACGTGCGACCCGTCCAACTCCACCGTCGTCGACGTCCGCCTCCCCGGCGTCGGCATCATCGGCGCCATACCGCCGGGCACGCTCGGCCGGCTCACCAACCTCCGCGTGCTCTCGCTCCGCTCAAACCGCGTCCTCGGGACCCTCCCCGACGACCTGCTCCAGTTGCCCAACCTCAGGGCCCTGTTCCTGCAGCGGAACGAGCTGTCCGGCGCCGTCCCGCCGGGGATCGCCAGCCTCGTCGGGCTCGAGCGCCTCGTGCTCTCGCGCAACAACCTGTCGGGCGCCATCCCCTTCGCCCTCAACAACCTCACCTCGCTGCGGGTGCTGCGGCTCGACGGCAACCGCCTCTCCGGGGGCATTCCGAGCATCACCATCCCGGGGCTCGTCGCCTTCAACGTGTCAGACAACAACTTCAACGGCTCGATTCCGAGGTCGCTCTCGCGATTCCCGCGGGACTCCTTCGCGGGCAACCTCCACCTCTGCGGCGACCCGCTCCCGCCATGCGGCAGCACGTTCTTCCCCCCGTCGCCGGCGCCCTGCGGCGAACCCGTGCCGGGCGCCTCCAAGAAGCGGGGGCTCTCCGGCGCGGCAGTTGCCGGCATCGTCGTGGGCGCTGTGGCGGTCGGCCTCCTCCTCCTCCTCGCCATCGCGCTCTGCGCGGTGCGCCACCGAGGCGGAGCCGCCCCGGCGGGGCCGAAGGTCGCTACTGCCGCGGCGGCGCCGGCGACAGGGCTGGCCCCGCCGGCGTCCGGCGAGGGCGGCGGGGGCGTGACGTCCTCAGCCAAGGAGGACATGGGCGGCGGCACGTCCGGGTCGGCCGTCGCCGCCGCCGTCGCAGCGGCAGCGGGCGAGCAGAGCCGGCTGGTGTTCGTCGGGAAGGGCGCGGGGTACAGCTTCGACCTGGAGGACCTGCTGCGCGCGTCGGCGGAAGTGCTGGGCAAGGGCAGCATGGGGACGTCGTACAAGGCGGTGCTGGAGGAAGGCACGACGGTGGTGGTGAAGCGGCTCAAGGACGTGGCGGTGGCGCGGCGCGAGTTCGACGCGCACCTGGAGTCGCTGGGCCGGGTGGAGCACCGCAACGTCCTCGCCGTCCGCGCCCACTACTACTCCAAGGACGAGAAACTCCTCGTCTACGACTACCTCCCCAACGGCAGCCTCTCCGCCATGCTCCACGGTCAGTGTGCTCTCTGCTCGACTCCTCTTGCGCGTGGACACGAAAGTTCTGCCAGGATCTGCCGGCATTAATGGTAGCCGGCATTGATGAATGCCGAGAAGCAGCCGCGTTTGCCAAGAATTCATGTTCCCTTTAGTTCGGACGTTAGTCATACGGGTCGGCTCAAACCACCGCGTCGACCGACTCATCGGTACGGAGCCCGTCGCATCGGCCTCGGCGGCGCGCGTCGACGCGAAAATTCTGCCAGAATCGGCCGGCGTTGATGCTGGCCGGTTGCAGGCCGGTTGGTCGATGTCCCTATACGTCCAAATAGCACAAAGTCGCTTTTGGTCTATAGGCTTTCGCCAAGCAACGCTCCCTGACTCTGTAACTCATCAATCTGTGTTGCGCAATCAGTGCACAATGCTGCTAACTCCCCCTCTGTTACTACATCAGATCAGTGCTGATGGGGAGTTTAGAATTGAAACGTGTCAATTTTTTGAGCTTAGTTGCACCCTATCCTGTTTTATCTGCGGCGGTGCAATTATAGAACGAACCTACTAGCTTGGCGTTCTTTCTTGTCATGACATACCAGTTCACGTCCACCGGATGTGCTTGTTTAGTACTCCTTTCATTTTGAAATATTTGACATTGACTAGTTCAATTTTGACTAACTAGCATCAAATAATTTGAAAACGGAGGTAGTAGCCAAATAATAGAAACAATAATAAAATATCGGTGATTATTAATACTACTTTCTATCTATGTGATTCGCTACTCTGATTAGTACGTAGTAATATATTCATATTTTGTTTCTTGGTAAACCTAATCAACCTACTCAGGGCGATTATTGATTATCTTTATGATGTTGTTGCTGTCCGACTGTACTTGACCAATTGCAGATATCCTGTCCTCTTTACGATGCCTGATGTATCATTTCGCGTTTTCGGCATTTAAGCTAGCACGGATTTCGTTTACCAAATTAAACAAAGTCTTTATACTCTATTTGTTTTAAAATTGCTGTCGTAGGGACAAGAATTCTAGTTCAAAAATGAAGTAGAGTTATTGTTTTAACAACAATAATTTTAAAATGGAGAAAGTGAATGTGAGCATCACTGATTCCTTGACAGCGACAAAAAACCCCGTGGTCTTTTTATCAGTTCAACATGACTATTTATTCCTCTTATCGATTAACCAGTTGAGCATTCTTCAAATTTTGTGTCACTGTGATATGTCTGCTAGTGCTAGTCATATGACTTGGTGAACGTGAATCTTTTATTGAATTCTGAAATAGAAAATATGAGCATTGCTTATCTCACATTGGATATCGTCATGTTCAGTAAGCTTTCCAGACAGCTACTGCAGTGCAATCCCCGGTTGCTGTTTTTATTTTTGTGGGGTAAAAAGTTTGCTGTTAGCTCACCGGAGGTTTTTTTTGCAACCATCCACGTGCAGGAAGCCGGGGCTCCGGCCGGACGCCACTGGACTGGGATGCGCGCATGCGGTCCGCGCTGTCCGCCGCTCGCGGGCTGGCGCACCTGCACACCGCGCACAACCTCGTGCACGGCAACGTCAAGGCCTCCAACGTGCTGCTCCGCCCCGACGCCGACGTGGCCGCGCTGTCCGACTTCTGCCTCCAGCCGCTCTTCGCGCCGTCGTCGACGCGCGCTGGCGGGTACCGCGCGCCGGAGGTGGTGGATACGCGCCGGTTCTCGTTCAAAGCCGACGTGTACTCGCTCGGCGTGCTCCTGCTGGAGCTCCTGACGGGCAGGTCGCCGTCGCAGGCGTCCCTGGAGGGCGACGGCGCGCTGGACCTGCCCCGGTGGGTGCAGTCCGTGGTGCGCGAGGAGTGGACCGCCGAGGTGTTCGACGTCGAGCTGGTGCGGCTGGGTTCCAGCGCGGAGGAGGAGATGGTGGCGCTCCTGCAGGTGGCCATGGCGTGCGTGGCCACCGTGCCGGACGCGCGGCCGGACGCCCCCGACGTGGCACGGATGATCGAGGAGATCGGCGGCCGGACGACGTCGGAGGAGGACCGGTCGAGGGGCACGCCGCCGGCCGCCCCGACGCCGTGACGCGGCGCCGCGCCAGTTAGCTGGAGAAGTGGGGTATAAAAGGGTGTTGCCAGATTAAAATTGCATTGGTTGATGGTGCCTGTATGTCAGTGTCCTGTTCTTTGTTTATTTGCGCTCGTATTTTTTCTTTTACCGAGGTCATTGTTTTGTTCAAGATCTTTTAGCTCCTCCTCCTCCTAACTCTCCGGCAAACCGGCATCCGGCAGGGCGGTCCCCTCCATGTCCTGTATCGCTGCGTGCCACATAACAACAGACACCGGCAAATCGTAAGCGGTGCTAATCTATCAGTGCCAGTGAGTGTTTATAGTCAAAATTGACATTGATGGTTGATTTTTAATCAGTGCATATGTATGCCAATTTATTTGTCCTACTACATATGTAGTATATATATGTTATCAAATATTCGATCGTATATATATGGCAGTACGTGATAAATGCGGTAAGCGATTTTCTTTCAAACCGGCTCTAGCTAAGTCCACTCATCCCTATAAATATGAGTTATAGGAATACGATCGAACTCTCTCCAACAGTTTGACAAAAATCTTTTTTATTTCAGTTTTACATTTTATCCTAGTACCAGTAGACCTTTGGCGATTTCTATTGTAAATCGTTCGTACGGCCTCCGTGTTAGCGAGGATTATTTGGTGGTTTGCTTGAAAATCACGTATGTGCTTACTTGACGAGCGTGAAGGCTCCCCTGCCCGGCGGCATCTTCTGGTTGTGTTATCTGGATCAGGCGCCAACACAATTTTCAACGTGCCGACGATGACGATGCCATACTCGAGGGGCTCCTCAGCTCCTGTGGGTGGGGATGGCGAGATGGGCACCTCATGTCAGGAGCCTTGAAGGCATGACGTTGCCATTTCGATCGGGGAAGCACGATGGGTTATGTTGCCTGTCCCATGCATGCAGTGCTCACCGATCGCACGATCCCATCAGCCCCAATCGACTCGCATCAAGCAGATGGGCGCGGCGGCTGGCTGGTCTCCGTCGCCCGATGCGCCAGATTTTTTGCGAATGAGGTGCCGCCAGATTTTTATCATGCCAGTAGAACGCTCCCAAAGCAGGAACCCTCTGCAAAATCCTTTCTTCAAAACATGAACCCGGCGTAAAACTCGAGGTCATCCTCGTCCTTCAATGTGAACTGAACATGATCCATCTTAATGCAAAGGCTGTGCGCCTGCCATTACACTTCAAAAAGAAAATAGACAGTGTATGTGTATGTCCGGCGCTAATCACATGCCATATGCCAACTCGAACGAGCTGCAGATACGGAACATCAGCAGGCACGCGGTAAAAGCAGCCATGTGTTAAAAAAAGGACACTGTTTATCATCTGACAGAAAGACAGAATAAATTTGCAATTCTGTTATATACATTTATCAAAAATGTATTTACAATGATCTAGCTACAGATACCACAGTATGGATCCACATTTATTCTATTTCCCGGGACAGTAACAAGGGCCAGCACAGAAATCTGCCCACGGCATCTTGGGCAAACCGTGTCTACTGAAATTACCAAAAGGGACCAGCATGGATTGAAGATCTTGGGTCCAAATTCGAGGATTTTTTTTAATTTAGCATGATTTTTTAATAATTTTATATTAATAGCCCATAGATATTTTTTGGCAAACTAGCCATCTAATCTCTCACGTCGCGGATGATTTATCCACGTGGACGAGAAATCGCCCACCTAGTGGACGACTTGATGACGTGGCATGCCACGTTGCCCAGTCGTCCACGAGGTGGACGACTGAAATTCAGTCGTCTGCGACTTCATTGTATTCAGATTTCAACAGTGATTTAAAAATACTTAAAGACATATGTAGAAAGCATAGTTATAGAAAGAAATGTAGCATACAATGTGTACTACATTTAGTTTTGTAACAACACTTTCCAAATATGTCTCAAAATGTTAATAGATCACTGTCCAAAACTGAATATAATGAAGTCAGGCGACTGAATACAATCCAATTGTCTATTACGTTCAGTTTTCGACAGTGATTTAGAAATACTTAGAGAATATTTAGAAAGTGTTGTTATAGATGTAAATGTAATACACATTGTATACTACATTTCTTTCTATAAAAATGCTTTTTAAATATGTCTCCAAGTATTTTTAAATCACTGTTGAAAACTAAATACAACAGAGTCACAGATGACTGGGCGACGTGGCATGGCACGTCATAAGTCGTCCACTAGGTGGACAATTTCTCATCCAAGTGGACAAATCATTCACTAGGTGGACGATTTCTCGTCTACGTGGACAAATCGTCCACGACGTGGACGATTAGGTGGCTAGTTCGGCAAAAAAATTCGCAGGCTATTAATATAAAATTATTAAAAAATAAAGCTAAATTAAAAAATATCTAAATTCGAGCAAGCTAGGCAGCCATCACAAGCCCAGTACATCCCAAGAGGCCAAGACACTCAACTTGCTATCCGGTATCCACTGTATAATACCAGTCGCACTGGGCTACTCCACCCCGTGCGGGACTGGCCGGTTGGAGTAATGGGCAACTTTTTAAGATGCACCGGTGTACTGGCTCATCGACTCTACCAGCCTGTTTGCTACATACTAACGCTCTCCACGACACTCCTCTTTCGTGTGGGATGAAGCTGACAGACAACAACAGCTTTTTTCGCAGCGAACGGGCACGGCGAGCGTGGAGGCCGGGAGCTGCGAACGAGCGCGGAGGCCATGGGCGACGGGGGCGGAGGCCTGGAACAGCGGACGGGCGCGGCGAGCGCGGAGGCCGGGAGCAGCGAACGCAGAGGCCGTTGGCGATGGGCGGGGGGCGGGAGCAGCGGATGGACGCAGCGACGAGCTCGGTGGCGAGGCGGCGTGGGGGCGGGATCAGCTGGGGCGGAGCAGAGGAGGCGAGCGTCAGTGGTGGTGGACGCGAGCGGCGGTGGTGGAGGCAGGCCCGGCGAGGGGCAGTGGTGGTGGCTATGTTGAGAAAAGGATGGATACGAAGCACCGAAAAGTATCGGGAAGAAATAGAAATAAAAAGAAAAAACAGGAGAGGAAAAATGAAAGAAAATAGAATCAAAGAACAGAGAGAAATAAAAGAAAAAGGGTGGAAAAATTATTAAAGAATTGGTTTTAGTTGATATGGAATAAAATTTTAGAGTTTTACGAGTGCGGCACTACGTGCTGAAAAGTGGAAAAAAAATTAGAGTGTTTTATAAAAGAAGGTGAATATACTTTTAGAGTACATGAGTGCGGATAGCCTAAACTGCTTGATACACTTCACCGCAAATAATTCAGTCTTCTCTAGCTGCAAGCTTCAGAGGGAACCCGCTCTTTAAGGTGATCATTTTCTGATCGGAACCTTCTGACCTCATGGATGCGATTCCCTAACCAGATGCAGCCTTGATACCATATATAAAAACATGTCCGTGTTAGCAGCTAAAGTGGATGTTTACTTCATAACCACACTGACAACGAATACGAATGACTACATTAAGTGCAGCGTTATAGAATAACTACAAGCATGGGCTGCCTTTCCATAATTTACAGAGACGGCAGTTTCAGTAGAAGGAGCACTCATGCTGAATGGATTGTTGAACTAGGTGCTGCCTTGACTTCCTGCATCTTGTAACACGGATGATAGATTATTTACCTCATGATGCATACCATTTTGAGAAGAGCAACAAATTGATAAGCTCCAGGTGCGCAGAGTTAGGTTGCTCGCACTCGTGCACCTCTATATCGCACTTCTAAAAGAATATTCTTAGTCTTTTACAATCAACTCTAAAAGTTTTCTACATTTACAGTTTAGTTCTCTGCACTCATTCAACTCTAAATAAGACATCTATATCAACTTTCATCTATTTAATTTTAGATAATACAAATATCTCATATTTTATATAACTACTTTTATGTTAATAGTGTTATATTTACAACTTATTAAAAAATCACTAAATTTATTTTTCACTTACTTTTTCCTCTCTTCTCTTCTTATATTTTTCCTTTTCGCTTTCTTTTCTCCCTTTTCCCTCTCCTCTTTCTTTTTTTTCATTTCCTTTTTTCTTTCTTCTTTTTTCTTTCCTTTCTTCTCCCTTTCTTTCTTTCTTTCTTTCTTTCTCTCCTCTCTTTCCTCTAGCAGCGCTACAGAGCACCAGCTAATTCCCAGGCTGTCTTAGACTGCTTGCACTTGTGCATCTCTATATCCGATCTTTAAAAGAATATTCTTACCTTTTTCATTTAACTCTAAAAGATTCTCATCTTTACGGTTCAATTCGCTGCACTCGTGGACCTCTAAATCAAAACTCTACATCAACTATCATCTATTTTATATTACATAACACAACTAACTCATATTTATATTGTTTCACATAACTACGTTTATATTAATAATATTACATTTACAACTTATAAAAACATCAAAATTTTTTGTTTACTTCTCTTTTCTTCTTACTTTTTTCTCTTCTCCCTTTCCCTCTTTTCTTTTTTTCTTTTCCTTTCTCTCTTTTCTCTCCGTCTTTCTTTTTTTCCCTTTCTATTTTTTTCTTTTTTTCATCTTTCCTTTCTCTCTGCTCTTACCGTTGGTACAAGCAACTTTATATATGGAGGCGCACTGTACCAGCGTGGATTTTCCAGTACCGCTACTCGAGCCTGGTGCGCGCGGCCGATTCGGCCGCAGCTGCCGCATTTGGCTGAGCCGAGCTGAGCGACTACCAGCCTTAGGGCGTGTTTTTTTTTTGTCAGAAGCGTCTCGCTGAAGACGCCTACAGCGTCTTCAAACCGGCCGGCTGTTTCCGCGACCCCGGCCTCCCACGCGTACCCGTGCACCGACCTCGCGGCCCGTTCCAGGACGAGTCCGGCGCACGCCTTGAGCACGCTGGGCACTGTCTCTGTCTCCATCTGAATTCTCGACGTCGCTCCACGGCCTGAGCACAGACACGTCCTTTTGTTCCTCGGGAGCAGGCAGAGATATTTTACGACGTCTCCCCAATGGATAACGACTGCTGGTCACTTTGGACGCTACCGATAGAGCCGAACACGTAACACCTGCACCGTGTGACATGGCCAGGGTATTGATCCGATCACCTTCTCCTCGTCCCGGTTCAGATAACCAAGATGGGGATGGGGGCTCATAGAGAATCCAAATCACCTCCTTAATTATTGTACGAATCGATATCGGTACTGCTATGATGACTTCGGATCATTGGGTGAGGCGATTCGATTTCGCTCTCTTGCAAACCACGCGAGCAAGTGAGCTCGAACCGACAAGACACGGTTCGGATGGTCTTAAAGTGGCACCGAATCCCAACTTTGCAGGTGGCTCTCCTCTAGGGCTCTGGATCCTGTCACGCCTCGTCTAGTCTCGCACACTTTGCAGTGTAATTTTTTCTAGATTTTTCTAGGTTGTATGGATAATTTAACTTTTATATTTTTTTATGTTAACACGTAAACATGATAGTGGCGTGGATCGCGCCGCTAACCCGCTGGGTCGGTCCGCGCAGCAGCTCAAGTAACAGTTTTCAGTCTGCCCGCAACAGCAAACCGGCGCATTAGCGGCGACCCGCTGGTTCCTCCGGCGCCGCAACATCTACGAGCGATGGCGACCGAGTGAGAGCCGACACGGCGCAGAGGCACCCGGTGGCCGGCGCGCGAACGGTCCCGCGTGACAGCCACGAGTCGTGGGCGAGCTCACTGGTAGCCCGGCCGGGACGGGCACGAGCTGCAGAGGGATATCGATGGTGGCGCCGTACGGGATTAGAAAGTGGTGCAACGGGAGGAGCTCACGGAGGTGAGGGGATGAAGCGAAGGAGCTCGGTGGTGGCGCTGACGTGACCACAACGCCTCCGGATATACCTCCACCGCGCCGCCGCTACATCGACCCACATTCCGCCAGCGCTGCATTGATCCGCAAGGCCACAAGAGCGACGCAATGGCGAGCGAGCGTTGTCACCGGGATCAGCATCGCCTCCTACAGTTGGTGCTTCGCCCCCTCGCCGCCTCTCACCTTCAGGATCTGCTGCCGCCTCGCACCATCCCTCGCCGCCCCGTACCGCCGGTGAGTCCGACCCGGTCGCCGACATCGATGTTCATCCCCTACCACCACTGCAGTCATATTCGGCGCGCCCGCCACCATTGTCCTCCTGTACGCGAGGTCCTCCTCCTGTCACTCCTCAGGTAATTTCTTGCCATTGAACTGCAGGGCCTTGTCAACACTTCTGTTCTCTGCGGTACGTGTAGCCATTGTCCATTGAACTGCCACCAGTTGCATGCTAATTGACAAGCCAAAGTGAAGGATTACGCATAGCGTTTTGTGGACAATTACCTTACATTGGCCAAATTAATCTCAATTTGTGCTGCCATTTGTGGTTTTTAAAACCATGTAATACCATATAACTGTATGGCCCATTGCTCATTGTTCATGCTATTCATGCTAAGGGCTTGTCTTTCCACCTTAGCTTCTTGGATAGCAAAAGATCCGTTCAAATTAAATGTACTATATGTGCGGCGTGTTAACATTGTATGCCATATTGGGAATTTGGTATATAGTTAGTTTTTGTTTCCTGTCAACATGATACCTGATATCACAACCAAAAGTGTACATTTTTTAGCAGCCATAGTTTTTGTTGTACTGATTTCAGACATCGAGGAAGGTCCTCAATCCTGGCCAGCATGGGCTGGATTTTCTATTACCTTTTGTAGATGAATGAAATCAAATCCATTAGGGATGTTCGCTTAAAAAAGGCGAGGGGCATGGTAAACTAAGTTATGATATAAATAATTTGAATTGTTGGCACCTTCTTTTGTCAATTATTTACAGTTAATTAGAACCTGGGGATTGATACAAGAATATGTTTATTTACTGTTGGCATTAAGTTCATTGATTTCTCTCAGATTTTTTCTGTTGCAATCGTTACTCATTAAGTATACCACTAAAGTACATCAAACCAATTATCCCATTTTTCAGATAGGAGGTTGTATTCTGCATTATCTTCTACATGCTTTATTTTGCAGGTCTTAAGTATGGAGGTCAAGCATAAGAAGAAACCATCAACAAAGAAATTCACGTCACCCGTGGTTACAATGGTTGTAAAGTCTCCGGGGGTGAGGATGATGTTATCTCCAACAATTAGGTCCCCATCAACAGCAATAAAAAGATCTCCAACTCCAACACCTTTATGTCCTAATTGCAACAGGAAGCATCTCAATTCTAGTGGTAAGTATAAATAACTGTTATTTCATAAATTCTTTCTTGATTTTTCTGTTCTCATATCAACTTTCGTCCTAAAACGTGCTTCCCATGTCATTGTTTTAGGACCATCACAAAAAAGTAAAAGACGAAAGCTTAAATCAGAAATATGGATTGATTCTGATCCTATATATGATGGTCAAACTCTTGTAGAAGCCCAATGCAAACATTGCAATAAAATATTCAAAGTATCTCGAGTTGTTGGCACAAGTGCTTGTATTAGGCATTTATCTAGTTGTGATGGTAAAGCTAGGTTAAATCAAATGTTTGATCAGACGAGTTCTGCTAATTCAAGTGATGCTTCTTTCAAAGATTGGAAATTTGATCCCGATGTAGCTCGTGGGGAATTAGTTAAGTTGATTGTGCTACACGGATTACCTTTTAGCATTGTTGAGTATCCGAAATTCAGGAGTTTTGTTGCTAGCTTGAATCCTTGATTCCCATCAATTTCTAGAATTTACATAAGGTCAAACTGCATTTGTTCATACGAGAAAGCAAAGGCATCACTACGAGATATGCTAAGCAATACAAAATGTAGAGTTTTACTAATTGCTGATTTGTGGACTTGAAATCAAAACTTAGGCTACCTATGTGTGACCTGTCACTATTTTGATATAGAATGGAAGCTCTGTAAGAGGATCATAAAATTTGCTTTGGTTGAAACTCCACATGATGGTAAAGCAAAGTTAAACGCAATACTACGGGCACTTTGTGATTGGAACATTGAAGACAAGATTTTTTCAGTTACACTGGATAATGCAAGTGTCAATGATTCCTTTGTGAAAACATTGCGAGAAAATCTTGTCTCTAATGGCCGTTGTTTCAAAAGGTAAAATATTTCATTGTCCATGTGCTGCACCTGTTCTTACCCTAATAGTTCAAGAAGGTTTTAGTGTCATTAGTTCTGTTGTAACATTAGAGAGAGTGTCAAATATATAAATAGTTCACAATCTCGGAAAGAAAGGTTTGAGAAAATGATTAAAAAACGCCCCTCTATTGATGTTACCACTTGTTGGAATTCAACGTATCACATGCTTGAGTCATCTTACTTATATAAGAGGGCGTTAGAATCATTGACTATGGAGGACTACAAGTATATTCATGTGAATGGAAATTAGCAAAGAAGCTTTGTGACATTCTAAAGACTTTTTATGTTGCAACAAACATGGTCTCAGGATCAAAATATCTCACCTCAAGTTGTTACTTCCATCAAATTTGGGAGGTAAAGAAGCTATTAGAAGTGAAGTCTTCAGATTCATATTGTAACATCATATTGATGATTGCTAAAATGAAGGAGAAGTTGCAGAAGTATTGGGATCTATCATACTTGCAAATCTATATTCCTGTAATTTTAGATCCTAGATTAAATTGGTTTTCATCAACTTTCAATTGCATCAAGGTTTTAAAGATAATTTTTTTATGTATTTGTCCAACATTGAGCAAACATTTCAGGATTTATTTGATGAATACTTAATGTGATTTGGTGACTTAACTCCTAAGAATGGATATAGAGTCAGCGATGAGTTGGATTTCCATGACCCTTGGGCGGATTGGGGGTCACCAAAATGCACAACAAAGAAGAAGAGTGGGTGACCTTGACCGTTATTTGGAAGAGTAGTTGGTTCCTGTAGGATTTGACCTTGATATACTGCAGTACTGGAAGACATATTCATCTAAGTACCCCATTCTTGCACTTCTGGCACGTGATGTGCTAGTTGTTTCTGCATCTACTGTTCCATCAAAATCTGCCTTTTCAAGTGCTAAAAAGATGATAAGTGACTATGGAAGTAGACTGACTAGTGACACAGTGGAAGCTCTAATTTATCTACAAGATTGGTTAAGAGGAAGTGGTAAATTTTACTTTTCTCCAAATAGACATTTAAGTTTATGTGCTTAACAACAATTTATTGTCTAAGTACATTGTTGCATCTGTTTTTATTCTATATTTCAGATATCACTCTCGATGACATTGTTGGTAACGTCATTGGAGACGGTGATGATGATGATGCCGATGATGGTGATGATGCAACTGAAAACTTGAGGTAATACTACTTAAAATACAAGAGGATTGTTTGAAGTATTCAAATTCATCTACAATTCCTTTTTTCTCTACAATAGCCTATTCTATGATCTGTTTTCAATATGATTTTGCAGTAGCATGTGATCAAAACTCGAACTGAAATATACAAGAAGATAGTAATAATATACTCTCTGTTCAAAAGCTCTGTTCTTTGAACAATTGTGATGTTACGCGTTGTGTGTGTTGCCTACTTTGATGCAATGTTGATCAACATTCAAATTTTACATTTTAACAGCGTATGGTAATCTAGGGGAATGCAGCGTTGAACATTGAGTGTTGTTCAACCTGCTTAAATATTCATTCAAGGAACACATTGTAGGCACCAAGCAGGCATTCCAAGGTTGGTCTGATCCGAGTGACCCTGCTCGTTTTGGATAAGGCTACAGCTGGGTGTATTAAGATCTGTACTTAGAACACATGGATCATAAAACCACTTTCCATGAGATGTTTTATGGTTTCTGTTTCTTGAACACAAATCAGACATGGTAATGGGAGTTGTTGATTTTGAGTAATATATGTGTCGGTACTCTCAGTACCGGGTACCCCCACTAACAGGAGAAAAACCGTCTAAGGACCACACACCCTCCGCAAGGGTGAGCTCTAAAGGCGCCGCGTGTCCAGCAGGGCCGGGCCTCCCCTCTCCTCAGAGGAGAGCCCCGGGCCTGCCACGTGGCCAGCAGAGTCGGGCCTCGCCGCCTTCGCAGGGGCGAGCTCCGAAGGCACCACGTGTCCAGAGGGGCCGGGCCTCCCCTCTCCCCAGAGGCGAGCCCGGGGCCTGCCACATGGCCAGCAGAGCCAGGCCTCGCCGCCTTCGCAGGGGCGAGCTCCGAAGGCGCCATGTGCCGTGCTACCCACCCCGACTCGGTAGGCAGCAGGAGTAAAGGCACACCATGCCCTGTCCGATCAAGGCATTCAAGATCCGCGCCTTCCCAAGACGCGGAGACGCGTCGCACGCCCCTGTCAGGTGGCACAGTGACCAGTCGCGTCACAGTGAAGACAAACACACCATGTCAGAAGCTGTTGAGCAATAAATACAGCGACAAGACACTCACTGCCGTTCCTGCCATCATCAACCACTACGCCTAGCTTGCGGCACGGGCAGGATGGCAGGTCGACGACCAAGAAGCCATTGCCAGAGACAACTACCAGCATTCACTGCAAGATATTATAGATGGCAGGAAATCTCCCCGGGGCCACCTGTCGGACCCCAGGGCCCACCTTGTAAATCGCCCAAGCCTTGAAGTGTAAAAGACTCGGGTTGGCAACGTTGCAAGGGGTTCGGCAGTTAGCTCCCTCTAGCGCCTAGGGCAACTCAGCTCATACAGAACTCTAAGCTTTGAACTCCGGTTCTAAGCTCCGAGCAATACAGCTCCCGTGGACGTAGGGTATTACGCTACGACGGCCCGAACCACGTAAAAATCCTCGTGTCAATCCTCTCACAACCAACGCAACCTCCCGAGAGAACTAGCCCCTCCAAAAAAGAACCTCCGTGAATTGCTCCTGAAGCAGGCTCGGGGGAAGTGTCGATGGCGCACTTCGACATTTGGCGCGCCAGGTAGGGGGCTTTTTTCTCTCGAGACAGGTCTGCGCCAACGAAGATGACCAAGCTTCCTTCAGCGGCAAGCTCTTCGCTCCCTCATTCCCGACGAAGGATGACTAGTGAGGGCCATCTCTCGACACGCTCAGGGAGGAGTGTGTCGGGACAGGTTGGGAGCCCGTGTCGGACTCCAACAACGCGGACTCCTACAACCTCAAGATCTGTTGTGGCCCAGGGTGCTACTCAAGCAAGAGCACTAGCTGCCGCACGAGCGCTCCTGCACAATCTGCCTGCTGTGGACGCTCCCCAGGGGGCCGCCCAGCAGTGGATCCGCGACGTCGACCACCTCATCACTGCTGCCTTTCAACCCTTCGCTGCGACGGAGACGACGCCCCGGTCAACCAGATGTGTCGCTGTCGCGCACACTAATAGTTGACAGGCAAACGACAGACTCCCGTTCTATCAGGCTCCCAACGGTGGAACTGAGGACAGAGCTGGAGCGACGTCGCTTGGGGGAAGATGGTCGCGTGACCATCGAGCGACAGCGAGAAATGTGTCGCAACCACGAGGCCGACTACAGCCTCGGCCTCAGACGTTCGCCATGCGACCTCTGCCCCAGGCGTACGCCACGCAACATATGCAGCAGCCATATGCCTTGCAGTCGGCGCCCCCGATATATGGTGCACCATTACCCATGTCGGGGTACACCGTGCCAGCAGCGGACCAAGGGTTCGCGGCACCAGGATCTGCAGCAGCACGGACGGGGTGTGCGGCCCTCGCGCCACACCTTTGCTTCGCAGTGTGTCCACGCAAGTTCCGGCCACACCTGCCGGAGAAGTACGACGGAAGCGTCAACCCTGCAGAGTTCCTGCAGATCTACTCTACTGCCATCCTCGCGGTAGGAGGGGATGAGGCCATCATGGCCAACTACTTCCCAGTCGCCTTGACCGGCATGGCACGGTCATGGTTCATGAACCTGTCCCAGGGTTCCATAACTTCCTGGTGGGAGCTATGCCGACAGTTCACGACGAACTTCAGCAGCTACTACACGCGTCGCGGCATGGAGCTGGACCTCCACGCCGTGTGACAGCAACCGGGGGAATCACTGCGCTCCTTCATCCAACAATTCTCCCAGGTACGGAACACCATCCCCCACATCCAGAATGCATCAGTTATGGTTGCATTCCGACAAGGTGTTAGGGACAAGAAGATGCTCGAGAAGTTGGCCACCAGAGAGGTGCGAGACGTCTCGAAGCTCTTCAGTCTGGTGGACAAGTGCGCCAGGGCAGCAGAAGGGCGTAACTGGCACTCACGACCAGCCTCCAAAGCAGGAGGGCAGCCCGAAGCTGGCGGAGTCCGAGCTGGGCTTCCTACCACGTCATGAAGTCAAGAGTGAAGCACTGTCTGACTTCGTGACCGTGTAGACGCCATCACCAAGCAACCCGGGGGGCCCTGAAGGTGGAGAACCGGAGCTCCGGACACCGGTCTTCACCGAGCCTCACTGGACGTTCTACTTCGATGGCTCCTCATGGAAGCAGGGGCCGGAGCCGGCGTACTACTCCTCAAGCCGACGGGGGAGCAGTTCAAGTACATGGTGCGCCTCAACTTCAAGGTAACCAACAACATGGCCTTGGACCTATGCCATGTACCATGCGCCGATAACACCGTCGCCAACGACCTGTCAATGAAGGCTTCCACCGAAGCCCCGGTGCCCGAAGGAGCCTTCGAAAGGACGTTACCGCGACCCACAGCTCGGCCTGCCGAACCGGGCGAAGGGGGCAAGACCAGCACCTCGAAGCTGGCGGTCCCGGTAGCCCTGCAACCATGGTGCCGCCAAGGATCGTATGCGCCACTAGGGACTCCGTGCTACCCAGCGCCCAAGATCCTGAAGCTCAAGTAAGCCCCGATGCATGGACCACGCTTTCTTCTTTCTCTTGTCATCTTGAGGCTTCCCATCCTTCTTCTTTCTCTTGTCATCTCCTTGCTATGGGGGCAGTTCACAATGAAATGCCCATGTTCGCCACAGTTGTAGCAAGTCTTCTTTGTTCTTGACTTGCCCTTGTCTTTGCTCTTGTTCTCATAGTGATGCTTCTCCTTCTCCTCATAAACCTTTTGAATCTTTTGAAAAAGAATGCCATTTCTTCATCATCCATGTCCGTGCTCTCATCATCACTTTCTTCATCTTCACTTGTGAGTTGTGTTTCTTTTGCCTTGGACTTGGACGTGGCCTTGAGAGCAATGCCCTTCTTCTAGGATGAAGTGATCTTTGCTAGGTTGTTGACGTGTTGGGCTTCCTTCTCCATCATCTCGTTTTTAATGATCTTCCCGAGCACTTCATCCAGAGTCATCAAGTGAAAGTTTGGACTTTCCGGATTAAGGTGCATAGGGTAACATTGTGAGGCATAAAAGCTCTTATCATTCTCTTGACCACCTCATGGTCATTCCATTTCTTGCATCCGTACGCTCGACTCTTGTTGATGAGAGTTTTGAGTTGGTTGTACATTTCTTGAGGTGTTTCGCCTTCTTCTATGGTGAACCTTCCAAGCTCTCCTTCTATCATCTCAATCTTGGCTTCCCTCACGAATCGATTTCCTTCATGTGCGATCTTGAGGGTGTCCCAAATATCTTTGTCAAGCTCCAACCCATCTACCATGTTGAATTCTTCAATGCTCAGAGATGAGTTGAGCACGACCGTCGCTTGTGCATTGCGATGGATTTGTTGTTCTTGTTCTTGGGTGAGTTCATCCTCGTCTTCGGGGATATCTATACCTGTACACACCACATGCCAAAGACTTGGGTTTAAGGAAATCAGATGCAACTTCATGTTGTGCTTCCACATTGTGTAGTTAGTTCCATCAAACTGAGGTGGTTTGCCTAGAGGAATTGATAAATAACTAGAGTGAGAATTTAGACGTTCATAATTAAAAGGATATCGCGAGTAGTCTTGTTGACTACTATTGAGCTTCTTCTCCAACTTCTCCTTCTTTTTCTTCTTAGCTTCCTCCTTCTTCTTTTTTAGGAGTGCCATGAGACGAAGAACTTCATCTTCTTCTGAGCTTGAAACGTCTTGTGGAGGAGTAATCGCTGGAGGCGGGTTAGAACCTTGTTCTTCAAAGTTGCTCGTACTTGCTCCTTTTCCCTTGATGATATCAATTTGGCTACCGCCTTGTCTCCCATATCCTCTCCAAGCGGTTAAGCATTTGTGGAGAGTTAGGCTCTAATACCAATTGAAAGTTGCCTAGAGGGGGGTGAATAGACTAATAAAACCTGAAACTATTGCAAACAACGGATTAAACTTGAAGGAGGCCAGACTAGTCCGGTCTGAGGGCGGACTAGTCCGGTCTAGGTATAAAATTGTGTTTTAGGTTTTCCTTTTAAGTTTGTTTAAGCGTAAGATGTATAGTAGTCAAACAATCTCACCAGTTAGTTGTGAATGCTTAGATTACAAGATAGTGGAACAATTCACAAGTGTTAACAAGACAAAAGCTTAATGTGTAATTTAAGTGAGCGAGCAAGAAGGTAAAGGAGGTAAGAGACAAGATTTATCCAGAGGTTCGATTCCACACAGGAATCTACGTCCTCGTTGAGGAGTCCACAAAGGACCGGGTCTTTTCCAACCCTTTGCTCACTAAGCGATCACCAAGATCAAGCCCGGGCTCTTTCACTATCAATCAAATGTGAATACAATGATCTTAGGGGCTACTCACAACTTGGGGCTCCCTACAACAACCTAGCAGTTCTAGGAATCAAAGTACAACAATCAAGAACTCAAATTAACAATCAGAGTGCAAGAGAGTCAAACCGAGAGCTCAAACATCGATCACCATGTCTCTCCTCTCACAAGTCCACAAACCCCTTAAGATCCAATCTTAGGGGTCAAGAGGGTGAGGAAAGAGACTTAGAAGAGCTATAGAATGAGTTTTCAGTGCTAGGGTTGTTCTCTCTTTGTTCTCAGCCGGGGGGTCTCCTTTTTATAGAAATCCCGGCATGTAGTCGTTACCTACTAAAATCCGGACTAGTCGGTCCAAACCCCGGACTAGTCCGTTCTTAAGGGACCACCCACGTCACAAGGCTACCAACTAAAGTCTAGTGACCGTTGGATTCAAATAGTCATAAAACCCCGGACTAGTCCGGCCAAGAGCGGACTAGTCCGATCTCAGTCAGGAACCTTTGTTCTGTATGAGAACGGACTAGTCTGGTAAGGGCGGACTAGTCCGACCCTAAGGGCGTACTAGTCCGGTCTTACCAGACATAGTCTAAAAATCTCTCTAATCTAGGGCTGCGGACTAGTCCAGCCATCTTCGGACTAGTCTGAGCTCACACAGTAACCTTTGTTCCGTCCTAAACTGGACTAGTCTGAAGGGACCAGACTAGTACGACCTATGGAGCAGACTAGTCCGAAGTCACTCAGAGACTCCTTCTCCGGACCCAAACGGCTTAGTCCGCTTAGCGGACTAGTCCGGCCAACTAGGCGGACTAGTCCAGCCTTCCGAGACTTAGTCTCATAAAGGCTCAGACTCACTCGATAACGGACTAGTCCGGCCTAAAACGGACAAGTCCGAACTCACTCAGAGACTTCTTGTCCGGTCTAAAACGGACTAGTCCGTGTTGGAATGGACTAGTCCGGCCCGTAGTCCGGACAAGTCCGGTCTTCCCCTTTTCAGCCATACCTATGACTGCTTTCTCTCACGATTCTAACTTTCTAACTTTAGTTTGAGCTATCTAATGATTCTCAAACACTCGAAAAGAGAAGACCCTGTACACAATCTAGAAAATTGAAACTCAATAGAAAAATTATATTTTCTACTCTTTCAGGTCTTATTCTTTTCCTTTTTGCTTCTTGAGAGACTCCACATGCATTCCTTTGATAAGCACTTGTGCTCATACTCAGTTAAAACTTATTAGTATCTTAATTGTCGTCATCAATCAACCAAAACCCACGAGGATTACCTAGATGCACTTTCAATCTCCCCCTTTTTGGTGATTGATGACAACACATTAAGATTCTCGATAAATATATATAATAGGTTTTTTCATAACACATGTGTATCGTTCACTCCCCCTAAATGTGTGCACAAAAGGTTGTCAAGAAAAAACTATGCGCAAGAGTGAGTTCTTTGGGGATTTCATACATACATGTGTTATGGTGGGGTGGCTAAGTGTGATGTTTGAAGTGAGCATTAACGGCATTAAGAAAGATATAACATTTACGAACAAACTCATTTCAATATGGCATAATATGAAGACATGAAATAGCATAGTCATTAAAATAACATAACGCATAATGTGGCATAGTTATTACAAACCAACATAAAGTGAGTGTTTAAAGAGCAAGACTAAAGACTAAAGAGCTAGACTAGACTACGACTAGACTACTCCCCCTTATTCTCTCCCCCTTTGGCATCAAGGCACCAAAAAGGGAAAGAAAAGAGAGAAAGACCTAATCGCTATCATCTCCATCTTGATCTACATGATGTATGGTGCATATCCACAGGACCTGTTCGGGGTGTGGGAGATGTTGAAGATATCATTGTATATGTAGTCAAAGACATTGAATCTTTCTTCTTCATTGAGCAGCTTCAATAAGTTCGAGATACCGCTGTATCATCCCTGCATCCCCATCTTTTGGAGCTAGAGTCTTTCTCAGGATTCTGTTTAGCACTCCAAAGAAGGGTTTGATGTTGTGGGTTGAGGATGACTCATAGGTGAGATATGAAAGATACATGAAGTCCAAGTCATCCTTTCCCAAGGTCCTCTCATTGTGAACTATGATCTCATAGTTCAAGTGCTCCTCAAGTCCAAGGATCCTAGCAAATTCATCATATAACACCGAGTAGACCACACCATTTGTCATCCAAGTGATTTTTCTGTCTCCGTAAGTGTGGAAGTAATAGGTGGTGTAGAATTGGACTATCACCTCGATGTTCCAATCATACTGAAAAGCCATTAGATCATTGATCCCATGGCGTTCTGCTGCATCAATTACTACATCAAAAGATTGATGCTTCTTGTTTGCCATGTATGGCCAATCCACCCAATGAGCATCAACTACCGGTGTCTTCATTGGGAGATAGACGAGCCGGTAGTAGTCACAATGGAAGTCGCACCAGAAACGAGGGTCTGGTGTGGACTTCTCATACTTGTAAACCTCCTCTTCTCTGAACCTTCGGGCTTTGTCAGCTCCTTTCCCTTTGAAGGTTGCACTTGCCAAATTGGGTTGGCGGTTTGGATTGTGCATAGGACGTGCCCTCTCAAGGGGCCCAATAGGTCCTTGTGGGGGATTCTCCCTTCCCCATCAAGGGTTGTCACGAATGACAAGTCCCCTATTGGTCAAGGCCTTTTTTCTGGAAGGATTAGCTGCTTTGCCTTTTACTTTGTCTTGGGTTGAACTTTGGGACTCGACACGTTGTTTTTCTTTCAGGGTCACTAGCCTCTTCCTCCTTAGAGGATCAACAGCTTCCCTGTCAGCCCATTTCTTTGTCCGAGCCTCCCTTGCTGCAGCCTCTCCTGACTCTGCCTCGGCTGTCGCACGATAAGCGGCTTGGCGAGCCGCTTCGGCCTCGGGGTTTGGAAGAGGATTGTCTCCGGGTCCTGACATGATCTGGTGAGAAAAGAAAAGAAAGGCTTAGATGCTAGAGTATTGCGTTTGAAATAGTTTACATCCCCAAAGTTAGGGGCTGAAACTGTATCAGCCGGACTTGTCCGGGCCATGGGCGGACTAGTCTGCCGTGGCCGGACTTGTCCGGTTGGCATCTGGACTAGTCCGGACTCTACAGTTTTAAAACCCTAACTTAGATGATTTGATGACTAATTCAGCAAAGTAGACGCAATACTACGAGGAATTGCAACAATATGGCATAGGAGCATCAGGGAAGGTCTAAGGCACTATAGGTATGACCTAGAAGCGAGAGTTTCGTGAAAAATCAAGATTAGGTCAAAAAGTACCTTAGAGTGAAGAAGATTGATGAAATCCACGGATCGAAGGAGCGGAGATGGTCGGAGAAGGATTCCCCGCACTCCACAAGCTTTGAATCAAGGATTCCTTCGAGGGATTTGAGGGAGAACTCCAAAATCGCCAATGGGGGCGAGTTTTGGAGGAGTGGAGTGGAGGTGAATCAGAGAGAGAGAGAGAGAGAGAGAGAGAGAGAAGGGGTCATCCCGACCCTTGGAGGTTAAGTCTCCAGGGGCCGGACTAGTCCGGTGCTCGGTCCGGACTAGTCCGGTCTGTCGGACTAGGTCCGGACTAGTTTGCTGTCCGGACTTGTCCGGATGCAGTCCGGACTAGTCCGTTGTGGACTTGTCTGCTGCATCCCGGACTACTCAAGATACTTGGACTTGTCCGTCCTCCAGGGCGGACTAGTCTGACTCTTAGAGGCTAAGAAATTCTTATATATTAGGATTTTGGCCGTGATTGCGGTGAATTTACTTGCACCTTCTATCAGGTAGCTATGGTCCATATATATATATATATATATATATATATATATATATATATATATATATATATATATATATATATATATATATATATATCAAAACACACAATTACATGATGACCACAATATAGCCAAAAATAATATGAGAGAAAAATTAGAGAGGGAACAAGCTTTTCACAATCGTGCACATTTTAGAAATTTGTGAAATTTTTTGAAGACTTCTAATTGTTAGCATTCAGATGCACAACTTTTCAACTCACATTCCTAGAGTCTAGGATATTTAGCTCATTTCGAAGTTCACAAAATTGTTTTTCATCTAGTGGCTTGGTGAAAATATCGGCTAGTTGTTTTTCGGTTCTTACATGTGAGATAGCTATGTCCCCCTTTATAGAATGATCTCTCAAAAAGTGATGTCGGATGTCTATATGTTTGGTCCTAGAGTTCTCAACGGGATTATGGGCTATCTTAATGGCACTCTCATTGTCACATAGGAGTGGAATATGGTTCATATTGTAACCATAATCCCTTAGTTTGTCGTATCCAAAGAAGTTGAGCACAACAACTTCCAGCTGCAACATGCTCCGCCTCGGCTGTGGAGAGGGCAATGGAGTTTTGTTTCTTGAATGACCATGATACTAGGGACTGTCGAAGTGTGTGGTCGACACTTCCCCCGGACCTGCTCTGGGCAGCCCGCGGAGGTTCTTTTTCGGAGGGGCTAGTCGCTTGCGGAGAGGAGCTTGACACGACGAGTTTTACGTGGTTCGGGCTGCCGGAGCGTAAAACCCTACGTCCACTGTGAGCAGAGGTGCTCGCTGTATTGCTTGTTGCTCAGAATCGGAGTCCTGAGCTTGAGGATGAGTTATGCCTAGGGTGTGAGTTGCTCGAGAGCGAACCCTTGCTAACGTTGTCTACCCGAGCCTTTTATAGTCCAAGGCTCGTGTAGCTTACAAGGGGGGCCCGGGACCCGACAGGTGGTCCCGAGGAGATTGCCTGCCGATTATCGTATCCGCAGTTATGTCGGTAGTTGTCTCTGGCGAAGGCTTCCGAGTCTTCGTCTTGCCGCTCTGCCCATTCCGCATGCTAGTCGTAGTGGTTGATGACGGCGGAGGCGGTAGGGGATGTCTTGTCATTGTGTTTATTGGCTGGCAGGTTCTGACACTGTACGCCTGTCCTGACTGTGACTGGTCACAGCGCCTCGTGATAAGCGTGCATGCGCCTCTTCGTCTCGGGAAGGCGCGGGTCTTGAATGCTTTGTACGGTAAAGGCATGGCGCGCCTTTACTCCCGCTGCCTACCGCGCCGGGCGGCAGTACTGCTCTGCTGGCCACGTGTCGGACCCGGAGCTCTCCTCTGAGGAAAGGGGGAGCTCCGGCTCCGCTGGACACGTGGAGCCTTTGGAGCTCACCCCCACGGAGGGGGCGAGGTCCGGTCTTCCGGGCCATGTGGCAGGCTCGGATCTATCCTTTGAGGAGAGGAGAGCCCCGGCCCTGCCAGACACGTGGCGCCTTCGGAGCTCACCCCCGCGGAGGGGGCAAGGTCCGGTCTTCCGGGCCACGTGGCAGGATCGGAGCTATCCTTTGAGGAGAGGAGAGCCCCGGCCCTGCCAGACACGTGGCGCCTTCGGAGCTCGCCCTTGCGGAGGGGGCGAGGTTCGGCCTCCTAGGCCACGTGGCAGGCCCGGAGCTATCCTCCGAGGGGAGGGGAGCTCCGGCCCCGCTGGACACGTGGCGCCTCCAAACCTCGCCCCTACAGAGGGAGCGAGGTCCTTAGGAAGTTTTACCCTGTGCGTGGGGGTACCCGGTATTGAGGGTACCGACACGGACCTACCCAAAAATTGACAAGTCCCTGAGGTGTTTTTTCTATCTATTTTACATCCGGCGTAATCCGCATCGAAGTATCCGATGAGATTAAACTTAGATCCCTTTGGATACCATAATCCTAGGTTAGGTGTGTGAACTAGATATCTTAGGATCCTTTTAACGGCTTTAAATGACATTCTTTAGGTGATGCTTGAAATCTTGCACACAAACATACACTATGTATGATATCGGGCCTAGATGCACAAAGATAAAGCAATGAACCAATCATAGAGCGATATACCTTTTGATCCACGCTTGGTCCATCTTCATTGAGGTCAAGGTGCCCGTTTGTTGTCATTGGTGTCTTGATGGGTTTGGCCTTGTCCATGTTAAACTTCTTGTATATGTCTTGTGTGTACTTTGTTTGATTAATGAACGTGTCTTCCTTGAGTTGCTTGACTTGAAATTCTAGGAAGAACTTCAACTCTCCCATCATGGACATCTCAAACATATCTGTCATTATCTTACTAAACTCATTACAAAAAGATTTGTTAGTACAACTAAATATAATGTCATCGACATATATTTGGCACACAAGAAGATCATTATCTACATTCTTTGTGAAAAGAGTATAATCTGCCTTGCCTATCTTAAAGTCATTATCAATGTGAAAGTCTCTAAGACACTCATACCAAGCTCTAGGAGCTTGTTTGATACCATAGAGAGCTTTATGCAATTTAAACACATAGTTAGGATATTCTTGATCTTCAAAGTCGGGTGGTTGCTCCAAGTACACCTCCTCCTTGATTGGACCATTTAGGAAGGCACTTTTCACATCCATTTGATAGAGTTTAAAATCATGGTTAGTAGCATAGGCTAGTAGAATTCGAATGGACTCAAGCCTAGCTACGGGAGCAAAGGTTTCATCGAAATCCAAACCTTCGACTTGAGCGTATCCCTTTGCCACAAGTCGGGACTTGTTTCTTGTTACCACCCCGTGTTCATCTTGCTTGTTGCGGAACACCCACTTGGTGCCTATCACATTTGCATTTGGTATTTTCACTAGCTCCCATACTTGGCTTTTTGTAAAGTTGTTCAACTCTTCTTGCATGGACACCACCCAATCCGGATCCTTGAGTGCATCTTCCACCCTAAATGGTTCCAAGGACGACACAAAAGAGTAATGTGCACAAAAGTTTGCTATTCGAGAACGTGTCGTTACCCCTTTTGTGATATCTCCAAGGATGTTGTCAACTGGGTTATCCCGTTGAATGCTTTGATGAACCCTTGGGTGAGGCACTTGATTTCTTGAGTGGTTTTCTTCTTCTTCTCCCCCTTGATCAACATCATGGTTTCGATTTTCTCCTTCTTGAAATTGACCGTCTTGATCTTGGGGTTCTTGAGTTTGATCTTGAATGAGAGGTGCCAATTTTGATAAGATTGTAGCATCTTGTCCTACATTTTCTTAGGGATGGACTTCCTTAAGCCCCATTCTTCTTAGTGCTTCACATGGTGCTTCTTCTTCATCGGTTAGGAGCTCGTATGGGGTTTTCTTCAAAAGTCGATGGAGGTAGAGGCGGTTTGTAGCATGACAAGTGGTGTCGACTGCCTCCGCCCAAAATTGATCTAAGGTCTTGTATTCATCGAGCATGGTCCTTGCCATCTCTATGAGTGTTTGGTTCTTCCTTTCAGCCACCCCATTTTGTTCGGGAGAATAGGGGGCCGAAAACTCATGCTTGAGGCCCTCTTCATCCAAATATTCTTCTACTTGAGTGTTCTTGAATTCGGAGCCGTTGTCGCTCCTTATCTTCTTGATTTTTTAGGAAAACTCGTTTTGAGCTCTCCTCAAGAACTTCTTGAGGACACCTTGAGTTTCTCCTTTATCATGCTAGAAAAACACCCGAGTGAAACGAGAATAATCATCAATAAATACTAGACCATATTTGTTACCGCCAATGCTTATGTAGGTGACAGGGACGAAGAGGTCCATGTGGAGCATGTTCAATGGTCTTGTTGTCGTCATCACATTCTTGGCGGGATGAGCTGCTCCAATTTGTTTTCCTGCTTGACACGCGCTACATGGCCTATCTTTTTCAAAGACAACATCTTTTAGTCCACGGATGTGATCCCCCTTTAGAAGTTTCTGTAGATTCCTCATTTCAACATGGGCTAGTCTTCTATGCCACAACCATCCCATGTTGGTTTTTGCTATTAAGCATGTGTCAAGTTGAGCTTTATCTGTGGAAAAGTCCACTAAGAAAAGCTTTCCCTTTAAGACACCCTTAAATACAATTGAGTTGTCACTTCTTCTAGAGACGATCACACCCTCGTTAGTAAACAAGCAATTATAACCTTTCTCACATAGTTGAGATATGGACAATAAGTTATAATCTAGTGATTCAACATGTAGAACATGAGAAAGGTAATGTTGAGAAGAAATTGCAATTTTACCCATACCGAGTACCCTTCCTTGGTTGTTGTCACCGAAGTAGATGCCTTCACTTGGATCATCATTTTCTTCATACTCAACGAACATTTTTCTCTCTCCGGTCGTATGGTTAGTGCACCCACTATCTAGCACCCATTTAGTGCCACCGGAGGAGTAGGGCTGCAAAACAATTTAAACTTTGCTCTTAGGTGCCCAAACATGGTTGGGTCCTCTAAGGTTAGTTACAAGGCATTTGGGCACCCACACACAAGTTTTTGGACTCTTATGGAGTGGCCCAACATATTTTGCGTATACTCTACCATACTTGCTTTTCATAAGAACATAAGATGCATCAAAATTATGAAATATGATAGATTTTACATTTTTGGCAATTTCATGTGAGGTAGATGCAAGGTTGTCACTCTTGACTTGACTTGAGTTTTCTTTGACAAAGGCTATGCATTTGCTATTGCTTTAAGGATTCTAGCGTTTTGATTTTCTCCCCTAGTATAACCAAGTCCATCTTTGATGAAGGGATATCTTATGATTGAGTATGCACTACGCGCATATTTGATCTTTTCCTTATCAAAGATCCCACTCTTGTATGTATTCTTGCTTTGTGCCGCTTTGAGTTTATTTTTTAAGTTTAAGATAATGCTAGCACATTTACAAGTTTTAGTGTTGGATTGTATATTTGTTGAGAGGGAGTTTTTGAAGGATGAATTAGTTGAGACACTTGACTTAAGCGAGTTAAGTTCTGCTCTAAGATTCTTGTAAGTTTTGGTTAAACTCAAAAGTTCATCTTGAAGTACTAAATTCTTACTCTTAAGCTCAACACAAGTCTCTTGCTCATGACAAGTTCGCTTTCGAGTGCTCTACTCTTCTCTCTCTCAAGTTCATGGAGCTTCTCAATCTCAAAGTTTCTTTCCTTTTCAAGGATAAGCAATTCTTCTTGTTGATTGAGAAGCTCTTCTTGTTCAAATATTTCATCCGATGACATTTTCATTTTAGCTATAGCCTTTTTGTTTAATCCTTTAAACATGAATTCATTTGCACTATTACTATCAAAGTCACTATCATCTACAATATGAAACTTGGAAGGTTTAGACATTACCTTGCACTTTCCTTCCTTTGCCATGAGCCATGTGTGGCTTGGGCTCTTCCAATCACCCTTGTTTGGCAAGAGTGATTTCTTCATGGTTGGCCTCTTGATGGCGACGGTTGCCACTTTTTCTTCATCTTCGGAGGAGGATTCTTCGTTTGAGTCCCATTCTTCTCCAATGTGAGCTTGTCCATAAGCCTTTTTCTTTGTGAAGATTTTCTTGTCTTGAGACTTCCCATCCTTCTTCTTTCTCTTGTCATCTTCCTTGCTATGGGGGCAGTTCACAATGAAATGCCCATGTTCGCCACAGTTGTAGCAAGTCTTCTTTGTTCTTCACTTGCCCTTGTCTTTGCTCTTGTTCTCATAGTAATGGCTTCACCTTCTCCTCATCAACCTTTTCAATCTTTTGATAAAGAATGCCATTTCTTCATCATCCATGTTCGTGCTCTCATCATCACTTTCTTCATCTTCACTTGTGAGTTGTGTTTCTTTTGCCTTGGACTTGGATGTGGCCTTGAGAGCAATGCCCTTCTTCTTGGATGAAGTGATCTTTGCTAGGTCGTTGACGTGTTGGGCTTCCTTCTCCATCATCTCGTGGTTAATGATCTTCCCTAGCACTTTATCCGGAGTTATCAAGTGAAACTTTGGACTTTCCCGGATTAAGGTGCATAGGGTCACATTGCGAGGCATAAAAGCTCTTATCATTCTCTTGACCACCTTATGGTCATTCCATTTCTTGCATCCGTACGCTCGACTCTTGTTGATGAGAGTTTTGAGTCAGTTGTACATTTCTTGAGGTGTTTCGCCTTCTTCCATGGCGAACCTTCCAAGCTCTCCTTCTATCATCTCAATCTTGGCTTCCCTTATGAATCGGTTTCCTTCATGTGCGATCTTGAGGGTGTCCCAAATATCTTTGGCGAGCTCCAACCCATCTACCTTGTTGAATTCTTCAATGCTCAGAGATGAATTGAGCACGACCGCCACTTGTGCATTGCGATGGATTTGTTGTTCTTGTTCTTGGATGAGTTCATCCTCGTCTTCGAGGATATCTATACCTGTACACACCACATGCCAAAGACTTGGGTTCAAGGAAATTAGATGCAAATTCATGTTGTGCTTCCACATTGTGTAGTTAGTTCCATCAAAGTGAGGTGGTTTGCCTAGAGGAATTGATAAATAACTAGAGTGAGAATTTAGACGTTCATAATCAAAAGGATATTACGAGTAGTCTTGTTGGCTACTCTTGAGCTTCTTCTCCAACTTCTCCTTCTTTTTCTTCTTAGCTTCCTCCTTATTTTTAGGAGTGCCATGAGACGAAGAACTTCTTCATCTTCTTCTGAGCTTGACACGTCTTGTGGAGGAGTAATCGCTGGAGGCGGGTTAGAACCTTGTTCTTCAAAATTGCTCGTTCTCGCTCCTTTTCCCTTGATGAGATCAATTTGGCTACCGGCCTTGTCTCCCATCTCCTCTCCAAGCGGTTAAGCTTTTGTGGAGAGTTAGGCTCTAATACCAATTGAAAGTTGCCTAGAGGGGGGTGAATAGGCTAATAAAACCTGAAACTATTGCAAACAGCGGATTAAACTTGAAGGAGGCCGGACTAGTCTGGTCTGAGGGCGGACTAGTCCGGTCTAGGTATAAAATTGTGTTTTAGGTTTTCCTTTTAAGTTTGTTTGAGCGTAAGATGTATAGTAGTCAAACAATCTCACCAGTTAGTTGTGAATGCTTAGATTGCAAGATAGTGGAACAATTCACAAGTGTTAACAAGATGAAAGCGTGTGTAATTTAAGTCAGCGAGCAAGAAGGTAAAGGAGGTAAGAGACACGATTTATCCCGAGGTTCGATTCCACACAGGAATCTACGTCCTCGTTGAGGAGTCCATAAAGGACCGGGTCTTTTCCAACCCTTTCCTCACCGAGCGATCACCAAGATCAAGCCCGGGCTCTTTCACTATCAATCAAATGTGAATACAATGCTCTTAGGGGCTACTCACAACTTGAGGCTCCCTACAACAACCTAGCAGTTCTATGAATCAAAGTACAACAATCAAGAACTCAAATTAACAATCAGAGTGCAAGAGAGTCAAACCAATAGCTCAAACGTCGATCACCACGTCTCTCCTCTCACAAGTCCACAAACCCCTTAAGATCCAATTTTAGGGGTCAAGAGGGTGGGGAAAGAGGCTTAGAAGAGTTCTAGGAATGAGTTTTCAGTGCTAGGGTTGTTCTCTCTTTGTTCTCAGCCGGGGGTCTCCTTTTTATAGAAATCCCGGCATGTAGCCGTTACCTACTGAAGTCAGGACTAGTGCGGTTGAAACCCCGGACTAGCCCGTTCTTAAGGGACCACCCACGTCATAAGGCTACCAACTAAAGTCTAGTGACCGTTGGATTCAAACGGTCATAAAACCCAGGACTAGTCCGGCCAAGAGCGGACTAGTCTGATCTTAGTCAAGAACATTTGTTTCGTATGAGAACGGACTAGTCTAGTAAGGGCGGACTAGTCCGGCCCCAAGGGCGGACTAGTCCGGTCTTACCAGACTTAGTCTAAAAATCTCTCTAATCTAGGGCTGCGGACTAGTCCAACCAACTTCTGACTCGTCTGAGATCACAGAGGAACCTTTGTTCCGTCCTAAACCGGACTAGTCTGAAGGGACCGGACTAGTCCGACCTATGGAGCGGACTAGTCCGAAGTCACTCAGAGACTCCTTCTCCGGACCCAAACGGCTTAGTCCGCTTAGCGGACTAGTCCGACCAACTAAGCGGACTAGTCCGACCTTCCGAGACTTAGTCTCATAAAGGCTCAGACTCACTCGACAACAGACTAGTCTGGCCTAAAACGGACAAGTCTGAACTCACTCAGAGACTTCTTGTCCGGTCTAAAACAGACTAGTCCGTGTTGGAACGGACTAGTCCGGCCTGTAGTCCGGACAAGTCCGGTCTTCCCTTTTTCAGCCATACCTATGACTACTTTCTCTCACGATTCTAACTTTCTAACTTTAGTTTGAGCTCTCTAATGATTCTCAAACACTCTAAAAGAGAAGACCCTGTACACAATCTAGAAAATTGAAACTCAATAGAAAAATTCTATTTTCTACTCTTTCAAGTCTTCTTGTTTTCCTTTTTGCTTCTTGAGAGACTCCACATGCATTCCTTTGATAAGCACCTCTGCTCATACTCAGTAAAAACTTATTAGTATCTTAATTGTCGTCATCAATCAACCTAAGCCCACGAGGATTACCTAGATGCACTTTCACTCACCCCCTCCGCAGGGGTGAGCTCCGATGCCGGACCCCACCCCCTCCGCAGCGGTGAGCTCCGAAGGCGCAGTGCCGGGCCTCACCCCCTCTGCAGGGGTGAGCTCCGAAGGCGCAGTGCCGGGCCTCACCCCCTCCGCAGGGGTGAGCTTCGAAGGCGCAGTTTCAGACCTCACCCCCTCCGCAGGGGTGAGCTCCGATGCCGGACTTCACCCCCTCCGCAGGGGCGAGCTCCGAAGGCGCCACGTGTCCAGCAGGGCCGGGCCTCCCCACTCCTCAGAGGCGAGCCTTGAGCCTGCCACGTGGCCAGCAGTGTCGGACCTCCCCCCTCCGCAGGGGTGAGCTCTGAAGGCGGCACGCGTCCAGCAGGGTCGGGCCGCCCCTCTCCTCAAAGGTGAGCCCCGGGCCTGCCACACGGCCAGCAGAGCAGGACCTCATCCCCTCCGCAGGGGTGAGCTCCGAAGGCGCCATGTGTCCAGCAGGGTCGGGCCTCCCCTCTCCTTAGAGGCGAGCCCCGGACCTGCCACGTGGCCAGCAGTGCCGGACCTCACCCCCTCCGTAGGGGTGAGCTCCGATGCCGGACCTCATCCCTTCCATAGGGGTGAGCTCCGAAGGCGCCATGTGTCCAGCAGGGTCGGTCCTCCTCTCTCCTCAAAGGGAGCCCCGGGCCTGCCGCGTGGCCAGTAGTGCCGGACCTCACCCCCTCCGCAGGGGTGAACTCCGATGTCGGGCCTCATCCCGTCCGCAGGGGTGAGCTCCAAAGGCGCAGAGCCAGACCTCACCCCCTCCGCAGGGGTGAGCTCTGAAGGCGCAGTGTCGGACCTCGCCCCCTCCGCACGGGTGAGCTCCGAAGGCGCAGAGCCGGACCTCACCCCCTCCGCAGGGGTGAGCTCCGAAGGCGCAGTGCTGGACCTCACCCCCCTCCGCAGGGGTGAGCTCCAAAGGCGCAGAGCCGGACCTCGCCGCCTTCCAAGGGGCGATCTCCGAAGGCGCCATGTGTCCAGCGGGGCCGGGCCTCCCCTCTCCTCAGAGGCGAGCTTCGGGCCAGCCACGTGGCCAGCAGAGCCGGACCTCGCCCCCTCTGCAGGGGTGAGCTCTGAAGGCGCAGTGCCAGACCTTGCCCCCTCCGCAGGGGTGAGCTTCAAAGGCGCAGAGCTGGACCTCACCCCCTCCGCAGGGGTGAGCTCCGAAGGCGCAGAGCCGGGCCTCGTCGCCTTCGCGGGGGCGAGCTCCGAAGGCGCCACGTGTCCAGCGGGGCCGGGGCTCCCCTCTCCTGAGAGGCGAGCTCCGGGCCAGCCACGTGGCAAGCAATGCCGGACCTCGCCCCCTCCGCAGGGGTGAGCTCCGAAGGCGCGGAGCCGGACCTCACCCCCTCCGCAGGGGTGAGCTCCGAAGGCGCAGAGCCGGACCTCGCCCCCTCCGCAGGGGTGAGCTCCGAAGGCGCAGAGCCGGACCTCACCCCCTCCGCAGGGGTGAGCTCCGAAGGCGCAGAGCCGGACCTCACCCCTTCCATAGGGGTGAGCTCCGAAGGCGCCACGTATCCAGCAGGGTCGGGCCTCCCCTCTCCTCAGAGGCGAGCCCCGGGCCTACCACGTGGCCAGCAGTGTCGGACCTCCCCCCTCTGCAGGGCTGAGCTCCGAAGGCGGCACGTGTCCAGCAGGGCCGGGCCTCCCCTCTCCTCACAGGCGAGCCCCAGGCCTGCCACGTGGCGAGCAGTGCCGGACCACACCCCCTCCGCAGAGGTGAGCTCCGAAGGCGCCACGTGCTACACCGGCGTGAAGGAGTTTTCAAGAAAGTGCACGGGGTAGAAAAGGAGAAGGCCCCACCCCGGGATCGTTATCTCCCCTGAGGTGGGCCCGGGGGCCACTGTCGGTACTCTCAGTACCGGGTACCCGCGCACAGGAGAAGAACCGCATAAAGACCTCACGCCCTCCGCGTTTTGACCCCAAGGAATGAACATGTGCATATGTATTTCGAAGCCTGGAGGAGGTGAAGCTGTTGCAAACAATGGTGAGTCAGATTAAGAAAAAAATGTAAACATGCGCAGGCGTCTGATTAAAGTGGTTGTCTGGGCACTCCATGCGTACATTAAGCTGATAACCTAATGTAGAAAACTGACAGGTTTATTAGGAACCTCAACCTTGCCCCTGACGGTAGACCATGGCACTGTCTGATATCTATTCATTGAAGTAGCAGCACGGATCTATCTTAATTGGTGACAAATGGTCCTTTGTGTAAGAAATTGTAGGCATGGTAATGTAGAGTGTATGGTAGAGAATCTCATCAGTCATTTTAGAGCTGTTTGGTTCAAGCTCTGTGTAAGAACAGGATCGGAGCTTGATTTGGTCATTGACATGAGGGACTTAGTTCGGAGTTTCACGCGGGCTCTCGCGGGCAAACTCACCTCACACCTCTATTTATCGTGGCAATATGCGGCGCCCGCCAGCCCGCTTTACCTAGGAACTAGTTCTGCATGTGCATACGCACAATAAATGCAAGGTTAGGATTAGGATGAGGTCTACATCTTTTAGTCCCCTACTTTTGCAAGCTTTATCAATTGTGTCAATTAATGGACTGACAAGTTCAGAGGTAAAATGAAAAGATAAAAGAATCTTTAAGTTATAACGTAAATATTAAAACACTTTTCATTTGATCTATAACGTTAAATATATTATTGGACCCAACATCTATTTCTTGCAGTAGCATATCACTTGCCGGTGTGATCGTAGATGACGGTGCCTCCAAGTTGCGGATGCAGGCCTGTTTGGCTCTAAGGCTCTCAGCCAACAATCAGCACGTCTCTTCACCTACATCTATGGCTCAATACCATGCTATTTTATTCATTTTTATTGTCTAGCCACGACAGTTTTTCGTCCTTTACTCTATACACGGCACGAATGCCTTGCTGTTTGATCTCGCATGGTCTGGTGCCACATGAGCTCACCACGGATGCTCCATGTCCCATTCACGCAGGATTAAAGCCTACCAAATGATATGGATGCTATCCTAAAGAAGTATGACATCCGTCTAACAATTGTCTCATAAAATAACATTCCACTTGTTGATGGCCTCTTCTAAATTTTATCGTCTTTCTCGACTCTCTTGTAAAATAATCTTTTTTTTCTATTTGATACTAGTTAGTTCAAAAACCAACTAAGCAACGTCAAATGAAAAGAAACTGAAATAGTAACAAATTTTTTCCATATATCAATTGATGCTTAAAACAGTTGCCGCGAGGCGGCACTGTTTTGGCAAACAGCAGAGGAAAGATGAGCCATCCGGATCAGATCCACGGGCGACTACTACTGCCTTTGACACGGGATCCGTTTACCCGAGAGAATAGATATTTATATGCGTTCCGAAATTATTATACTCCTCCCTGTCCTGCCCCCACCCCTCCCGTTTCTATTCCCCAGTTGCGCCTCTTCCCCTGTCCCTCGCTTCCGTTTCCCGTCTCTCTCCTGCTCCTCTACGCATCCACTGATCCACCCCCATCCTCCCCGCGCCGCTGCAGCCGCGATTCCAATCCCCGCCCCGCCCGCCGCTAGGGTTTCGCTCCGGCCCGCGCCCCTGCGTCGCGCTCGGTCCACGCGCGTCCATCCACCGCCCGGCGAAGGGCGTCTGTGGCGGTCCGGGTCTAGCCGGACCGGACCGGACCCGCGTTTCTGTTCGCGGCCGCCCGTTTGATTTCAGGGGAACAGGGCGCCAGGCCGGCGCGCCGCCGCCATGTCGCAGACGAACTGGGAGGCTGACAAGATGTGAGGATTTGGCTCCTTTTCTCCCCATTTCTCCGCTGTTCCGTTTCGTTGATTCGCGACGAGTTTTTTTGGTGCTTGAGCTACTGCTGCTTTTCCGTGGTGATTCTATGAGCCGAAGTCGCAGGAGGCTGTTCGATTTGTGGCCCGTGTCGCGTGGGGGGGGGTTCCTGTGTGTTAGGCCAGCTAGGGTTTCGCGGGAGTTCCCGTTCTTGTCAGAGTTCACGCCAGCTTTGATTTTTTTACTGGAATCACTTAACGTTCTGGCCTGTGGGATCAGCGTTTTCAATGCTATGCTTAAGTGCTAATCTCCGCTGTTGGTGTTCGAAGAGCAGGGACGCGGATTTGGCGGTTGGGGATACCCGGGGGACCGATTTGAGATACCAAGAGAATCTTTGTGATTTGTAGCAGCATATTCTGAATATCCAGTAGTGGTGATTGAGCTGTTAGCCATACAGTAATAAGATAGGAGCTTGATTTGGTTGCGGGACACAGGTTCTTCAGGAACTGCAGCAGCAACAAATGTAGTGGTGCAAATGGGAACCCTAGTGAAGGGTTTGGTACGGTTTAGACCTAAGAGCCTGGTTGAGTGAGTACTTAGTGTCAACAACAACAACAACAACAACAACAAAGTCTGTCAACAACAACAACAACAGTCTTTGTCGCAAGCATATTAGGGTAGGCTAGACATGGAACCCAACAATTTTTTTAAATGAAATAAAAGAGTGGAAGAGATATAAGAGTAAAAAAACTAAGATTCTGACACATGAACTGCTACTTTCCATGCAATCTTATCATGAGTTAAGTCTCTAGATCAGCGTTTTTTCAGGCGTTGCCGCCTAGGCGTCCAGGCCAGCGCCTGGACGTCATGGCCTGTCGACTCGCTTGGCCGGCCGGTCGGCGGCCGCTGTTGCCGTGGTAAGGTCGCCGATGTTGCCGTAGACGTTGTGCCAGTCGCTGCCGCTGCCGCTGACAGCCCCTCGCAGCGCCGCCGCCGCCGCGAGCCCCTCTCCGCCACCAGTGGAGAGGAAAGTGGGGGTGGGAATAAAATGGTTAGGGTTAGGGTTGGGATGGGTTTTTATAAGTCGTGACTTGAAAAGAGCCCATCCGCCGGTTCACAATCGGCCCAGCCTTCCCTGCTGCCTCCTGCCCGCGTCTGTCGGTCCGCCCTGGACACCGTCGCGCCCGCCCTAGACACCCTCCGCCGCCGCCTCTGCCTCCGCCCGCCGCCACCGCCCTGGCGCCCCCCGTCGACCTTGCCTACGCCTACCGCCGCCACCTCCGCCCGCAGCCGTCGCTCACCGCCGCCGCCTCCCTCCTTGGCTCGCCGCCGTCGCCTAGGCCCTCCTCGCCTGGCGCTTGCCTAGGCGACCACCTAGGCGTCCCGGCGGCCGGCGCCTAGGCGTCCAGGCGTGGATTTGCAACCCTGCTCTAGATACATTTCAATGTCTCAAGTATCGTTTTACGGCCTTCTCCCTAATATTTTCTAAAAAGGGCGTACCCTGTGTCGAAGGCTCCCACACATGTGGGGTCTGGGGAAGGGCTATTTCTAGACAGCCTTACCCCTGCTTTTCAAAGAGGCTGGTTCGAACCCAAGACCTCAGGACACAAGTGGAGACACACTACCACTGCGCCAGGTCCACCCTTCCTCCCTAATATTTTCTCTATCTCTTAAAATCTCACTGTTAACCAGTGCTTCTGGAGGTCTCCGCTGGATATATCCAAACCACCTTAGTTGATGTTGGACTAACTTCTCCTCAATCGGTGTCGCCCCTACTCTATCACGAATCATCTTGTTTCTAGTTCGGTCTCTTCTTGTGTGTCCCCACATCCGCTGTAGCATGCGCATCTCGGCGACACTCATTTGTTCGGCATGTTGCCGTTTAGTTGGCTAACATTCCGCCCCATATAGCATCGTCAGTCTGATCACCGTCCTATAGAACTTTCCTTTTAGCTTTTGTGGGGACCTTCCTATCACATAGGATTCCAGAGGCTTCTCGCCATTTCATCCATCCTACCTTAATTCTCTGGCAAATATCCTCGTCAATATCGCTATTGCTTTGTAACATTGATCTTAAATATCGAAAAGAGTCCCTTCTAGATACTATTTGTCTTTGTGGACTAACATTTCCCTCTTTATAACCAACACCACTAAAATCACACCTCATATACTCGATCTTTGTCTTACTAAGTCTAAACCCCTTGGACTCTAAGGTTTCTCTCCATAACTCTAATTTCATATCAACACCATCTCTACTTCCATCTACCAACACTACATAATCGGCAAAGAGCATGCACCAAGGGATATCAGTGTCCCTATTGCCACCATTTACTAGTTCCCGTTGCCACTAAAAGGTCGAAATTGAACAGAAATGAGAAAAGTGAAGATTGGTTTGTGTGCTAAGGAGGCAATTTTAGTAACATGAGGATGAGTGTGCCTTTTCTCTGATCTGTTTGTGCGTTGTTTGTGTATTATTTTTGTGAAAAAAAGAACTACACTGAACATGTCTTCTTATTGAACAATGAGGCTTTTGTCAGTTAATCGAAGTATCAAACCTTGTTTACCTCAACACATGTGCTTGGCTGATTTTAAGAAAGATAAACTAATCTTATTGATCTGGCATACCGGTACTGTTGAAGATATTTACTTTTCTAGTTCTCATTGTTTGTATCATTTTTTATTGAACACTGGTGGATGAAGTGTTGTATTATTGAATATTCCCGTCAAACATCTATTCTGACTATTTCACTTCTTCATGAAACAGGTTGGATGTTTACATATATGACTATTTTATGAAGAGAAATTTGCAGGCAACTGCAAAAGCCTTCCAAGCAGAGGGGAAGGTCTCCTCAGATCCAGTTGGTATGTATTTGTCTGCTAGTTGTGTTAAATTCCTTTTTCCTTGCAGTTTAACCACTCACTTTCATTTTTCCGTGGTTTGCTTTATTGCAGCAATTGATGCACCTGGTGGCTTTCTATTTGAGTGGTGGTCAGTTTTTTGGGATATATTCATAGCCAGAACGAATGAGAAACATTCAGATGTTGCAGCATCATATATTGAGGTAAGTATCTATGAATTTGACTGTCTTGTCATGTTAAAATTTTATTCAATGCATATTTCATTTATGTGATTCTGTTTCCATTCCCTGTAACAAATAGTAAATTCGTTAGTCTTGCTGGAGTACATATTGAATAAGATTCGTAGGATTGCCTGGACTACAGCAGGAGTTCAGCCCAATTCCCGTAGAAAAACAACAATTTCTTCTCTTTAATGCCTCTGTTACAGATAGACTATTGTACTTGTTACAGTTGAACTACTCTTAGTTAAATCCTGACCTATTTTCAGTCTTCACAATTTGTAATATGCATCCACGTTGAGTGTTGCGTGGAATATTCAAATCAGCTGTTTGTTTCACATTCCACATTAAAAAAATTCGACCTGGGGGGGGGGGGGGGGGTAAGACACCCCCCCAGGTATTTTTGTTAAGAGAAGACCTCACACAGGCCTACGAAAACCCCGAACCCCTGCCTCACCCTTAAAGAACATTGTCAACGGCCTGAAGCCCATGTGAGAACGCCCAACGACCTGGGCTGGTCCTTAGACATGTGCTTTGGTGTGCGACAGACGAAGGGATTTTTTTAACCACAGCCTTAAATTTGCTCCCATGGGAAATCGAACTCAAGACCTGAGGAGTGCTACTAAGGGTACTTAACCACTAGGCTAAGACCCCCCCCTTTCACATTATGTCTCAAAAGTTCTACTGTTTAGCATACATTTTATTTTTACATTTATTTTATGTTTTCAAAGTGTTTCCCCCCTTTTTTATAGGGTACGTATTATTACTTAAAGCTATAATATAGACATGCAGAGTTGTTGCATCATTACAGAGTCAGTTCTCGTACCTGTACTGAGTCGTCTTTAATTTTTTACATTGTTAGACTGTGTATTATGTGTGTCAAGGGGTATTTTGGTCTTTTGAGTTGGGCTTCATAGCCTATATATGTAACCCCCCTTTGCATTATCAATTGTGAGTTCAGTTTCCTTCCAATTTGGTATCAGATTAGGGTTTTTGGGCCTTTCTCTCTCTCTCCCCACAGCCGCCGCCTCTCTCCTAGCACCATAGCCGCCGCAGCATCCCCCCATGTAGCAGCGCTGCTGCCACCTGCCAGTGCGCCGCCGCTGATCGGCGAGCCGGTGGCGGCTGCCTCGCGTGTGCCTCCGCCACGCCTCTGCCTCCGCGTGCGCCCGCTCGGTCGCCCCGAGATCCGTCGGGACCCGCGCGAGCTGCCGCGCTGGATGCCGCCAGACCCGATAGGCGTCGCGGCCGGCCTCTCGAGCGCCGCCGCCGGCCACCAGCGCCGCCGCCAGCCCACGAGCGGCGTGGCCACCCTCTCGAACGCTGTCGTCGGCTTCCTCGGCCCCGGCGTGGTCGGATCCGCCGCCGCCGCGCCTCTGGCCGCCGGGAGAGGCACCTCGGCCGCCGCCCTTGCTCTCCGTCACCGCTCCCGAGGCTCGAGCGCCGCCGCCCTTGCGTGCCCCAGGGGTCCAGCGCCGACGCCTCTGCCCTCGGCTCGCCCCAGCACTGCCGCTCGCGCCCCTGTCGACCCCCCTCGCCTCTGCCCGCCGGGAGAGGCAGCACTACCGTTGGATTTGGGGGCACCCCCCTCCCCCAGCACCGGGGGCTGCTCGATCCGCGCCAACCGGGCTCTGGCCGCCGGAGGCTGCTGGATCCGTGCCCGCCGGGTTTTGGCTGCCGAGGGCCCTTGGCTACGTGCCCGCCGGGTCCTGGCCGCCGGGGGTTGTGGGATCCATGTTTGTCGGGCCACATGGCACCTCCATTGCCCCTGCACCCACGCAGTCGTCATCAATGGATCTGGCCTCTGCACGTCCTGGTGGGTCGTCGCTGGCTCGGGCTCCCCCCCTGTCGCTGGCCCTGGTGCTGCTGAAGTTGAGTCTCTGGCGCTGCCGGGCTTGCTGTCTTTGCCGCGCCCACCCAGCGTAGTCGGCCTCACTGCTCGCGTTCCTCGTACCCGCGCTACCGGCCTTCCGCGCGCGCCCTTGCCCTCCTACCCCGCTTTGTCGGCCTTCCGCGCGCGTCCCTTCTCCTACCCCGCGTTGTCGGCCTTCCGCGTGCGTCCCTTCTCCTACCCCGCGATGCCGGCCTTCCTCGCGCGTCCCTTCCTACCCCGCGCTGCCGGCCTTTCGCGTGCGTCCCTGCCCTCCTACCCCGCGCTGCCGACCTTCCCCGCGCGTCCCTGCCCTCCTCCCCCGCGCTGCCGGCCTTTCGGGCGCGTCCTTGCCCTCCTACCCCGTGCAGCCGGCCTTCCGCGCGCGCCCTTGCCCTCCTACCCCGTGCTGCTGGTCTTCCGCGCGCGCCCTTGCCCTCCTACCCCGCGCCGTCGGCCTCCGCCGTGCGCGTCCCTCCTACCCCGCGTTGGCGGCCTTCCGCATGCGTCCCTTCTCCTACCCCGCGTTGCCAGCCTTCCGCGTGCGTCCCTTCCTACCCCGCGTTGCTGGCCTTCCGCGCACGTCCATTCCTACCCCGCGCTGCCGGCCTTCCGCGCGCTTCCTTGTCCTCCTACCCCGCGCCGTCGGCCTCCGTCGCGCGTGTCCCTCCTACCCCGCATTGCCGGCCTTCCGCGCACGTCCCTTCTACCCCGCGCTGCTGGCCTTCCGCGCGTATCCTTGCCCTCCTACGCCGCGTCGCCGGCCTCACCCGCACACGTCCCTTCTCCTACCCCGCGTTGCCGGCCTTCCGCGTGTGCCCCTGCCCTCCTACCCCGCGTCGCCGGCTTTTCGCGTGTGCCCCTGCCCTCCTACCCCGTGTCGCCGCCATCCGTTGTGCGCGTCATGACTCTCCTTCCATCTTTGCTGGCCGTGTCTTTCGAGGCGAGGTGTTTGCGGCCCACTCCGTCCTCGCCACAGCTCCAGAGCGTGAGTGGGCTCTTCTACGGTGTTCTCCATGGGAAGTTGTTAAATGTGTGTTTACTCATGTATGTAGGGTCTTTTGGTTCAGTCTCAACATCTGCAACGGCTAGATGTTGTGTCTGCGAGGGGGTCTTATTAGAGTGTCTTTGTGTTTACTCATGTAGGAAGTGTGTTGTTGTCCAGTCTCAGCATCTGTCGCAGCCAGAGTTTCAACTGTGGGGGGATGTTAGACTGTGTGTGTATTATGTGTGTCAAGGGGTACTTTGGTCTTTTGAGTTGGGCTTCATAGCCTATATATGTAACCCCCTTTGCATTATCAATTGTGAGTTCAGTTTCCTTCCAATTTGCATTATTACAGACTCAGCTTATGAAAGCTCGGGAACTACAGCCGCCTCAACAGAGGCAGCAGCAACCACAACATGTACAAATGCAACAGATGCTACTGCAAAGAGCTGTGCATCAGCAACAGCAGCAACAGCAACAACAGCAGCAGCAGCAACAACAGCAGCAGCAGCAGCAGCAACAACAACAACCGCAGCAGCAGCAGCAGCAGATGCAGCAGCAGCGTAGAGATGGTTCCCATCTTCTCAATGGTGCAGCAAATGGAATATCTGGAAACAATCCATTAATGCGTCAAAACCAAAGTACTGCAAATGTTATGGCAACAAAAATGTATGAGGAGAGGTTAAATTCTCAGAGAGACTCTCTGGATGAGGTCTCAATGAAGGTGCATCCTTAGCTATGTTCAAAGTACCATGTTCTTTTGGTTGATAACTTGCCAATTTTTTTTTGTTCTTTTTGTGGATAATTCTGTTGTAACATGAAAACTCTGGTTGCAGCAAAGATATGGAGAGAATGCTGGGAAACTACTTGATTCTAATGAAACGTCATTGTTAAAAGCAGCTGCAAGTGGACAATCCTCAGGGTACTTGCTGAACCTGTAAATTATGAAAATATTTCTACAGTTTTTGTGCTGCATATGCTATTGCAGTAACTGATGAGACTGAAGAAACGATTAGCAGCTCCACGTTATTGTCTTTGTTACAATTTCTATAATATGGCAAAAACAGGTTGTGTTTTACACCAGTTCTGAGGTAGAATTGTGCTGTGTGCGCAAAGTTAGAAGCCACGTGGTTAACATAGTGATCGGTACTGAATCAGAGCAAATAGTCCAATTATGTGGAGTTGTTGCGATGTAGCAATACTAATGTGTTAGTTCTAGAAACAAATAATTTTCATCAGTTCTACACTGATAATTAGCAATGCTGCAATAGTTATGAGAGGGGGCCATGAAGAGAGACATGAGGGATTGACATATCGTTAAGGAGCTAGCGATAGATAGGAGAGAGTGGAAACTTGCAATCCACATGCCAGAATCTTGATTTTTAGCTCCCCCTTTCTTACCTTAACCTTTGGGTCTTTGCCTTTTTCTTCCCTTATTCCTTTGTCTTTTTTCTCTTTGTTTTCCGCATTTTCTGTTTTTTATTGTCTATATTGTTGTGAGTTTCATCTCTAGCCTACCCAACTAGCTTGGGACGAAAAAGGGCTTTGTTGTTGTTGTTGTTGTTACACTCGTAAGTTTTTTTGGGTTATAAATATATTTTTCTACAGAATAATGGAACTGCTCTGCCCTGAATGGATAGCGCAATTTGATTGTATATATATATATATATGGAATTTAGATTCCCAAGTTGGGGCTAACATCTTTATCAATCGGACTATGCATACACTGTTGCTGGTATATCTGTAACATTTGCTCTAAGAGAGGTAAAGTGTCCCCTATTATAGGCAAATTTTGCATGGGACTGTTGGTGGCTTGTCAGGAACTTTGCAACAAGTTCAGGCCAGGAATCAGCTTCCCGGACCAGCTCAGGTCAGTCTTCTTGGTCAAGTGTCTAACTTCCTATCATAGGCACTGCTAAAACATTGAGAGGACAGGGAGAATGGAAAAATCAGGCTATGTCCTCATATATTCCTTTTTGGCAGAGTATCAAGACAGAGCTTAATCCCATTCTGACACCTAGAACTCCAGGCTCAGAAGGGTCATTTATTGGTGTTCAAGGTATATTTGTCGAATTGGCTTCTAACTGTATCTCTCTTATTAGTTTTTTTTAGTCCAGCTGTCAAAAATATGATTGACAATTTCAATCTTGTCAAGTGATCATCTTTTGGGGGCTAAATTAGATGTGATCATAACAGGATCTAATCAAGCTGGGAACAATTTGACTCTGAAAGGATGGCCACTCACGGTAAGTTATTGGGTCCAAAACCACTGGAGATCTCTGATGAAAGTTTTTTGTTTTCAATTACTCAGTTTGAATTGGATCAAACTTTTTCTAAAGAAATTATATATTAGTAAACCCTCCATATGCTACTGGTTAACAGTCAAAAACCAACTTTTTTACCCACTGGTGGGAGCTAGTCTAGTAATGAGAAACTAAGTACCTAATAACTATCTTTAATTATCCTATCCTTTTGATGTGGGATCTTGTATGTCAAATAAACAAATTTTGGGGTTTGCGCACCACATAAATATTCGGTTACTAATATTGCCATTGGCAGGTACTAGGGAGCCATTTCACAAATCATAATCGTGTGATATACAATTTCTATTACACACTATCATTTAATCTATTTTCCCAGGGACTCGAGCAACTTCGGTCTGGGATTCTGCAGCAGAAGTCATTTATGCAAAATCAGCAGTTGCACCAGCAGATACAAATGTTGACTCCACAGCAGCAGCAGCAGCTTATGCTGCAAGCTCAGCAAAATATGGCTTCCCCAACATCTAGTGATATTGACAGCAGAAGGTTGAGGATGATGCTTAACAGCAGAAGTGCCATCCTTGGGCGAGATGGGCAAACAACAAGTGGCAGTGATATTATTCCAAATATTGGCTCTCCTAGTCAAAGTGGTGGAGATATAGATATGCTTATAAAGGTATATCTTTCTGACTTCTTCCTTGCGACCCTAAATTGGTTGGCATGGCAATGGTAATTATACACAACAACAACAACAACAACCAAGCCTTTATCCCAAGCATGTTGGAGTCGGCTAGACATGAAACCCAATAATTATATGATATAAGAACAACAAGGAAAAAAAGAAAAAACGAGACTAAAATTTTGGCACATGAATTGCTACTTTCCATGCGGTCCTATCATGAGTTAAGTCTCTGGATACATTCCAATCTCTCAAATTTTGTTTTACCGTCTCCTCCCAGGTCAACCTTGGTCGTCCTCTACCCCTCCTAATATTTTCTCTATCTCTTAAAATCCCACTGTTAACTGGTGCTTCTGGAGGTCTCCGCTGGATATGTCCAAACCACCTTAGTCAATGTTGGACTAACATCTCTTCAATCGGCGCCACCCCTACCCTATCACGAATCGCCTCATTCCTTATTCGGTCTCTTCTCGTGTGCCCGCACATTCACCGTAGCAATGCGCATCTCTGCGGCACTCATTTGCCACATGTTGATGTTTAGTTGGTCAACATTCTGTCCCATAAAGCATCGCGTGTCTAATCACCGTCCTATAGAACTTCCCTTTTAGCTTTTGTAGGACCTTCCTATCACATAGGATTCTAGAGGTTTGTCACCATTTCATTCACCCTACCTTGATCCTGTGGCAAACATCCTCATTGCCATTGCTTTGTAACATTGATCCTAAGTATCGAAAAGAGTCCCTTCTAGGTACTATTTGTCCTTGTAGACTAACATTTCCCTCTTCATGACCAACACCACTAAAGTCACACCTTATATACTCGGTCTTGGTCCTACTAAGTCTAAACCCTTTGGACTCTAAGGTTTGTCTCCATAACTCTAATTTCTTATCAATACCATCCCTAGTTTCATCTACTAGCACTACATCATCGGCAAAGAGCATGCACCAAGGGATATCCCCTTGTATATCCTTCGACACCTCATCCATCACCAAGGAAAAGATGTATGGGCTCAAAGCTGATCCTTGATGTAGTGCTACCGTGATAGAAAATGCATCAGTCTCACTATCACTTATGCGCACACTTGTCCTAACATTATTGTACATATCCTTGATAAGGGTAATGTATTTTGTTGGCACTTTATGTTTCTCTAGTGCCCACCACATGATTGACCTTGGTATCTTGTCGTACGCCTTCTCCAAGTCAATGAACACCATATGCAAGTCCTTTTTTCTGCCCCCTATATCTCTCCATAAGCTGACGAAGCAAGAAAATCACCTCCATTGTAGATCTCTCAGGCATAAAACCAAACTGGTTTTTAGTGACATTGGTCACTTTCCTCAGGCGGTGCTCAATCACTCTCTCCCAAAGCTTCATAGTATGACTCATAAGCTTAATCCCTCGATAATTAGTACAACTTTGAATAGCTCCTTTATTTTTGAAGATAGGTACTAATATACTTTTCCTCCATTCTTCAGCCATCTTGTTTGACTGAAAAATGTGGTTGAATAGCTTTGTGAGTCATACTATTGTCACGTCCCCAAGGCATCTCCACACCTCAATAGGGACATCATCAGGGCCGAGGGTTTTTCTTCCTTTCATCCTTTTTAATGCCTCCTTAATCTCAAACTCTTGTATCCCCCGCACGAACCGCCTGTTGGAGTCATCAAAGGAGTCGTCCAACTCAACCATAGTGCTCCCATTCCCATCATTGAATAGCACATTAAAGTAACCCCGCCATCTATTCTTAATCTCTTCATCCTTCACTAGAATGCGGTCAGTCTCATCTTTGATGCATTTAACTTGATTGAAATCCCTCGTTGCTATCTTGTATATGTCATTTTCACCGTCTTTTGTCTCTAGTCTCTCATATAACTCATCATAGTTCTGTCCTCTTGCCTTACTCACAACCCGACTTGCATTTTTCTTGGCCTCTTTGTACTTAAACATGTTGCTTACGCATCTATCATTATGTCAACTCTTGTGACGCTCCTTCTCCTTAATGGCCTTTTGTACATCCTCACTGCACCACCAAGTGTCTTTATCTACAAGTTTCTTTTCTTTTGTCACACCGAACACCTTACTAGCTACCTTCCTAATGCAAGTTGCCATCTTCACCCACAAACTATCTGCATCTCCATTTTCTGTCTAGGGTTCTTCTGTGATCACCCTATTTTTAAAGGATTCTTGTGATTCTCCTTTCAACTTCCACCACTGTTCTTGTGATTTTGACACCTTTGTCCTGCAAAGAACATGTATGGAAGTGAAAGTCAACTACCATAAGGTTATGTTGTGTCACAACACTCCCCGGGGATCATCTTACAATCTAGACACTTCCGTCTATCCTTTCTCTTAGTGAGGACAAAGTCAATCTGGCTAGAGTGTTGGGCACTACTAAAGGTCACTAGGTGAGATTGCCTCTTCCTAAAGAGGGTGTTAGCTACCAACAGATCATAGGCTACGGCAAAGTCTAGGATGTCCTTACCCTCTTGATTTCTATCGCCGCATCCAAAGCCTCCATGTACTCCCTCAAATCCTAGGTTAGTTGCACCCACATGACCATTGAGATCTCCTATGAGGAGTTTCTCGGTTATCGGTACACTACTAACCATATCATCCAAGTCCTCCCAAAATTGACTCTTAGCACTTATGTTGAGCCCAACTTGTGGGGCATAAGCACTAATGACGTTCATGACAATGTCCCCAATTACTATCTTGATTAAGATGATCTTATCCCCTCGTCTTCGAACATTCACTACTCCATTCTTAAGACTCTTATCTATTAGAACACCTACGCCATTCCTAGTCCCAGCCGATCCAGAATACTAAAGCTTGAAATCGGTATTCTCGACTTCTCTCGCCTTTTGACCCGCCCATCTAGTCTCTTGTACACAAAGGATATTTACTCGTCTCCTAATGGTAACATCTACTAACTCACGTAGCTTCTCCGTCAAGGATCCTACATTCCAACTACCCATCCGAAATCTATGTTCCTCGGCTAGCTTACTTACGCTTTGCACCCGTCGAGTAAGATGTAAAGACCCTTTCTCACTTATCACTACATCCAGACGATGATGTAGCGCGCCATTAAGGTGGTGGCGATCCGGCCCTTGCCCATTTAACACCATATCCGGGTTCCGATATGGCGTGCCACTAAGGCGTTGGCGACCCGGCCCTGCCCACTTAAACACCATACCCGGGTTCCGATATGGCGCGTCGCTAAGAGGGTTACGCCCCAACGGATTTCTATTGTGTTTCATTTCCATGAGAATGGCTAAGTGTAGTTGTTGGCTCGTCAAACCTATCACAACCCCTCCTCCTTTACCTGGGCTTGGGACCAGCTATGGTAATTATAGCTGTTTAAAATTTGAGCAAAGCAAAGAGAATTAGAACATCTAGCTTTTATTGCTCCCTTATGCTTATGCATATACAACAACCAAGCCTTTATCCCAAGCATGTTGGGGTCGGCTTACGCATACGCATATACCTGACAAATATTTGTTTATTTCTGTTGCGTATACCTTTCAAGATTCAGCATGCAATAATTTCATAGCATTAGTGTTCTAGCCCTTTCCTGCCAGTATGGTCATATACAGATAATTTCATAGCATTAGTGTTCTAGCCCTTTCCTGCCAGTATGGTCATATACAGATTTTCTGTGTAGTAGAAGAAAGTTGCTCACGCACAGCAGCAGCAGCAACAGCACCAGCAACTATTACAACAGCAAAGTAATAGCCAACAACAGCATCAGCTTCAGCAACCTGCTGTCTCTAGTCAACAGTCTCAAAGCTCAAATCAGCTTCTCCAACAAGACAAGGCAGGAATTGGTAATATGCCTGTTGATGGGGGCATGCCAAACTCCTTTGGTGGAGCTGAACAGGTTTTTTTTTGTATACAATGCCTTCTGTGCTTCATTTAACATGGATGTTCAAACCTAACATAGTACCTTTACTGCATGCATGTTGTATGAATGAGCCGATTAATTTTTATTTATGTACGTGATATGCATCTATCCTGGTATATGAAAGATCACATACACTTACAAAAAAACTATTTTATGGGAAAATTTGCATGAAATGTTACTTTTGGCTTTAATTTAGAAGTCCTGTACAATAGCTGAGCTTGTGCCATGTGTTACATGATCTATATGTGAATGCGTCTTTATGAGAAAGAGAAACTGTGATAAATTCACTATCTAGAGTAAAATAAGTTATTTGTACTTTTCACTGGAATTGGGTTACTTTGTTACTTTACTGTTGGAACTGTTATGATCTTAAGTTTTTGTTGACGAGAAACTTGGCAAATTAGTTGATGTTAGCCATGTTCTTTTGTGCTGTTTGTGGCCAGACAACGAAGAAGAGAAAGAAACCAGGCTCATCCTCTGGCAGAGCTAATAGTTCAGGGACGGCAAATACCGCTGGCCCCTCTCCAAGTTCTGCACCGTCGACACCATCTACTCATACACCAGGGGATGCAATGTCTGTGCCCCAGTTGCAACAGAATGGTGGTTCAGCTAAACCCATGGTAATGTTCGGCTCTGATGGCACAGGGAGTTTGACATCGCCAGCAAATCCATTGGTATGCATGTATATGTATTCATTATTAGAGAGCTGTTCTCTTGTGTTGCCAAATGCATTAGACAGTATGGTGACAGAAGTCTCCAATTTCAGGATGATGTAGACCGTTTACTGGAAGATGGGTCATTGGATGAAAATGTTGAATCTTTCCTTTCACAAGATGACATGGACCCTAGGGACTCCTTGGGCCGCTGCATGGATGCAAGTAAAGGTATGTTTTCATTTCTTGCTGGTACCTAACATTGTTTTAGTTTTACTCCATCTATAGTCTGTATTTGATCGATTTCAAGCCTGTTGTATTTGAGTATATTGTTTGGATCAATTCTTAGAGAAATGTACATCTATTCTTTGTTTTAAAGAATGACTGATTTGATTTAAATCAGTTTTTAATAGGACATCTGTCCATATCAGATCTTTTTTCTTACAATTTATCTGACTATTCAACAATGGGAATGGGAGCATAACGGTCGAGTTGGATGACTCTTTTGATGACTCCAACAGCCTGCGGAGGATACAAGAGTTTGAGGTTAAGAAGGACTTAAAAAGGAAGGAGGAAATGCTCTCGACCCTGATGATGTCCAGGTGTGGAGATGCCTTGGGGACGTGGCAATAGTATGGCTCACAAAGTTGTTCAACCACATTTTTCAGTCAAATAAGATGTCTGAAGAATGGGGGAAAAGTATATTAGTACCTATCTTCAAGAATAAAGGAGATATTTAAAGTTGTATGAATTATCGAGGGATTAAGCTTATGAGTCATACTGTAAAGCTTCGGGAGAGAGTGATTGAACACCGCCTGAGCAATGTGACCAATGTCACTAAAATCAGTTTGGTTTTATGCCTGTGAGGTCTACTATGCAGGCGATTTTCTTGCTTCGTCAGCTTATGGAGAGATATAGGGAGCAGAAAAAGGACCTACATATGGTGTTCATTGAATTGGAGAAGGCGTATGACAAGATACCAAGGTCGGTCATGTGGTAGGCACTGGAGAAACATAAAATGCCAACAAAGTACATTACCTTTATCAAGAATATGTACAATAATGCTAGTACAAGTGTGCGCGTAAGTGACAGTGAGACCGATGTATTTCCTATCATGGTGGGACTACATCAAGGATCAGCTTTGAACCCATACATTTTTTCCTTATTGATGGATATGATATCGAATGATATACAAGGGGATATCACTTGGTACATGCTCTTTGCCGATGATGTAGTGCTGGTAGATGAAACTAGGGATGGTGTTGATAAGAAATTAGAGTTATGTAGACAAACCTTAGAGTCCAATGGGTTTAGACATAGTAGGACCAATACCGAGTATATGAGGTGTGATTTTAGTGGTGTTGGTTGTGAAGAGGGAAATATTAGTCTATAAGGACAACTAGTACCTAGAAGGGACTCTTTTCGATACTTAGGATCAATGCTACAAAGCAATGACGATATTGACGAGGATGTTTGCCACAGGATCAAGGTAGGATGGATGAAATGGCAACAAGCCTCTGGAATGCTATGTGATAGGAAGGTCCCAGAAAAGCTAAAAGGGAAATTCTATAGGACGGTGATCAGACCCATGATGCTATATGTGGCGGAATGTTGGTCAACTAAACGGCAACATGTCTAACAAATGAGTGTTGCAGAGATGCGCATGCTACGGTGGATGTGCGGGCACACAAGAATAGACCAAATAAGGAACGAGATAATTCGTGATAGGGTAGGGATGACATCGATTGAAGAGAAGTTAGTCTAAACATCGACTATGGTGGTTTGGACATATCTAGCGGAGACCTGCGGAAGCACCGGTTAATAGTGAGATTTTAAGAGGTAGGGAAAATATTAGGAGGGGTAGAGGACGACCAAGGTTGACTTGGGAGGAGGCGGTAAAATGAGATTTGAGAGATTGAAATGTATCCAAAACTTAGCTTATGATAGGACTGCATGGAAAGTTGCAATTCATGTGGCAAAATCTTAGTTTTTTTCTTTTCTTTTTTTTTCCTTGTTACTCATATATCTCTCTCTTTTACTTCATTTTTAAAAAATATATAAAAAAATTTAGGTTTCATATCTAGCCTACCCCACGTGCTTGGGATAAAGGCTTGATTGTTGTTGTTGTTGTGTTTCTTTTCTTCTTTTTACTCTTATCTCTTCCTCTCTTTTACTTCATTTTTAAAAAAATATATATAAATTATTGGGTTTCATGTCTAGCTTACTGCAACATGCTTGGAATAAAGGCTTGGTTGTTGTTGTTGTTGTCGTCGTCATCTTTGTACTCTTTGCTTACGACAATTTTACATAGCTATTTTGAAGCACGTCATACTTGTCTTGGCCATATGAAGGAAATTTGTAAGAAAGCATGCCTCTTCTTTATTGTATCATTTTGGAGGTCAATTTACAGCTGGAGATCTGTTTGTTGCAGGGCTTGGTTTTGCCGAGGTTGCAAAAGCACGTGCAAGTGCAGCAAAAGTTGTTTGTTGCCACTTCTCATCTGATGGCAAACTGCTTGCTACTGGTGGCCATGATAAAAAGGTGTGATTCTATTATTTCACCCGAGCTAGAGAAACGGGAAGAAGCTTATATCACTCACCACTACTCGTCTTCTGTACAGGTTGTTTTGTGGTGTACAGAGCCTGGTCTAAAGCCCAAATCTTCATTAGAAGAGCACTCGTTTCTTATTACTGATGTTAGATTTAGCCCAAGCATGTCACGCCTTGCTACGTCCTCCTTCGATAAAACTGTGCGAGTTTGGGATGCTGATAATGTATGCTCCTCAATACTTACTCTTTTCCATCCTCCAAATACTATGTCTTGCAGAAACAGTACATTGGAAGGTGTTCCACAGCTCAAAATGCATGACCTAACCTTAATAATATGCAATCTATGATTGATTGTCTATATGCAGACTGACTATTCACTACGTACATTCACGGGCCATTCAGCATCTGTTATGTCACTTGATTTCCATCCGAACAAAGAAGATACAATTTGCTCCTGTGATAGTGATGGGGAAGTGCGCAGCTGGAGCATAAACAATGGTAGCTGTCTAACCTGTGTAAAGGCTTTTAAGGTATCTCGTAATAACATTTTATGTTTCACGGTATCTTCTGCTTGAGTATTTAAGTTCTGATCTTGCTCCTCATTCCAGGGAGGTGCTACCCAAATGAGATTTCAACCTCGCAAGGGGAAATATTTAGCAGCTGCCTCTGAGAAGGCTATCTACATACTTGATGGGGAGACACAACATCCTTGTAGAAGCCCTTTACAGGTTGTTTACAGAGGTCACTGATACTCTGTTGAGGGTTAATTTGCAATCCATAGCTATTTGCAGTTTTTGCCATGTTGTGTCATACCGTCATTAGCTTCTGAGTGTATTGATGCTAATTATGATTCCCATTCTTGATAGTTTGGTAATTGGTACATGCTTTTAGATGAAGAATAGGTTCATTTTGGGACACTAGTGAAATCCTCAAAAATTCCAGAGGATTGGCACAAGAAGCTTTGTCAGTAGGCTGAATCACGTTAGATTTCATCTGTTTTGCATTTGGCTAAGATTGGATATTAACTAAATATAATACATTTGTGTAGGGCCACAATAAGACTATTCAGTCAGTTTGTTGGAATTCCGCGGGTGACTATCTGGCTTCGGTCAGCGAAGACTCTGTCAGAATCTGGTCATTTACCTCTGGACATGATGGTGAATTCATGCACGAGTTGAATTGCAGTGGTAACAAATTCCAGTCATGTGTTTTCCACCCAACTTATCCAAATTTGCTAGTAATTGGGTGTTATGAGGCAAGTTTCTTTTATCAGGCTTAAGTTAATCATTTTTTAACACATTTATATCTTAGATGATGATATTAACGTCTGTGTTATTTGTGCCAGTCCTTGGAACTTTGGGACATAAGGGAGAAGAATGCCATGACCTTCAACAATGCACATGATGGTTTAATTGCAGGCCTAGCAGCATCGAGTGCAACAGGGAAGATTGCCTCAGTAAGCCATGATAGATTTGTCAAGCTCTGGAAATGACTTGTATGATAGCGACCGTTATCGGTGTCGACTTTTACGTTCTGTTTGTTAGATATAGAAACCAGACAGTTTTCTGGCTCAGATGACCACATGAAAAGGTAGCTAACTGGATTTCTTGAGCCACTTGGATTCAAAGAACTAACCTCGTCTTTGTTGTATGCTCAAATACAAAATGCTTCTGAAGCTTGTTGTAACTCGGAAATGTTGGTTTGGTTTGTGTACCCCATGAAAACGTCTCATTCGTGCTGAACAACTTGCAAACTCATTTTTTTATGTTTTTACATATGATTGTAATGCATTTTCTTATTCACATTTTTATCTGGAACCCTACCTTGGATGACCGTTGTGATTGTTGGTGACATAGGCGTACTCATCAGCGACCAGTCCTAGCTCACGCAGCATGGCTGACGCTCGCGTCACGTTCCTCTCCTCCATGGTCACGGTCTCCTTCACAGCTGGTGTGGAAGCTCCTCGTGTTCCAGATCAACTTCAATCTAATCCCCACCCACAGTTCAATACCCTGGTCGAACTGTTTTGAGTCCCGACTGTACAGACCTAACAGAATCGTTTTCTGTGTGAATCCAGTCTAAGCCAAACCGTTTAGCCCTATCCCCACCTTGGACATCTAAATATGAGATGTTAATTGATGGAAATAGGAAGAGATGAAAGAAGGGAAGAGAGAGGCTCGCAACTATAGGCATGTTGAGATCAAATCTACATGCAGCCCCATCTTACCTGGCAGAAGGCTCAACTTCTTCCTCAACTCCCTCTCCTCCTTTTGTTGTATCATGCCAAACAATATCATAAACCGATTCATTAGCAGGCCCTGCCCACTCTCCAATTCCAAACCAATCGATTGGGATCATTCAGCTCTGGATCAGGCGGTTCTAGATTGAGGACGAAGTTTGGTGACGCCATGGATCAGCTGGGAGAGATGTGGGCAAAACTGATGTCTCTCCTTCCTGCAATGACACCCATATATGGGGCCATAGCTGCATTCTTTTTGGTGTATTGCAGACGGGCTAAGCAAACGCCTTGACAGCAGTGCTCAGATTTACTTTTTTATTTTTAAATTCTTATTATTATTGGGACAAGAATTTAGAAACGGATAGAATGTGAGCGTCAGTATGTGCTAGTGCTAGGCACCGCATTCATGCTACCGTCAGTGCCAACCACAGGCGGACGCAAAGCTCGTTATAATATCTACGACCTTCTCGAAGTCTCGAAATCAAGTCTCTGAAAACCCGTAAGGTTAAACTATGAAGTCATGTCGAAACTGAAACTTGCAGGTTTCAAAAGGGAGTTGCACTCTGATTGATGGAAAGAAATAGAATGTAAACAGTCCTATGGTGCAATGGTGCTTCATGGATGCTTGCTTATCTGAAATGTCTGCTTCATGAATCCAGATCAATTGCATGTTTTCAATTCTGAGGAACACATCGTGCTTCAGCTACGGGGATATTCACGAAGATGCAACGAATCAGCAAATCCTACTTCAGTCAAATCTGCTGAACAAGATAATTACAACAACATCTCGTTCAGCTTCTCCCCTGGAATGACTAGCTCGATCTTACCCATGCACACAGGGCATTTTCTTAACAGCCCCACAGCAGCCGAAATGAAACCGCCTGATCGATGAACATCCCGTAGCATTCCGTTGTCAAACAAATCAATCGCATGACCACAGCTCCGATCTTCTCAGTTTTCATCTATCCGTCCAGGTTGGTGACGGGGCCCTTGAACCAGTGCCTGGCGCTGAGGACCCACGACGACAGCACGAGGAGGAAGAGTCCGCCGACGGCGACGGGCGTGTAGTTGAGCGTGTCCTTCGTGACCGGATACGTGACCGGCAGCGAGAAGAGCACGGTGATGGTGGCCACCCAGAGCACGGCGACGCAGCCGACGAGCACGCCGTAGCGGCCCAGGTTGAAGGGCCCCGGCACGAAGTGCTTCCGCGCCAGCGTCACCCGGAACAGGATCGGCAGCGCGTACGAGATGTACAGCCCGATCGTCGCGATCGACACCATCGCCTGGAACGCCACCAGGCTGCCCAGAGACTGCAGATATATAGATGTGTGCCGGACATGCCATGCATGCATGCGTTAATTTCGTCAGCTTGTGAGATATGAGCATGGCGCATGCAGTAGACTACTGTTCGGTGCTTCTAGCTAGTGTCGGCCATTACCGTCAGTGCCATGCAGAAGGCGATGAAGGCTGAGAGCCAGACAGCGTTGATCGGCACTTCTTGCTTGTTCACCTTGTGCCATACAGATGAGAACGGCATCGCGCCATCTCTCGAGAACGCATACGCCATCCTGACAGAAAAAAAAAAGAGAAACAGCCGGGTGCAACAGTTAGTGGTTGCCAACATTCAGAATTCAGAACTCGTAGACAGAACACATCGTCGGTCTCGGTCACCTCGAGTTGCTTGTCACCGAGCTCATGCCACAGAAGTATATGGCGACGGCGACGATCCCCAAGCAGATGACCCCGCCCACGCCGTTCCCGTACCGGCTTTTGAACGCGAGGTAGAACACCTCGGCGATCGCGTAGCCTCCCGCATCATTGTCAGGGCTCAGAAGGTAGGGTACGTCCTTCACTGCAAATGTGATGCCGAGTATGTAGCCCCATCCCACCAGTATGGATATCCCAATGGCGCTGATTATACCGATGGGGCCATTCCTGTCTGCATTCTTCGTTTCTTCAGTCTGCACCAACGAAGAACCAAAACATCGATCAAAAAGCAATGACACAGTTACTGCCCTGTAAATCGACTTGAGGTTTTTCTGTGTACCATGTGCGCGGAAGCGTCGTATCCTGTGAGCGTGTACTGGCTCATCAGGAGCCCCAGGACGAAGATGTAGAGGTTGCTGTGGATCCCAGCGTCGTTTTCGGTGTTGAAATGGGTGAACACGAACTTAGCGCTTGCCCTCTCGGTAGCAACGGTCGGCACAGCGATCATCAGCACAAAGACACCTGCGGACAACAACAGACACAGTCAGCAGACTCCATGAACGCATCATCTGCAGCAGCTGCCATCTTAGCCTCCATGAACAACGAAGAGGCGGACGACGATGCCTTGTGCTCGTGCGCGTCCTGACAGGAAGAGCTCTCACCTAACATGTTCCAAGCAGCAGCGAACTGCCCGAAGAACGAGAGCCACGTGATGGGGAGGCTGTTGATGACGGCGTGGCTCAGCAGGATGGCGGCGTGGAAGGCGATGACGACGTACTTGGACGCCAGGTACCCCCCGCCGTTGTTGCCGCCGGTGCTGAGCAGGATGATCACCTGGATCAGCTGCGCCAAGGAGAAGTCCACGCTGGTGGTGACCGCCCACTGAACAACAACAAGAAACTGCTCAGTTAGCATACGGTCGGTTTAGAGAGAAACTGGTGCGAAAAAAAGGGAGGAGGTTCAGAAAAGGACCAGCTACCTGTCCGACAATGTTGAACCTGAAAAATCACAAGGACGAAAAGAAAACACGGAGGATTAAAAAGAGGCTGGAAACAATTGCAATCTATCAAATTGATCAAGCAGGTGTTCAAGAAAAAAGAAAATCAGGTATGAGTGAGCATCACATCATAATCGACAGAAACTTATCGGCTTCATAGCTTTCAGAGTGAGCACGAATGCGTGCCCAATGATTGCTGTTTTCACGAATTGACCCATACCCGTAATGTAGTTAAGTGTTAACGTACCTGTCTGAATTAGAGCCTAGAGCATAGCCATAGCCACAACACCCACAAGATACTTACTAATTGATGGAATCACTAAGCACTCGCAAGCCAACTGCAAAACTTCCGCTGCAAACCGCTACTGATGTCCACTCTTGACCAACAGTATTGATACAGTCAAAACTTTTAGATGGTGAAAAAGGCAGGTGTTCTTCAGTGTTTTGTCAAGAAGGAAAAACTCTACTGCCTACTTTCAGCACAACGTACTGCAGCGCTTACGACAACCGATCAAATAAATTCGTCCAAGCAATTAGTAGTGTGAAAGTTTAGTCTCCACATGGCAGGACAGGACGGCGTCCTTGCTTGAGAATGTCAAAGCACGCACATTGACTAATGGTCACGGCACACGATTCCAAAGAAACAGAGATTCCATTAGTGCATTATAAAGCACTAAAAAGAATCAATTTTTCCCATGGCCACGCCACTAAAATAACAGGTTTGCAATCGTAACAACTCCGTCTTCATCTCGTGGAACAAGCGATCCCTTATTTTATTTTTTGATCAGGCAACGGATAAAATAAAGAGATGCCAAGTTGTCGCTCACACCGATCCAGTGACGCCAGAAAGAAATAAAGAAAGAAGCACGCTAAGCTAAGGTCGAAAGAAAGAATTGTTCTGCATCCCAATCTCGAACAAAACAAGAACCTGTTCACATGCTGATCAATGATCCGTCCTGATAAATAAATAGATAAATAAATAAATAACAAAACCAGAAAAAGAGGGAGACGGCCGTCCCAAGAACGACGACGAACACGGATGATTTAGTGAGCGAGGACGAGGGAGTGGCACACGTACCATCCGGTGATCCAGGACGCGAAAGGCGCCCAGCGCTTGCCGGAGAGGCGCGCGCTCCAGTAGTAGAGTCCGCCGGAGGTTGGGAAGGAGGAGCAGATCTCGGCCATGGAGAGGCCGACGGCCATGGTGAACGCGCCGGCGACGAACCAGCCGAAGGTGATGGTGGCCGGGCCGCCGAAGGTGAGCCCCGTGTTGTAGAGCGTGGTGATCCCCGTGAGGACCGAGATGATGGAGAAGGAGAAGGCGAAGTTGGACAGCACCCTGCACGCGCGTTGCGGCGGGCGGCGGTCAGAGAGATGAGCCCGGCCGGCGGTCCGGCAGGAACCGATCGTCATCAAGGGATGAACCGGACATGGAAGAACGGCGGGATTGACGGAAGAGGAGGAGGAGAGGGGACGTACGAGAGGTCGCGCTTGAGCTCCTGCTTGTACCCGAGCTCGCGGAGGCGGGCGAGCCCGGTGTCGTCGGAGCCTCCGACGTCGACGGCCACCGCTCCATCGTCGGCCGGGGACTTGTTCCACGTCATGCCGCGGCGTTCGCGTGCGTGCGTGTCAGTCTGCCGCGTTCTTGGAGCCGGTGGCGGGGACGGCGAGTTTTCCAGGGACAGGAGGGGATCGGAGGGGAGGAGGGGCGCGGGTACATAAGGAATGGAGGCGGAGTCGTTGTCGTGCGTGGGGAAGTGAAGGGGTACACGGGTGCAGTGGCGGCGTAGGCGGGATGCGGCGGGTGCAGTCAACTCGAAAGTGGCGATGGGAATGGGATCCCGGAAAATGGGGCGCTGGACGGCTGGGTTCGTTAATGCCAACCGAGCGACGAAGATTCTGCCAACTAGTACCGTGGATCTGAAAGTTATTTCAGCAGCTGCGGCTTAGGCTGTGTTTGTTTCACGGTGGATTTGTGAAATAGCTGTCCGCTGTGACAAAACTGCCGTGAGTTGACAATTGTAGGTAAGTAAAAATCTGTTTAGCTAAAAACAACTATCAACTGTGTGGATTTTATAATAAATATGTGTTATAAAGATAATAATGTATTAGGTTATATAATCAGTGACATGGAGAGTAATTTCTAAGAAAAATTGGAAGAGTAATCTAAAAAATTTGGGGTCCTACCAGATTTTTATTTACACTAGAAATTTTGGAGAATCTGATTCTCATAGGAACCCATTTAGTTTAAAGTTCTGATTTTTTTAGAGGATTTGGTTGGTACAGCTGCTGACCCAAAGGGACCCTCAGTAATGCGCCTTCTTCGTTTCGATTCACTCCTTCCATGTGTACTCCAATAAGAGTTCACCACATAGCTCGGAGTACACATAGGAGAGAGGTCAAGTTCCCCGCTTAGACCTAGTTTGGATTGAAACCGGTTCTAGTGGATTTGTTTTCTTTTTGTTTGGATTAGATGCGATGGAAAGGGGGTGACGGAGCTAATGGTTTCAGTTGGGTTGGTCTCACGCCATAAATGGTTTGAGTTGGTTTGATGTGTTTTCTATACGATTTGGATGATAACACATGGATTTGGGTCTTAATCGTGGCTTGGAATTATAAGCACTAATCAAACCATACAACAGTTGTTCCTCGCTGCCGCCACCCCTTCCCTCAACGGTCGCAGTTAGCGATACCTCTTATGCACTAATCGCCATCCATGTGCCATCTCCTCATGGATGAGTCATGGGAGGCGTCGCTGAGGCACGAGACAACGGGGGTTGGGAGGATAGGCAACGACAATCGAGGGGGGGGGGCAAACCATTGTTGGTTAGAGCCCCTTGACTGGTGGTCCAGTGCAGGGCAAACGCCATGGAGTTGGTTGGCTCTAAGCGTGATAGGACATGCTCGCTAGGGAAGACAATAAAAGCAAGGCCTTGCCTTTGCCCTTGACCATGTTGTAAAAGAGCATCACTTGAACTTTGACATCGACTCTGCCAGAAGCTGACGAGCCACCAAATCTCCTTAGGGCAATCGTAGGATGCCTCACCTTGGTAGAAGTGTCGCACAAAGAAGAGGAGAGATGTGGATCTACAACTAGAGTTAAGGGAGACTAGTGGACGATCGGAGGGGGTGTCTGACGATGCCCAAGTGGTCACCATTGTGGCCATTGGTGCTACAGGACGTAGCGCAGTGGGACGGGTTGGGGAGCTAGCGGTGTGGAGAGGGAGACAGGAGTGTCTTGATGTGTGTGTGGGGGGGCGGAGGGAAACAGTTCTGGTCCGTAACCATTACGAGGTGGGCTCCTAACAGTAAGATTATTGGAACCAATTTGGATTGGTGTGGGTTTGACTAAATTTTTATTCAGCTTGGTTACGTTTGGTTTGGTATGGATAAAAGCATTGATGGGGTGGTTTGCATTGGACTTTTGAGAGGAATGTAATTGTTTGCTTTAGGGTTTAGGTTACTTCTTGACACATTAGCAGGTTTACTTTTACTTTAGCCCCACTATCGTTGGAGAAGACGGCGTCGATAAGGTTGGACGTCTGGCTCGAGCCTTCTTAGTTGGTTGTCGCCCGTCGAATCAACAACCCCGACCTCCTGTGGAAGAGTACGAGCCACGTCGATAGGGCATGGCCTCGTGTTGGATGGCAACGACTATTATTTATGCGTCGCCCTCTAGCCCTTGACAACTACTTGATAGTGCCCAACGTAGTTGAGCGAACGTTGTTGACCCACGTCATCGCCCCTTGTGTGACACCTTAGGAGGTCCCGTTTCAGCCCCGCTTAAAGTAAAAGAAGGCAATGTCGACGAGGTCGAGCCCCCCGCTCGAGCCTTCTTGGTTGGTCGCCCACCGTCAAATCAACGACCTTGATGCTGATGAAGCTCCACCACATGCGGTCCATGCATGCAATGTGGTGTGATATGACAACGATGGGGTTAGTCGCGACATGGGATAGCAAGCATATGACAAAACGGGATACGGGACAATGGCAACATCGACTAGAAGATATGTTAGGGTTTTTCAACCCTAACACTCCCTCCGTTTTGACTTATAAAGGGGGTGCAACATTCGAAGGAAGGACAAAAAGGTTGAATGCATTGCAGCCTAGTTTGGTTGCCCCATGCTTTGCCCATCTTGCAGCAAATGCCTTGATATTGTTGATTTTATGATAATGACTATGGGTAATATGGTTTATCCCTATAGATTTTTCTGCCCACGAACCATTTCAAATTTATGTGGGCGCGGCAGCAGCAGCGCTCCACTCGTCCTAGCTTTGTATGATTCGGGATTCGGTTTGAGCACATACGCACGCTTCAGACGCACGGCCGGAAACTTAGCAAAGGCGTCCACCAATAATTGGGCATAAATAAATTCCAGACTCCCGTGGCAACGTGCGGGCCGCATACCACTACTGGAGTACGCTGCTACTTGGTAGTCGCCAGTGCGTACCTACTCTGATCCGTCGCTCGTGTTGCTGCTGCGTCTGGCGCTGGCATCGTTGTATTGATAGATTATCATCATGGAGAAGACGCGTGATCCGTCATGTGTTCATCTGGGTATCTACGCGTATATATCTGGATACCATCGTTTCCCGGGTCAACGAGATCGACTACCGTCGCCGTCCGGATCATTGGAGGGGTCCATCGATCCACCCCGTGACCAAGTAGGCCGGCGACGGAGACGGACGCCGTGTTCTTTTCTTTGCCACAACGGACTAGTGACTTGCTTCGAATATAAACACCAGTCACCCCCAGTGGCATGATGACGACGCAGGAGGTCGGTTAGGCGAGCACTTACCAGCCGGTGAGCCATGAGGCGAAGGGTCCCCATCGCCGGCGGCTGCAGAGCCTGGCGCTCCAGAAGTAGAGGCCGCCGGAGGTGGGGTAGGCGGAGCAGATCTCGGCCATGGCCAGGCCGACGGCGAGGGTGAAGGCGCCGGCGACGGGCCACCCCCACACCATCGTCACCGGCCCGCCGAACTGGAGGCCCGTACCGAACAGCGTCGTCACGCCCGTCATCACCGACACGATCGAGAACGTCACCGCGAAGTTGGACGCCAGCCTGCACACAGCCATGGAGCAGCAGCTGAGAGCGTCACTTCACGAGTTCACGAGGAGCAGAAGGTTCCATGGTTCATCGTCGACGGAAATAGAAGCACGCGCTCCACGAGCTCGCTGCGCAAAGCAGAGACACGACAAGATCTGGCCAAGGAGTAGGCACGGCCTTACGAGATCGAGCGGCAGGGAAGACGACACTTACGAGAGGTCGCGCCTCAGCTGGGGCTTGTACCCCAGCAGCCTAAGCTTCGAGTCGTCGCCGTCGCGGACCGCCACCACCTCGTCGGCGTCGCCGGCGAGCGGGCGGTAGACGTGCTGCCCGTCCATCTCCGTCGCGTGCCGGCCTGCTCGCTCCTCCTGATCTCGGACTACCAGGCGGTGGCTGGCCGCGGCGGAGCACCAGATCTTTCCCCGGCCTCCACTTGTTACCGTTTTCTGCGTCTGGGTCTGGGAGGAGGCCGGACACTGATGAGCTCACGAGGAGCACGGAGGAATTCTTTAGCAGGCAATGCCGGGGCCGGCGGTAGGTGCATGCGTAACGCACGTGAATGTCATCGGGATTTTGTTTCGCTTCAGTCAGGATTATGAAATCGGTTGTTGTTATTATTAGAAATTATGCAATTTTTTAATGGCACCTAAGAAATTGTTCCCAACAATAAACACCATTTACCTGATGAAGAGCAAATAAGAGATAGCTGATGAGGAAATCATAGTGTGCTCGTGAAGCGCAAGCAAAGAGATTTTGCCATTCCTGCTACCTTAACCGCTACCGTTACATAGTCTACAGGAAGAAGTCTATTTTATTCCTCTGAATAGTTCACTTCGTCCGTTTCATCCCCTCAACGATATACTGGTAACTGGTTTGATCTACTACTCTTAAACTATTCAAATCTGTGAAATATAACACTTATTGGATTCATCTTTTTTTTTGTTATTTGATTTCAAAATTTGTAGTATGATAAATAACACCATTTATTATGTTATTAAAATAGTTAATAATTCTAAGAATATGTTTAGATATTTTTATATTTCTAATGATACTATTAAATATGAAAATAATCCTTAAAAATGTATTTATTTTTTAACCATAGAGTATTATGTCAGACACCATTATAGAAAGTTAAACTTTAAACTCGAATTATATATGGAGAAACAAAAAAACAAACAACAAAAAAGTATAGATTGCGCCTTGCTTGGGGTAGTAAATAGGGAGACGATTACGAAGCAAACACCTATTTAGTGCAATCGTATAAAAAAATTATATAAACCACATGATCTTCCTATTGCGATCGATGCACCTTTTCACTTAAGTCCCTTCATCTACAAAACATAAAGTGTAGCCACCGTTGTCAGTGAAAAGTTTAAATAAAAAATAAGCGGTGATAGTATGGAGACCGTATGACAAAAAACTTTTTATACATTGCATAAAATATTTATTTGTATTGTAATCGTTCCGTAGAGCTAAAAATTTTGTAACAGGCCGGTCGGTACAAATGTACAATTCTATACTGTGATGGGCCGGGCCTATACATCAGCGGCCCTCTTGCTCGCTGCCGTCGTCTTCAACCTCCGACTTCCGAGAAAACTCGCTTCCTCCGCCCCATGAAGCAGCCGAGCGGTCTGCGCACTTGCGGCGGTGGCCTGAATTGAACCCCTAGGTGGCCTGAGCGGTGCCCTGTCCTATCCCCAACCCTCTCCTTCCGGAGCCCCCTCCCGAATCAGTAATCCCAGCTCGCTCGTCGGTGACCACCTCCCTTCCCTTCTTTGGGAGATGCCCGAAGAGGAGAAGGCAAGCGACGGCAGCAGAGATGGCGGAGACATCTACAACGTCCAGGCCGCCGAAATCCTCGCCAACGAGGCTCGCGTCAGTCCTATACTCACACTCCCAACTCGCTCTTCACTCGCTCGGCTGAATGCCTCCCCTAACCTAATCCAGTCGATTTCAGCTGCTCCCCATCAACGAGGCCGCCCCCATCTACGAGAAGCTGCTCGCCACCTTCCCTACTGCGGTCTGTATCCTCCTCCCACCCTTTCCCTTCCCTTTGCGTTTTCCTTTTTTTCATCGGCGTCGTTCCTCATTCTAATGTAATGCCACAACGTGATGGTTGTAGGCCAAATACTGGAAGCAGTATGTCGAAGCCTACATTTCTGCCAACAACGACGAAGCCACCAAGCAGATTTTCAGCAGATGCTTGCTCAACTGCCTTCACATAAATCTCTGGTAAGCTCTGTTCCCCAATCGAGTGGAAGCCCCTTTGAATGCAAAATTCTGCTCCCTTGCATTATTACGTTTAATATGATTGATTCTCAAGTTGCTGAGCAAGGGGCCCTGTTAATTTTGCCTCATCATCTCTCCACTCACCAGTGTAACATTGGTCTGCCCGGTTGGTTTCAACTTGCAGGCGTTGTTACATTAATTTTATCAGGAGAGTAAATGATAAGAGAGGCTCTGAGGGTCTGGATGAAACAAAAAAGGCTTTTGATTTCATGCTTAACTATGTTGGTAAGTGGAAGGTTTGCATTCCAACCAGTGCCTGCCTGCCTGATGATGATGTGGTTCTGGAGTGTACACTATTTCTTTACTAATATTGCTTACTATCTGCCAGGAAATGATGCTGCTTCTGGTCCTGTTTGGATGGAGTATATTGCTTTCCTAAAGTCAATGCCGGTCTGCTATGTTCCTTCTTGTCTCTTGTTCTACCCGTCTTTTACTTGTGCTCATGTTTTGCACAATTATGCTTGCAAAATCTTTAGGCGGTGATGCCCCAGGAAGAATCACATCGCATGACTACTGTACGAAAAGTGTACCAGAAGGCAATTTTAGTTCCAACTAGTCATGTAGAACAGCTATGGAAGGACTACGAGAACTTCGAGAATTCTGTTAGCCGCACCTTGGTACTTGTGACTTCCAACTGGATTTCTCTCTCCGCATAGCGTAGTGAAAAAAAAGTCTAAATGTTGTGCTGAAAGAAAACACATGGTTCTGTTGTGCTTTCTGCTATGTTACATTTATTAAATCCGTTGCGATGTAAAGTTGTCTTTATTTCATAGTTCAGGCCTGAGTAAATGATTATCTATCCATATTTTCAGGCGAAAGGTTTATTATCTGAATATCAACCAAAGTTTAACAGTGCTAAAGCTGTATATAGAGAGCGCAAGAAGTATATTGATGATATTGATTGGAACGTGTTGGCCATCCCTCCTACAGGCTCCTACAAGGTAAACCACATTTTAGTTCCTAAAGTTGATTTACGCTAGGTATGGTCTGAACCAATACATACTGAATTACCAATTATTTTTCACGGACGACTATTTATAGTCTACTAGCCTACTGCAGTTTGTTTGTGATTAAATGCCTTGTTGTTGGGGTAATTATTTTTCATGTCGCACTTTGAAATTCTTCTTCTTTTATTGTTCCTGAAATAACTTAAATTGTTGTTGCGATGGAAGTTTCTTTACCTTCAAAACAAAAGAAGTGATATGCACCAAAGAAAGCAAAGATTACAGTTCTTTTTCCTTGAACAATCTCTCTCGCTATGCAACGCTATTCCTCTCATTTTGCTGGCAATCTTACCATTTCTTTGCATCTATGTAGCTTAAGCCTCATTGAGTTGCATTCCACAAATAAAATGTTATCTTAGATATTATAATTATCTGCTTAATATGACTATTTTGATTTTCCAATTAGCACGTCAGTTTTAGATACATACTATAGTAGTTCATCCATATTATGTTTAGCTTGATTTTAATTTAGGCTATTTATGTCAGATTGGGTTTAGACTTTTGTGTTTCGCTTGATTGGAGTAACCTTCCGCTATCAAAGATTCGGATGCTGAAAAGCAAGGAGAGTAGCAGTAACTTGCGAGTTCAAATCATGTCATTTTCTATAGGCCCTATGGTCTATGGTCACTGAGAAAGGTGTTAACAGCACTGCGATGCAAATGTGCTTGGAAAAAAGTAGTATGGCTACTTGAATAGGGTGGGGAGAAGCCAGAAGCCACCCATTGGCTCCTGATCATTACAATTAAAGTTGGAGCAAGAGGGAGAGAGAATGCATGAACTTGCTCCTGCTATAGATGTGTACTCTCAGGTGGCTTAAAAGTTTTAACAGCTGATACATGCCATTTGTCTGGGTAGCTAGCCCCCTATCTATAAAGACATTTTCAATAATACAACAACAACAACAACAACCAAGCCTTTATCCCAAGCCTGATGAGGTCGGCTAGACATGAAACCCAATATCAATGAAGTAAAAGAGAGGAAGAGTTATAAGAACAAGGAAAAAAGAAAGAAAAAAAAGAAAAAAAAGAAAAAGAAAAAAAAAGAAAAAAAAAAGAAAAAAGAAAAAAAAAAGAAAAAGAAAAGAGAACAAAAAAAAGAAAAAAACAAGACTACGATTCTGGCACATGGATTGCTACTTTCCATGCGGTCCTATCATGAGCTAAGTCTCTGGATACATTCCAATCTCTCAAATCTCGTTTTACCGCCTCCTCCCAGGTCAACCTTGGTCGTCCTCTACCCCTCCTAATATTTTCTCTACCTCTTAAAATCCCACTGTTAACCGGTGCTTCTGGAGGTCTCCGTTGGATATGTCTAAACCACCTAAGTCGATGTTGGACTAACTTCTCTTCAATCGGCGCCATCCCTACCTTATCTCGAATCGCCTCATTCCTTATTCGGTCTCTTCTCGTGTGCCCGCACATCCACCGTAGCATGCGCATCTCTGCGATACTCATTTGTTGGACATGTTGCCGTTTAGTTGGCCAACATTCCGCCCCATAGAGCATCGCGGATCTGATCACCGTCCTATAGAACTTCTCTTTTAGCTTTTGTGGGACTTTCCTATCACATAGTATTCCAGAGGCTTGACGCCATTTCATCCACCCTACCTTGATCCTGTGGCAAACATCCTCATCAATATCGCCATTGCTTTGTAACATTGATCCTAAGTATCGGAAAGAGTCCCTTCTAGGTACTATTTGTCCTTGTAGACTAACATTTCCCTCTTCACGACCAACACCACTAAAGTCACACTTCATATACTCGGTTTTGGTCCTACTAAGTCTAAACCCCTTGGACTCTAAGGTTTGTCTCCATAACTCTAATTTCTTATCGACACCATCTCTAGTTCCATCTACCAGCACTACATCATCAGCAAAGAGCATGCACCAAGAGATATCCCCTTGTATATCCTTCGACACCTCATCTATCACCAAGGAAAAGATGTATGGGCTCAAAGCTGATCCTTGATGTAGTCCTACCGTGATAGGAAATGCATCAGTCTCACTATCACTTGCGCACACACTTGTCCTAACATTATTTTACATATCCTTGATAAGGGTAATGTACTTTGTTGGCACTTTATATTTCTCTAGTGCCCACCACATGACTGACCTTGGTATCTTGTCGTACGCCTTCTCCAAGTCGATGAACACTATATGCAAGTCCTTCTTCTGCTCCCTATCTCTCCATAAGCTGACGAAGCAAGAAAATCGTCTCCATTGTAGACCTCCCAGGCATAAAACCAAACTGGTTTTTAGTGACATTGGTCACTTTCCTCAGACGGTGTTCAATCACTCTCTCCCAAAGCTTCATAGTATGACTCATAAGCTTAATGCCTCGATAATTAGTACAACTTTGAATATCTCCTTTATTTTTGAAGATATGTACTAATATACTTTTCCTCCATTCTTCAGGCATCTTGTTTGACCGAAAAATGTGGTTGAATAGCTTTGTGAGCCATACTATTGCCACGTCCCCAAGACATCTCCACACCTCAATAGGGACATCGTCAGGGCCGAGGGCCTTTCCTCCTTTCATCCTTTTTAAGGCCTCCTTAACCTCAAACTCTTGTATCCTCCGCACGAACCGCCTGTTGGAGTCATTAAAGGAGTCATCCAACTCAACCATAGTGCTCCCATTCCCATCATTGAATATCCCATTAAAGTAATCACGTCATCTATTCTTAATCTCTTCATCCTTCACTAGAATGCGGTCAGTCTCATCTTTGATGCATTTAACTTGATTGAGATCCCTCATCTTTCTCTCGTGGATTTTTGCTACCTTGTATATGTCCTTTTCACCTTCTTTTGTCTCTAGTCTCTCATATAACTTATCATAGGCCTGTCCTCTTGCCTTACTCACAGCCCGCTTTGCAGTCTTCTTAGCCTCTTTGTACTTAAGCATGTTGCTTGCGCTTCTATCATTATGCCAACTCTTGTAACACTCCTTCTTCTCCTTAATGGACTTTTGTACATCCTCATTCCACCACCAAGTGTCTTTATCTACAAGTTTCTTTCCCTTTGTCACACCGAACACCTCACTAGCTACCTTCCTAATGCAAGTTGCCATCTTCATCCACATACTATCTGCATCTCCATTTTCCGCCCAGGGTCCTTCTGTGATCACTCTATTTTTAAAGGATTCTTGTGATTCTCCCTTCAACTTCCACCACTTTGTTCTTGTGATTTTGACACCTTTGTCCCGCAAAGAGCATGTATGGAAGCGAAAGTCAGCTACCACAAGCTTATGTTGTGTCACAACACACTCCCCCGGGATCACCTTACAATCTAGACACTCCTGTCTATCCTTTCTCCTAGTGAGGGCAAAGTCAATCTGGCTAGAGTGTTGGGCACTACTAAAGGTCACTAGGTGAGATTGCCTCTTTCTAAAGAGGGTGTTAGCTATCAACAGATCATAGGCTACGGCAAAGTCTAGGATGTCCTTACCCTCTTGATTTCTATCGCCGCATCCAAAACCTCCATGTACTCCCTCAAATCCTAGGTTAGTTGCACCCACATGACCATTGAGATCTCCCCCTATGAGGAGTTTCTCGGTTATCGGTACACTACTAACCATATCCTCCAAGTCCTCCCAAAATTGCCTCTTATCACTCATGTTGAGCCCAACTTGTGGGGCATAAGCACTAATGACGTTCAAGACAATGTCCCCAATTACTATCTTGATTAAGATGATCCTATCCCCTCGTCTTCGAACATCCACTACTCCATCGTTAAGACTCTTATCTAATAGAACACCTACGCCATTCCTAGTCCCAACCGAACCAGAATACCAAAGCTTGAAACCGGTATTCTCGACTTCTCTCGCCTTTTGACCCGTCCATCTAGTCTCTTGTACACAAAGGATATTTACTCGTCTCCTAATGGCAACATCTACTAACTCATGTAGCTTCCCCGTCAAGGATCCTACATTCTAACTACCCACCCGAAATCTATGTTCCTCGGCTAGCTTCCTTACGCTTTGCACCCGTCGAGTAAGATGCAAAGACGCTTGCTCACTTATCACTACATCCGGGCGATGATGTGACGCGCCACTAAGGTGGTGGCGATCCGGCCCTTACTCATTTAACACCATATCCGGGTACCGATATGAATACAAAAATCGTTCATATTAAAGTGCATTGTCTTTTTTGGTTCATTGATCATGCTTTAGATGACTGAAAATCTTACCTGATGGCCCTTTAAAGTTGAAAAGATCTGTTTACTTTGTTATGCAGCCTGGTAGTTCAAATGTGACTAGTATTTGTCTGGCAGATAACTGGTTAACTTATTTCACAGGAAGAACAACAGTGCATGGCATGGAAAAGACTTTTGGCATTTGAAAAGTGAGTAACCATTTATCATGAATGAAAAAAAACTGTTTATCACATAATCTTATTCGTTAAAGGGACGCTTAACATCTAATAGTCGTTGTTCATATTCTTCTGTTATGCCTCCTTTCGTGTGGGTATTAGTGAACATAAGTCACTATATCTTAGAATTTATGAATTTATACTTAAATTTATAACTTATGTTTGTGCTCCATAATGTGCAATCTGTACACAGTACACACACACATACACACACATATAGTTTTAGTTTATCTTCTTTTTTTGATCAGTCCAAAATAATGGCTAAGCAACCAGTCCTAACAACTTGTCCAATTTCTGGCCTTTTATTATGTCTATTTAACATTAGCCTTTGTATTGATCTTAATTGTAAGAATCCTGTTTTGCTGTAGGGGCAACCCTCAAAGGATTGATGCTACAACTGCTAACAGGCGTGTTACCTTTACTTATGAACAAGTAAGCCCCTTTATGCCCACATATTTAGATGCATGAGATTTTTTGTTCTATGATGCTGTGCATATCACTCTTGTGTGTACTTCTCATGTGTATTGTTACTTTATGCAAGCCAATAACAGCTTCCGATTTCTATATGGAATACTTGTTTTTATGTTTGTAGTTATAAGACAAAAGCATTGATATCGTCAATGCAGTCTTTCACCTTTTGAAAGTTTCTTACGTCCTGACTTCCAAGTATTTTAGCCATAAGGCCTGAGTTTACTGGTTTCTGCCACTGCACATCGGAACATATTATGTAGGCTAAATATTGATCAGTGGACTGCTTGCAATTTATTTAACACTACCTTTTTTATTGCCAGTGCCTGATGTATCTGTACCATCATCCTGATATATGGTATGATTATGCTATGTGGCATGCAACGAATGGTTCTGTGGATTCGGCAGCCAAAATATTTCAGCGTGCTTTAAAAGCAATCCCTGGTAATAAAATATTCCCTAGAGTTCGGTTGTCGGTTCATCTATGGTTATTTGCTCCAGTAGTCAATGTGTATTTTTGGAAGTATGTATTTGACACTCTGGTCCTCCATAAGAACTCATAACATGCTCTGAGGATGTGAAAGGGTCCTTGGGGAATAAATAACTAGAGGTTCTCCCTATTGTTAAGAGAGCTGTTACATCCTGGTGGTACTAAATGGCTGATTTATTTGAAATTTAATAAATATTCCATATCTCCCAGGATATGATTATTCTCACCTGGAGAGGACATCTTGTAGAATACTGTTATTGAGGTTCGGAGTGTTCTCTAGGAGGATACTGAATACCTCCACAAGTCTGTGTACTGATGACGTGCTAGTCATGACCTGGGCACTTCAATATGTGTTCCACAAGAAAGCTGATATTTCTTTCTATCTACCACTATGTGCTAAATATGGACTCAAGGCAATCATATTTGTGCGCTCTGCATGTAAAAACTTGTCGCAATTCAACTACCACTATAGGAAATCATATTTGTGCACTCCGCATGTAAAAAATTGTCACGATTCAACTTGCATCCTAAATCAAGTGACAAATCAACAACAATTATACCTTATTTTTTGCATTCGATCATGTGATTCAATTAAAAAGATCAGAAAGGCCGCACTAGGGTCCACATCAATCCAACTGTAGCATGCTTGCATTGAGAACAGAGAACTTTTCTTCTAAGTCGTTTTCGTTTTGATTGACATCTACAGCACCCTTCCCTGGTCAAATTTAACATCTGAACCTCCCTTTCATAGATTCTGAAGTGCTTAAATATGCCTATGCTGAAATGGAAGAGGCCAGAGGAGCAATTCAGGTCTTTTAGTTACTTTTGCAACTGCAGCAACTCTTATTTTGATTATTATTTTCTCATAGGCTTTCTGGTGTAGGCTGCTAAGATAATATACGAGTCTCTTATAGCTGAAAATGTGAGAATGACCTCACTTGCACATATTCAGGTGAGCTGCCATTTCTTGTATTGTACTTGCCACTCGATTGTGTCCTTCATGATAGCTTTAGCACTTTGGTTTCCTACTGTAGTTTATTCGGTTTCTGAGAAGAACTGAAGGCATTGAAGCAGCTCGTAAGTACTTTTTGGATGCTCGGAAGTTGCCAAGCTGCACTTACCATGTTTATGTTGCTTATGCTACAATGGCATTTTGCCTCGACAAGGATGCAAAGGTTGTAAAATGATGTTACCTATATTTTTTTCTGTTACAGATTGTTATGCCTTGCCATAGGTTCATAGCAGTGGTCAATAGAATTGGAGTAAAATTAAGTATGTAAGTTTCATATGATCTAGAATGTAGTGTTAAGCTAAATCTCTTCGCTAAAATGGGATGACAACACCATTTATTAAGTTTTACTTTGCAGCATGTAGCACATTTAGGTTCATCCTTTTTTCTCTAACGACGCAGGAGAGCTGCATGTCATTTCATTGATAATAGAAATGAAGTATAAGGGTGGGAGAGCACCCAAGAAAAAACAAAAAAGGCATACAGCCATGCCACTCTTTACAGAATGCAACCCTCTAAAACCCAGCAGCTGTTAAGTGCCCAGGTTTGTCAACCAGCTCGACAGGCTGGGCAAATCCCTGGCATCGGCCATACACCATAAGGAAACCTCATTCTCTATTGCCTGCAACACCAAAGGGACTGATGAGGAGACCCTTAAATATACAGCTTCAGTGACGCTTACGCTTCCAGATTTCCCAAGTTACTAAGATGATGAGCGAATTAATCCCCTTTCTTGCTTCCTTAGGATTCTGCTTGACCGTAGCACACCACCAGCTAAAAAACTAGACACACCAGGCTGTGGTGCCATAACTCCAAGGCCAATCTTCTGGAGGACTGCATGACATACCTCCCTTGCAAACACACAAGATATTAGAATGTGTTGTATAGTTTCCTCCTCTTGGTCACAAAGAAGGCAGGAGGTCGTATGGGGAATGTGGCCAAACGATCAGCAGTTAACACACAAAGCTATCATGCCCTTTCTGAGTGGTTACTTAAAGTTGGGCCTTTTTGAATCTGGCCATCCTAGTGACTAGTGAGTAATTGTTTGAGTCATTCGGAGAGGACTGCTATACATGCTGTGCCAGTCTTTTGGGTTAACACAATCATGACTATACACTTGAGTTAAAGCTGCTCAGGGAGATTAAAAGAGAATTAAAAAAACTACATAAAGCAGAAAGTTTTTTTTGTACCATATGGACACTATTTGTACTGGCATCACTACCCTGAAGAAAATAGGCCAGAGTGTATGGTTGTCGTAATGTTGTGAAAATGTTGAAAATAAAGTTGATCCTTAGAGGTTCCATTTGGATATTATGAAGAAGTTGCAATTTTGTGAGGCGACAATTTAATTACTCCCTCCGTGCCATTTTATCTGTCATTCTAACTTTGGGCATGGAAATTAAGAAGTGGAAAAGGTGTGGTACTGTGGTACACACAAGAAACAAGGAAGAGAGAGATAGAGATGTACTGGGAAAAGAGGAAGGTGCAGTGGGAAGTCAGAGTGACAATTAGTTTGGGAAATTTGTAGAAGGCTAGGATGACAAATAATTTAGGAGGGAGGGAGTAGAATTTTTGACAACTGGGTTTTATTTTGTTTTTAAGACTGCTTTTCATGCTAAATGTACACTGATTCTCGATATTTGCAAGCATTGATTGTTGTGTAACATCTCTAAATATTTTCGTACAGGTGGCACAAAGTGTTTTTGAAGCTGGTTTGAAGAGATTTATGCATGAACCTGGATATATTCTTGAGTAAGTTTTTCTTTCGCTCATTAGTACCAGAGTTGTCCTGTTTCATGGTCTCTTATGCTCCATTGGTTATTACAACATCAACAAAGCCTTTTTGCCCAAACCTAGTTGGGATCGGCTAGAGATGAAACTCACAACAAAAAAGTCAAAATAATAAAAATTAGAAAACAAAAAAATAGGGAAAAAGGGAAAAAGAGAAAAGAAAGAGGAAAAAACAAAGACCCAAAGCTTAAAGTAAATAGGGGGAGCTAAAAATCAAGGTTCTGGCAGGTGGATATGCCCGGCAAATTTTGTATTCATGTATTGGCAATCAAGAACTTCGCCTATGCCTTTCTATATATAGCCGGTCCCAAGCCCCGGTGAAGGAGGAGGGTTTTTGATAGGCTTGGCGACCCAGCATCAAAACCACCCATTCCTATGGATATGAAACACAGTTTGGGTTTCATATCTAGCCTACCTCAACATAAAAAAGGGGCATACCCAGTGCTGAAAGCTCCCACACGTTGTGGGGTCTGGGGAAGGGAATTTCTAGGCAGCCTTCCCCTTGCTTATTTTGCAAGGAGGCTGATTCGAACCCAGGACCTCCAGGACACAAGTGGAGAGACTCTACCACTGCGCCAGGCCTGCCCTTCCTAGCCTACCTCAACATGCTTGAGACAAAGGCTTTGTTGTTGTTGTTGTTGTTTGTATTGGTAATCAAGAAGGTTCATATGCACCATCACTGTAATTATGATTTAGAGTATTATTAGAACTGATGCTATGTTCACAATTTATCATCTCAAATTTGTTATTCTTAAACCAGATAGCGGATAGGGTGGTGATAGCTGCTTTACTCTTTTACTTTCTGAAACCCGATTTCTGTAAACGGTGGACCCATGTGGCCATGTGAGATGGGGCAGGGAGACACAGTTTCAAAAAATTAAAGCTGATGTTATTATTCAGATATGCAGACTTCCTGTGCCGCTTAAATGATGATAGAAATGTACGTGCTTTGTTTGAGAGAGCACTGAGCTTACTTCCTCCTGAGGAATCCATAGAGGTAAGTTGTTTATTTTTATTATCATGAAAAGCTGCCTTTCATCATTAATTTGCATCTTCTGACCAATGCCTAATGTGTGTCTGTGTTCGTGTGCGCGTATACATTCATCTATCTTTTTGTTATCTGAACTAATGCATATTTATTCTCCAGGTATGGAAAAGATTTGCTCAATTTGAGCAGACTTATGGTGATTTATCAAGCATGCTAAAGGTAGAATTTTGCTATTAATTTTGTAAATCTATGCAAAGTGCCTGTTGAGATGGTCACGGTCTCAGTGAGAAAATACTATTTATTGTTTGCTAGTGCATATTTGTGGTTTTTAAATTGACTGATCGACTAGTGGCTAGGACTTGTCAGCTCTGCTTTACTGAATGTGGTAGAAGTAGAACTGTAGTAGTTTACAGAGAAATGCTGACAGGTGTGGTAGAAATAAAATTAAACTTAAGTATGGTTCAATTAGTTTTGGCTACAAGTAAGCATGTTCTTGCAGGTTTATCCAGTGTTTTTTTTTCTGTTTTGTACTATCTTTTTTTGTTCTTTCCTTGCCAACGCACTATACATCAGGTTGCACCATTTGTTACTTTTATATGTTTGTCGTTAAGAATATGTTTGTGTGGTGCTGCTTCTCAGTTCCCACTCATCTTTCAGTGTTCCTTTCGTAGTCCTGATCATGCTGAGTCAATTGTGGGCTAGCTAATTGTTTCTTTTCACTATCCATGTTTCCAGTCTTGTTTATAGTTTCCTGGCGAAAAAATGTACTTTTGCATGGGATTACAAAATTGTGTTTCCATAGGTGGAACAAAGAAGGAAGGAAGCTCTATCTAGGACATCAGAAGACACCCTAGCTGCCTTGGATAATACACTTTATGATGTTGTTTCTCGATATAGTTATATGGATCTTTGGCCATGCTCATCAAAAGAATTGGATTATCTAGCAAGGCAAGAGGTCTGCACTGTCAACATACATTAACCTTGCATGATCTATACATAAAATGCTTGTATCTAGAGTTCTGAACTCTGGATCATATCTGGATTCTGCCTGAAGCTTAAACCACCTTTAAGTACAAGGTCTCACTGATCCTAGTGTATTGTCAAGCTACAGATGTGCATTCTTTAATTTTTTCTGAGCAATGAATGAGCCTGTTTAGACTAAGTTAGTTGAATTAAAAGTCTGCATAAAGTTTATGCGTGTATATGGGTGGCCTCAGCAGTGATTCTGCAAGCTTCCATCAACAATTGGAAGGCATAGAATAGCCACTGCAAGCTTCACAAGGACATCCATAATAATAACTCAAAAAGAAAACACATTCCTTGTACTAATAATATTATATCTGATTTGGCTGCAGTGAATAAATTCTCAGTTAATTTTGATTTTAGAGCACATTCTATGGATGGGTAAAAAATCCCAGTAAAAAGTGCACCTCTTTTCTGTTTTGATGTTTGATAATGTTGATGCAGATTCTACAGAGTTAATGGTTGATCTCACTGGAGAAGGCTCACTTATTACACTTTGTTATTTTAATGTTGCAGTGGCTTGCAAAAAACAATTTTAAGAAGGTTGACAAGTTAGCTGTGCTAAGTGGCAGTAGTATGTTAGGTAATCTGGTTTCTATCAGTGGTTGTTTTAGCATGATATGGCAAAGGTGATAATCGTGTTTACTGTTTGTTGCTCAGACAAAGGTCCTGTTGGACTTAGTGCAAGCACGAGGTTCTTGCCACAATCTGCAAAAGTTGTCCGTCCTGAGATTTCTCAAATGGTCATCTATGATCCTAGACAGATGAAAGGTAATTAATAGCAAGGACGGCTCCATTGTTCCTGTGATTAAAACTCAGTTGAATCAGCTATCATATAGCTCACCCGTATTAATTTGTCAGGTCCAGAGTTCTCAGCTGGTACCAGTGGGTACACAAAGGAGGTTGAAGAAATACTCAAAACACTTACCCCGTCGACTATGTCTTTTGTTAAGAATTTGCCTGCTATTGAAGGTACTCACTCATTTATACTGCATGACACGAAAAAGGCAGAAGGTTCAGCCATGATCTGTTTGAAGTTGATGTCAAATGAAAATTTGAGGGTCTGGAATATGTCTGAGCCGCTGAGTTGACTTGACAGGACCATCACCAGATATTGATGTGGTGCTTAGCGTCCTGCTGCAGAGTACATTGCCAGTTGCACAGAATGTTGGGAAAGCAGGTGGCACGAGTGACCTCTCGGCTGCCGGGAGATCCGGACTGAACCAGAACGGATCTGTTCATAGACCTCCAAGAGATGGCCAATCCTCGAGAAGGAAGGATATTGAGAGTAAGCTCTCAGCAATCTCTCACATTTTTCTTGCCTGTGTTTGAATCTGAGGTAATTGAAGTGTCATTGATTGTAGGGCAAGGGGGGAAGGAGGAGGAGGATGCCGCGACGGTGCAGAGCCGGGCAGCACTTCCACGAGACGTATTCAGGCTTCGGCAGATTCAGAAGAGCCGTGGGGGCCTGGGTGTATCTGCGGCGACGCAGTCTGGGTCGTCAGCATTCTCCTTCTCCGGAAGCGCCTTCTCCGGGGACCAGTCTGCCAGCACAGACTAGTACCACTGCTTCACTACTACTGATATCCCCGAAACAAATCTCTATAATTTAGAACCGAATCAACATAAAAGAAAAGGGCCGATATCATATTTGAGGCATAGCTGCATAGGAGCTAACCTGATTGTTCAAGTGGACCCACACAGGCCTGAGCGGAATCTATATTCTGAAATATGTTTAATCTAGTCTGTCCATCTTGGATTTGGACCTACGTTTAATTTTTTTGTATATGCCTTTCTTTAGTCTTTCTTTAACATGTTTCCCTAGGAACCTAATATATCCATAGGAGCTTCAAGTGTGTTGTATTGTCTCTCGCTAGCAGAATACTCCATTTTTAAATTGTTGTAGTTAGAACAATAACTATAGTTTATTTCTCAACTAGAATTGTTTAAAACAGGGGAGTACGAAAAGGGATATAATAAATTGGGTCCACCCTCGCATCACATAATTACAGTAAGCAACAGGCTTAGCTCCCCAGTAAAAGAAGACTTTGAACTTGATTATGGTTTTATTGGTCATTGCTGCAATGGAAGACGAACGATGCTTCAAGTAGGGCTGGAGCTGAACTATGCATGCAAAGTACTCCCTCTGTTATGATAAATGATGTTTAGGACAAAAAATAGTTTAATTTAAATTAACTGTTCTAAATATTATTCATTTACAACAGGAGAAGTAATAATGGTGATTAAATTAACTGTTCTGAATATTATTCATTTTACAACAGGGGAATTAATAATGCTGAAGAAGGAATAATACATTATTTTCATTAACCTGTACGTCCATTGCAGGAGGTAGATCTAATCTTAGGTAGTGTGGACTAAGTAGGGTAGAGGAAGGATGATGACCAAGCGAGGTGAGGGTGCTGAAGAAGAGGAGGTGGCATCCGGTGGTGGGCCGTGTCCCAGAAAAAGGTGACGAGGATCATGGCGAGGATGAGGAGCGTCGCCAGCATCTTGAAGAGGTTGAGCCAGGGCGTGCGAGAGAGCAGCAGCTTCTGGCATGGGATGTGCCGCGGGCCGAGGAGCACGTCCAAGAGCCCTTTGAGCCCGAGGCGCCTCCATATGGGCCTGGCCAGCACCATGGGCCACCAGGTGCCCGGGTGCGTGAACACCACGGACACGCACGCCATGGCGCACACGGCGACGTTGAGGCCCCGGTTCCTGTGCGGCGGGCCCAGCGTCAGCTGCACGCCAAGGGCGAAGGTGGCGATGACGAGCAGCACCCCGACGTGCAGCAGGTTGGACGACCACCGGTGGTAGTGGCTGCGGTACCTCGGGTGCACGGTGGTCAGCCCCGCGTACATGAGCAGGCACGTCGCCACCGTCGAGCACAGGAACGCCACGGCGTTGCACAGGATGAACGCCTTGAACGCCGGCCTCTCCGCGCCGCCTCCATCGTTGTCCACCGTGGGCAGGGTGAAGGGCGCCGCGAACGTCAGCGTGGCGATCAGCACCGACCCGATGGCGCGGTTCTGCGTCAGGTTGCTGTACTTGCTAAGCTCCTTCTCCGACGAGTAGTAGCCCCCGCCGCCGCGCTTGTTCAGGCACTCGTCGCGCCGCCGCGGGCTGCGGTGGGCGCCGCACCACACCAGGCACTGCGCGATCAGGACCTCCGGGTTCAGCGGGTACGTGTACCCGCCGTCCAGCTCGTTGATGGCCAGGTCCAGCGGCGTCGCGCCGTCGTTGTTCATGATGCTCAGCTCCACCCTCACGTCCTGAATCAGCAGGATGGCGATCCGGTCGCGCCCGTGCTTCACCGCCAGGTGCAGCGGCGTGTTCCCGCTGCTGTCCCTCGCGTTCATCATCCTCCCGAACCGAGGGTTCCGGCACATGTGCTGCACCACCTTCTCCTTCTTGTGCTCGATGGCGCAGTGCAGCACGTTCCGTCCCCGGTTGTCCAGCAGCTCGTCGCAGTTGGGGCACGTCTCCATGAGCTGATCGATCACGTCGATCTTTCCCATCTTGGCGGCGGTGTGCACCGGGAAGAGACCGTCCGCGTCCGGGATGTACGCCAGCGAAGAGTCCTCCAGCAACAGCAGCTTCACCGCGCCGATCTTCCCGGCTGACGCCGCGTGATGAAGAGCGGTGTTCCCAAAATTGTCTTCCTTCTTAGCGAGCGTCGGCTCCCAGCACCACAGTGACTTGCTCATTTCTGGCAATCCCATAAACCGCACATCACTTTCACTCGATATATATAGGTATCAGATAGCTACTAGTGTAAGAATGCAAACTATTATCCGAGTGGCGAGTACAAGTGAAGTGAAGGAGACGCAACGGACCTTCACTGACAAGGACGGCGGCATGCAGGGCGGTCTGTCCATCTGGCCCGGCGTAGTACGCCGGAGACTTCCCCCGATCAGGAGAGCCTCTGATCAGGACCTGAACCATGTCGGCGCGGCCCAACGCGGCCGCCAGGTACAACGGGGATAATCCCTTGGCATCCACCACCGCGGCCAGCCCGGCATCCGCAGACATGAGCGTCTCCAGGATGGCGTCATGGCCGTTCCTGATGGCCTCGTGCATCGCCGTTGCCCCCTCTGAGTTCCTCGCCTTCAGCACAGGCAGCGCCGTGGCGGCAGGGGCACGATCGACGAGGTAGCGCGCCACATCAACGTGCCCCGCCTTCGCGGCGCAGATCAGAGGCGTGTTGAGCAGGTTGTTCCTGGCCCCAATGAGCGAGGCGTCCAGGTCGCAAATTACGCGAACGAGCTCCAGATATCCACGGCCCGCGGCGGTATGGAGCACCGTGTTCCCCTCCGAGGTGACGCCTTCCAAGCAGCTCCTGCTGCCGATCCTGACGATCCCATCGCCATTGGCGGTGGTGCTCAAACCCAGGACGCGTTGCAGGAGCGCCTTGTCGCCGGTCGCGGCGGCTCTAAGCAGCTCGTGGTTCATCGTGTGTGGGGTGTGCCGTGCTGCGACCCCTGCTGAAGGAGACATGGTCATGGTGTGGTTCGAGCAGGGCATCTGTTCAGCTGCTCCTCTTCCCCTCCTGGTCCTGGAGGACCTCTGACTCCTACTCTTCCTGGCACTTCACGAGCACACTGGCGCGCATACACACATATGAGGAAATTCACCTAATTAAGACGAGAAGAGTCAAACACACAACCGCGTGAGAGGTTGAATATCTTGCCCGAACTGAATGTCGCGTGCGTCACTGCTCACTGCCCTCCATGATGTGTGCAACGTGATTGCTGTCACTACTCACTGCCTTTCATGATGTGTGCAACGTGATTGCTATTTCAGATATGCTAGGCTTATGACTAGGCCAACAACCCTATCTAATCTAGTTGGATTTGATTCAAGATGGACGCTATATGATATTATTAGACGATAAATGTCATGATCGTGTCTGATGCAAACCATAAAAGCAACATCAGTGCCGTGTGTAGAGAAAAATATAGAACAATTAAGCATACTTCGTTTTCGCCATGACCTGGTTCATTGCTGCAGGCCAACACTAACGGCCTCATGTAATGAAAATGTATGGCATGAAAATTACAGTTTAAACAATTCCGTATTTGTGGAATTGGTAACCTAGCTCTGTTTCTTTCTTTCAGGAAATAAAAGAAAAGCAAAGAAAAGATAAGTTATGTCAATCAAACACGAGTTTCCTAGAACTCCATATTTATTAAACAAACTTCGCTGTTTGATCTAGTCCTAAACCTTCAACCTTCTAATTACATGTTTGTGAGTGAGACTCGTGAAGTAATTTCTCCGTATCATATCCCTAATTGCACTTTCACGATAATATTCCTGATGACAGAGAATAAAACCAAGCTCATCTGAAAAGCCTCCCTGAATGACATTCTAGGGACTTTTCAGGCATCATGGTTCATGAGACCTTGTTAATTACCCTTAGGCCCTGTTTGCCACAACTTCTGAACCAGTTTTTTTATAAAAATAAGCTGCGGGTGTACCAAACAGTCAGCTTCTCCAGCAGCTTATTAGTTCAGGCGCTTCTCAGAATGAACTAAAAGCATGGTATAAGTTTAAGCTGTTGTTCACCAGCTTTTCAGACAAGCTGTTTTTTTTTAACAAGTTTAAGTCGTGCCAAACAGGGCCTTAGACTGTTTTGAACGGCACCACCACCATCATCACCTCCATTCAACGAATTTGTTGACATTGTACCCCATCCTGTGGAGCTGTAAAAGCTTGTACAGAGCCATGCCTTAGCTTCAGTAGTGTAGCCTCTGAAAATAAGGAACAGCGACCATTAGTAACCTGTTAGCTCCTATTGCTCAGTTTAGCAATGGCCTATTAGTACTTGTAGATGATCCAAAGTTGCTGATAACAATGTTTGCCATTCCTCTTTTACATCGAATTAAGTTTACTGCTAATGTGCTGTGCAAACATGCAGCAACATTACCTGTCTGTATCTTGGCATTGGCAACCACACAGTGGAATCATTGGTTGAACGTGATGCATGGACTGCTACTTGCCTGTACCTTGACAATAAGGGATGTCCAAGGGCAAGTTTGCTACCATCAAGAGTACAAAACTAGTAATGGCTGTTTCGTCGTTTTGGAAAAGCGTGTTATCTGTTACTGGTTTGTTTGCATTGACTAATGAGTTCGGTACATCATGTCTGGCACTAGCAGGGGACAGGTCGTCTTAGTATTATTTCGTCGCTATACACTTGCAGACTTGCTCCAGTACAGATGAGACAAACAAAGGCAAGGCAGGTGACGTCGAGTAGCTAGCTGCTTGTCCAAGAGCACGTAGCGGGAGGGGATCGATCTCGGTCCCGGTCTTGGCGGCTCTATACCTGTCCACCTCCAACTCCAACAACTCTTCCGCCTCCTTGTCTGGCAGAGGCCATGGACGCCGACGACCCAAGGGCATTATCATCTCCTTCTGCATCTGTGGACCTGTGGTGAGTTCTACTCGGGAACGAAGTGGTGGAGAGCCGCTTTCCCCTTGCATTTCTCGCTAGGACGTTCTAGATCGAGCTCTAACTCTTTTTTCGCGACCTCGGAAAGCTTTCACTAATAGCCGTCTTCGTGCCGCCGCCGCTCGCCGTAGTGCTGGGTTGCCGAGGCGCCGAGATGACGATGGCTCACTCGCCGAGTCCACTTCTGAAACTGGAGGTGGTCGCAATTGCATTGAAAGGGGCCGGGCCGATGAATTCAGGTGCCGCCACCGGAGCCCGGGATCGGTCGGGCTTCGACTAGATCAGCCGGCCCGGAGTCCATAGAAACAAGGACGTGGGTGCAAGGAAGGAAGGCCGGTATTTGGGCCATATACCGGGTTGATCCGCTCGTCCATCTGGCCAAGTCAATAATTTGTTTTGATAGGCCCATGCTCCTTTTACCGCGCTCTGATGGACTTTTTTTTTTTCGAAAGCCCGGCTGATATATTATAAGGAGAAGAAGAAATAGAATTACAACAAGGCTATGCAACTGCCCTTTAAACGTCGAGTCCTAATGCTATTGATCTAGGGTCAGTCTAGCTAGATGGTTTGCTCCTGCCAAAGTCCATAAGTGAGCCATGCCTCTAATCTCATTTAGGACCTGACGATTGTTCCTACATTGTTAGTCGAAGATCCTTCGGTTGCGCTCCCTCCAGATTACGCTGCAGATGAGTAAGGCGAGCGAGCGAGTTTCTCTCCCTGCTAAAGTGTGTGTAGTGACCGAGAGGTTAAAGAACCAGCCTTCAAGTTTGCTTCAGATTACCAGGATGCTGGATGTAGTGATCGACAGCCTGACCACTCAGCAACGATTATCCAAATAGCTCGTGTCTGATGGACTCTAATGTTCTAGCGGCGGGAGACGCCACACGTTCGACATTTGCAGCTACAACCACGCTGGTAACTATGAGCGTATTAGATGCATAAGCTTATAAAGTTAGGTGATATAGTTGGAAAAGTTCATGCATCTAGATAACAGATGGGCAAATTCATGAATATAGATGATACAACTTGACAAGTTCACGAACCTAGGTGTGACGTAGCTGGACGGTCATTAACCCCTGTTACATCTTACTCTACTAATAATATATATTCATTTCAAGAAACTTCATTTAGGTACACCTTCCAGAGCCTTATTATTTGTCGCAACCATTATAGAGGATGGCTCCTGCCTCCCAAACAACATGTCAACAATCACGCCCTCGCCTCCTCTTGACTCCTTCATTTATTATATATGAAGCCGTCAGCCAGTGGCGGTACGTGCCAGAACTAATCCACAGGTCAGCGCTGCTTCTCCTATGGCCTCCTCCTCCGGTTGCAACAGAGTTCACCCCACCGTCGCCGTCGTCCTGCTCGGCATTGTGCTGTTCTTCGCCGGCAATGCCACCGTCATGGACGCGTACACCGGCGGCAGCTACGGCGACTTCCAGTACCAGTTCCTGGCGCAGCAGAACGCGGCGCGCGCGCAGATGGGCGTGCCGCCGCTGATCTGGGACGAGCGCGTGGCGTCGTACGCGCGGTGGTACGCCCAGTCCCGGCGCGGCGATTGCGCGCTGGTGCACTCGTCGGGGCCCTACGGCGAGAACATCTTCTGGGGCAGCGGCACCGGGTGGACGCCGGCGCAGGCCGTCGGCGCGTGGCTAGCGGAGCGGCCGTACTACGACTACGGTAGCAACAGCTGCATCGGCGGCATGTGCGGGCACTACACGCAGATCATGTGGCGCAACTCCCGCCGGGTGGGCTGCGCCATGGTCACATGCTACAATGGCCTGGGCACCTTCATCACCTGCAACTACGACCCGCCGGGCAACTACGTCGGCGAGCGCCCGTACTGACCAGCCGGTCGTCGCCAGTGATCACCTACTGCCTCGTCATGCTCTTGCAGTGCTGCCTTAATTGGCCACTCCTTTACAGGCTCGCAGCTAAGTTAGCTAGCAAGATTGGTCATCACTGTGGTGCATCCTATTCGGGCTTCTTCCTATCATATATTGCTAATAATTTATTATTGTCACATGGCTGTTGCAATTTTGGTACTAATATTCAAGTCTCAAAACAAAATTACTAATAAATCTTAAAGTCCCATGTATGACAATGATGGAATAAGTGTTGTACTCTTGGTCTATGTGACCCCTAGTTAGACAACATTTCAGTCCTTGTTAGTACAGCATATTAGTCATTTGTTAGGATAGCATCTTAGTCCTTGTTAGGACAACATCTTAGACCAAGAGGACAGCATATCAGTCCTTGTTAGGATAACATATTAGTCCTTTGGTAGGACAACATCTTAGATCAAGAGGACAGCATCTCAGTCCTTGTTAGGACAACATATTAGTCTTTTGGTAGGACAACATCTTAGACTGACATCTAGGTATAAGCTTGACTGCCTCAGCTATAAATATGTAACCCCAACCCCTAGGTTGGACATGACATTGTGTGTGGAATGAAACAAGAAAAATTTCCCAACTCCTAATGTCATCCTCTCCATGAGAGTAATACTTCAGATACTAACAGACAAGAGGTTGATACCCCTCAAATCTAAAAAAAACATTTAGGATAAATAATCTAATTCAATTTAAATTAAATTAGTGTCACAAAAGTCATTTATTTCATAACCGAGAGAATGCTAGATTTTAGTATTATATAAAGAGGTTGCTCTCTAATGTCTCATCCAGTTTATATAAGAGGCACAGGATGCATAGTCCAGAATACATATATCAGTTGTCACAAAAGCATCAATAGTTCACCATTATGCTAGCGACCTCATTAAGCCCTTAGTTTAGGTGTGAAAAGTTATGAGTTAGAGCCATAAAGTACCCACATGTGCTCCACAAGGTTAGATTTCAGGAGTGTTGAGGTTTCTTTGTCTTGAATCACTGAGAGGGCATCTATGAACTTCCCAATTCTTGAATTGGCACTTAATTGTGTGATTGGAGGGTCACACACCTTACCACTCAGACATATTCACTTGAGGCAGATTAACTCCATGCTCGTCGTCTATGACCATGTTGTGAAGGATGACATGTGCACTCATTATGAATTTGTGGTCACTTTGATTCCATATATAATTGAACTAGCCCATATCTTCCACTTGGCTTGGAGAACCGCAAAAGCTCGCCCAACATCGTTATGCCACGCCTCTTGCTCTCTGCAAACACCTCCTATTTGTTGCTAATCAAATCAATAATGCTCTTTCCCAATGTCACACAATTAGGATAAATCCCATGAACCAAATAATACTCAAGGCTATAGGTGTTCCTATACATACTGAACTCAACAGGTCTTGTTTTCCCATATTGTCCTAAGGTCTTTTGTTACAACCGTCTCACGCATTATGGTTAGCTTTTGCTCATGTAACCCTTATATACATACAAGACAAAGGTGGGTCAGTTTTCTCGCGCCAGTGCATACAATATATACTCCTCAACATGTCAGTAAAACTTATTGTCTCGTTCACTGTCATGATATGTTCCAATTCAGTTTCCTTTGATGGTCGAAGAAATTGTGGCTCAAAAACTGATACCACTTTGTTAACAAACTCCTTTAAGCACCACATGAAATAAAATGGCCATTACCTTCTGCAGAAACTTTCCTTGTTGTAAAGTGTCCTCTCAACAAAGTAATCATTGTTCAACCTTATGTCACTGTCGACACTGTCGCGGTCATGTGTTTTGTGGCTGTGAACCGAGCTTCCCCAACGCCTCTTCTGGCCAAGTTGCAACTACGACTGCTATTGCCTGGATCTCGTCTTCCTTTCGTGAAGCATAGCTCTAAAGCATCACGTACCAGCACGTCATCGCGGTACAACAGAGAAGGCCACCATCGTAGCTTCGGATCAACTGGGACGCATGAATCCGGGTTATATAAATCGGTGTTGGAGATCAGAGGAGGACCACAAGGATTAGAGAGCTGGACGGCGTTCATTCAGCGAGTTGGAGAGCGGACGTGATTTGTGGGAGAGCAGACATCAGCTGGAGGCATTCCGCCAGGTCAGCAACGGAGGAGTTTTGAAGACTTTTTTGTTGGGTTTCAATGATCGCTAGCCACTAGATATACACGATAATCATGGAATAAACAAATCCTAAACTAACATGGACAAAAGAAACACAACGTGAATGGATTTTGCATACCCTCGGGTGCGGACGACAAAGCCACCATGTCGATAATGAACGTGGATGAGTCGAGGTGGCGGCACGAACATCGTGGTACGGAAGCGTCCGATGGACGACGGCGTGAGCTTTTTCCCTATGCTCCCACGCGCTTAGAGATCAGATAAAAATCTTTTGGGGGTCGGTACTGAGTCACGAAAAACGTTCCGTTCTCATGGCTCGGTGTTCCCCTCTTTTTATATTGCGCGGTGCACGAGGAGGCCCACAACCATAGGTTGGTTGGCACCCCCGATCAGGACGCGTGGTGGAGGAATACCTGGAACGTCTGTTGGAACGTTCCCGGGTTGGAGATCAAAAAGATGATCCCAACATTCCCCCCCTATCTCCACAGATCTTTCTTATCAAAACTTACTTAATTTCTTAATACTTAACTTATTGTTTATTTCTTTATTTTCGACATACTGAGCACATCGCATCAAAATAGCCAATTACGTACTATTTGACTCGACAACTACAATACATCTTACACTTAGAAACAATCGTATTCTTAGTTTGGCCCCTAAGTATCTAGGTGATCATAGGTTTTCCCTTAATCCCATGTCGGCTCCGTGTTCTCTAAACATATTAGGAGGAATACCTTTAATAAGCGGATCCGCAAGCATACCTTTGATTCTAATATGCTCAAGACTAATAGTATGATACTGGATTTTGTCTTTCACAACATAAAACTTAATGTCGTTGTGTTTGTTAGCACCACTCGACTTGTTATTGTGAGAGTACAATACCGCGGGTTCATTGTCGCAGTATAACTTAAGTGGTTTTTCATTGCTGTCGACCACTCTAAGACATGGTAGAAATTTCTTAAGACATAATACGTGCCCCGTGGCCTCATAACAAGCAACAAACTCGACATGCATTGTGGACGATGCAATGACGGGTTGTTTGGAGCTTTTCCACGATATAGCTCCATTTGCGAGGGTGAATATATAACCTGACGTGGATTTCTTAGTATCCACACAACTCACAAAATTTGAGTCTAAGTATCCCACTACCTCAAGTGGGTCTAACTTACTATACGTTAACATGAGGCCTTTTGTGCCTTGCACATACCTTAATGCTTTCTTAACTGCCTTCTAGTGATCAATCTCCGGATTGGATTGATATCTCCCAAACATCCAGGTTACAAACGCTAAGTCAGGGCGAATACATACTTGAGCATACATAAGGCTTCCGACAGCAGAAGCATATGGAACCGATTTCATTTGATCGATCTCGTATTTGTTCCTAGGACACTGAAAGTTCCCAAACTTATCGCCCTTGACTATTGGAGCAGGCGAAGGTTTACTCGCATACATGTCGTACTTCTTCAGTACGCCTTATAAGTATGCTTTCTGAGATAAACCTAAAACCGCCTTAACACGATCTCGGTGAATCTCGATCCCCAGCACATAGGATGCTTCACGTAGATCCTTCATATCAAAATTAGAGGATAAGAACTTCTTAGTCTCTAATAGTAGATTGACATCGCTACTCGCAAGTAGTATGTCATCCACATAGAGAACAAGAAAAATGAACTTCCCTTTCTTAAATTTAGCATAGATGCAATTATCCTCCTCGTTCTTCTTAAACCCAAACTTTCTAATTGTCTCATCGAACTTGAGATACCACCGTCGTGAGGCTTGTTTGAGCCTATAGATGGACTTCCTTAATCAGCATCCCATGTGTTCCTCACCCTTAATGACAAAATCTTTCGGTTGTGTCATATAGACGTCTTCGTACAGATCCCCATTGAGGAACATCGTTTTTACATCCATCTGATATAACTCTAAATCATAATGTGCTACTAATTCCATAATGATTCTAAAAGAATCCTTAGTAGAGACGGGTGAGAACTTATTATAATCTACGCCTTCTCTTTGAGTGGATACTTTCGCCACAAGTCTAGACTTATATTTTTCGATTTTTCTTTTGGAGTCACATTTGATCTTGTAGACCCACTTACATCCTACTGTCTTGGCTCCTCGAGGAATCTCGACTAAATCCCAGACCTTGTTGGCATCCATAGATCTCATCTCATCCTCCATGGCTTTAAGTCACTCAGATAATTGTGGTCTTATCATAGCATTTTCAAATAAGGTGGGATTATCCTCTAATTGAATTTCTTCACTCAAATAGATCTCATTATCGTCCGGAATGGCCGATTTTCTTACTCATTGAGATCTTCTAGTTGACGCATCATCATCTGGTTGAGGATGGTTTTGCGCTTCATCATCTTCAACAACTAACCCAATAGGCTCGGAAGGCTGAGCCTCTCTTACTTCTTTCGTTGCTGATGAAGTACTAACAACAGGTGTTGAATCATTAGTGACTGGCAGCATAAATGATTCACCAACAGTAGGTATTGAGAAAAAAAGGTTCTTGAATTATAGGAGTGCGCGTAGACCCGCTTCTCCTCAAAATCTATCCCTCGTCTTACCATACTCCTCCTTATCATGAAATCCTCTAAAAAGACGACATGACTTGTTTCTATGAACTTAGTGTATTTATCTGGACAATAGAATCGATATCCCTTACTCTTATCAGCATAGCCAATAAAATGACAACTAATAGTTTTAGAGTCCAGCTTACCGATGTTTGGGTTGAACATTTTGGTCTCAGTTGGGCAGGCTCATACGTGCAAATAGCCTAATGAGGGCTTACATCCTGTCCACATTCCATATAGTGTCTTGGGTACTGATTTACTCGGCACCCGATTAAGCACATGAATGACGATTTTTAACGCCTCCATCCATAAGCTAATTGGAAGTGCCGAATAACTTAGCATACTTCTTACCATATCCATAAGCGTACGGTTTCTCCGTTCCGCTACACCGTTTTACTGAGCCTCGCCCAGTGTGAAATACTGGGCTACTATGTCGTTTTCCTGTAGAAACCTCGTAAAAGGTCCATAAATTTGGCCATACGGGGTATGTCGACCGTAGTACTCCCCTCCACGATCGGATCTTAATACTTTAATCTTAACTTTGTGTTGGTTTTATACTTCGGCTTTAAATATCTTAAATTTATCCAACACTTTGGATCGCTCCTTCATTGGATAAATGTAGTCATAACGCGTATAGTCATCTATAAACCTTTTGAACGAATCATAACCATCTACAGAGACTATGAGGAATGGACCACAAATGTCCGCGTGAACTAATTCTAAAATTCCCGTACTAAGTTTGCCATCTTTCCTAATCTTCTTAATAAATTTTCCTTTAATGCAATCAATGCATTTTTGTGAATTCAAAAAGTTTAAGCGGAGAAGAATCGATTGGAAAACTAAATGTTCAATTCCCCCTCGAAATGTGGCACAAACGACAATACCACAATTTCGATGATATTTCAGAATCAATTCTTTTGTGCTTGTTGAATACTAAATCGTTTTGAGAAGAAATTTGACTATTACTTATAACATTAATGTCATCATTTAAGGATAATAAATATAACATATCTTATCGGAAGCAAGATCCATAACTTTATTTTTAAATATAATAGAACATTTATCATTACCAAAATGGCACACATAACCTGAATCATACAAATATGAAACTGAATTAAATTTCTCTCTAAAGGAAGTACATAAAAGACATTATAAAACCTAAGTACAAAGCCATCTCTAAATCTAAGTGGGACATCTTCAACGACTTCAACTTGAGCTTCACGGCCATGGGCGATTTAGTTGGCCTTTTCCCTCTCTTCTTAGTGTCTTCCACATACTTAATCCTTGTAAAGAATTACATACGTGCACAGTGGCACCTGAATCAATCTAACAAGTAAATCGAGAATAATTTAAAAACATGTATTCATTAACAAAAGTCACAAAATTATTACCATTTTTGCAGCACCACTTTAGAAAGCCCACGCAATCCTTCTGGTAGAGTCCTTTCTCCTTACAAAACCTACACTGATCCTTGTCCACTTTCATATCCTTCTGAAGAGGATGCTGAAGTGGAGCCTTACCCTTGCCCTTATCAGTAGAAGAAGTGTCATGTAATTTAAAAGAAGTACCTTTGGCAGAACCAAAATAGTTCTTCCCTTTAACTTTCCCTTTGGCGTAGTTGACAGAGTCACCACCCCTCTGAGACTTAATGCTTCTTCTTCTTGAACGCACATGACAATCAACTTCTCTAAGTTCCACTGCTCTGGCTTAGAGTTGTAGTTGATCACAAAGGCATCAAACTCCTTAGGTAGTGAAGAAAAAATGAGGTGCACAAGCAACTCATCCGTGATTCCTAAGTTTATTGGCTTGAGTTTCGTGGCTGAGTTGGTCATCTTAAAGATATGCTCACGCACACCATCTCCAGTGTATCTCTCAGTAACGAGCTTCTTGATAAGCATGCTCGTTGTAGCCTTAGAAGAGCTAGTGAACTGACTTTTCACCTTACTGGGGTATTGAAAAGAAGTGTCGCATTCGGGAATTGCTCCCCGAATGGCCTCAGTAATTGTCCCTCTAATCATCATCAAATATTTTTCTATTTGAGGCAATCCACTTAGCGAGATTCCTTTAAACTTAGGTATTGTCCCTTTCTAAGCTCGAAGGACTCATCAGTCTCTCCAGCGGTAGGTGAAGGGACCTCAAGCTCAGTGGGGCAAAGTGTCATTAGTGCATAATCAATTTCAAAGATAGCCAAGGCGATTTCCAACTTTTCTTTCCAAGTACCATAATTTGAACCATTGAGTGCTTCAATGATGGAAATAAAACTCAGTGCTGAAAACAAAGCGGAGGAACCTTCATAAAATTGCATATACATTATACAATAAACTTAAACAATACATAAATGTTGTATTTTGCTTTTCGCGTTGGTTACTCCATAAAATACAACATTTAAAATCATAGCAAATTTCATTTTTCGCGTTGGTTACTCAACGAAATTCTTTATGAACAAAATACTTAAAGCAATATAGAAATGTCGCGTTTTGTTTTTCGCGTTGGTTACTCAATAAAACATGTCATTCAAGAACATAAACATGTAAATTTTATTCTTTCGCGTTGGTTACTCAAATATAATTTACATGAATTAAATAACTTCAATTAAACTTAATACATGGTAAATTTTTTTGTTCGCGTTGGCTACTTAACAAAAATTACTATAACTTAATTAACAGAAGACTTAATCAAATTTATCTTAATTAAATTTCTCAACTGAGAATTTAACTAGAAAACTAATAAACTAAAATGCAGCAGCGGAAGCCAAAAAAATGTACTTAGTTAAACTTCATTATCCACATCAACATAATATTATTTAAACAGTGCAAAATTTTTCTAAAACAGTGATAACTGATTTCTAAATTCTTAGTCTCAAGTTCTGTGCAGCCCATTAGTTCATATAACAGAAACAAAACTTAGTACTAAGGCATACCACATCAATGCGTCAAGCTGAGTTGGTATAGCACAGGACTTGTTGCTGTGTCTCGAGTTCGAACACAGTTAGCAATTTGCTTTTCGTTTGCCGAGGAAGCCTGCGCGTGTGGGCTGGTGGTGCGCCTCTAGGTCGCCGCCCGGGTGTGGCATGCTGTAAACCCTACGTGGGCCGCGTCTCTGGGCTGCGTGCCTAGGTGCGCGTGCAAGGCTGCCACCCGTTAGGGTTTACAGCATGCTCAGTTAGTCGGCGGCGCGCCCGGTAGGGATTCCAGTGCGCCCGGTTGTCTTTGTTGGGCCGTTTGCCTATATTTTTTGCCCAATTTCCAAACCCTAGTCGATCTCTACCCTCCATTTTCATCCAACGACTGAGCACTAATTTCGAGCCTATAACAACACCACCAGGGGGTGCCCCTTGCCTGAACTCTAATTCATTTTCCTCATCCCCTTCTCTCTCCTACTAGAGTGCGGCTGCTTATACAGGGAAAGGAAAGGAGAGAGTGAGCCATGGCTTGATAGCCGAGGTCCTTTCGGTGGTGCCTCATGGCCACCCTTTTTTTGTCTTTCTATTTCTTGTGTTTGCTTACTGCTATCTTCTATGTTTTGTTCTTATTGTGATGCATCTTCATTTTCTAAACTTACTTGTTGTGGATCTAAAAAAACTAAAATCCCGAATTAGATCTAGTGTAGACTAGACTGGCTCTTGATGCCATTGTCGGGTTTCAATGATCGCTAGCCACTAGATCTACGGATAATCATGGAATAAATAGATCATTAACTAACATGGACAAAAGAAAAGAACGTAAATGAATTTCGCATACCTTCGGGTGCGGACCAGGAAGCCGCCATGTCGATGATTAACATGGATGAGTCGAGGTGGCGGCACGAACGTCGTGGTGCAGCGGCGTTCGATGGACGGCGGCGTGAGCTTTTCCCCGTGCTCCCGCGCGCTTAGAGATCGGATCAAAACTCTGTTGGGATCGTTTTGAGTCACGAAAAACGTTCGATTCTCATGCCCCCGGCGTTCCCCTCTTTTTATATTGCACGGTGCACGAGGAGGCCTACAACCATAGATTGGTTGGTGCCCCTGATCGGGCGCGTGGTGGAGAAGTATTCGAAACGTCCGTTGGGACATTCGCGAGTTGGAGATCAAAAAGATAATCCCAACATTTTTTCCCCTTCTTCCCGCGAAAGAAGCGCCGACCAGCACCCACACCTGTTTTTACGTATCGCTTTGACGGCGATGAGCACGTCGCCGGCCGGCGGTAGCCGATGGTACATCCGGCGCCGGCGCATCGTCGTCCAGCAGCAGGACCGCCGGACGGCCGGGCACACCCTGGACCCGATGGATCCCTCCGTCTCGGATCAAAACCGAACAGCTTATGTTATGAGCGCCAATTAAGAGCTTCCACGTTTGTTGTGTGCGTGAATAACAAGATGGACCACGAATGAAAATGGGTGTGCGTTGACGTATGTGGTTCATTAACTTGACCACGACCTCTTGACATTTGGTTGAATAAGATGGACATATGGAGCTTAGCGTATGTGCTTTTCGCATAATGATACCGACCTGCTGCATACATGATAGTCCGCTTCCAGCGTGGTTTGCCACGTTTGTGGTTCTGCTGGCTACACGTACGCCAGCTGGGCAGCACACCATACGCACACAACATACATACGCGTAAAAACTTTCATACGGGAGAGGGGAGGGCAGCACACGACGCGAAGACTACCACCAGCAACCAGGACGCGCGAGCAGAGACGACGACGACAGCACCGCGGAGGCGAGCACTAGGACGGCGGCGAGGAGCGAACGGTGGCCGCGCGGCCGCCGGTGCGCGCCGGACTTGGACGCCTTGTCCCGCGGGTACATCTCCCCCGACGGCGGATAGTAGGGCAGCCCCACGGACGGGTAGTACCCGTACGCCGGCGGCGGGTAGTAGTTGTACTCGGGCGCCGGCTCGTGATGCTCCACCGGCGGCGGGTAGTAGTGCTCCTGCTCGGGCAGCGCCGGCGGCGGGTAGTAGTGCTCGGGCTCGGGCAGCGCCGGTGGCGGTGGAGACAGGACGCGCTCCGGCTCCAGCTCCGGCGGCGGCGGCGGCGAGTGGTGCTCGGGTTCCGTGGGCGGCGCCGGGTGGTGGTGGGACGGCAGCTCCGGCGGCAGCGGATGAGGGTCGAAGTCGCAGACGCACATGAAGCACTTGCACTTGCTGCTGCCGGCCGCGAGGCCCAGCGCCGCCGGGGGACGCGCGACGATCACGCTGGCGAGGATCCCCACCACCTGGAGCGGCAGGCTTAGCTTCCCCATGATCCTTTCAAGCTGGGCAGCACCACGCTGGTTAACCAGATTCGTTCACAGTAATTCATCCAGCAGGCCGTGAATCCGTGGCCATTTATACCCGCACGGCAACATGTGTTGGTGCATCCGTACGTGTTGCGGAGTTTTTCTTGCTCTAGTTTCTGGTGGACCTGCTGCCTGTTTCTAGGTAGGGGGCTTGCATGCGCCGAACCAAAATATTATCCCTCATCAGCTGGTGCTTAGTTTAGCCTCTTCAGTTCTGGCTGTCACCTAATTTGAGGGACAAGTGTTTTCAGCTACCTACCGTTGAAACACCAAACCAAATAAACTCATTCATCTCACCTAGCACAAGTGTTTCGCACTTAGGACGGACTATACACTACACCTCTTTAGAAGGAAGTGGAAGAGACGCATGAACGCACATGAACCCAAAAGTAGAGATACGGTGGGCAACTGGTTAGCTAGACAGGCACACTTGATATATAGTAGAGACGCATGCATGAACATATACCTTTGGATCACAAAGTGACAATTTCTACATCTGACCTTTTCCAGGCTAGGATTGGAGGGTCAGTTGTCGATGTTGATGATGGGGAAATTGTTGCAATGAACTTCTATGATGAGGACGTCGTAGGAACCCCTCTTCTGTTATAGAGTAACACTCAGATCATCCTTAACCATGTTGAGAAAATAAGGTTCCATGCCTTTCTCTATCTCATCTGTGATCTGTCTCATAATGTTTGTCTTTTAATTATTTTCTGTGTCCAACAGCACTTGTGCTGCAACGATAGCTATCAACCCATCGCGACTGGATGGAGAATGGATCAACACAAGGTTCAGATGTTAAATAGGTATCCATGCGTGAGGAGGCAGAGGTTCGTCTCTTCCCTGCTATGTTTGCCCGAACCGGCCGGGGCGGCAAATTTCAAGGGCCAAGGCCGGCAATACACCGTCAGATGGAGGAGAAAAAAGGGAAGGAAGAGAGTAGAAAAAAGAAAGCAAAAAGGAAAACTTTTAAACTATAGAAAAAGAAGAGAGGAAAATAAAAAAAATAAAAGGAGAAGCATGTACTTGTCTTAAAAAATGTTCAGAAAAAATAAAATGATATAATAAAATAAATGTTATTTGATATAGATAGGGCTGATAAAAAGCCCAAAAATATTTATTTTATATTCATTTTAAGCTGATATTTTATAAAAACCAAAATAAGTTATAAAAAAGCCGTGGGCCGAGCCCCCTAGTTAAAGAGACTAAATTTAAGATAAAAAATATAGAGAATAAAATAACAATATCGTTTAGAAGGCCAACTTCGCTTTTCATACATCAGGCCGAATAAACAAAAAAAGGGCGACCAGCACGTCCTGAAGGCATATATTTATGTATACAACACGTTAGGATAGACATGAGAACGGAGGGAGTTCTTGATCAACTTTCGAGAACAAATCTCTCCCTACGCCTGCCGTCAGAACGCCCCAACAACGCAATTGCCATTTTGAGTCGTTTGCCTCCCGTTCCGTGCGTTTCAAGAGCTGTGCAATTCAGTCCTTCCCTGACTCTGCAACCGCACCGGTGCAAGACAGAAGAGACGAGCTCCTCCCGTTCTCTGTGACCATGTACGTAGCCGCCGGGTGATGAAAGCATCGCGAAGCGGACGGATCACCCAGAGAAAGCCGCGCTGCCGAAGTACGCCGCGTCGCCGACTCCCTGGGGACGCATGCGCGACGACGGGGCGCGCTGCTCCGTCTCGCCGAACCCGCCGGCGAAGAAGCCGCTCGTCGGCTCGGGTTGAGGCGAGCTGAAGTCCTGTATCATCCCGTCGAGCATGGACTGGAGCTCGCCCAGGCTGTATGCGTGCTCCTGCACGAGCGACAAGAAAGTAAGTTGTTAGGCCCAGTGTTTGTTTCCAGCAAACATTACGCCGTGTCAGCAGTTTCCAGGTTAAGAGTTAACCTAACCGGAGCACGCTGCATATTTAGAAGCCAAGGAACAACGACAAGACAAAAAAGAAGGCGTGATGAGGATGAGATGGGTAGTAGTAGTACCTCTCTTCCCGCGGTTGTCATGAGCGAGACCATCTCCTGGAGGAAGTCACCGAATCCCTCGACCTCCTCCTGGTCTTCGTCGAGGGGGTCGTACATCCCGGCGTCGTAGAGCGCCCGGCTCTTGTCGTCTGACAGAACTGCGCAGCGCCAGCCACAATCGCGTGTTAGCAGACGCATCCGGTTGAGAGAGAGAGAGAGAGAGAGAGAGAGAGAGAGAGAGAGGGAGGGAGGGAGGGAGAGGGAGAGAGAGCAGAGATCGGAGTTCCTTGCGCACCTTGGTATGCCTCGTGTATCTGCTGGAACCGGTCCTTGGCCTCCTCCGGATCCACGCGGCCACTGGCGACCTTGTCCGGGTGCCACCTCTGCATAATGAACACCGCGTCATGCCCTGCTTCTCTCGCGCCGAAACAGAGGAGGGAGGGGGCCTCGATCGATCGGGGGAACGAGTACTCACCATGGCGAGGCGGCGGTACGCGGCGCGTATCTCGGCGGCGAACGAGCTCGGCTGGACGCCGAGCACGGCGTAGTAGGACCTCCCCTGCCTCCCGCTCATCATCGATCTCCCGCAACGACTCGACCGACTCCTCCGGCAGCAAGACGAGCGCGCTTTCAATACCTACTCCCCCTGCCTCTCGGATCTTCGACTAGCTAGATTCCCTTCCCTTCCTTTCCGCGGCTCGTCGGTAGCCTCCCTTCTTCCCTTGTGTATCGCGCGCTGGGGCGCTAGAGCAGAGTGATCGGTTTGGATGGTGAGTTTGATGGGTGATGGCGACTGGGGACAACGAGCAGGCTGTATATATGTACGTGGGCAGGCATGGGCAGCGAAATATTTTGGTCTTTGAGCCGGAGATGGAAGGGTAGAAGGTAGCCGAAGCGTTTCGAAGCGCGGGAAGCATATGGAGAGAGCGAGAGAGAAGCGGAACGCCAAAAATATCAGGCGTTCGGGAACGTTCGCGGACCTGCCGGATGCTCGCTCTTTCCTGGCGCCGCTCGCCGTGTCGGCCCGACAGATATATTTTTCTGTTGGTACAGAGGCTTAGACTGATAGTAGCAGCGGTACTCAGAATCGTCAATAAAATTTTAGCATCATAATTCATACTGTTTGACTTGCTTTCTATTTAATTTGAACTCGACTTGAATTTTAAACCAGATAAACTTGAGCTTTCGTGCAAACTCACAAGTATATGAGCTCGAGTAGCTCAAGTAAGCTTGTTTGTTGGTATCATTCATGAGTTATAACTGTCACAAGACAATATATATAATCATATTGTTTCTTAACTGAATGGTTAGCTAGGTTATTTAATCCTATAGAAAAGATATCTCATGTAATAGGATCATGATATAGAGATAGCAACAAATAGTGTGTAATATCGTCTATCTTTCTACTCCATCAGTTGTTAGCTTAAACTCATTTAACTGCATTAGATGTACATAAAACTTTCATAATAGTATTGTGAATAAAGATTGACTGCAGGATCAAATAAATACCTGGATCGAGTTGCGATCAACTTGATCTTTTATCAAAATTAAGTTTAAAGACACAATCTCGTTCAAGCTCGACTCATTCGTAGTCCTAGTGGTTCTCTAAATTCATCCTCTAACAAAATATTCTCATCTATTTACAGTTTTTTCTAAAAGATATATTATTCTATTTTACAATTTTCCATGATTGTTATTTTAATCTTTTCAACTACCATGACAGTCGGAGGGTTGCCTTCCGCGACCTCTATTTTATAGCTTTTCACAGACGGTCTTTTCTAAACTCATACTATATCAACTACCACCTATCTTATACTATATTATTTAATTTATTCTATTCTTCACACATGTAAAATACTCCAATTACTTAAAAATACTATATGGGCATATTGTATGTTCGAAAAGATTGTAACAACTCTGAATTACTGTATCAATAAGGATCATCGCGAAACTTAACAAGAATTTGAAGAAACAGCTCACATCAGATGAGTACGCAATGGCCCCCTGCATAATAAACAAAAACAAACAATCACATGTCATTCTATAAAGATATACCATACCTAGCAGTAATATTAAGAAGGCCAATATGTATACTGAACTTTGCACGGCAAGGTCGCTTCAATACTCATTAGAAGTGTTTATATTGTTCTTATGAGGCGACCATTGTGACAAAAGGACCACCTATGGACTTATCTAAGGGCCATCTTTATATCCTTCTCTTGCGCCAAAAGGACCACCTATGGACCTATCTAAGGGCACCAAAAGGTTGACAACTGCCAACTGAGCAAACTGGAAACAATTTGCATCTCACATCATATTTCCCAAGCTATGGCAGTTCAGAATGAAAAAGAGCAACGGATGCCCACTCTTGTCCAAATCCAAGGAAGTGGTGCAGGCATGATCAACAACTCTCAAACTACACCTAAATCTGTGACCATTGGCTAATCTGCAACTCTGGCACCGGTTAGCAGGGACGTCCACATATGAAAATCCGGAGAGCAAGGTTCCCATACCAATATGCAGAAACACATCCTTAAAGGAATGCTCTAACAAATTACCTAGAAACTTTTTTGAACAGTGGAATGCCTACGAACTGAATAAATAAAATCAAAGGAAACTCCTATTAATAAAAGAATCGAACGAAACTGCCAGAATTTAAAGATGGCGCAAGAGAAGGTTCCAACCTCAACATTATCCTTAACAATTGTGGCAATGTTCTACGGCCCAAAATTTTATTTTTGCACAGAAACGTATCCTGACTACTACTGACAAGGAACAAAGCACGCACAACAGATTCGCGTAATATATCAACAGAAGAATTATAACTTGATAATACAAGAATCTAGCCCAACACACATGGTACCGGCTACAAAATTCTACGAAAGGGCAGAATTCCAATACTTTTTTGAAATCGGATATTCTAGTATGAAAATTTTAAAAATAGAGAATCTTTCAAACAATTGTACAAATGGGTATAAATCGCCCTTAAGGGACGATTCATCTCTTAGGGGACTTATTCACAAGATTCATGTCGGTACCCTCAAGACCGGGTACCCCTGCGTGTATGAGCAAAAGAAGACATACGCCAGCACGTATGCAGAAGGCAGGGACCCAGCCTGCAGGCTGGGCCCAACCGCCAGCTGGGGAACACTCATGAGAAGGCGCGTGCCCTAGGCCTCGGGTCCGACCACCCGCCAAGGAGGGCTCCGAGGCTGTCACGTGCCTTCAGGCCCTGAGCCTGACTACCGGCCGAGGGTGGCTCCGGAGCCGCCACGTGTCCAGTGGTGCCTGGCCCGATCTTCCGCCAGGGATGGCTCCGGCGCTGCCACGTGTCCGGAACCTCCGAGGCACACCCCCCGCATGAGAGAGCTCCGGAGGTGCCACGTGTCCTGCGGCTCCGGGCCCGACCTCCGACGTGGGAGGGCTCCGGTGCTGCCACGTGGGCAACGACTCCAGGCGTACTATCCCGCCAAGGAGAGCTCCCGAGGTGCCACGTGCCCTACGGCTCCGGGCCCGACCTCCACCATGGGAGGGCTCCGGTGCTGCCACGTGTCTGACGACTCCGGACCCCTCACTACACCACAAGGCTGCTCTGGTAGAGACGCGTGTCCCGGGGGCCAGCCACCCGAACGTCGCGTCAACGAGCAATGGGCAGATAGGCAAGGAGTAAGGAGGAAGGTGCGCTGTCAGGCCGAGCATTCAGGGCTCGCGCCTTCCCCAGAAGCATGGCTCACGGCGCACGCCCTCGTCCTCCGCCTGTCCACCTTTACGGTGAAAGACAGGATGATGAGGCGTGATGGTGCAGTAGTACTGCCCAGCGGCACAGAACCGCCCAACAGAGCGAGGAGACGCGGCGACAAGACGGGTACTTCACCATCACCTGCTACCCGGTCAGAGGTTCCTGGCGGGACAGACGGCGCGCCTTAACTCCACCCACAGCGATAATGCGTACAGTTGTAAATGCCTAGCTCATGTATAGAGTACAGATAGCCGCGGGACCACGTGTCGGGCATTGGGCCACATTGTAACTGCCCCGACCTTGGGCTATAAAAGGATTGGGGCAGCCTCCGGGCAAGGGATTCGCAAGTAGGCAACTCTGACTCCCGGTTTAGACCCTCACACACTCTAACAATGCAACAAGCACTACCGTGGACGTAGGGTATTATGCTCCGGCGGCCCGAACCACGTAAATCCTCGTGTTCCTCTCGCCATTGTGCTCCGGCCTTCGAAATCCACTAGCCACTCCAAAAAAAGAACCTCTACGGGCTGCTTCCGAGCAGACCGGTGGAAGTGTCTTAGCGAACACTTCGACAATTCCCAACAGATGTTTTACGTGCACATGCCTAATGGATGAATCACCCTCCCACGAAGCACCTTTTTATTAACAATGGACGACGAGTCATTGCTACAGTACCATGGATGGCTATATAAGCGTCCCTCTCTCAAAAACTGCACAAAAATTACCTTGAATTCAAAAAAAAAAGAAAGAAGGAATATTTGTGACAGTATTATTCTTGAATCATCGAGCAATATTTTTTTGCAGATTGTGTGAGAGTATGGGTTACTCCTTGTGTTGTGTGTCATATGCTTGAGGTTACAGCGGGATATGGTGATTGTGGTGTGAAGAAGAGGATGCAGTTCGACCGGTCCTAGCTACCTACTTTGCTAGACAAGTGAAGACTATAGACATACACATTTTACCTAACCTTGTGAGGAGGTGGTCTCGACATTGTAGAATGTATCGTACCTGCTTGACCTTCCTATTGTTGGGGAAGCTATTGGTGCGATTGACGTTCTGAGTTCTTAGAGGACATAACTTACAAAGTAGTTTGTTGGGGGTGAATCCCATGCTAAACCGTCTCGCTTTTTGGGTTTCACCAGCACGGTTGGACCAACAAAGCCTTGGATAACATAGCATAAGGTAACTATAGTAAATCTTAATACTTCCACATAACCTACCATTATAGTAACACTTGCCCACTAACAGTTTGGATGCTGAGGGTGAAGTACATCCATCCCGAGGCTGACCCGTACGAAGTCAACGGGTACTTGTAGGTGTACCTGATGTGGCTATATGAATGGGTGCTCTTCTACAACACATACAACAACATGATGGAGAGGGGATTGATTCTCTTTGCTACTATGATCGCGGATGCTAAGGAGGCCGGGTGAGGTCCTCATGTTCAACCGGGGTACTACAGTCCTTGTTGCGACCTACCAAGGGCACTGCGCATGCTCGAAGACCAATTCTTTAGCCGTCTTGACACGGTGTCCCCTCTGCTGCAACCGTAGTCGTACGAGTGGTTCACGATAGTGTGTTCTATCATCGACATGGAACCGTAAGAGGACGACATGCACGGTGACAACACGGAGAACGGGCTAACGATGGGTTCACTTTGGTGCTGATGTTAGTAAGTTGAACTTAAATTTGTATTATTTTTTCAAAATAATAGCCTATAATGACATTTTTATACTTTTGAATATGATTTGAGCACACGAGTAGGTCAAGTGGGCTTATTCATCACCCATAAGGGCTTGTTTAGATACAACCAAATACTCTCCATTTGAAGTGTATTGAGAAGGATTGGAGTAAAAATTAGTTCATTTCCCACTCCAAACCACTCCATTTTTTATTACCCAAACAAGTCCTGATGGAGTTCAATATCAATCCTCCGATGATGCTACTTGGGAGCCGTATAGCTTGACGGTCGTGGCTAGCCGTTCGTTGCACGGGCTCTTCTCAATGTGCGCCCCGTGACTATAGGTATCGGCTGACGTGCTTCATCTAGTGATAACGCAGTTCGGGCTACCCTAAAAGTTCCCCATGGCCCAATCCATTGACAAGCGAGAGATGTCCTTGCGTAAGTATCTCGTATCCCATCTAGTAAAATTCATACTTTACTATTTATGTAAATCTATCATACTAAATTGTATATGGTGGTAACAGTTGGACGCATAGCAGACAGGCCCCTAGGACCCTATAGGGTCCCCGCATGCAGCCTGGCTTGATCTGGCTAAAGAAGCGATGGAGGATCTGCGTTACCTCAGGTGGTCCCTTCCTCATTCTCACCCTTAAGTGAGATATGCGGTTGCCGAGGAGGAGCCACCCGTCACTTTTATGCAGGATATTTATTCAATACATCATGACCAATCACTACGTGGAGCTGTAAGTCATGTAATATTTTAATGTATTGCATAAATCAACTAACGGGTGTTGTGTTTAATTTGGTTGTGTACGCATTAGTTAAGTGTGTGTATGTCGAAGTGTTCGGTCGACACTTTCCTCGGGCCTGCACTGGGCAGCCCGCGGAGTTTCTTTTTTCGGTGGGGCTAGTCTCTAGCGGAGAGCTTGCGCAGATGGACGAGTTAGTGAGAGCTTGACACGGCGAGTTTTACGTGGTTCAGGCCGCCGGAGCGTAAAACCCTACGTTCACGGCGAGCTATGGAGCTCGCTATATTGCTTGCTGCTCGGGGCCGGAGGCCTGAGCTTGGGGGTGAGTTACAGCTTGAGAGTGTATGGCTAGCGTATGAGTTGCAAAGTGCGAACCCTTGCTATCGACGCCTACCCGAGCCTTTTATAGTCCAAGACTCGAGCGGCTTATAAGGGGAGCCGGGACCCGACAGGTGGTCTCGGGAAGATTGTCTATTATCTACCGTATCTGCAGTTATGCCGGTAGTTGTCTCTGGCCGAAGACTTCTGAGTCTTCATCTTGTCGCCCTGCCCATGCCGCATGCCAGTCGTAGCGGTTGATAACGGTGCAGGCGGCATGGGTTGTCTTGTCGCGGTGTTTATTGGCTGACAGGTTCTGACACCGCGCGCCAGTCTGTGATGCGACTGGGCGCAACGGCACCTGACAGAAGCGTGCTCCGCGTCTCCGCGTCTTGGGAAGACGCGGGCCTTGAATACCTTGTACGGGCAAGGTATGGGGCGTATTTACGCCCGCTGCCTATCGCTCGGGGCAGGCAGCGTCGCTCTGCTGCCACGTGGCGGGCCCGGAGCCCTTCTCAGAGAAGAGAAGGGTCAGTCCCGCGGGGCACGTGGAGCCTCCGGACCTCTCTCCGCGGAGGGAGAGGCTCGGCTTCTGCTGGCCACGTGGCGGGCCCGGAGCTCTCCTCTGAGGAGAGGGAGGTCCGGCCCCGCTGGACACGCGGCGCCTTCGGACCTCTCTCCCGCGGAGGGGGAGGTCCGGCTTCTGTATGCCACGTGGCGGGCCCGGAGCTCTCCTCTGAGGAGAGGGAGGTCCGGCCCCGCCGGACGCGTGGCGCCTTCGGAGCTCTCCCTGCGGAGAAGGGCGAGTTACTTAGGCATTTTACCCTGTGCGCGGGGTACCCCATATCTCAGGTACCGACAGTGTATATTTAGTTTGCATCAGACCAAGTTTGGTGGGCCCATGTCTCTGGTGGTGAACCGAGCCATAAGTCTGTTAGGTTGTGATAGTGATCGGCAGAGGTTGAGAACTGGACTCCGTGGGGTGTGGAGATCGTGAGCGAGTGTCCACGTTCTCGCTGGGAAACCGGGCATCACAACAGATCATGCATGCGTGCTTATGTGGATTTTGTGTGCATCACATATATCAATGAAAATGCGTTCAGTTGCGAGTTGCACGCTGAACCACCAAAATACTCCGTCGTTCTTCTTTTTGCTCTCTGTTCGACGTCACTACTCCGTGCGTGAACTCTCCTTGCCGTGATCAAGCCCGGCGTTCCAGCTGAGCCGGAGCTGTGCGGTGATCAAGCTCGCGCTCCAACACGTGGCGTTAGAGCCGTTACGAAGACCCACGTCGACAGGAGATGGTTGGAGACTCGTCGCCGACGAAGACGCCACTCGGCAGAAGTGGGACAGCCGGCGACATCGCAGTTCCGGTGATGGTGGAGCGTGTCGTGAAGGAAATAGGTGGATTTCTCGTCTAGCCGGTGCTAACTTGCACAAACTACAACTAAGTGGACTATTGTGACGTAGGTGAACCTTGAGGCGCAAGACCTATGGCACGCGGTGATCTCCGACAAGGTCGAGCAAGGCGAAGACAGGTTGGCACTCGCCGCCATCCTGCGAGGCGTCCCGACAGAGATGCATCTAGCATTGGCTGCCAAGGAGAGTGCGAAGGAGGCATAGGAGGCGATAAGAAGCATGCACATTGGTGATGAGAGCGTGCGAGAAGCAAATGCTCAGCAGCTCCTGAAGGAACTCGAGGCGATCGAGTTCAAGGAAGGCGAGGCCATCGACGAGTTTGCTATGCGAATTTCCAGCCTAGCCAGTAACCTCCGCACTTTAGGTGAGAACATTGAAGAAGTTCGGGTTGTCAAGAAGTTCCTTCGAGTGGTGTTGATTCGATCCGTGCAAATTGCATTATTGATTGAGACATTACTTGATCTAAACACACCCTCTATTGAAGAGCTCGTTGGAAGGTTGAGGGTGGCAGAAGATAGACTCAGGGTGAGTGGAGATGTAGTGGACAAAGCCGGGCGGCCGCTACTTGCCGAAGATGAGTGGTTGGCCAAATATAAACACAAACTGGTGCTTGAATCTTCGACGGGCAACAATAAGAGTGGTGGTCATATATCTGGGAAGAGCAAAGGAGGAGGGCGAGTAGAAGGTAGCAGTTCCAAGACAACTTCCGAGGGCACACCACGTCGCAAAGGGAAGTGCCGGAATTATTGTGTATGGGGGCACTGGGTGAGAGAGTGTCGAAAGCCACAGAAGGAAAGGAAGGAAGAGACACATATGTCTATCACTGAAGATCAGCCAGCTCTGTTGATGACAGAGGCAAGTGTGACAGAAGAGGCACTTATGCAGGAGGTACATCTGAATGAATCAAGAGTTCTGCCGCTGAAGAATGGTGAGGACTTGTGGTACTTGGATTTAAGAGCAAGTAGCCACATGACTGGAGCTAAATCCACTCTGTCATTCCTTGATGAGACAGTGAAGGGTTCTGTGTCAGGTTTGGAGATGGATCAGTAGTTGAAATCCAAGGAATTGGTTTTGTTATTCTTCAGGGGCGAGACCAGGAGCACAAAGTGCTAGCTGAGGTGTACTACATTCCAAAACTCAAGAGCAACATCATTAGTCTTGGCCAACTAGAAGAAGGGGGTGTAAAGTGGTGATGCAGAGTGGAGAGTTGTGCATATATGATCGAAAACAGATGCTGATTATCATGGCACCACACACTTGAAACAGGTTATATATAGCCAAGCTGAAGCCTGCTCAACCAGTTTGCCTCATGACCAAGAGTGAGGATGAGAGGTGGCTCTGGCATGCCCGTTTTGGACATCTGAATTTCAGGTACTTGCGTGCACTTGGTCAGAAGAAGATGGTGAAAGGTTTACCTGTCATTGACAGAACTGAACAGGTGTGTGATGGCTGCATGTTTGGGAAGCATCACAGAAAACCTTTTCCTCATACCACTGAATACCAGACAGAAGGAAAACTTGATCTTTTTCATGCAGATCTTTGTGGCTACATTGATCCACCAACAGCAGGAGGGAAAAGGTATTTCTTGCTCATTGTTGATGACTTTAGTCGTTACATGTGCATAGAATTGCTATCTACCAAGGATCAGGCCTTGCACTACTTTAAGATGATCAAGGCTCAAACTGGAAATGAGGTGGGAAGAAAACTGAAGGCTCTGAAGATTGGTAGAGGTGGAGAGTTTAACTCTCATTAGTTCTCTGCTTTTCTTGGTGAAGCTGGTGTTAAACACCTTACAGCTGCACCATACACTCCACAACACAATGGCGTAGTTGAAAGACGAAAGCAAATAGTGGTTGAAATGGCCTGATGTATGTTGAAGGGAATGCAGGTACCAGGATAGTTTTGGGGAGAAGCTGTGAAGACAGTTGTGTATCCGCTGAACAGATCTCCAACAAGAAGCCTAGAGGGGAACACTCCTTTTGAGGCTTGGACAGGGAGGGAGCCTTCACTGCACCATGTGATGACATTTGGTTGTGTAGCATTTGCAAAAAAAGTTGTTCTTGATGTGACTAAATTGTCAGACAGGTATGTGAAGTGTGTGTTCCTGGGCTATGAGCCAAACACAAAGGCTTACAAACTATATGATCCAGTTGATAGAAAAGTGATAGTCTCAAGGGACGTCAAGTTTTATGAGAAAAGAGTCTGGAACTGGAAAGAAGATGACATGAACACCGATGATCAAGGATCCACATTCACATTCAGGTGGTCAGATACACTAGGAGTGTCAACAGAGAGTGTAAAAAGGGAAATTCAAAATGCACATGAGACACCTGATTCAGTCCCTGTAACTCCCATGACACCACAACCTGAAAGTGGAGGTCAGGGCTCTAGAGGAATTCAGTGGGTGACACCACCCACAAAAGGAGAGGTAGACTCATCAGGGATTCCACAAAGATATAGATTTGTTGCAGACGTGCTTGACTCAAGTGAGCTGATAGAAGATTATGAGTACAGTTACATGTGTCTGCTGACTGCAGAGGAACCAGCTAATTTTGAGCAGGCATTGGAAGTCAAGCAGTGGTGTGAAGCTATGAAGACAGTTTGAAGCCATACAAGAAAATAATACTTGGATGCTTACGGACTTGCCATCAGGATACAAAGCTATAGGGCTCAAGTGGGTGTTCAAAATAAAAAAGGACCATGCAGGAAACATACTTAAGTACAAAACAAGACTTGTTGCTAAAGGGCATGCACAAAGGCAGGGGGTGGACTTCGAGGAGGTCTTTGCTCCAGTGGCATGGTTGGAGACAATTCGAGTTGCTGTTGGCATTAGCCGCTCAAGAAAAGTGGGAAGTACATCACTTAGATGTCAAGTTTGCTTTTCTTAATGGGGAACTCAAATAAGAAGCCTATGTTCACCAACCACCAGGCTTTGTAGATGAAGATTATCCTGAGAAAATTTTCAGGCTGAAGAAAGCCCTATATGGGTTGCGTTAGGCGTCGAGGGCATGGTATGCTCGGCTGGACCATGAGATGCAGTCTTTGGGTTTTAAAGGAAGCAGTGTGGAGCATGTTTACATGCAAGATAAAGGCAAATATCTCCTCATAGTTGGTATTTATGTTGATGACTTAATCATATGTGGACCAGCTATGGATCAGATCTCTGATTTCAAAAGGGAAATGACGCAAAGTTTCAAAATGAGTGATCTAGACAAACTCAGCCATTGTCTTGGGATAGAAGTGAAGCAAATTGGAGGGGAGATTTTTATCAGACAAAAGGCTTGCACTGAAAAAAATACTTGAACAAGCCCGAATGAGCTCCTGCAACCCAATTGAAACCCCCATGGAGCAGATACTGCAGCTAAGCAAGAGTGATGGGAGCGGACCACTAGATGCTAGAATCTACAGAAGCATTATCGGTTCCTTGAGGTACCTTGTGAATACTAGGCTTGACACTGCATTTTCAGTGGGCTTGGTTAGCAGGTACATGGAAAAACCAACAGAACAGCACTAGGGAGCAGTGAAGAAAATTCTCAGGTATTTAGCAGGTACCAAAGATTATAGTTGCAAATATGTCTCTGGCAACCATCGTGAACTGGGTACAACAATAGTTACCTTGCTGGGGACATATATGATCGAAAGAGCACCACTAGGGTGGCTTACTTCTTGGGAGAAAATCTGATTACTTAGAATTCTCATAAACAAAGAGTGGTAGCTCTGTCCTCATGTGAGGTAGAGTACATAGCAGCAGCAACAACTGTATGTCAAGACATATGGCTCAGTAGGCTGCTGGGAGAAAGACCCAAGAAATCCAGGCTTCTGGTTGATAACAAAGCAGCTATAGAACTTAGCAGGAGTGCAAAGTTCTATGACCGTGTGAAACACATAGATACTAGATATCACTTCATCAGGGACTGCATTGAAGATGGAAGGGTGGAGCTGGAACATGTTGGAACTGACAAGCAACTGGCAGATGTTCTGACAAAGGCCCTTGGTCGAGTGAAGTTGATTGAGTTCAGGCACAAGCTGAACGTTGTTAAAGGATAAACCAGATTAAGGGGTGAAGTGTTGTGTTTAATCTGATTGTGTACGCATTATTAAAGTGTGTGTGCATATTTAGTTTGCGTCAGACCGAGTTTGGTGGGGCTTGCATGCCTCTGGTGCTGAACCGAGTCATAAGTCTGTTAGGTTGTGATGGTGATCGGCATAGGTTGAGAACTCTCAACTGGACGCCGTGGGGTGTGGAGATCGTGAGCGAGTGTCTACGTTCTCTGTTGGAAAACCGGACATCACAACGGATCATGCATGTGTGCGTATGTAGAGTTTGTGTGCATCGCATATATCAATGAAAATGTGTTCAGTTGCGAGTTGCGTGCTGAACCACCAAAATACTCCGCCGTTCTCTCTTTGCTCTCTGTTCGACGTCCCTGCTCCGTGCATGAACTCTCCTTTCCGTGATCACGCCCGGCATTCCAGAGCCGGAGCTGTGCGGTGATCAAGCTCGCACTACAACACCGGGATTGTCATTATTAAACCAAGCTGAGATGCTAAACCAGGTCAAGGATGTCTAGTAGGATCCACCTTACGGATAATGAGCATACAAAGACTTACACAAGGATCTGGGACAAATTACGTCAAATCCTGTGTGCCATTACTTGTCAGTCCATAGACAATGTGTTGCACAGTTCTTCACAAGCGTATGGGTATTGTTACACCGCTGGATCATTGATAAACACCAGGCAGCAGAGCACCTTCTCACCGGCACCTAGAGACACAGGTAACTACTAACTGGTTCTTTTTTGTTACAACTTATTCATCGTACTAATAGGACTGTATGGTTGTACTATACAACTAGGATTGTAGACTGAGAATCTTGCGAATAAGTCATTTGTGGATGAATCACACGTTGGGTGGACGATTCATCGTTAGAGAGGGTGAATCCTCCAAGGGGGCGATTTATACCCATCTGTGTGATTGTTTGAAACAACCTAATTTTATAAATATCCGTATTAAAGTATCCTTTTAATAAAAACTAGAATTCCAGCCTGGTTGTTTCGATTTCGATAATCATGACAACCAGATCAACGAGAACCCAAGATTTTGCCATAATGGGGAAATAATTGAGGGCAGAACCAGCGCGAGGGCGGCCCGAGACTGATGATTTGTTTACCTGGATGGAGAGGAAACCAAAGGTACGTGGATTACAATTAGGGATGATAACAGCCAAAAACGGTTGAAAAAACATACATATTGATTTTGTTGTTGTATTTTCTTAGCGGGACGAAAACAAAAAAGTCACGATCGGGATACGGGATCGAAATTTTCGATTCTTCGAAAATGAACAAGTTGGAACTAAAATATATCGAGAGCGGTCGAAAAATGATAATTCAAGTCGGATGATGAGAAAGCAAACTGGTTGACTTAAACTTAATATATTCATACACATCACATTGTCATAGGTACCCGTACATTGAATATTGGATGAACATTTTTCACAATATTCTCATTCAACAAGATAAATTTGATAAAAATAACATTTGATTAATTAGGGAGAGCCAGACTAAACCAAAAAATATAACGGGCAAGATACCAAGCTAAACAAGTTCTACAGAAATTTCAATCGACCTAACATGTAGCACTTGTTAACCTACCCAAACTAGGCCTGAACCTATCCGTATCCTCTGAATTACAAGGATGAATGCAGAGATGCTACAGTATTCTGAATTAGCTCTATTTTGATATGTTCGATAAAAAATGGATGGTCTAGATCGACTGCTACAATATAAATAAATAGTAACAGATTGGTGCTACAACTCTGAATTACTGTTTTAATGCTGTTTACTACAGTACCACAGCATAGAGAAGTGATCCCTCACATCTTACTGTAGCAATTGATACAGTCTCTGAATTTTCTTCTTCCCAGCAGAGGCCTGAACCCAAACTGACAGCAACACTCGTCAACCTATTCTCTGTTTTCTTACAGCTTTACTTCATATACAAGGTATACAGATGTTAGAGTTAACAAGGTTTCACCTGCTTCCTTTTCAATAATAGCATAATTGAAAGGCAAGAGCTTAACATTTAACTCAGCAAGTAACAGACCATTCACACATCTGCAGTTCTGTGCTTCAGAGAATACATATCCAGCACAATGAACATACAAGCAAAAAGACAAACAGAACCAGATCGCCACATTTACAAATCAATAGCACACAACAACCAGAATGCCACCATCACAAGGAAGAATAACATGATTGTCAACCAGAATCACATAAAAAACATGGTAACTATTAGTACTCATGATAATAACAACAGACTAGCACATGTCAGTTCCTTTCTTTGCATTTCCATAAACACAAGACGAACACCACCAAGATGGATTACTAAACTCCAACGAGCAGAACAACTAATCAACAGTACCGCGACACCCCTTTTGGAGATGAAAAGGTGCTAGAGGGTCTTGAACATTACAAACCCTGATCGTCGCTGCTCTTGCCGAGGGAAACATCTGTGCTGCAGCCTCGGTCGCCGCCTCCTCCTGCTGCTGGTAGTTGAGCAGCCGGCAGAACAATATGATGTGAGGCTCCGGCCAGTAGATCGTGGCGGGCGGCGGCGTGCTCGTGTGTCGACTAGGTGTTTCCATGGGCACGTGGCGCGTCCGGATGTGGGCAGTGGGCTTCGGCTTAACGCTGCCTGTTGGCGTCCGCTCGTTGAGCCAGGTTGAATCCTAACGACCAGAAAACTGGACCGTCCCCTATCAAAAACGTGATCATCTTGAATAAAAAAAGGAAACCATAAAACGATCGAAAAAATATCAAAATAGTTTTTGATCCAATTTCGAATAACCCTGACTAGTTCTCGTTTTAATTGCGGATAGAGATGGCAATAGATATCCATTATCCGCATATCCGCGGATATCCGAAATGATTAGTTCGGGTTCGGGTAGGAATTTATCCCCGCGGGTACGGGTTCGAGTAACGGACAAAACCTAATTGATATTTTTATCGGGTAAGAAAACGTCATATCCTTATCCGCTTACCCGTACCGGAATAATAACATGTGGATTAAAAATAAACTAAATTTCCATTATCATAGAAAAAACTGTTTTTAAACATTATTTTTTGACTTTTAGAACTAGCAAGATTATATATTTTTCATCATTATTTAATCATGAACATTGGTTACTTAATTAGAATACTTATATGAGAGTGAAAGAGAGGGTAATAGATATAATTGTGACAACGGGTATGGGTAACATTTCTTACCCGTTGCAGATAACGGATACAGATTCGAGTATAGATATTGTCGAAGTGTGTGGTCGACACTTCCCCCGGACCTGCTCTGGGCAGCCCGCAGAGGTTCTTTTTCGGAGGGGCTAGACGCTTGCGGAGAGCTTCAGCGTTAGGGACGAGTGAGGGAGAAGCTTGACACGGCGAGTTTTACGTGGTTTAGGTCGCCGTAGCGTAAAACCCTACGTCCACGGTGAGCAGAGGTGCTCGCTGTATTGCTTGCTGCTCAGAACCGGAGTCCTGAGCTTGAGGGTGAGTGATATCTAGGGTGCGAGTTCACAGAGTTCTAACCCTTGCTAACGTTGCCTACACGAGCCTTTTATAGTCCAAGGCTCGAGTGGCTTACAAGGTGGGCTCGGGACCCGACAGGTGGTCCTGGGAAGATTGCCTGCCGACTACAGTATCTGCAGTTATGCCGATAGTTGTCTCTGGCGAAGGCTTTCGAGTCTTCGTTCTGCCGCCCTGCCCATGCCGCAAGCTAGTCATAGTGGTTGATGATGGCAGGGGCGGCAGGGGATATCTTGTTGCTGTGTTTATTGGCGGGCAGGCTCTGACACGGCGCGCCAGTCTGTGATGCGACACGACACCTGACAGAGGCGTGCTTCGCGTCTTGGGAAGGCGCGAGCCTTGAATACCTCGTACGGGCAAGGTATGGTGTGTCTTTACGCCCGCTGCCTAACGCGCGGGGGCAGGCATCATTGTCCTGCTGGCCACGTGGCGGGCTCGGAGCTCTCCTCTGAGGAGAGGGAGGTACGGCCCCGCGGGACACGTGGAGTCCTCGGAGCTCTCCCCACGGAGGGGGGAGGTCCGGCTCCTGCTGGCCACGTGGCGGGCCCGGAGGTCTCCTCTGAGAAGAGGGAGGTCCGGCCCCGCGAGACACGTGGAGCCTTCGGAGCTCCCCCCACGGAGGGGGGAGGTCCGGCTTCTGCTGGCCACGTGGCGAGTCCGGAGCTCTCCTCTGAGGAGAGGGAGGTCCGGCCCCGCTGGACATGTGGCGCCTTCGGAGCTCTCCCTGCGGAGAAGGGCGAGGTCCTTAGGCATTTCTCCCTGTGTGCGAGGGTACCCCGTATCGAGGGTACCGACAGTGGCCCCCGGGCCCATCTCGGGGGAGATAGCGAGCCCGAGGTGGGGCCTCCGTCTCTTCTGTTCCGCAGACTTTCTCTAAGTCCCGCATTGACCGTTGTCGGAGCACGAACAGTCGCAGGATCGTGGGAGCGTGTGTCCACTTGATGGTTGCTTTTACTGCGGCGGTTCCCAAGGCTGCCACTTCTGCACGTTGCGGCACTTTTTTCGGGAACCGCCGAAGCGCCTTGTCGGCTCGTCTCCTTGGGAGACTGACTTCTTGGCCCACCGCTTCAGCTGGACGACTTGGATCCACTTGTCATCGACGCTCGGTCTTGGAGCCGAAGCGGTTGCCCATGCGGCGTATTCGAAGAGTCTCACATCGCTTTGAATCACACCTGGGAAGTGCGAAGGGAAGCCGCAACGCGGGTAGGCTCCCCTTATAAAACTTCCCAACGCTTGCACCTTCTTTGAGTTCCTGTGGCCTTGTCTTCTGCCATGGCTTCCAACCCGCCTCCGGAGGAGAAGCGCGCTCGATCTCCTCCGGCGGAGGCGTCTGCGCCGAGTCATGATTCCAGGGAGCCTGCACGCCCTGCTTCTGGAGATGGCGCCCCGTCCGGTGGCGACCCCAAGAGGCCTCGGGCTCATCATCCTGACGGGACTCCTCTTGAGCGACGACAGGCTGAAGGTTCCCAGGCGTTGCGTCCTCCCTCCTCAGGCGGTGGAGTCTCCGAGGAAACTGTTGATGCGTCGAGGAGGGCTTCAGGCGGTGGAGTCTCCAAGGAAACTGCTGAAGCGCCGAGGGGGGCTTTCTGAAGCATCCCCTGCTCCGTCGGCGATGACGGCGGGCTCTAGCGGTCCTCGCTGGCAGCCCGCCACGAGGTAGAGGAGCTCCTGGTGTCCCTTGGCCCCAGCCCGGAGATGACAGTGGCCCTTGCGCTGGAGGTGGCCGAGGTGATCCCTGCGCTCAAGTCGCGGAGCGGGAGGAAACCGCCAGGGCTGAAGTCGGGAACGTGGCCGCCCTTGTAGCCTCTAGGTTCCGGTGCGGGCCAGAGGAACCCTAACCCTAGGACTTGTATCTCTCTTTCTCCTCTTTCTCTTTTTTTTTTTCTTTTGGGTCTGTAGTCCAGCTCATGGAGCCATGAATAAATAGACTCTTGTGACCTTTTGCGCTTGTTGCGCTTTTGTCTTCTTCTTGGTTTTGCCTGGTCGAGCCCTTAGCTCCGCAAGGTGCTCAGAGGCCTTCACCAATCTCGGAGCCCCACACAGACACCTTCCCCGGGTGCTTATTGTATTGAGGGCCCCGGAGGTCTCTAGAACTCGCCCCATGAGAACGGGGAGGTCCGGATCTGCCGACCACGTGGCGGCCCCAGAGCTCCCTTCTGAGGAGAGGGAGGTCCAACCTCGCAGGACACGTGGCGCCTCCGGAGCTCACCCCTGCGGAGGGGGCGAGGCCCAGCTCTGCCGGCCACATGGCAGGTCCGGAGCTACCCGCTGAGTAGAGGGGGGGCTCTGACCCCGCCAGATACGTGGGGCCTCCGGAGCCCGCCCCTGCGGAGGGGGCGATGTTCGGATCTCTCGGTCTTGTGCGGTTCCGTAGCGGCCCCCTGGTAGGTGTGGCCGATTGCTCGGTACTCCTACCATACTCCTGCGGGAAGACAAGGCCGAAGGGTCCTACACACAAGTAAGGGAAACGTAATTCTCCTTGGGGCTCCCCCCTTCCCTATCTCATAGTCTTATTTGGCTTACGATCCTGATCCGGTGCACGGTGCTTGGGAACTTTAGTGCGCGACGTGCCGGGAGCTCGGGGCCCCCTGGCCATCGGCAGGTACCTCAAACGCGACCGTCTGAGACAGGATAGCAAATGCCGACTAGAGGTGAGAATGGGAAAAGGGGGCTGAGTGTATGGTGAACATACCCAGGAAGTGCGGTCATAAAAATTAATACGTAATTTGAATGAGCACAAGGGAAGAGCAAAGTAGGACAAGTTCTTTCCCTATAAATTTCCATAGGAGGAAGGTGGGCTAAACATGGAGGCAGCGACCCGCCCCATTAAAAAGGAAAGCAAGACTCTACGCGCTTAGGGTCGGAACCAAGCCAAGCTGAACGTAGTCCTGGACCGTCCCCTGAGACTTAGCTGCTCCGAGCGCTGTTCCTGGACTCTATGGATCTATTAAAAAGAAGAGATTGTCCTACTATTGCTCTAAGGGTAGAACTTACGGAGGTGTTCGATGTTCTAGGGGTTCGGGAGCGGATCCCCATCCTCGGTGGAAAGGCATACGCACCCGGGGCGGCACACTTTCGTGACTCGGAAGGGGCCTTCCCAGCTGGGGGAGAGTTTATGGGTCCCTTTGCGAGAAAGTATGCGCCGCAATACCAGGTCGCCTTCCCGCAGCTCCCGGACACGCATCGACCTTTGGTGGTAGCGCCGGAGCGCTTGTCTGTATCGTGCGTTACGGAGTGCTGCATGTAATCGGGTCTCCTCGACGAGGTCGATGTCTTCACGCCGGAGGTTGTCCTGCGTGGCTTCGTCATAAGCTCGGACACGGTGAGACTTCATGGTGATTTCTGGGGGAAGCACAGCCTCGGCTCCGTACACCATGAAGAAGGGTGTCTCTCCGGTGGCCCGGCTCTGGGATGTCCGGTTAGCCCATAGTACGCTTGGAAGCTCGTCCACCCACTTGGCGCCATGTTTCTTCAAGCCATCATAGGTGCGGGTCTTGAGGCCCCGAAGAATCTCGGCGTTGGACCTCTCAACCTATCCATTGCTATTTGGGTGAGCAACGGAGGCATAGCACACCTGGATACCGAGGTATTCGCAGTATTCTTGGAATGCTGCGCTGGTGAATTGGGTCCTGTTGTCGGTGATGATTCTGTTCGGGACCCCAAACCGACAGACGATCGACTTGATGAACTTTACTGCGGATTGCTGTTGATGGTGACGAGTGGGTGTGGCTTCCGGCCACTTGGTGAACTTGTCGACGGCTACGTAGAGGTACCGGAATCCCCCGACGGCTCCGGGGAATGGTCTCAGGACGTCCAACCCCCATACGGCGAACGGCCATGAGGGCGGGATTATCTGTACCGCCTGAGCCGATGTATGGATCTGCTTGGCGTGGAACTGGCACGCCTTGCAGCTCTCGACCAGCTTGACGGCATCCTGGAGTGCTGTCGGCCAGTAGAAGCCATGCCGGAAGGCTTTACCGACAAGCGTGCTGAGGAAGAGTGACTCCCACATTCGCCACCATGGATCTCAGCGAGTAAGTCGCAGCCTTTCCCCCTGGGTTATGCACCGCAATAGGACGTGGTTGGCGCCATGGCGGTAGAGATCCCCTTCTACCAGCGCGTACCTCTTAGCCATGCGCACGATCCGTTCAGCGGATACACGTTCATCAGGGGGATGTTATCTTTCAAGTAGTCCCGGATCTCCGTGATCCATGCATCGGGTCTGGCTTGAGCTTCTGGATCTTGAGCGCTGGGTTGCACGGAGTCCCCAGTGACGCTTACGATCCTTGGCGGCGTCCATGGCTGCAGGGCCGCTGGGACCGCCAGCTTCGAGGTGCTGGTCCAGCCCCCTTCGCTCAGCTCGGCGGGCCGGGCTGTGGGCCGTAGCAACGTCCTCTCGAAGACCCCTTCGGGCACAGGGGCTCCGGTGGAAGCCTTCGTTGAGAGGTCGTCAGCTGCAGCATTGCTAGCGCGCGGTACATGGCGCAGGTCCAAGGCGAGGAAGTCTTTCTCCAACATCTGCACGTGGAGCAGATAAGCAGCTAGCTATGGGTCATTGCAGGAGCATTCACCCTTAACTTGCTTGATAACTGCTGGAAGTCGCCCTGTGCCAACAACTGGCGAGCGCCCAGAGACAGGGCTGTCTTTAGGCCAAAGATAAGTGCTTCATACTCTGCCATGTTGTTGGTTGCCTTGAAATTGAGACGCACCATGTACCCAAACTGCTCCCCCGACGGCATGAGAAGCAGTACGCCGACACCGGCCCCCTGCTTTCGCGAGGAGCCGTTGAAGAAGAGCGTCCAGTGAGGCCCGGTGAAGACCGGAGCTCGGTGCTTTGGTTCACCGTCTTTGTGGCCCCCTGGGTCAGCCTTCGTTGGCGTCCACTCAGCCACGAAGTCATCCAGTGCTTGGCTCTTGACTGCATGGCGAGGAAGGAAGTCCAGCTCAAACTCCGCCAGCTCCGCTGCCCATTTAGCGACATTGCCAATCGCGTGGGGGCTGTGAAGGATCACCTTCAGCGGATAGGAGGTGACCACCGAGACCCGGTGGGCTTGAAAGTAGTGGCGGACCTTCCTGGACGCCACGAGCACTGCATACAACAACTTATGGACCTCCATGTATCTTGTCTTGGCATCATGGAGGACTTCGCTGATGTAGTAGATAGGCCTCTGGATGGTCCGGACCCTCCCTCCCAGGCCAGAGATGTCTTCATCCATTGGCTCAGGCCTACCGGAGGTGGGTGGGTCCAGGGGGGCTTCCGGGAGTTGGGACTCGAAGGCTCCTAAGCCGCCTTGGACTTCCGGGAGGTCCCGCTAGTTTTCCGGGAGCTCCGGGAGGTCCCGTTGGATCTCTGGGAGGTCCCGTTGGGCCTCCGGGAGGTCCCGTTGGACCTTCGAAAGGTTGTCGTGGAGGTCCGGGGGTCCGTCTTGGACCTCCGGGAGGTTGTCTTGGAGGTCCGGGAGGCCGTCTTGGACCTCCGGGGTTTCCTGGTGCCTGTCTCCTACTACCGGAGCAGGTTGTGGTGATGAGAGGTCCGGCCGCTCTGCGACGAGGACCATACTCACCACTTTAGTTGTTGCCGCGATGTAGAGCAACAGATGCTCTTCGGGCTCGGGGGCTACCATGATGGGTAGGCTCGTCAGGAATTGCTTCAACTCCTGGAAAGCTTCTTCTGCTTCGTCAGTCCAAGCAAATGGACCGGATCTGCGCAGGAGCTTAAAGAAGGGGAGCGCTCGCTCTGCTAGCCTCGGTATAAACCGACTCAGCGCGGCTAGGCATCCCGTGAGTTTCTGGACTTCTTTGATGCGGGCGGGAGGCCACATCAAGTCGATGGCCTTGATCTTCTCTGGGTTGGCCTCAATTCCTCGGTGTGAGACCTGGAATTCTAAGAGTTTTCCATAGGATATGCCGAATACACACTTGTTGGGGTTCAGCTTGGTGCGCGTGGAGCGCAGTTTGTCAAAGACTAAGGCCAGGTTATCTAACAAGGATGAACTATGCCTGACCTTGACAACGATGTCATCGACATACACCTCCACTAAGTCTGTTATTAACTCTCCAAATGTTTTGTGCATTGCACGTACAAAGGTGGGAAGAGCATTCTTTAGGCCATAAGGCATAGAGACATAACAATACAGGCCGTCTACTGTGATGAAGGAGGTGTGGTCTTCATCTTCTCTAGACATTGGGATCTGATGGAAACCCGAGTAGGCATCTAGGAAGCACACATATCGTAGCCTGATGTCGAGTCTACTATTTGATCTATTCTAGGGAGAGGGAATGGATCTTTGGGACATGCCTTTTTGAGACTGGTGTAGTCGATGCACATCCGGAGCTTCCCGCCGGCCTTCGGGACAACAACGGGGTTCGCCAACCACGGGGGTGGTGGACTTCCCGGATGAAGTCAGCATCCAACAGCTTCTTGATTTCTTCCCGGATGAAGTTTTGTCGCTCGGTGGACTGCTTGCGAGGCTTCTGTTGGATTGGCCAGGCGTCGGGGAAGACCTTCAAGTGGCGCTCGATCACCTCCCTATGGATCCCCGACATCTGCGACGGCTGCCATGCAAACACGTCGACGTTGTGCCGGAGGAAGGTGACGAGCGCACCTTCCTATTTGCTATCCAGGCCCCCTGCTACCCGGGTGGTCTGGGTAGCATCGGCGCCGACTTGGACGACCTTTAGGGGGACGTCGCCCTCGTCGAGGGGTTGCACGCGGGGTGCTGCGGTAGAGGCACGGTGGCGTGCACTCGGGTGAAGCCGATCCTGTTCTGCACTGCCACGGACTGGTGCTCGAGCTGTCGCAAGCGCCTGGAGCTTTTCCAAGGCTGACACTGCAGCAGTGCGGTCTCCACGAATCCTGAGGACACCCTTTGGTGTGGGCATCTTCAAGACAAGGTAGCCGTAGTGGGCTACTACCATGAGTCGGTATAGGGCTGGCCTGCCGATTATGGCGTTGAAGGGGAGGTCGATCTCTGCCACGTCGAACATAATGTACTCAGTCCGATAGCTGTCTGGTGCCCCAAAGGTCACCGGAAGGCTGATGCTGCCGTAGGGTACGACTTGTCCCGGCCCTACCCCTGAGAACGGGCTCGATGGGGTGAGCTTGGCCATCGGGATTTGCAGCTTCTGGAAAGCTGCGCGGCTGATAAGGTTCAGCCCAGCCCCGCCATCTACCAGAACGTGGTACATCCTCACGTTGGCGATGGTGGGCGCTACCAAGAGCCGTAGTTGGCCGGCCCCAGCCATGTTCCTGGGGCAGTCGGTGGCATCGAAGCTGATGGGGGTTCCCAACCATTTAAGGTGTGGCGCGACACTTGGGAGAGGAGCCACCGACGCTACTGCTCGGCGTAGAGTCTTAACCGCACTTCGGGACGAGGGCTCAGCGGACCCGCCGTAGATGACGTAGAGCCTCTTTTGACGCTCGTCATCGCTGGAGCTGGAGTCCTCATGGTTGCGCACCGCCTTCACGGCGCGTTGAGGCTCCTGGAACTCCACTTGGTGGTCGACGTTGTCTGGGGCGTCGGCCTTCTGCTTGCCCTCCCTTTGACGGAAGGGTGGGGCATCAGTTCGTAGCTGCTTCCCTTTGCGGAAGCGCTCCGCGAGCTTCCGAATCTCTCAGCACTAGGCAGCAGTATGATGGTTGGTGCCATGCACGGGGCATAACTCGCCTTGGTCACCATCTGGAGCTGGTGATTGTCGCTGCCTTTTGTCGGGGCGCGACCCCCGAGCTCCACTGGGTGCCGCTGCTATGGCAACGGGAGCCACGACCGGTGGCTTCATCTTGCCACCGCCCCGGTTCTTGGTCTTCTTGCTACCTCCATAGGAAGCAGCGCTAGATCCAGGCTGTCATCCTGACTCGGAGGCTGGCAGAGAGTGCCAGTTCCGCCCCTCTGGTGCCCTGGCGCATTTGTCCGCCAGGCTGAAGAGCTCCGAGACATCGCGAACCTCTCTCGTCGCGACCTTCTCAAGCATCTTCTCGTCCCGGACACCCTGCCGGAATGCCACCACCACAGAAGCACTTTGAATGTGCGGGATGGTGTTGCGTACCTAGGAGAACCGCTGGATAAAGGAGCACATCGTCTCTCCAAGTTGTTTCTGGATGGCGTGGAGGTCGAGCTCCGTGCGAAGCTGGGTGTAGGAGCTGCCGAAGTTGGCGGTGAACTGCCGGCAGAGCTCTCCCCAGGAGGTTATGGAACCCTGGGGGTGGTTCATGAGCCAAGACGGGGTTGGGCCTGTCAAGGCGACGGGGAAGTAGTTGGCCATGACGGCCTCGTCCCCTCCTGCAGCAAGGACGGCGGTGGAGTAGATCTGGAGAAACTCCGTCGGGTTGACACTGCCGTCGTACTTCTCGGGCAGGTGCGGCCGAAACTTGCGTGACCACCTCGCAAAGCGAAGGTGGGGCACCAGGGCCGCACATCCTGCTCCTATTGCCGCATGCGTTGGTGCCGCGAACGCTTGGTTCGTTGCTGGCACAGTGTACCCCGGTATGGGCAAGGCTGCACCATAGACCGGGGGCGCCGTTTGCAGGGCATATGGCTGTGGCATATGCTGCGTGGCGTATGCCTGGGGCAGAGATCATGTGGCGAAAGTCTGCGCCTCAAGCAGGGTCGAGGCAGACGTCATGTTGTCGCCGACCTCTTGGTTGCGACGCCTTTCTCGTCGTCGCTCGAGGAACACTCGGGCATCTTGCCCAAGTGGCATCGTTCCAGCTCTGTCCTCAGGTCCGTCGATGGAAGCCTAGTGGAGCTGGAATCTGCCGTCTGCCTGTCAACCGTTGGCGTGCGCGTCAGCGACACAGCCGGTTGGCCGGAACGTCGTCCTCGCCGAAGTCGAGGGTTTGCGGCGGTGACGATGAGACGGTCTACCTCATGAATCCACTGCTGGGTCGCTGACCGAGGCGCATCCCCAGCAGGTGGATTGTGCAGTAGCGCTCTTGCTGCAGCTAGCGCGCCACCGTAGGGGACGCTCAGCGCTGCAGAGGATCTTACGCTCGCTGGAGCCTGCGTTGCCGGAGTCGGCGCTGCCGGAGTCGGCTGCTGACTCCCAGCTTGCGCCGACACACTCCGTCCAGAGTGTGTCGAGACGTAGTCCCCGCTAGTCACGGTCCGTCGTGAACGCGGGGGAGGAGAGCTTGCCGCTGAAGGAAGCTTGGTCATCTTCGCCGGCAAAAGCTCGTCGCGCAAGGGAAAAGCCCCCTTCCTGGCGCGCCAAATGTCGAAGTGTGTGGTCGACACTTCCCCCGGACCTGCTCTGGGCAGCCCGCAGATGTTCTTTTTCGGAGGGGCTAGACGCTTGTGGAGAGCTTCAGCATTAGGGACGAGTGAGGGAGAAGCTTGACACGGCGAGTTTTACGTGGTTCAGACCGCCGGAGCGTAAAACCCTACGTCCACTATGAGCAGAGGTGCTCGCTGTATTGCTTGCTGCTCAGAACCGGAGTCCTGAGCTTGAGGGTGAGTGATGTCTAGGGTGCGAGTTCACAGAGTTCGAACCCTTGCTAACGTTGCCTACCCGAGCCTTTTATAGTCCAAGGCTCGAGTGGCTTACAAGGTGGGCCCGGGACCCGACAGGTGGTCCCGAGAAGATTGCCTGCCGACTATAGTATCTGCAGTTATGCCAGTAGTTGTCTCTGGCGAAGGCTTCCGAGTCTTCATTCTGCCGCCCTGCCCATGCCGCAAGCTAGTCGTAGTGGTTGATGATGGCAGGGGCGGTAGAGGATGTCTTGTTGCTGTGTTTATTGGCGGGTAGGCTCTGACACGGCGCGCCAGTCTGTGATGCGACTGGGCACAACGGCACCTGATAGAGGCGTGATCCGCGTCTTGGGAAGGTGCGGGCCTTGAATACCTCGTACGGACAAGGTATGGTGCGTCTTTACGCCCGCTGCCTACCGCGCGGAGCAGGCAACATTGTCCTGCTGGCCACGTGGCGGGCCCGGAGCTCTCCTCTGAGGAGAGGGAGGTCCGGCCGCGCGGGACACGTGGAGTCCTCGGAGCTCTCCCCACGGAGGGGGGAGGTCCGGCTCCTACTGGCCATGTGGCGGGCCCGGAGGTCTCCTCTGAGAAGAGGGAGGTCCGGCCCCGTGGGACACGTGGAGCCTTCGGAGCTCCCCCCACGGAGGGGGGAGGTCCGGCTTCTACTGGCCACGTGGCGAGGCCGGAGCTCTCCTCTCAGGAGAGGGAGGTCCGGCCCCGCTGGACACGTGGCGCCTTCGGAGCTCTCCCTGTGGAGAAGGGCGAGGTCCTTAGGTATTTCTCACTGTGCGCGAGGGTACCCGTATCGAGGGTACCGACAGATATTGGCTAACGAATACGGGTACATAGACAATATACGCGAATATTTTACCCATTGTCATATTTAATTCTGAGTAATTTCTGAATATTCAAAAAGGAACGAAAATACAGTCATCCCGTTTTCACCCCTAATTACAATGTGGCGAACGGACGGGCCTGCTGGACGAGAAGTAATGGACGGCAAGGCCGTGGCGGGTGGTATGTAATGTTGCTGGTGGATGCGGGAGCCTGAAATGCTGCGGCAGCGTCCGGCATGAAGATGGCGACAAAGAACATGGCCAGCGCCCCGAGCGGAACCCTAGTCGGCCCATTGCTTTCCTTCTTTTCTTTCCCTCTTTACCCGCTGGCACCGGATGAGATCACCGACCATGATTGGAAGCGTAGAAGTCTCTCTTTCTCCTATCTTCACGCTCGCCAGCATACTTCAAGTGGATCAGGTTCCTCACCATGCTGTAGCCGAGTGTTGCCTTCCGCGACCTCGGGGCCAAGGACAACAACCACTGATGGTGAAGACCTACTCCCTCTGTTATGCAATAGATGATATTTAGTATAGCTAATTTAGTTTAAATTAAATTATCTTTTTATCCTAGACATCATTTATTTTGGAACAGAGAGAGTAACAAAATCTATAGAAGAGGGAAGCGGGTCAGTTTAGCGACCTTTTCGATCTAGGGCCACGTGCCATATGTTGCTGCAGCAAAATTTCCTCCACTCGAATGGTACATCGCCGATCTCGTATCAATTCATGTCAGCATTATGTGTCCTGTTGGATGGCTGATCCAGCGTCCATGTCAATTATTATAAAAACTAATGCTCTATAATATCTCTATTGTCCATATGTAAACCATGACCAAGAAGAATTTTTGAATCTCACATTTAGATTCTCCACAATACAAACGACTTGTGTCTATGTGTGTTTTACTAATTTTTCTTTCTACCCTCACTCTAGGCCTGCTGCTAAGGAGAAAATTAATATTATAAAACTCTTATTATGCGGCTTTGACGAAATAGAACTATTATAATGGGCTTTGATAAAATAGAACTTTCAACGTTGACGTACTGATAAGACAGGATTATAGGCTAATAAACTCATTTTTATCTATTTTCTATTATCACGCGAGCCGAGATGACCATATAACCCTTATTTTTCCTTTGTGTTTGTTTGATTTCTTTCGTATATTTTTGATTGCTCTTGCCGCTGCCCCATGCTCCCGTCGCCGCCTCCTGCTACTGTCCACACCGGCCCTGCCCACGACCCTAACGCCTGCTCTTGCCACCGCCCCAGCTCCCCGTCGATGTCGGCCCCGCCGCTCTCTGCATTGAACAAATTGATAAAATAAATTAATAATGCAGCAATTTCAGAATAACACAAGTTATTATACTTGTACGTGAATTTTTAGACTATTTCAGAGTAACACGAGATGTTTTGTTTGCAAAGGGGTAATTTGGTCAAGAAAAAGAGCAATTCGATTATTTTATGTGTCTAAAAATAAGAAAATAAATAAAAAGATTTAATTAAGCTATAATCCAATTTTAATGGTGTGAATAGTTTTATTTTATTAAAACCCATTAAAAGAACTCTTTTGTGAAGTAACACGTGCTATAATAGCAATTTTCTCCCTGCCCGGCCGGATCCCATCTCATCTCCCACAATGGTCGCCTCCCGTCGACCCGCGCTGTTCCTCCTCCTCATCGCCGCCGCCGTCGCGCCGGGCCCCTGTAGCGCGCGCCACGTTATCACTTTCACCCCAACCCGCGGCGTCTCCCCCGCGGCACTCGCCTGGGACCCCACAGCCCAGCACTTCGTCATGGCCGGCGGCGGCGACGCGGTGCTCTCCGTCTCCGACGCCGGGGTCACCGAGTTGATCGTATCCTCCAGCGCTTCCGCTGTCGCCATCGACGACCGCCGGCGCCGCCTTCTCGTCGCGTCCGCTGGCTCCGTCTCCGCCTACGACCTCCGATCCCCGCGCCCGCATCGCCTCGTGTTCTCCACCGAGCTCCCGGACCCTGCCCCGCCCGGCGGCATCGCCGTGGATCCCCACACCGGGAGCGCCTTCCTCACCGTGGGCGCCCGAATCTACAAGCTCTCCTCCGGGGGCGACCTTGCTGCGCTTCCCGTCTCGCCGGTGTACGGCTCCGAGCCCCTGGCCTCGCTCACCGCGCACGTGAGCCGGGGCTTCCTCGTGGTGGGCCAGCCCAGCACGGGCCGCCTCCTCCGCGTCGACATGGAAGACGGCGCCGCGAGGACCGTGTCGGGCGCCTTCACGCTCCCCGCCCCGGCCGCCGTGGCAGTCCGGACCGACGGGGCGGTGGCGGTGGGCGGGGCCGAGACTCTGCGCCTCCTCGTCAGCAACGACGGATGGGTGTCGTACGGGGTGCGGGACGAGGCGGTCCCCGACGGCGCCGTGACCGCGGTGGCGGTGCGGGAGCGGAGGCGGGTGTACGCGCTGATGGAGGCGGGCGCGGTGGATGGGGGGAGGGAGTGGCGGATTGAGGAGGTGTCATGGAAAAAGGAATCGGAGGGCGAGATGATAGTAGTCTTTGTCTTTGTCGGCGCCGCCCTCGCCATCTTCATGTTCTGGAGATTCCAGATGCGCCAGCTCGCCGGCAACATGAACAAGAAAATCAGATAGAAACGGTCCAAATCCTCCTTCCTCTCTTCTTGGAAATTCTTAATGTTTTGGTTTCGTTCTGCATTATTTGGTCTAGGTAGATACTTGGGGATTAGACACGTTACTATGATCATGCTTGGGTAGATTTTGTAACTTAAGGGACAATTCTGGAGCACTGATGCCCGTTGACAACTGGTTTGTAATTGTACTTGCAAAATAAGACAATGTAAAAGAACAATTGCACTAGAGTTTTGCTATGTTGATGGATTTCACTTGCAAAATTACAAAGTTGTTGCACCTTTATGATTTGCCAGTCACAATGTGTTCTTTTCAAAGATTTGCTACATTTTTGTGATTTGCCAGTCGGCTGTATAGGTAGCTTGGAGCACTGTGGCTGTGGCCTATGTATCAATGAAGATTTGTTTTTTTAGTAACTGCTCGTAGGCATATCCGGAGCCCTGGAATTGCATTTTTGAGGACATGCTATAACTAAGCAAAAGTTTTGATACGGGTGACAATATTTGAGTTTGAGTTTTTTTTTGGGCAGACACATTGTATGCTATCTAATATACAGGCGTACATATTAGCCTAATACTCTGGTTTCTCACTCTCGCAAAACCTCGACAAAGGGCTTGTGCAGGTTATAACCAGAAGCACCAATGCTTCTTTATCAGGCCTAGTTAGGGATGGTTATACAATTCTAGTATATTTATACTTGAGGGCATAAATTCAGTCATCCGTGAATTATTCACCATGGTTAAGGAAATTCAATCATTGTAAAGATCTGTTGCACATCCGGTTTGCTCAGATTTCACCAAATGTTGTTGCGGCGTTTTTAGAAGTATACAATGATGGAGATTGAAAAAAAAAAGATGATAATGGAATGACCAGAGCTAACATTCAAAGGCCCTGTTTAGCACAGGTTGAACTTATTAAAAAACAGATTATTTGAAAAGCTGACAAAAAACAGCTTAAGCTGATATCTCGCTTTTAGTTCATTCTGATAAGTAGCTGAACTAGCTGCTAGAGAAGCTGTGTCAAACAGGGTAAAGTCTGGTGGGTATTAAATTTTGTTGGTTTCTTTGAGTGGTTAATAAAAAAGAAGAGATCTTTGATGTTGTTATCTACGGCAACTACTTTCCAAACTTAGATTTGTTTGAAGTATACTATCTCTTTGTTCTCCAAAATGCAAGTTATTAATATATTCAGGACGTCTACTTTTCAAAACTGGATTTGTTTGAAATACATCCTCCCTTTGTTCTTCAAAATGTAAGTTTTGTCGTAATATATTGAGGTCATCCTGAAATTACAGACCGTGATAGTCTTTTGTGGCCAATTTGAACATATTACTCTTACATGTTAAATTTCAATATTCATATAGATTTAATAGATATTATCAAATGAAGCATGAAAAGACAATCAGATGTGCATTTTTTACATTCAATATATTTGAAAGTTAAAGCATAAACATGCATTACCATCTTGTATGCCTCTTTTTTTTGTTAGATATAATCATATAATTAATTCAAGTCATCGTTTGTAGACAGTGAACTAAACTATTGTTTATACATACTTCTATGTGGTTGTTGTGGTATAGATAAAGATATTACTGAAAACAACTATTTTTACTCAACTTGTCACTCGGTTAGATTAGAATTAGCAATGTATAAAATTATAGCCAACATCTATTCATCATATATAAATATAGCTAATAGTGCGGGAAGTTAGTATTGTCATCTTTTTTTTTTTCACGTAGAAAGTCACTATATAGAGGACATACAAGAATATTTCTTCCCCATGCTACTTGAAATATTTGTCATGGTGGTACAATGTAAGTACATGTGTGGTAGTGATAAACTTATTACCTTCTATATTTGATGTTAAACCGCAAGTATAGTCAAGTTACTTATCTATTGACATTATATTTGTTACTTTTCTTATAGAATATTTAGATGACACAAGACATGATATGCAACAATCCAATAATATAATCAGGACAAATTTAAAGACTATGAAAACATATATTGCATGTGACAACTTGTGGTGAACCAGTTTTCAATGTTTTTAACGTCTAGACGCTCTAGCCCAAATGCCTGAGCTGGTCGCCTATCAACTTTGTCTTGCTTCTACCTATCAACTTTGTTCTGCTTCTTTATCATTATATAGTATTGTTGTGGGTTGTGTCAGATTGCATCATAATTCATATTATTCGTTTTTGTAGCTGAATAATTGTAAAGTTGTTAAGTTATTATTGGTATTGATTTTTTGCAGTAGTTCTGTAATGTTGTTATTGTTGTTAATTGGCTTACTGTTGTAAATCTATTTTGTTATTGGCTTGTTGTAGTTCTATTATTGTGCAACTGCAAGCCTGTAAATTTGTAATGTTGTGTTTATTGTTATTGACTAATTGTAGTTCTGTAAAAGATTATAAGCTTGTAAATGAGTATATATGTTTAATATTTGCTAGAGTTGTAGTTTATTTTCTAATTTTCATGTACCTGTGTTTACGCAGGATCCAGGGAAGTGTTCGACTCACTTTCGTCTTCTCTATGCAAACTTCACTTGTATTTTTGTAAGAGACTGTTTACACGACTCAAACTTGTGATCATTATAGACAACAGTTTTAATGCTATATTAGGGCTCCTCTTTGCTTTATTGTTTCATGTATGTTTAATGTTGCCTGGCTGCTGAATTGTTGAGTGCCTAACTGTCAACTAGGCGTCTAGTCATGAAAACACTGATAAGCTGCTAACACAAATTTTCAGTGCGTAGTCGATGGTCAATGATGTATATCAAACATTATACCAGAGTGAAAAATAACTGCCCTACATTATTTGAGTAGTACTACCACTATTTTGGGTGGGCATATAAGATTGGTTTTTATAAACACTGGGAAGTGATATTTGTATCCCTTTACCATTCTTCCAGAATAAATAAAGCAAAAAAAGGCGTCACAAGAAAAATATGACAAATCTCATTGTGTCCTAGGAATGAAAACACGTTCTTGCCTGCAGTTATGTTTGGTAGTGTTTAGTGCACACTAATGGCGGACAATAGTTCAGAGCACTGTAGTGGCGGGCCGGATCTCTGTTTGCCCGCCGTTGTAGTAGAACGACCATGTGCCACTGAAAATCTTGTTTTAACAGTACAACAAAGTGAGATAGGGTATCTAGGTGTGACAATGCACATGTATGCATATTATTATTAGCAATATATAGTATTACTAAGTGTACATTCCTATGACTTGTTGCAAATAAAATGTTATAAAATATGCCAATTCTCCTATGGTAAGAGTTAAGCATATAATCATATTGTTAAAATCAGCATACAATAATTGCTATTTTTTAAAGTTTATAGATTTGTTGTTCTTGTTCTTGGGTAAGTTCATCCTCGTCTTCGGGGATATCTATACCTGTACATACCACATGCCAAAGACTTGGGTTCAAGAAAATTAGATGCAACTTCATGTTATGCTTCCACATTGTGTAGTTAGTTCCATCAAAGTGAGGTGGTTTGCCTAGAGGAATTGATAAATAACTAGAGTGGGAATTTAGGCGTTCATAATTAAAAGGATATCGCGAGTAGTCTTATTGACTACTCTTGAGCTTCTGCTCCAACTTCTCCTTTTTCTTCTTAGCTTCCTACTTCTTCTTTTTGAGGAGTGCCATGATATGAAGAACTTCTTCATCTTCTTCTGAGCTTGAAACGTCTTGTGGAGGAGTAATTGCTGGAGGTGGGTTAGAACCTTGTTCTTCAAAGTTGCTCGTACTTGCTCCTTTTCCTTTGATGAGATCAATTTGGCTACCGGTCTTGTCCCCCATCTTCTCTCCAAGCGGTTAATCTTTTGTGGAGAGTTAGGCTCTGATACCAATTGAAAGTTGTCTAGAGGGGGGTGAATAGGCTAATAAAACCTGAAACTATTGCAAACAGCGGATTAAACTTGAAGGAGGCCGGACTAGTCCGGTCTGTGGGCGGACTAGTCCGGTCTAGGTATAAAATTGCGTTTTAGATTTTCTTTTTAAATTTGTTTAAGCGTAAGATGTATAGTAATCAGACAATCTCACCAGTTAGTTATGAATGATTAGATTGCAAGATAGTGGAACAATTCACCAGTGTTAACAAGACAAAAGCTTAATGAGTAATTTAAGTGAGCGAGAAAGAGGGTAAAGGAAGCAAGAGACACGATTTATCCCGAGGTTCTATTCCACACAGAAATCTACGTCCTCGTTGAGGAGTCCACAAAGTACCGGGTCTTTTCCAATCCTTCTCTCACTGAGCGATCACAAAGATCAAGCCCGAACTCTTTCACTATCAATCAAATGTGAATACAATGCTCTTAGCGGCTACTCACAACTTGAGTCTTCCTACGGCAACCTAGCAGTTCTAGGAATCAAAGTACAACAATCAACAACAACAACAACAACAACAACAACCAAGCCTTTATCCCAAGCCTGTTGGGGTCGGCTAGACATGAAACCCAATATCAATAAAGTAAAAGAGAGGAAGAGATATAAGAACAAGGAAAAAAGAAAAAAAGAGAAAAAAAAGAAAAAAAGAAAAAAAAAGAAAAAGGAAAAAGAGAAAAGAAATAAGAAAAAAGGAAAAGAAAAGAGAAAAGAAAAAAGAAAAAAAAGAAAAAGAAAAAAAACAAGACTACGATTCTGGCACATGAATTGCTACTTTCCATGCGGTCCTATCATGAGCTAAGTCTCTGGATACATTCCAATCTCTCAAATCTCGTTTTACCGCCTCCTCCCAGGTCAACCTTGGTCGTCCTCTACCCCTCCTAATATTTTCTCTACCTCTTAAAATCCCACTGTTAACCGGTGCTTCTGGAGGTCTCCGTTGGATATGTCCAAACCACCTAAGTCGATGTTGGACTAACTTCTCTTCAATCGGCGCCACCCCTACCTTATCACGAATCGCCTCATTCCTTATTCGGTCTCTTCTCGTGTGCCCGCACATCCACCGTAGCATTCGCATCTCTGCGACACTCATTTGTTGGACATGTTGCCGTTTAGTTGGCCAACATTCCGCCCCATAGAGCATCGCGGGTCTGATCACCGTCCTATAGAACTTCCCTTTTAGCTTTTGTGGGACTTTCCTATCACATAGGATTCTAGAGGCTTGCCGCCATTTCATCCACCCTACCTTGATCCTGTGGCAAACATCCTCATCAATATCGCCATTGCTTTGTAACATTGATCCTAAGTATCGGAAAGAGTCCCTTCTAAGTACAACAATCAAGAACTCAAATTAACAATCAGAGTGCAAGAGAGTCAAACCGAGAGCTCAAACGTCGATCACCACGTCTCTCCTCTCACAAGTCCACGAACCCCTTAAGATCCAGTCTTAGGGGTCAAGAGGGTGAGGAAAGAGGCTTAGAAGAGCTCTAGGAATGAGTTTTCAGTGCTAGGGTTGTTCTCTTTTCAATTCTCAGCCGGGGGATCTCCTTTTATAGAAATCCCGGCATGTAGTCGTTACCTACTAAAGTCCAGACTAGTCCGGTCCAAACCCCGGACTAGTCCGTTCTTAACGGACCACCCACGTCACAAGACTACCAACTAAAGTCTAGTGACCGTTGGATTCAAACGGTCATAAAACCCCGGACTAGTCCGGCCAAGAGCGGACTAGTCCGATCTCAGTCAGGAAACTTTGTGCCGTATGAGAACGGACTAGTCTGGTAAGGGCGGACTAGTCCAGTCTTACCAGACTTAGTCTAAAAAACTCTCTAATCTAGGGCTGCGGACTAGTCCAGCAAACTTCGGACTAGTCCGAGCTCACATAGAAACCTTTGTTCCATCCTAAACCGGACTAGTCTGAAGGGACCGGACTAGTCCGGCCTATGGAGCGGACTAGTCCGAGGTCACTCAGAGACTTCTTCTTCGGACCTAAACGGCTTAGTCCGTGTGACGGACTAGTCCGGCCACATAGGCGTACTAGTCCGGCCTTCTGAGACTTAGTCTCATAAAGGCTCAGACTCACTCGACAACGAACTAGTCCGGCCTAAAACAGACAAGTCCGAACTCACTCAGAGACTTCTTGTCTGATCTAAAACGGACTAGTCCGTGTTGGAACGGACTAGTCCGGCCCGTAGTCCAGACAAGTCCGATCTTCCCTTTTTTCAGCCATACCTATGACTACTTTCTCTCACGATTCTAACTTTCTAACTTTAGTTTGAGCTCTCTAATGATTCTCAAGCACTCTAAAAGAGATCCTTTACACAACTCAAAAATGTAAAACTAAATAGAAAAATTCTATTTTCTACTCTTGCGAGTCTTTTTCTTTTTTTCTTCTTGGGAGACTCCACATCCATTCTTTTCGATAAGCACCTGTGCTTATACTCAATAGAACTCATTAGTATCTTAATTATCGTCATCAATCATCCAAAACCCACGGGGATTACCTAGATGCACTTTCAATCTCCTCCTTTTTGGTGATTGATGACAACACATTAAGATTCTCCATAAATAGATATGATAGAGTGTTTTCGTAACACATGCGTGTAAAGTACACTCCCCTTAAATGTGTGCACAAAGATTGTCAAGGAAAAACTATGCACAAGAGTGAGTTCTTTGAGGATTTTATACATACACGTGTTATGGTGGGGTGGCTAAGTGTGATGTTTGAAGTGAACATTAACCACATTAATAAAGATATAACATTTACGAACAAACTCATTTCAATATGGCATAATATGAAGACATAAAATAGCATAGTCATAACGTGGCATAGTCGGCTCCAAGGGCGGACTAGTCCGGTCTTACCAGACTTAGTCTAAAAAACTCTCTAATCTAGGGCTGCGGACTAGTCCAGCCAACTTCGGACTAGTCCGAGCTCATACAGGAACCTTTGTTCTGTTCTAAACCGGACTAGTCTGAAGGGACCGGACTAGTCCGACCTATGGAGCGGACTAGTCCGAGGTCACTCAGAGACTTCTTCTCGGACCTAAACGGCTTAGTCCGCGTGACGGGCTAGTCCGGCCACATAGGCGGGCTAGTCCGGCCTTCTGAGACTTAGTCTAATAAAGGCTCAGACTCACTCGACAACGGACTAGTCCGACCTAAAACAGACAAGTCCGAACTCACTCAGAGACTTCTTGTCTGGTTTAAAATGGACTAGTCCGGCTCGTAGTCCAGACAAGTCCGGTCTTCCCTTTTTCAGCCATACCTATGACTACTTTGTCTCACAATTCTAACTTTCTAACTTTTGTTTGAGCTCTCTAATGATTCTCAAACACTCTAAAAAAGAAGATCCTTTATACAACTCAAAAATGTAAAACTCAATAGAAAAATTCTATTTTCTACTCTTGTGAGTCTTCTTTTTATTTTTGCTTCTTGGGAGACTCCACATCCATTCCTTTTGATAAGCACCTGTGCTCATACTCAGTAGAACTCATTAGTATTTTAATTGTCGTCATCAATCATCCAAAATCCACGGGGGATTACCTAGATGCACTTTCACCCGGCCTCTAAGAAGTTCTGAATTTACTTACAACCTTATTTAGTTGTTGTTTTATTTACAATAACAACCCTGCCTAAGTGCTAAATGGATAAGACACCCCCACTACATGGTGAAAAACAACACTTAGGACCCTAATAATGACTATTTTTACCTACACACTCGCACCAAGGAAACTTAATACTAAAAATGTGAAGTAAAAGCTATTCAAGCAGGTTAAAAATAATCTAGGCTTTGAGGGTGCACTAGAGAATGAAGGAAAATAGATTTTGTTTTGATAATTATTGTACTTGAGTGTTGGTTAGCTTTTTCCTATATGTTTCCTTGATATTTTCTTTTCACCCGCGATGGCATGGATCAAATCAGCCCCCAAGCCGACGTACGACCTGCAAGCCCACGACTTCGACGACCCCGAGCCGCAACACTTCTGGAGAGGCAAGTGCCCTTGACCACTTTGCTCCTTTTTAGGATTTTTAGCTAGAATTGCATGCATAGTCTTAACTTGAATCCCATGATAGGTTGTTTACTAGTATTTCCCTATCGTTCCTTGTAGCCTGGGTTTGGGTAGTTAGGGTTTAATTTTATGTCATTTATTTATGCTTAGCCCTGCTTAGATGTTGGGATGGGAGTATTTACATTTAATTCCATTAATCATGATGTTTGTGATGTTGTGGTGATATACGGAGTATGAGGAGGGTAGTATAGGAATCTAGCAGGCTGGTTGGTACACGGTGGGTGCCGAGTGCACGAGACTCGGGTTTACGGTTAGTAGCCTGCGTAGATTCTAAGGACCGTTTTGTGAGACCCGTCAACTAGCTTATATAGTGCCGCCACAAGAACTGGTATGGGACAGTGTGGCCAATTAAGTTGTTCCTATCTTTCCTTATGTACACCATAGAGATGTGTGAGTGGCGCAAGAGGGGACTTCTACGACAGAGGTTTCAGAGTGCCGCAGGGGTGAATCCTTAGCGGGTGTGCATGGGTTGGGTAGTGCAATGTAAATGACTTGTTGTGTACTTCTGGCCACACACCATAGGGAGTGTGAGATGACAGGAAGGAGTTTCTTTAGTCGCCGACGGGTGATGAAAACACGACTTGTGGGTAAAGGGTACAAACTCTAGAGTCAAAACTGTCTAGTCAGTCGTGCTCACGATCAAGAGCGGGCTAGTAACTCTCTCATGATTAGCATGGGTCAGGATGGTTTGGATTTGGGATGGTGGTTTGAGATGATGTTTCAGTTGGTAGTGGAGATGCTTGGAGATAGGGATGGATTGGACGGGAATTCACCTAGTAAATAGGATGCTTAATAAAACTAATGAATAGTTCGCGTAGTGCATGAGCGGTGTCTAGTTTTCCTTAAATCTTGTCTCATCATGCATAAACTTTCCCACACTTGCTGAATACTCTATATACTCAGACGTTTTCCTTTTTCCTTTATTATAAATGTTGCTCAGTGAAAAGAAGATCGATTGAAGACGATGTGAAGAAGGTCACGTAGCTGTCAGTCGGTTTGCCTGTGGACAGCCCGACAAATTCTCCTCTTCCGCTGCTATCCAAAGCTTATCTAAGGTATGAATGTTGCTTATATTCGATATATATTTGTTTATCACTATTTGTCCTACATGTATGAATAAACCGATGCTGGCATACATGTAGAATGCGCCGGTTTTACATTTTGTAAAACCGGGCGTGACATGAACTCCAAATTAACTCTACCAATCATTGATAATTCAAACATTTGCAGTTATAAATGCATAAAAAATCTCAAAACTCAAATTTAACACGAAAACACAAACCGGAAGTATAGTGAATCATACACAACAAAGGGGCATGGCATGATATATCATACACGACGAAATTCACCATGGAACTTCCACAATTCCTCCACAAGGTCATCACGAGTTGCTCATGGGACACCCGATCTTGGAACTGATCTTGCAATCAAAATATCGATACACACAATAGTTGAAAATAAATCTTATATTGCAGAAAATATGTCGAGCACCTGCACTGCACTGAGCTGCAAGCTCGCCAGTGGCCCATGCGAAGCACTGCACAGGGGTCCGGGAGGGAGAGGGGGACAACAAGGCTCCATGCGGCGCTCGAACTGCTTGCGCTGGAACTAACCCATGGCAGCGACGAGAGGCACGGCTCACCACAGGATTGACCCGACGGCGATGGGCAAGTGTCAGGCCGATTCTTGCCACGAATGGTTGACGAGGCACGATGCGTGATAAGCTCCACTCGGCGCGGTGTGCTAGCAGGGAGCAGGGCGGGGCTCAGCGCGGTGTCGCAGCAGCAGGGAGCGGGGTGAGCCGTGGCATCAGGGTGCGGTCCAGTAAGACGGCTGTTGGCTGCTGCAGGGGTGGCGTGCCTGTCATGACAGCTGCCAAGCATGAGGGTGCCATGTGCGTCCGTGGACCGGTGGGTGGTATAATGGGTTAATATGTGACAGGTGAGCTTGAAGGGACGACATCGAATATAGAATAGAACTGTCGATGTTTATCGTTTGCTTCGTCTCGCTCCGGCGATTTCGCTGGGCTCGCTTGCTCGGCGGCGGCCGGTGTCCCTGCTCACGCCTGGCGACAGCGTAACGGCGGCCATGGGCACGACAACTGGTATCAGAGCATGACCTTCCTCAGCGACGGTTGGAGCCTTTGGCTGCGATGAAGCTGGTGCGACGGAGCACATCTTCCTCGATGTCGGTGACAACTTCGGAGGAGAGGCGGTAACTCCCTCGGCGTGTGCATTCATTGGGAGGAGACCCGTGGTGCTCGAGTTCGAGGTGGTCATCCTGAGGTTGAAGAAGGAGGAGGTGAAGGTGAGAACCCTAACCCTAGCTGCGGTGGAGGGTGGATATTCCGACGGAGTTGGGATTCTCTTCTGCAGCAACGATGTTCGTTACTAGTGTTCAGAGTGGAAGTGTGGTGGTGAATTGTTGTTGGGTTGTTTGTATGCAATGGAGTTCGAGGCAAAGACTGGAGGGGGGAATGGGAGAGGATGTTCAACACCCTTGATGTGATTTTGCGGCACCTCAAAGCGGTGGATGATATGCAGAAGCAGATGGTTGAAACCGGCAGAAGGTTGATGGCACTAACCGTGGGAAGATAGAATGGCAGAGAAGTGGGATGGTGCTGATCACAAGAGTTAAATGCACACAAATTCAAAAGAGGTGACCAGAGGTCAGCAACCTTGGGCAGTGCTGTTGCTGGTTAATCCTACACGACAAATACATGATGATCCTAAGGAAGTGGAACCAGTGGAGGGGAAGGAGGAAAAGGAAGAGATTGTTGAGAAGCTTGGGAGGGTCCACGTGAGTGCTGGAATCAATATGTATGCATCTTATAAGTTTGGTGCTGATGTTGTTGGTCCTGAATTTGGAAGTGGTGAGGAGATGGATTTGAACAAGCCAAACTTTCAGAGGAAAGATGAATTGCTTCCTGTTTTGGATACTGCAGAATAAGATTCAGAGAGTGATAATGACGCTGAACGGTGGACCCATGAACTGGTTGCAGAAGTTGAATAGGGTGAAGCTCAGGCAGTGGCTGATGAAGAGGAGGAGAATACAAAAACAATTGATTGAGATGAATCCAATATTGAAGATACTCTGGAGGATTTCTTTTGCGTTAATGCTGAAGGGGAGAATGACAGTGACACCGAATATGAAGAGACACGAGAGTCAGAGGATGAAGATGTAGTTAAGGAGAAGTTGCAAGCTACGGCTGTGACCAGACATGGAAATAGAAGAGCAAATGACATGGGAATGGTGAGTGATTCAGGGGTAACTGAAATAGAATGGGGATGCGATATCAAACTTTCAAGACTGGTATGAGTGTGTGGACCTTGTGGACCTCTTATGCTATGCCATGTTTTGATTGATTTCAAACCCATAATCTGCAGAGCACAATGATGTTCAAGGAGCTTGATGAAAATGATGAAGACACAAAGAAGGCCACTGGTTACCAGCCGTCAGTACAAACTTTGTCTGGTTCAGAAGAGGAAGGGTTGATGACAATTTTTTATCCGTTAGGGAGAACTTCAATGTTTGGTTATGGCTGGCTGCAAGAGGCTATTCTTATGACATACACTTGGGCCGAGACATGTTTGCAGTTTGGTTATTGAAGCCAGAACATTCATGCTGACAAGATTTTGCAGTTGGATCATAGTGGGGCAAACCAATTGTAGTACTAATGGACCAAACTGAAACTCCACGTGCCAAAAGTTGAAGCTCGAAGTAGGGGTCTTCCTTATGATTTTTCAACTGCTGGCAGCAAATGCAATCATGGTGTTGATTATGTTTCAACTTGTGAGTCTCTAGTGCTGAACAACTATCTGACTGATGATAGGGCTCAAGGGTATATTGTATCAAGTGCTTTTGATGTTTTTTCCTATGGGTCCGAAGGAGGTTGATCTAGATCATGACACTGAAGTTGCTAATGTTGTGGTGCCACATGTGGTCCTGGCAAATGTTAGGGCAGTACATGTTGAGTTCAGGCCCTACAGGATCTCGATGTTACTGATTAATGAAAATCGGAAATGGGACTGTTGGCTTACTTTAGCAGATGCTTGGTATAATTCTCTCTACCAACCTTCTCTTGGGTGTTCACCATTCACAGTTCTATATGCGTAAGATCCGGATGGGCTGAAATATTGGGTGACTGTTCACAATCGAAGGAAGCCAGAACTGGCTAAGAACATAGAGGAGGAGAGGGCTTCGGTACAGCTTTCTTCACTGAGTCTGGAGCAACGGCTTGCTCAACAGTTGCCTGGTCAACAGATTGTGCACAACCCTGAAGAGCAAAGTGATTCAAGTCATAAAGGAATCAGTCTTCACAAAGGACAATGTTGGGTGCAAGTACTACATACTGGTTCTTGCCATTACAGTTAGCAGTTGCACTAATCAATATGCAAAATTCTACCATTAAATTTGGGATACTGGAACAGGTGCTGCACATGAAGAGTACTGGTGGAGTCCTGGTCACACTTTCAAGAGTGTTATGCGTGTGCTGCATTGGTGGGAGAAGAGGAAATCACTATTTGCATTGAAGGTTGAAGAGAAAAGGGTGTTGCAGCTTGAGACAGGGGGAATAGAGGATCTAGAATTTTTCTGTAATCTTTTGGTCTTTGATAAGACAAGATTGGGAATGGAACATGGTATTAGGATAGGCTACTTTACTGGACAATGTTTGTGTTATGTTTATAAGGGCCAACACATTGTTTTGCAGGGTGTGAGTGCTGAGCCACAAGGGAATTTAATTGAAAATGCAGGTGGTTCCTAACTGTAATAGTAGAATATTCTGCTCAATGAAGAGGGGAGGCAAATGTATTTGGAGAAAAAAAAAGCGGTGGCTCTCTTGCTTCATGAATGCAGCAGTGTGCTTAAGGATTCAAAACTAATATTCCAACAGTGATCTCTAGGGTGGGTGTCGAAGTGTGTGGTCGACACTTCCCCCGGACCTGCTCTGGGCAGCCCGCGGAGGTTCTTTTTCGGAGGGGCTAGTCGCTTGCGGAGAGCTTAAGCGTTAGGGACGAGTGAGTGAGAAGCTTAACACGGTGAGTTTTACGTGGTTCAGGCCGCCGGAGCGTAAAACCCTACATCCATGGTGAGCAGAGGCGCTCGCTGTATTGCTTGTTGCTCAGAACCGGAGTCCTAAGCTTGAGGGTGAGTGATGTCTAGGGTGCGAGTTCACAGAGTTCGAACCCTTGCTAACGTTGCCTACCCGAGCCTTTTATAGTCTAAGGCTCGTGTGGCTTACAAGGGGGGCCCAGGACCCGACAGGTGGTCTTGGGGAGATTGCCTGCCGACTATCGTATCTGCAGTTATGTCAGTAGTTGTCTCTGGCGAAGGCTTCCGAGTTTTCGTTCTGCCGCCCTGCCTATGCCGCAAGCTAGTTGTAGTGGTTGATGATGGCAGAGGCGGCAGGGAATGTCTTGTTGCTGTGTTTATTGGCGGGCAGGCTCTGACACGGCGCGCCAGTCTGCGATGTGACTGGGCGCAACGACACCTGACAGAGGCGTGCTCCGTGTCTCCGCGTCTTGGGAAGGCGCGGGCCTTGAATACCTTGTACGGGCAAGGTATGGCGCGTCTTTATGCCCGCCGCCTACCGCGCAGGGCAGGCAGCGTTGTCCTGCTGGCCACGTGGCGGGCCCGGAGCTCTCCTCTGAGGAGAGGGAGGTCCGGCCCCGCGGGACACGTGGAGCCTTCGGAGCTCTCCCTACGGAGGGGGGAGGTCCGTGGCTTCTGCCGGCCACGTGGCGGGCCCGGAGCTCTCCTCTGAGGAGAGGGAGGTCCGGCCCGCGGGACACGTGGCGCCTTCGGAGCTCTCCCCGCGGAGGGGGGAGGTCCGGCTGCTGCTGGCCACGTGGCGGGTCCGGAGCTCTCCTTTGAGGAGAGGGAGGTCCGGCCCCGCTGGACACGTGGCGCCTTTGGAGCTCTCCCAGCGGAGAAGGGCGAGATCCTTAGGCATTTTCCCCTGTGCGCGGGGGTACCCCATATCGAGGGTACCGACAGTGGCCCCCGGGCCCATCTCGGGGGAGATAGCGAGCCCGAGGTGGGGCCTCCGTCTCTTCTGTTCCGCGCACTTTCTATAAGTCCCGCGTTGACCGTTGTCGGAGAACGAACAGTCGCGGGATCGTGGGAGCGTGCGCCCACTTGATGGTTGCTTTTACTGCGGCGGTTCACAAGGCTGCCACTTCTGCATGTTACGGCGCTCTTTTCGGGAACCGCCGAAGCGCCTTGCCGTCTCGTCTCCTTGGGACACTGACTTCTTGGGCCACCGCTTCAGCTGGATGACTTGGGTCCACTTGTCATCGACGCTCGGCCTTAGTGCCGAAGCGGTTGCCCATGCGGCGTATACGAAGAGTTTCGGATCGCTTTGAATCGCACCTGGGAAGTTTTTAAAAGGGGATCTTACCCGCATCGCGTCTTCCCTTCGCACTTCCCATCCATGCCGCCCCTGGGACCGCGCTGACCTCGTGCGGCGGCTCGCGTCATTCAAAGCCATGACCTGGTTCGCCAAGCCCAAGGTACATCCGTCCCATCTCTGTTACCCCGTCTCCACCCTTCTTATTTCTCTTTTAGATAATGGAAAATGGTTCCAGCCTCTGCATCCGTCCGGAATGTACATAGCTGTTCAATACACAACCAAAGAATTTACCTCATATCATACATAAGAAATTCATAACTCGAAAGAACAGAGTCAGTAACTGGATAGAACCAAGTATAATCTTCAATTCTATTTCAAAGCTTCCATCCGAACTTCGCAAAGACCTCCATGATCACTGCCTCCAATAGTCTGCAACCAATTTTCAGATTCGCTCTAGCATCTCCTCTTCATTATGCAGCAGCAACCATATGCAGATCAAATAGTTTGTCCTGAAAAATACCTGCAATAAGGTGGTAGACTCTGTATTATTGAATATCATATCATTTATTCATTTCTGTTCAACCTTATTGCCCAAAAAAGAGCTGCACCACCTAATAGAATCTGACTTCTAAGGTTTGACCAAAAGCCATGAAGCCAAGAGACAAATATAACGGATATGGTAGAAGGAGGTTGGATTCCAAGTGTGCTATGAACAGTATTCCAAATGAACCTTGCAAAATGACAATTGAAGAATAAACGTTGTATAGTTTTGAGTTTTCAACGAACTACAATAACAACAAATTAGGCTACCTTCGCAATTCCTCTTTGGAAGGTTATCTCTTGTGAGAGTGACACCTTTCATGAGGTATGAAATATTTTTTTATTTTTAACAGTACTTTCATTTTCCAAAGCAGGCATTTGGTGGGGACAACTTCTTTTTGTATCATGGACATATACTGTCAGAACATGCATAGTAGTGCTATTTTCTTGGTACTCTTTATGTATATGCCTGGAAGATGATAATACAACCTCCAATGATGCTGATATATCCAGCAAAGGGACAAACCATGAGCAGCCAGGAGATAATTGTGCAAGGAGCACAACAAACTTGAAAGTGAGCATGGAACACAAACAAGGTGGCTCACATTCATATACAGACATGAGTGCTAACGTGTGTGAAGCTTTCAATGAAGAAGAAAGTACAGGTTCTCTAGTAAGAAAATGTATAACAAACACAGATGCAACACTTGAACAACAGAGATAAGAACCTAAATCAGAAGTTGAAGGTGTGAGGGTAGAAAATTCTGATGCAGAGAACTTGACAGGGACGCAAGCATACAGTTCGATCCCAACTGAGGTCAGCACTATCACAAAATCATTTGTGAACAGGGAAAAAGGTGCATGTAAACCATCAGGTAAACACCTATTTTTTGTTTTTTTTTGTTACAATTGCAAGGAATTAGTATCACTAAACCAGCCTACCCCAACTTGCTTGTGACTAAAAGGCTTTGTTGTTGTTGTTGTGATTCTAATAAACAAGCATCAATGAAAAAAATTGAAGGGAATGGATAAATAAGGAAAACAGTAGGGTTAGGTTGCGTGGCCAGTTGTCCTTCCTGTTTTGGAATCCTGTTTTGGAACTTCTGACTACAATAGCAATAGCATGATTAGAACTGTTTAGCGCATACTGCTGTAGACAACAGAACTAAACATGTCAATCAATGGTGTAAAATTCTAGTCATTTTTTTCTGCTGTGTTAGGGAGTTATACTGAAGACGTCATGCATACATGGTTCTTAACTATTGCTCTCATTAGGTATGTGCTTATAATTCTTCATCAACTTCCACAGTTCAAAATACTGAATTATGTTGCCTTTCTGTGACAGAAAAACAAGGACCGTATGACAGTATTGAATGAGTTTGATTTTATCAAGCAGCACCGTACATTCTACCCTTGGATTGCTCTCGATAATAGTGGATCCTTGCCTGGATGGAGGATGACTCTCTCGGCATTACTTGCTCAGAATAAAAGGTCTGATGGGAACTCCAGAGTGGAGGTTCAAACCAGTTTTCTGTGCCACTTTCATTGGATATTTGGATCATATTTATTGTCTTAGAATGCAAACTCATAATCGGTTATCTGTGATTCCAGGAAGATGATCCTATTACATCTGTTAGGAAGCTATTCATGTCACCACCACCAAAAAGACTTAGGCTACATGTATCAGAAAAGAGCTGAGGTCTCTATTTGCATGTTAAAAGAGCTGGAGTTAAACCAGTATCAGTGGACTATACCAGTCTACCAGAGTGCCAGATGGATGGAAAAGCTGGAAGTATATATGCTTGTATATGTGCAATGTACAGATGTTTGGGGCAGGAAGAGGAAAGTATTTGTGAATTGTATCACTTGGTTTAGTGTCCCTGAACGATTCTGTTATACAACAATAGAGTCTTGCTGTAAAGATTTTGAGCTTCCACTCCTTTTTTGGTCGTTTGAGAATTTGTAGGCTCATTTACATCCACTGCCCCCTTTGATACCCCTGCGCAAATACACCTTGATTGTGTAGCTTAGAAATGTTGTTGTAACTTGTAAACTGTTAAACACTAGAAGAGTTTTGATCAGCTAAACTTTTTTATGCCTCGCGGATTTACCTTTCATTTAAAGAAATGTCCCACTCGTCATCCGAACTAGTTTACATCTGCGATAACGACGCTTTTACTACATGACACTAGCATTGGAGGATTAGTGTCTTTCTGGGCTTGCTTGTATTCACTCGTAGCTAATTATAATCTGGATAGGTCTTCGTGGTAAACTATTCCTTAAGGATGCAACGGTTACTAGTTCAAGGCTATTTGATGTCATTTCTGGCCAACTTTTCCTTTTGAACTCCCGATCGTGCCCGGTACACAAACCTCAGCTTCTGTCCTCCTAATCCTGCTTAACAGCGCCGGGCCAGCATCATCAACTGCTGCAAGTTGGGCTGGGTTTGACTGTCTGGGCGAAACAGCTTCTGTACCAGGCCACACGCCGTTCGTTTCGCTGATTGGGATGGAGACCAAACTGCAAGGCGAAATATTGTAGATGATGCATGCTAATATTTGTGCTGAACGAACTCGTGTAGAATACGCTCGTACAATTTCCTTTCCATCCGCCAACGGTTTTTTACGCGCGGTCAAAACACCCGAGTGCGAATAGCTCTGGATCCTCCGTCCTGTCACGACCCCGGTTTCCACGCCACACCCCCGGACTAATTACCGCACGGTAAACACGTTCGGGTTAAAAAAAATGAAAAGATGAGGCGCATGGGCCGGATAAAGACGCGCCACGCCAGCCGACCCCTGCAGCAACAGTATCCTCGCGACCACGGATGAAGGCGCGGCTATAAGAGGCGAGGCGGCCGCCTCCCTCTCGCCGCAACAGACTTCCCGAAACAGAATCAAGCCCCCGACTATTTCGCTCCCCCGCAGCGCCGCGCCTAGTTCGTCCGGGCCCAGCCAGTCTCCGGCGCGCAGCCCGCTCCTTCCCTGCGGAGGCGAGGATGATTTCGCCGGACGCCGCCCGCAACGTGGTTGGAATCATCGGTAGGTCCCGCGAGCTGTGGTGGTGATCGGCAGGGTTTTGGTTCGGTTCGGTTCGGTTCGAGATGGATCGGTGCCTGAGGTCGTGGATAACGAGCGTGGCTTCCCTTTGTTTTTTTCAGGAAATGTGATCTCGTTCGGGCTCTTCCTGTCCCCGGCGTAAGCGCCCGCGCCGCGATCTGTGAGGTGGTTGGTTTGTTTCGTTTCGGTTCATGCTGATGGAGACGCGCCGCCGGCGGCACTTGCCCGCGCGCGTGTGTCGTCGTGGATGTGCAGGACTGTCTTCTGGCGGATCTGCAAGCGTAAGGACGTGGAGGAGTTCAAGCCCGACCCCTACCTAGCCACGCTGCTTAACTGCATGCTCTGGGTCTTCTACGGCCTCCCCATCGTCCACCCCAACAGCATCCTCGTCGTCACCATCAATGGCACCGGGCTGGTCATCGAGGCCGTCTACCTCATCATCTTCTTCACCTACGCCACCAAACAGAAGCGCGTCAGTACCACGATCCTAGCCCCTGCGATCTATCTGTGTTTTTTTTTTTTGGGGGGGGGGGGGGGGTCAGTTAACTGACACCGTGCCTCTCTGTGTTTACAGCTGAGGATTCTCACCGTCCTGGCCGGGGAGGCCGTGTTCATGGTCATCGTCGTGTGCTCGGTGCTCATGGCCGCGCACACCCACCAGATGCGCTCCATGATCGTCGGCATCCTCTGTGTCATCTTCGGCACGGCGATGTATGCCTCCCCACTCACCGTCATGGTACGTACCACATCGATCCGGCACTCCTGATCCATTATGATTTACATTTGTCTGTGCCAAGTGGTTTGCCGCGCTTGAAATCGTTGCCGCGTGTCTATTTTTGCCGCGTGTTTCTATTTTTGCCGCGTGAGGATAAGGATGCATTTAGTTAGCCAGTCTGTTGAGTCTATCTGCATGGATTGGTGTTGGGGTCCACTTACCGGTCAATGTTTATGCGAGTTAATCGATACGGTTGGGGTGATCGAGGTGTGCCTGCCTAAGAGCGAGGCTAATTTGAGCCGCGGCTCACTGGCTGCACTGCCCACCTGCTTAGTCAAATTGACGGTATATTTATGGGACACCTCATGATCATTAACATTTGTTCTATGTTCCCTCAAAAGGTTATTTGTCTCTACGTACCAATAATGTCACCTATGTGTTTTGTGCTCGTTCATCTGGCATTTGCACTCCACATAAGGTGCGTTTCCTTGCGCATTGGTTTAGGCAACCAGACTTGTTATGTTGCTCTCACCAAATTCGCATGCTGTGAAGTGCCGGCCCTGGTACAAAAGGAACCGATTGCTCGGTCAACTTCCATCGCAAAAGTATGCTGCTAATAAGTTGGTTGTCAGGTTCAGGGTTGACATGTGCAGCTCTGCACTTTTCGTGATCACCTCGTTGCCATAGTTTCTGGGTGGTCACGGTGCAACAATAAAAAGATCCTGGTACTTTTTCCTGGTCGGTCGTTTTGTCTAGAGTACATCTATTATTTTATACTCGATTCAAAAGCACAGTGAATAAAAGAACACAGAGCTAGCTAGCTAACTATAGATTAGTTGTTTTTTTATATAAGCTGTTGGGTCACATGTTTGAGATGATGCTGTGCAGAGAATGGTGATCAAGACCAAGAGCGTGGAGTACATGCCCTTCTTCCTGTCGCTGGTGAGTTTCCTCAACGGCGTTTGCTGGACGTCCTACGCCCTCATTCGCTTCGATATCTACGTTACGGTAAGTATATGTCCACGAATCCTCATGTTTATTAGGCAGCCCCCTGGTTGAATATCTGATTAACGACCTTACATGATAATCATGTTCACGGTGATGCATGCAGATCCCCAACGGCCTCGGCGCCATCTTCGGCCTCGTCCAGCTGATCCTCTATGCTTGCTACTACAAGTCCACCCCAAAGAGGACGAAGAACGTCGAGCTGCCCACCGTCGATAGAGGCAACGTCACCGTCACGGTCCAGAGATAGGAGGATCGTTGTCGGCCGGCCGCCAGCCGTCGACGACGATGGGAATTTACCACTGCTAGTTTTACCTAAAGAGTCTCGTTAGTTTCCTTGTTTCCGGAAGTTGGTTAATGAAGCGGTGTAGTTTTTCCTGTGGTCGTGTCGAGAAGAACAAATAGTGTATCGACGTCGTGATAATAACAATCAAAATGTCAATTTGCCACCTCTAATACCCCATCGGATTCTTGATCGTGTGAGATGGATTTTTAGCTTGTTAATTATGTTCCGTTTTCCCGTGCATCTTTCCGGTGACACTGCCGTGTGACTCCGTTTCTAGAAAGGTTGGCGAAAAGTGGACAGGGACTTGAGTGGTCAGAGGTCGATCTGGCTCGCCCAAGAGAAGATCGACAGCGATGCCTGGCGCGACTGAGCTGTGAAAAGTGTTTTGATTTGCTATCTCAGGCCGTTGTATGGCCAAATTTGAGTCAACCTACATTTATAACGAAGCAGGTCGATTTGGATTGATCAACTTACTATGCAAACGAAGAAACTCAATTAGGATAAAACGTGTCAATTTGGAAAAATCAACTTACTTTGCAGAGGAAGTCAATTCGGATAAAAATGGTTAAGGAAGACCTGTTGATATGGAGAGCAAAGCCGAGGCGTCTGGGACGTCAGTAGTCTTCGATTGAAAGTGACTGGAGGAGGGGAGCCGTGTTTCGTTCGTTTTGCAATTTGCATCTTATCACAGCAACAGTACGGGCTTTTGACTGCTACGGTTGACGACTTTTTTGTGCAGGACATTACCCAGCAGTCTTGCAATTATCAGGTTTTTTTCATATCTGCGAAGTGATGACAGTGCTTCGAATGCTACATTACACAAGTGAATTAAAATCCGCGGCCATACGAGACAAACGCGCATCCCGCAGGCGAGAGAAATCCAAATCAGAAGCAATGCTTCTAGCTAGAGAACTGAAATTCCACATCAAGTCCACATGATATGGTAGGTACAACATCAACCTAGTACTGGAAAGCAAATTTGGCACACTCTCTTCTGCGCTAGAAACAATGCAGAGAAAACAACACCTCTGTTTGTTCAGTCTTGCACGTCTCAGCATAGAAATCTATTTAGTGTACCAACAACAAAAGTTGCTCATCTGTACATCGTTCGTACCAACATGCATGTGTGGATCACTTTCTACAACTCCCGGAACACGACTACCTTATCATTGGCAGCCTCAGGCCTTCGGCCCACAGATTTACAGATTGTGTAGTCACGAGCATCGCTAAAATGAATATTTCAAATTTATTTTGCTAAGTCGAGCATAAAAGCAATATAAGTTATTCACGTCACGTTGGTCTTACTTGAATAGAAGTTTAATATAGAACATCTATAAAGACAGCACCGGCAACCATCACTTGATCATGTTTAGAAGGCACATATATATAAATATATATATGATTAATTGTGTGATCATGACTAAATAGCTTCAGGAATATCTTCTGCGAGGTAATGTATCTATAAAGATATAGCCACTTAAAAATTGATTGTCCGTATTATTTCTTAACTTGTTTCTTAACAAGATTGGTGTCATGTTTGGAGTTGTTTAATGTGTCATCATTATCTCGTAGAATGACTAGAGAAAGAAATGAGAAAAGAAAAAGAAAAAGAAAAGGGGACCTCCTATATATATGACGTCCTATAAGAGTTAAATAATATAGACCAGTCCAGTAGCCTACTAAATCTAATCAATCTAACTCCATCTACCGAGCAACCTTCAAAATTTCAAAATATTAGGGTCAATATTTTTTTAAAAAAACTGTTTCAACATTTTAAATAACATGGTCAACATTTCCATAAAAAATAGCAGCATAGTACATCTAAAATGTTAACATAATATATATGAAATCTTAATAAAAATCTTAATCTTATTTCCTTCAAAAAATATTCATATTAGACTCATCGTGTAGCACTTATTCGAAATAACATAATAGTCCAAACAGATTAAAAAATAGAGGAAAAAGGCGTTTGTAGTTTGAAAAAAAAGGCTTTTTTCCTCAACCTGCCCCAGTCACATTGTGACACATGGAAACACGTGCTTCCTCGATTTCCTAGCTACATGAATCTCAGAGTTGTACAGCCAGTCTGTCGTCGGACACCCTACTGGATTTCCGACAGAAAAGAGAAACATGGACCATCTACTAAAATTGGACATCATGGGCCAGCCTAGTGCGGAAGGATTCTTAGAGCCCAGTCCATTTCGATAACTACTGCGGTTTTTCTGAATCGCTCCTCCCGTCCCGACGAGAAAGGACGACCCGAGCGGCGGCGGCGTCCGGCTGGCCGGCGAGGCTACGGACCTGTTAGGTAAGAAACTGCTCCACGCTGCGCCCACACGGCAAGTGTTTTTAGTGTAGCGTCCTCCTCCATGTTTCATGTCCTCCTCATCTCTTGCCATCGGGTTTTTACCTGACGAGAGTAGAGTAGTAGGCGAGACCCTCGCGTCGTGGAATTTCGTCTAGTGGCGTGATCTCACCTTGTGGGTTATTTTGACCATTTCTGGGTCCCTGGTGTACACGCAGTGGAACATGTTTTGTGTGCCTCTGACTACTCTCTACTGTCATGTAAATTGATCACGTTGAGAAGGTGTTTGCGAAAATGCCCGACTGAAATGTTACCGCGATTCTATAGTCCATACTGGCCTGTGCGAACATTCTGCATTTTTGCTTTATTGTTGGGGCAGGTTTCGGTGTTATTCCGTCTGTTTTCTGGTAGTCTGTGTGTTACTACATATTTGCATTTTCTAAGCATCTAGCGTGATGAGTTATCGTAATGCTCTTGTATTACATGACCTTTGGGTATTGTTTGACCTTATTATAAAATGTTCTATTTTTTTGCTGTACATTTTTTTCGTTCTCAAATTTTCTTACTGGTTTTGATACTGCCATTAATAATACCCTGGGGAATCGTTATCTTTAGAAGCAGGTAAACACTTCAATATGCTGAAATTGAACAGATAGAATTTTTTCGCACAACTGAGTTTTCTTCTTTCTCCTGAAATCAGCATCAAGGAGCTGTGAGATGGATATATTCTATCGGTTCAAGGAGATCCTAAAAATCCAGAAGTTTCGACGTATCATGTCCTATGCTGGATTCTACTGCTTCACCACTCTCATTACCTATGCTTACACGAGCAATACGTATACCACTGCAGAACCACCTCTCATTTACCTGTTTATTGTGGAATCTAAACACTGTTATTCTTATCTGTCAATATGGCTTGTGCTGGGAAACAGGGAGGGGGGAAACTCCTTGGCTGCGCTTAGGGCTGCGCAGGGGAGAAACCAGCAGCGAGGAGGCGTGGGGGCAGCTGCGCAGTACGTAATGTGGGGGACAAAGTAGCTGGTCACGGCGGCTAGGGTTAGGGTTCGAAGCCACCGTGATCCAAGGAGAAGAACAGCCCTCAACGGGAATTCTTATTTTTTCCTGGATGCTCAAAACATGAGGGAGGGGGGCTGCTTATAAAGGGGGGACAGGACCCCCCCCCCTTGGCCGCACCCTACTCCTAGTCGGTTTGGGGACAATCCCCCCAAACTGACTAGGATTCTTTTCTTGGGCCGCACCCTACTCCTAGTCGGTTTGGGGACAATCCCCCCAAACTGACTAGGATTCTTTTCTTCTATGTCTTTCTATCTAAACTGACTCAATCTATAACTTCCTTTTATTCTTAAACCTTATCTAATTAATTCTTCTAAATATCTTCATGGTGCGGCTGCAGGGCCTGACCGGCCTATTTGTGGATTTTGTGGGTCCCACGCCGACCATATTGGCAGCCCACAAACGCATCCACAACATTTCCCCCCTTCCCGACAAAGAGCTCGTCCTCGAGCTTAAAGGAGGGGTGTTTCATCCTGAAATCTTCTAGTTGCTCCCATGATGAATCAGCTTCAGAATGTCCTGCCCATTTGACGAGTAGTTCCCAGACACCTCTGTTCAAACGCGCCCTTTGTACTTTTTCAGGCGTAGGTACAACACGTCCATGGAGAAGTGGTGGTAAAGGCACCACCTGTATGGGAGCAGGACCTTCAAATTTCTTTAACAAGGACACATGGAAGACATAATGTATCCTTGCTTGAGGAGGCAGCTGAAGTTTATATGATACAGTCCCAATGCGTTGAATGATCTGATATGGTCCAAAATATTTTGGTCCAATCTTTGAAGAAGGCGTCACCATTACTCCCACAGCTGTCCTCTGATGAAGCCGCAGCCAAACCCAATCACCGATCTAAAATTCCATCTCTCAGCGGAACTTATCTTCATAGCTTTTCATGGTGACTTGTGCTTGTACCAGCCTGTTCTTGATTTCAGCTAAGAATTCATCTCTATCTTTTAGCTGTTTATCCACTGCTGCTACTCTAGATACGCCCGGTTGGTAACCAACAAGAGCTGGAGGGTCCCTGCCATAGACCACTCTGAAGGGCGAGCATTTGAGGGCCGTCTGGTAGGAAGTGTTGTAGCAATACTCAGCCCAAGGAAGCCACTGCAACCAAATCTTTGGTCGGTCACCAGCCAAGCAGCGGAGGTACACAGTGATGATCTTGTTGACGACCTCAGATTGGCCGTCAGACTGCGGGTGGAAGGCCGAGCTGAGCTGAAGTTGGACATCGGCTAGCCGGAACAAATCTGACCAGAAGAGGCTGGTGAAGACGGTATCACGATCACTGACGATGGAGCAGGAAAAACCGTGTAGTCGTACAATGTCGTCGAAGAATGCCCGTGCCACTGATGCAACACTGTAAGGGTGGCTTAGGGGAATGAAGTGGGCATACTTGGAGAAGCGATCTACCACTGTCAAGATCACTGATTTCCCACCAACTTTCGGAAAACGTTCAATGAAGTCCATGGAGATATCACTCTAGACTTCCGACGGTATAGGCAGCGGTTGTCGCAGGCCGGCTGGATGAAGATGATCAGTCTTGTTGCGCTGGCACGTAGCACACCCACGGACATACTCACGCACCCGCCGTAGCAAGGACGGGTTGTAGAAGGAGAGGCGTAGCCGATGCATTGTCTTCTGGATGCCTTCGTGGCCCCCATCATGCGCCTCAGCTAGGAGAGAGGGCCACAAGGAGGACTTGTCGGGAACGAAGGGCTTCCCCTTGTGAAGTAGAAGGCTGTCGCGTTCGGCCCAGTCAGCAGGTGCGACTCCCTCCCGGAGTTGGGCACATAGCTGCTGCGCCTGCTGGTCTGTAGCGATCTCCGCGCGAAGCGAGTCGAAGAGTGGAAAGACTGGCGCGGATATGGCGTGAATAGCTATGTCTTCCTCGTCGCGGCGGGACAGGGCGTCAGCTGCCCCATTCAAGCGCCCCGGTCGGTACTCAACCTGCAGATCATAACCAAAAAGTTTGCTCACCCAAGCATGTTGGGGAATCGTCGTGAGTCGCTGATCCAGGATATATTTCAGGCTGAAGTGATCAGTCCGAACAGTGAAGGGACGACCCCACAAGTAAGGCCGCCAATGGCGTACGGCCTTCACAAGACCGATTAGCTCATGCTCGTATGCCGGTAGCTTATGATGGTGAGTCGCTACAGCGCGGCTGAAGAATGCTATGGCGCCGTCGCCCTGGTGTAGAACCGCCCCAAAGCCGGCGCCGGACGCGTCGCAGTCGACGATGAAGCGCTTGTCGAAGTCCGGCATTTGAAGTAGAGGCGCTGTCATCAGCGCCTGCTTGAGTTGGGAGAAAGCGTCCTGCGCATCATCAGTCCAGCGGAATGCTTCCCACTTTAGAAGGGCGGTGAGGGGTGCGGCCACCGCACCATACCCCGCAGTGAACTTGCGGTAGTAGCCGGTGAGCCCGAGGAAACCTCGCAAGGCTCGTAAGGACCGAGGTGTAGGCCAACGTTCCACAACCTCCACCTTGGTCGGATCCATTGCCACGCCGTGAGCGGATATGATGTGTCCTAAGTAGGACACAGTCTCCTGGCCGAAGAAGCACTTAGATTTCTTCAGGAACAGCTTGTTTGCCCGTAGTGTCTGGAACACCTGCTTGACGTGCTGAAGGTGTTCGACCCAGGACCTGCTATATACCAATATGTCATCAAAGAAGACAAGCACAAATTTTCTGATGTAGGGGTCGAGGACGTCGTTCATCAACAACTGGAACGTGGACGGCGCATTGGTGAGGCCGAATGGCATCACCAAGAACTCATAGTGGCCTCGATGAGTTCGGAATGCTGTCTTTTCAATATCGTCCGAGTGCATGCGCACTTGAAAGTAGCCGCTGCTGAGGTCAAGCTTGGTGAAGAACCTTGCGCCGCGAAGCTCGTCTAGTAGCTCGTCAACCACCGGGATCGGGAACTCTTTCAATGTTCTGGCGTTGAGCTCGCGGTAGTCGATGCAGAAGCGCCACGTGCCGTCGGCTTTTCGGACCAACAGTACTGGCGAGGAAAATGCAGATGTGCATTCTCGGATGATGCCTTGGCGAAGCATATCGGCGCATTGCTTCTCAATCTCGTCTTTAAGAAGCTAGGGGTAGCGGTACGGACGGACAACTACTGGAGTTGTGCCCGGCAGGAGCCTGATTTGGTGGTCGTGGCGTCGTGCAGGAGGAAGCCCGCGTGGCTCGTCGAAGAGGTCCTGGAAGCCATCCTGGAGGGCGCCCATCATATCAGTAGGTGGTGCTAGAGAGGCACATACCGGGGCTGAACTTCGCAGCCCGTCCAGATCACCTCACGGTCCCCGCGCCATAGTTTCATCGTGAGGTCCTCAAGGTTCCAGAGAATGGGTCCCAAAGATCGCAACCACTGGACTCCTAGAACAAAGTCGAAGCCGTCCAGTGGAAGTGCGTAGCATGTGACGTCGAAGCGATCCCCTGCAATCATCAAGGGTACACCTGGACAGATGCCTGTACAGGAGATAGAGTCACCGTTGGCGACTCGGACGCCGACGCCTGACCGTGGCAACATCATCAGGCCGAGCTCCTTGATGAGTGGTTCATTGATGAAGGTGTGAGTGGACCCTGTGTCGACCAATGCTGTCAGTAGGTTGCCGTGGACATAGACCTGGAGCTTCATTGTGTTGGCGAAGTCGATGCCGGTCAGGGCGTGTAAGGAGATGACCATATCAGCTACGGTCGCGTCAACGTCATCATTGTCATCAAGCTCCAGAAGGAAGATTCCTTTGCCGGCACACTTATGGTCCGGTGTGTACCGCTCAGGGCAGTGATAGCACTCGCACACTTATGATGCCGTTGTAGATGATGTCGGGGCGGGTGCTGTAGAACTGCCACTTGAGGCCGTAGTAGAGGCGCGGGACACAACAGAAGAGCGCGTGGAGCGTTGAGAGGCGGCGCCCTTCTGTATTCCGCTATCTGTTATTGCCGCAAGTCGACGTTCAAAGGCTCTGGCTAGACTCATGGCGGTTTGTAGATTAGTGGGAAACTGTAGCTCCACATCCGTTCTAAGTGGCTCGCCGAGGCCAGCTGTGAAGAGGTTGATCTGCTGACGCTGGCTGAGGTCCTCGCAACGACAAAGAAGGACCAGGAATTGACACTGATATTCCTCAACCGTACCAGTACGACGGAGATCTTTAATTTCCGCCAGGTCGTTGGAGCGGAGCGGAGGCCCGAAGCGCATGTTGACGAAGTCTGCGAACCGCTCCCAGGACACGATGCCACAGTCACGTTCTAGAGCAGTGTACCACTCGGCCGCGACACCCTCCAGGTGGAGAGACGCGAGCCGCACCTTTTCTTCTGGCATCGTACGTGTCCCTCGGAAGTATGTCTCACACTTGGTGAGCTAGGGCAGAGGATCTGTTTGTCCGTCGAACTTGGGAAAATTGACCTTGTGACGACGCAACCCGCTGTCGTCGAAGGTCGGGCGTCCCGGTGGGCGCCTGGTACTGTAGTGGTCGTCGTTGCCGCCATGGCCGCCGCTTCCACCGCCGCCGCCGCCCTTGCCGCTGCCGCAACTGCGGGGAAGGTTGCTGCCCTGCGGTGAGTTTTGTTGTAGGTCCTCGTCACCGGAGAGCTCCCGCTCCGGTGCCTTCTCAACGCGCGCAAGGCGCATATCGTGGCGGTCCAAGCGCTTGTTGATGGTGTCTATCTGCCCCATCATCTTGCTCATCATGTTGCCGAGATCTTGGAGGGTGAACGTCCCAGAATCGTCCACGGGGCCGGACATGGTCGTTGCCCCGGAGTCTCTTGATACCAAATGCTGGGAAACAGGGAGGGGGAAAACCCCTTGGCTGCGGTTAGGGCTGCGCAGGGGAGAAACCAGCAGCGAGGAGGCGTGGGGGCAGCTGCGCAGTACGTAACGTGGGGGACAAAGTAGCTGGTCACGGTGGCTAGGGTTAGGGTTCGAAGCCACTGTGATCCAAGGAGAAGAACAGCCCTCAACGGGAATTCTTATTTTTTCCTGGATGCTCAAAACATGAGGGAGGGGGGCTGCTTATAAAGGGGGGACAGGACCCCCCCCCCCCCCTTGGCCGCACCCTACTCCTAGTCGGTTTGGGGACAATCCCCCCAAACTGACTAGGATTCTTTTCTTGGGCCGCACCCTACTCCTAGTCAGTTTGGGGATTCTTTTCTTCTATTTCTTTCTATCTAAACTGACTCAATCTATAACTTCCTTTTATTCTTAAACCTTATCTAATTAATTCTTCTAAATATCTTCCTGGTGCGGCTGCAGGGCCTGGCCGGCCTATTTGTGGGTTTTGTGGGCCCCACGCCGACCATATTGGCGGCCCACAAACGCATCCACAACACTTGGTTGAACTTGTTGCAGGACAAGGGCTGGGATTTCGAGAGCTGATCAATATTATGCCTCCTACCCTGCTGGCACTGAACTTCTAACTGACACTGCAAAGGTATGGAAACTGAAAATTTGTTGTGATCATCTTTTATTTAAGCCCCAATAGTATGCAACTGTCAATAGTGTCATTTGGTTTTCTTTGCTGTTTCTATTCTCTTTCGCTTCAGAGAGCTGATGTCTAATTTCATCTGTTTGTTTGCAGCTTTACAAGGGTGCATTAGGTAATTATTTTGAAATAGATGATTGGGGCCCAATAGAATTCTCCATCATGGTAAAGCATTTTGAGCGGCAAGGCAAACAACCATATGCCTATCATGCTGTAAGCTGTTGTCCTTTTGCCTTTCATAAGTGCAACCGACTCATCCTTAATAGGGATGGCAATGGGTCGGGTTCGGGTCGGGTGCAGCAAAAACCCGCCCAAAACAAAAAGGGTTAGCGGGTTAAATTTGAGACCCGCACCCGCGGGTGAGAATTCACACCCGCACCCGTCGGGTTTCGGACGGGTTTCGGGTGTCCGTCGGGTTTGACTTTTTTTATAAAGACACTACAACGTTTAATAAAATAAGTGTAAAAAAATCATCCATTTTAAATGACAATACAACAAAAAGTATTAAGTTGCTTATAAAGATTATAAATATAAGTCCCGATAAGTAAGATGAAACAATTAAATAATATAACATAATCATATTTAACTTTAAAATTATGAATATAAATTATTTTGGGTGCGTGTCGGGTACCCGCGGGTGCAAAATAAAACCTGCACCCGCACGCGCGACAAGTCAGGCCGGGTGCGGGTTAGACCCGCGGGTGGAAAATCCCACCCGCACCCGTCGGGTGCAAAACCCGTCAGATACACGCACCCGCGGATGGGATTGCCATCCCTAATCCTTAATGTCACAGTTTTTTTTGTTTTTATCCGAAAAGAACACCTTCCCTTGTTTTTTCCCTTCTTCTGGATATTGTTTCCTGTACAATATGCAAGTCTGATAACTACATTCTATTTTTCAGCAATATATGGCCCACCTTCTCTCCCATGGGCAGCTGGATGGAAGTGGTTGAATGTATGGTGCGTTTTACTTAAATTTCAGAAAGTCGTGGCTGCCCCTTGGTTATATAGCATTGTAACATAGACATTTTTAGCGAAATGAAGTTCGTTGAATCTTGTAAAAAAAGAGCCGCCTTGCTAATAGGTTGAGCTCATGTAAGGACCGTAGTCCCAACAACGGTGGTGCCACGCGCTGCGACACCTCACATACGAAAATATGAAAATATTACAACATGTGGTTCACTTAGTTATGTTACATCAGAGTGTGAGTTTTTGAAACAAAGTTCGAAAATAATGGAAACACAACTAGATATTATAACTCGATGGATACATAGGCTCAGGCGGTAGCGACGTATCGAGCCCAATGATATATCACTCTAGCATCGCATCATTCACTCTTGTGGCGAGCTAGTATCCCATTGAACCGTCCAACTCTCAATGGGCGATACTTCATTCGAGAGCCCTTCAACATTATCATCAGAAATGAATTCATAATTATCTGAAAACATAATTTAACAAACTCTGAGCAACTAATACTCAGCAAGAATTACCCGTCAAAAGACTCTAACACCTCTATTAATATGCAGTGGAAACATTGGTAGTAGGGGCTGTTTTGTATAAAAGAAGCATAGTGGCACAAAAGAATAAAGTTTAGTTGACAGCTAACCTAAGCACTCAAGTTTGCATAGCAACAATTAATCTAATTTCAGATCTGACCATATTAATAGAAATTTCCACTTGTTACTACGTGACGACACAGTGAACAAGCGGTACTCATTAATCGTGAGTAACGGCTATTCGAACAAACTTTTGTTCCTGTAGGAGAAACCCTAAAGCACGATACGTACGCAATTCCCGAAGTCATATACGACACACTTCGCAACTGTTGTACATGTAACCTTTCTCAAGACACCCCAAATTCTAAAAAAGTCAGCCGGTCCGGACAGAGAGTTCCCTACACGAGATGTCCGCCGGGACGATATCCGTGAGCGGATTACCTACTGCTCCCTCAACGTCTGACCAAGGTCGGCGGAATGATCATCGACATCCAGGGTGATCAAGTCACATCGGTTTACTAGTGCCCATATCACTAGCATGCTACCGGTACATTCAATACTTGTTCAACAGGGCCGACTACAACACGGTCCTTAAGCGACACAGACAGGACTACGCATACAGGATCACGTTCCGTTGCTTCCTACCACCTGTCCGGCCTCCATTTGGTAATTGTGATCCAAGAACTCTTTATCATATCCATTTTCCTAGAAATCTTATAGGTCGGGAGTAGTCTCCATCCACCCGACTTCTACCGCTCCATATTTCTAATTAGCATAGCAAGAATAATCACGTAGCTGATCTACCCATTGAGCTAATAGGGATTTATAAGCCATACAATTGGAGTATCACCCAAATCCTTGAACTTAATGCACAATCACATAACACTAAGCACATATTGATGTAAAAAGAAACATTTATAAAAAGTCTAATGTAAACCGGGGCTTGCCTTGATTTGCTTAGGAAAGACCTGACTGTCAGCAGGGTTTGAGTCAGTCAACTCCCCCGGACTCGGTTCCTCGATCGCGGGCTCTAGATATGCACAAATTGCAATTTAAATTACTAATGCTGTAATTTTATATTGTACCATTATCAAACTAGTGCTAAAATAATTATTTGGACATGTGACAACATTTTTGTAATCAGTGGTGATCTTTATGTGAATTAAAGCCCAAATGCAACATTTCATTTATGTATAACTATACTTTTCTATGTATTACTACATGGGTTGAAATAAGTTACTAACATATAGTTACACTCTTAACATGGTGATTTAATGGATGTTAGGGACATGTTTAGCAAATGTACCCCCGCCCCCTCAAATTTAAGGATTGATCCAGCCATAGTTTAAATTTCTAGAATTTAATTAGAAGTAAACATGCAGTAATTATTTTATAGTGATATACCAGGCAAAATGATCCAAAACTTTTACTGTGAGATACTTAGTATATAAATATATGTTCTGTAATTTTTTAGATTTTTCCAATGGATGGGTTACCCTCTAATCAATTTACCGTACTATTAAATAGTGTAATTATAAATGAATTACGGAGCACTTTTATGCTAAATCAACTTTTTCAAAGTGTTTATATGGTTCTAAGGAATTCAACAAAAAAATTTCACATTTTTATGATGTTTATAGAATTTTCTACAACTTTTACAAGGTTTTCAACATTTTCTGGAATTGAAATAGCAGCAGGCAATGGATATTTATTTTCTCGAGATATACATCGTAAAATGACCCGAAACTTTTTACAGTGAGTCACATAGAACCCCTGTATGTGTTATACAAGTTTTCAGATTTTTCTAATGGTTGGATCTTTCATAATTCACTTTCCAAGTTATATAGATTATTGTATTTATGGCATAGTACAGAGAATATTTATGCAAATAAAGTATTTCTAAAATGTGCTTCTGGCCATAAATAATCTACCAAAAATTGACTTCGTATTTCTGGACCATTTATAGCGTTCCTTTGGTTTTTGGAAGGTTTACATCTCTTCTATCTCCTTTTTGGAATTATTTTTGTACAGGAATTAGATGGGGTAACGTCCAGCCACTTAGAAACGTGGAACACAGTGGGCTACAGAATAATCCACACCAGATCCTGTGCCACAAAAGATCCGCGCCCTCTGGTTCAAACCAGCCATGCTGGCTCGCCGGAAGTGGCGGCGCAGCTCGCCGAAGTTGGCCGCTCGGCGGCTAATCTCACCGGATCTTGGGGCAAAATGATCGGTATGATGTTTGGAACATATTTGACGGGTGTAGGAGGGTTGGCGCTCACTGGTTTTGGCCAGCGGCGTGTGGCAGCGGCTGTGCAGCTCCAGCGGCAGCATGAGGTGGGAGGAAGGCACGAGGCAGCGGGGAAATTGATTGATGAGCTTCACTAGAGATTGAAGAACTTCGACAAATACGCCAATCGGAACAGGGACGGCCGGAAGAGGGCATGCAACATGAGCAGCGACTCGGTTGAGGTCTACAGCGAAGAAGACGAAGATTCTCTTCCTCCTCAACCACGGAAAATTGGGGAAAACTTGTTAGGGAGATGAGCGCGGGAGTCAGCTAGCTCGGAGTGAAAGGAATTGATGTGAGGCTCACCGTGTACGATAAATTTCAACGTGAGGTTGATGAACGTCCGATGGTCGGCCTAGGAGGAAAAGCTTCAAATTCGTCTGGACCGCGGGGAATGGAGGCGTGCGAGCCAGCTGGAGGGTGGAGGCCGAGCAGGTGTACGCGGCAGTGCCCTCAGTTGGGCGAGGAGGCGGCGCGGCTGCGAGGTAGGCGACACTGCGACAATGGCGTCCGGGAGGAAGAGAAACGAACTGTTATCGGTGGAGTGAAGGAAATGAGGTAGCGGCGTGTGACAGAGAGGCGTTTAAGGCGCTACAGTGGCCAGCCGTGGGCACGCACGGCACGCCGTCGCGCTGGCGGGCATGCAGCAGCCGCAGCACCGAGAATGGCAGAGGAGGAAGAAGAAGCCACTGACAGCGGGTCCACTGCCCCTTTTTTATTTTTTGTGAATTCAAATCTGCAGCCCTCTTGTAAATTTAAAAACAATTGGTTAGAGGCCTTCTAAAATGATAAAAATTTGCAGAGGTGTTCTACCCATTGTGTTCTTAATTTTGATGAACCCAGAATTGAATTTGCCACTTGGAAATTTAAATTATGATTTTTTCTATCTTAAACAAGGGTTTAACTCATAATTTACAGAAATATTGTTGTAGTTCCTAAAAAAATCTTTTGGGTATTCCTCTGAAACTTGAATTGTTACAGTTCATGTGTCACATCGAGTTGAGACCAAATATACGCACCTGCAGCATCATTTTTCTGTTAAGATTTCTACAGAAACAAACAAAAAAAAGAATGGGCACTGTCCAGTTGTATATCAGATTTCGCCCTTCTGGAAACTTTTTGCTTGTCAATTCAGGCTGAAAGTGGGGTGGGCTGTGGGCAGCCCCGCACACTACCACTCTAGTCACAACATTATTTAGGAGGATTAGTGGGCTCCAACAGAATAGAATTATAAAGGTTGTTCGCTAGAGTTTGGTGGGCTTTGCAGGAATATACAAATTAATTTGTGGGTGCCGCAAATCCTGCAAATATCCTTTTGTCCAAGTCTAAGCAGCATAACTCCAAAACGAGCAAACGGCATACTCTTAGCATTGGTTAGCGACTTCCATCAATAAGAAAACACATGTATCTCTAGTAATAAAAACACACGTATCTCCAGCAATCAAAAGGCACATGTATCTTTGGTAATAAAAACACACTCATATATCAAATCAGTCCTCTCCCTAGATTTTAAGTTCAGCTCACAACATTATCAAATCAAAATGACACTAAGTCACTGTTCATTTTCATTCCTTCAGCTCTCGTAGTTTCACAAAATGGCCATCACTGTTTTCTCAGCTTGTTACCAAATGTTTCAGACTTGATACCTGACTTCTCTGAAAGAACTCTCGGCTATTGTACCTGCAGATGAGATAATGGAAAATGATAAAGGTTTATCACTAATCATAATAATCAATCTCTAAACTAATACCAAACACACTTCTACATACTGATGTGCTCAAGAAAAACTGAGGACATACAAGTTTGCTTCAACTTGAGTACAATTTCGAACCCAATTTCAGAATCATCGAAAAAGGCAACTTCACAAGATGAACCATCAAAATAATTTAAAGCCCAAAACAGAACAACATATAAAATTACTGAATCTACTCTATATCATCTAAAATTACTGAATCTACTCAATATCTTCATCATTGACATCCAAGTTATCACTTAGGCAATATATGAGAATAAGATGAGCATGCAAAATTAAGAAGTTAGCATATGAAACTATACTGTAAGACTAATAATATGAGTATACCTGCAGCCCGAAACCAGTCTTGGAGACACACTAAAGCTTCAATAGTGCTAGTGGACAAACTGCTCCAACCAGTACTAAATGCGGACTCCGATGCCACAGTAGAAGATGGAACAACCAATACATCACAAGCCATGCGAGCTACGATTGGATACTTAGATGAATGCATCTTCCACCAATGTAGTATATCAAAGTTATCTTCATCACAGGGGAACAATTCATCTTTCAGATATCTATCCAACCCATTTGACCCTCGCTTGCTTTGAACACTCAAATGATTGTACCAATCAGACCATGGACAACCTTGTCTTGGAGACATGGTGTCACCTTGCTGATTAGTAAAGTCAGATGTACTATGTGTTTGATAAGAGTATACATTAAATAAATTTGTAATTGTGTTATCAACCCTATTTGTGTAACCGTCCGCACAATCTCCAAAAGCCTGTCTTAGACGAAAATCAACAAAACCAAACTTGAATTTGGGATCAAGAACCACTGGTATGCAATTTGTCAAATAAGAAAGATTCCAGTACTTGTCAAACTTCTTTTGCATTTCCCTAACCATGGACATAACAGATGTGTTGGTACTTAATGCTCCCTCTTTCAACACTTGTCTGACTTTCCAAGCTTGATGAAAATAAAGATTGGAAGTTGGTATTTTGAACCAGAGACAACTTTTGGTGCCTTTCTTGAAGACCTCTAGCAGGCTACAAACCACCTCAGCCCTTTCCCACTCTATAGTCGACGGGCAGTACATGTAGCTCAGATCTTGTACTCCAAACTCATGAAAAGCTGCCCTTAGAGGTATTTCTAACTTTAGCATGAGATATGTTGAATTCCAACATGTTGGCACGTCAAGTGAAGGGCAATTTTTGCAAGATGTGCCTATCTCAACCATCATTTCCTCAAAATTTTCCTTTCTGGACTGAGAAGACTTCATATACTTCACACTTTCCCTAACATTGTTTATGTCACCCTCTATCGCTTGCAAACTATCCTTGACAATGAGATTGAGGACATGAGCAGCACAACGAACATGAAACAACTCACTAGAGAACAACATCCGTCTTATGAAAAGATGCTCACACAATGAGTCTATCATTGATGTGTTAACTTTAGCATTATCTAATGTTACACTAAAGAGTTTATCCTCAATATTATAGTAGCGGATAGTCTTCAATACTACATTATAGAGATTTGAAGCACCATGCGGCGGTGTTTTGATATAACAAAACCTTAGAATTTTCTTCTGAACCTTCCAACTATCATCTCTGTAGTGACATGTGATGCAAAAATAACCTATGTTTCTCTTGGATGTCCAAGCATCAGCCGTAAGTGAAACTCTAGAATTACAACCCTTAAAGGTGTCTCTCAAAACTGATCGGTGATTCTGAAAAACTTTAATACAATCCAATTTTATTGTTGTTCTGCTGACTAAATTAAATATTGGGTTCAAGCTACCTGAATATCTTACGAACCCATCATATTCAACAAGTGAAAATGGAAGTTCATGAAGGATGATCATTCTTACCAGCTCCCCCCTACTCCTTTGAGGACCAAACTTCCAATCTGCTAGAGTATCTGCTTCATCTGGTAATGTTGAGGATTGCAATTGCTCTACCATGTCATGAATTTTGGCCCTTTCTTCACAAATACTCAAATGCCTCTTAATGTGACTTGTCCCTGAGTTTTGTGCAGCGGAAAATATTTCATTGCAATGTCTGCAGCGACCTTGTCTGAGTTTTTCATGATGGTAAATCGGCTCTACTTCCTTCCTTATTGTTGATCTAAGTTTACGTGGTTTACTGCCATTTGTTGAAGTCCCGTGAATGTCATCTACAAACAAAAATAAATAAAGATGAGTGACCAATGCAAAACTAAGTTCATATACAAGCAAAATATATAATGTAGTAAAAATCCATAAAGGAAACACTCACTATAAATATTTGAATGACTTCTTGCTTCTGGAAACAAAGATAATGGCGGCGTAGGTGACCTTAGTGGAGACCTCTGTGTAGGCTCTGGTGAAGCAGTCCTGTAGGGCGTGATGTATGTGCTACGGATCTTGATCCCACTACCATAGGAGACACTAAAAACCTCATCATGGGTGAGCTTTTGATCACTGGTGACCTCACTTGCATCCCAACATTGAGAGATCGCCGTCGCTTCCCTTTAGTATTCCTTGTTGTAGGATATTTCACCTGCTTTGCAGTCGGGTGTAAATTAGCTGTTGTATACCTTTTTTGCTTTAACGGTGAAGAGTTACTATATGAAAAGCTCGTTGGAGAGCTTCCAACTTCTTGCAACTGTTGTGTTGGCATCATTAAGCCCCCAAGCTTTTTCTGCTGAGATGGTGTCGACATCTTCTGTATTAAATAAAAGTACACCAAAAGCTTTAGGAATAACACCGACTTAAGTATCTAAGATTTTGATAAAAACAGGGCAGAAGTTTGGTTATTAACTAGGTTCAAATTTATAAGAATTCAGTTGACATAGTCTAGTGACAAAGAAACAAAAGACAGGATAGGGTCTAGCTAATGGCACACCTGAGACTAAGCATATATCTCTAGGAGCATAGTACTAACATATTTAAATAATCTCATGTCGAATCTGAACATTGTCCAAGATAAAGCATCCTACCATACTACTAGAACATCACACACATGTGCATTAGCTTGCGACAAATTGGTCACAGCAGCAACAAGCACCATTAACTTTGGAATCATAAGATGGGTGTTTCTACTGAACATGAGATGAATACTAACATAAGACATTGAGGCATTGAGATAAATACTAACATGGACAACTCATGGTTTAAGGACCAGATAGTTATTAGGACATACCAAATCAATGACTTTGTCACTTTGGCGTGTATGGCTTCCAGCAGATGGAGCTTGCGTGCAAATGAACCCACTCACCATTCAAAACGAATTTTTCTTTGAAAAGTACATGCCAACAAACCCAATCATCAGTTTTGAAACAAGGAAAATCCTGCATCTGGGAGCAAGATTTGATGTTGTGGCACCAGCTTCCACCCTGATGGAGGTGAAGATAGTTTTAGGGATCAGGAGAAGAAAGAATACCTCCAAATGGAGGAGCCATTTGTCTAACCCGTCGTCGAATCCTGGCTGGAAATGGTAGGCGGGCGGCGTGCCTTCTAAGCACACAACGCCCCTATCTTTGGCGGCGTATACGAGGGTGATGTCAACGAGGTGGGGATGTGGTGGCCATTGGATGGGGTGGATGCTGTAGGGAGAGCGGCGTAGCGAGAGAGAGAGAGAAGAAGAGCGCGGAAGCTAGGAGGGCGACGGTGACGGCTGCGGCGGGGAGGAGCCCGCCTACCGGCACTGCGCTCGTGTAGGATGAGATCTGCTCAGTGCTCATGCCGGGGAGGTCACGCCGTCGCGAGGAGGGGAGAAGCCCACCTAAGGCCTATCAGTGCTAGTGACTGGTGAGCAGTGGTGATCGGTGCCAGGGTTCCGCTTCAACTCGAGTCGGCGTTGCAAGAGAATGTGGGCGTTGTGGGCACGCGCGGCGCGGTAGCTGTGTCCAGCGGGCCGAGGATGAAGCCCACTTCACACACGCTGGTAAATTTGCAGGTTGACGCTATACCCGTTAGCACGCTTTTAGTGGGGCAGGTCTAGTGGGCCGGTGGACAGGCCCGCTCCACTTACATATTGATTGTCAATATATCACTGTCGGTACCCTGCAGACTGGGTACCCCACGTAGTGGATAAATGATAGCCTGGGCTCCGCCTCCCTACTAAGGCTGGCCGCAGCGTGAGCCACGTGCCATTGGCTCCACAATCAGCCCTGGGCTGCCACGTGCGCTTGAGATCCGGAGCTGACACGTGCCCCGGGCTCCTCTCCGAGCTTCCCCGCTGAGGTGAGTTCGGGGCTGTCACGTGTCCCCTAGCTCCGAGCCACCTCCCTGCTAAGGACGACACTGGGGCCAACAAGTACCCTAGGCTCTGGTCCGAGCCCGCTGACGCGAGGTCCGGGGCTGCCACGTGTCTTCTGGCTCAGAGCCACCCCTACTGAGGACAGCTCCGCTGCTGACACGTGCCCTAGGCTCCGGTCTGAGCCTCTATGCTGAGGTGGGTCCGGAGTTGCCACGTGTCCCCTGGCTCCAAGCCACCTCCCCGCTAAGGACAGCTCTGGTGCAGACACATGCCGTGGGCTCTGGCCCGAACCTCCCCGCTGAGGTGAGATCCGGAGCTGCCACGTGTCCCCTAGCACCAAGCCCGTCGATAAGAGCTTCGGAGCCGCCACGTGCCGCACGATGCGTCGTGGGCCGTGGGTCGACGAAGTCAAGAAGGAAGTGCGTTGTCCGACTTCGCATTCAAGGCTCGCGCCTTCCCCAGAAGCATGTCGCACTGTGCACGCCTCCGTCCTCTGCACGTTCGCCATTACAGTGACAAGACAGGGCGAAGGCGTGACAACAGTACAGTGCTGCCCAACGGCACGAAGCCGCCCAAGCAGGGAGAGAAGACGCAGCGACAAGACGGTGTCTTCATCATCACCTGACACGTGGTCAGGGGCGCTCGGCGCTGTGAGGGCCTGGTCCCGATCACGGGGCCGTGCCACTCGCCCGGGAATCGCATTGGGTGGTGCCGTGCGATGCGGCACCCAACAGCACACCTAAGCAAACATCATATTACATAAATCAAGCAGAAGCTTACAAAGTATAAATTTTACAAATACTTCTCAAAATAATCTACAGCGGAAGACTATTACAACTCACGTCACATACATATGCTAAGCAACAGAGAAGGTGTCCAGCCCGCGGACCCTTCTCGCTAGCAACACTATCACAATAGCAGCGACAGAGGTTGTCATGAATTCACCACTCGGAGAGCTCCGAGTCTCATCTGACACCCGTACATATCAGTGTACAGTTATTACCTGCAAAACCACTTATGCAGTATCCGTGAGCACGAAGCTCAGCAAGACTTAACCGTCACCCTAGTCATGAAACTCTACATGCTGAAAATAGAGGGATGAATATAGCAGTTTGCACAAAGGATGAACTTGGCTAAAGAAAAATCCTTACTTCAAGTTTTAAGCAACTTTTATAGTCCTCGCGCAATTCACATCAAGACTCCACAATCAAACAAGAAACGCTTCATCTCGATGTCACTTGCCCGAGGTGAAAGTAACTTTAGTGAGCTAACTTAGACTCATACAGACCTTGCGCCATCAACGTCGAGACTCCACAATCAAACAAGAAACGCTTTGCCTCGACGCTACTAGCCCAAGGTGGAAAATAATTTAGTGAAAGTGTTGATCATTCCTCATCTCCATTATGAGGATTACTCACAAAGCATATTAAATGTTTCCCAGTTTATTACTACGTCACGACGCAGAGAACAAGTATGCTCGGTCCATTCCGCGAGTGACGGTGATTGCAATCAAAAACACCCGGCTGATACGACACGTACGCCCGTACTCGACGTTGCACACAGCAACCGTCACTGACGTCGTACGTGGCAACCTTTCACACGACACCCAAATGTCGAACCGGTTCCACCGACTGGGATTAAGACTCTCTACGACAAACCCACGTAGAGCCGACTTCTCTATCCTTTCAGCATCGGCATCAGACGGTGAGGTATGCCTTTACACCCAGGTTAACATGTTACATCGGTTTCCTGGGTCCCATATAGCCAGTATGCATCCGGTACACAAGTCAAACTTGTCCAACGGGCCGCACACGAGAGCGGGCCTTAATCGACTCAGACATAGACTAGGTTCACAGGACCACGTCCTTGATCCTTCCATCCACTGCCCGGTCTCCATTCCCAACTATGAGGATCAATTCCCAACTCTTCCGGTTGATCCCCCTTAATCCCGGTTCACGAGTAGGAAACTGCCCACTCGAGTTATGCCTCTTTTAACCCACTTTTGTTAACTTGAGATCAGCAGTTATAATCAAGTGTTACCCTACTCTACATTATACTTCAGGGTTTTCTGGGTCATGCATTTGGAGTGTCATACCACCTAGACTTAATACAATAAACAGAATGCTAGACATATAAAGTGAATACAAATAAAAACTTGTAAGTTTTGATGCAAACCGGGGCTTGCCTTTGTTTCGCAGGGGACTAATATATATAACTCAGTTAATGAAGACCACTTGGCTTGATCTCTTGCCTCCCTCCTTTGATCTCTACTCCGATGACTTCAAGTTCTTCACGTAGATGCTACACGTAATGAATATGCACATATGTTTAATTGTAAAGACTTTGCTACAAGTTCTAATAACAAGTTTTCAAAAACTGGAACCCTGTTTAAGAATCTAAAATGACACTGGTCCTAGTGGATTTGGTTTGGATCTAAGCACATGATTAAGTGCTAAGTGGTTTCCCCCTCTTCTATATTGATCACCTTAAGAGGTTAAACAGAACAGGGGTGATCCAGAGCTCCAAAGGAGCTGAGAATTTTCATGTGAGTTCCTTGTCACAAGAAAGTCCTCTGGACCAAAAATTAGCACTTTTTATTGAGTGGTTTGTTCGGAACAATTTTCTAAGCAATTAAGCAAAAATGAATTAATTCTGAAATAACTCACATGTTCATGCCAAACTTAGTGAACTAAAATTTCAATTATAGGTCATAGAGCTTGCATGAATTTTCCTAGGATTTTTGGAGCTAAGGATTTTCTAGAACTGAATTTCCAATTTTGGAAATTTTCTGAAATTGTTTCTGTACTCATTTGAACACAACAACTTCAAATCTGAATTCCCCTAATCAAATAAACTACAAATGATCTGAAACTTTTACAGGAGTTCACTAACATCCTGAAGAATATTCTGGCAAAATTGGAGGATTTTTGTATAAACCAAACTCCCTTAGAAATTCTTTTGCTGAAAAGCTTTAAAGAATTTTCCAGAATTAAATAATGGGTTTCATACAAATTGGGTTGCATATCCGGATAGAGATATTCAAGATGAATCCAAACCAATTTGAATCACTAAGAGCTTCCTAGCAAAAGTTATGAGGTTCCAAAGTTTGGGGGGAAATCTCATATTGAACTCTATTCTATTTTCCAATTTTTCAGGGGCATAAGAAATTAACTCCACATTTGGCCAAGCAAATGAGGTCCAATGCTTCTGAAAATTTTACTGGAGTTCAAGTTTTTTTGAAGACTCTCCTGCCTAAGTTTGGGAATTTTCCAATACACAGAACTCCTGGAAAAATTTCTACAAGATTTTCCTTATATAAATTAATGAGACAAAACCAGGGATTTTCATAAACATTGGGTTGTACCCCTGGATACTACTCTTTGAGAGGAATCCAATAAAATTTATTTCATAATTTTTGGACATCCCTACACAAAGTTGTGGCTATTTAAACTTGGAACTGAAATCTGAAAACAGAGAAAAGTTTAAATGTCTGGTACTGGGCCCGGGCCACGTGTCACCCTACGAAACAAAACCACACGGGCTACACAGTCCCAGCCACGCAGTCACACCGGATCAAATAGCCATAGTGGATCGGGCTGTAAATCTTTTCCCTCACTGACTGCTGGGACCCGGTGCCCTTCTTCAACCTCCCGACGCCCCTCGCGCGCGCGCTGCCAGGTCGCCGGAGCTCACCGGGAACAACTCTCCTGACCTCTGCCCGAGCCCCTGCTCGCCGCCAGGACCTAACTCCACGTGCTGAGCAACTTGGTGGAGCTTCCCCGAGCCGGCAAGGTCCCCAACCTCCGTTGCGACGACACAGTGGCTCGACTCACCTCTAGTGGCGTCGGCCATCTAACCTAGCCTGCCAAAAGCCCGGTGAAATGGCGCTACAGCACCAGTGAATCATGAGGAAGCCCGACATGGCTTTAAAACCGCTCGGGACCGGCGGCTAATGGCGTATCACCGTGCACCTGAGACCTCTTCCACATTGGAGCTCGGAGAACCTAGAATTTGTGCGGTCTACGTGCGTTTTTCCATCTAGGGTTGTGAAGGGCTAATGATCGTTGACTAGTGGCGGTCCTGTGTGCAAGAATTGACGAGCTAAGAACAAGGATAGAGGGCGAATTCGAAGTTACCGTGCCGGAAGGTCGGTTTGTGCCCGCCGGAGGAGTTTTCCCGAATTCACGCTCGGTGGATCATGTCACGGCTTGAGCTTCGGAGGTGAGCACCAGAGGGTCCTAGCGCGTCCGAGGGTGCTCTCGCTCAGGCATGACAAGCTCCCTGCAGCGCTTTCCACGTGCGACCATCGTCCGGTTGTGGTTCGGCTACCGCGGATGGCTGGTCTAGAGCTTGGGAACGACGGTACTCGGCTTGCTGGTGCGTCGAGAAGATGGACACCGAACCCGCGATGCCGTTTAGCAGCTCAGGGTGGAGGCGCGCAAACGTTTTCCCGGTTCTCTCACGATTGTTTCCGAGAGCGCGGCGGTGAGCCTTCGCTCGGTGCGTTTTTCGCTAGGAGGGGGTGGCAAAGAGCGTTCGGCTCGGCTGTGTGGGGAACCGATCAGTTTGAGGAGAGGGTGAACCGCTGCCCGGCTGCCAGCGCGAAGGAGATCAGCAGGAGGTGGCTTCGGGCTGCTCCCGCGGTGGCACACGGCGAGCCTCTCTCGGTGGAGTGAGGAACAGAGAGGAAACTTAGTGAGCAAGTCTAAATAGCACTATGACATGTGGGCCCCACTGTCCCTTCTTATCCCCTCTCATTTTTATCACAATTATCTCCACACTTTGGCAAATGTTGGAAATCAAATGGTGAGAATCCAAACCTGTATTGTGTTTGGGTATTTGGACAAGTTTCATCCAAATTCAAATGTATATTTGAATTCATTGCAAGTTCAAGTCCAATTGGAAAATGGATGGCAAATATCTTCAAAAATTCATGAGACTTTGCCTACCCCCTAATTTGGACCTAAAGAATTCAAATATGAACTGTGATCTTTGATTTGGCTGCTGCAAATGAGATTTTTTTAATACAACAGTTTGAAAATCATTGTGTTACTCTTATTTGAATTTTTGAGTGGAACAATTTGTTCTCAAAATCTAACTTTAGCTTCCTCACACACATGGGAACTTCCCACCTTAGTTTTAGATCCCTCTTGGGTTCCAAGTCTTCAAATAAATATTTGAACTTGTGTGAAGAAGGCTCTCATGTGTATTATCACATGTGGAAAAAGTTTTAACAAGTCCCACTTTTCCTACATGTGAAATCAACTTTGTGCAAACAAGAGTTTCTTTGTATGCATATTTTGGGACCTTTACAATCCTCCCCCCTTAAAAGAATCTCGTCCTGAGATTACAAGGTAAAAATGAGAGGAAGGATGGTGGAAGTTTATGGGATGTGCGACGTCAAGAGTTGGGCTATCTGGCGCGAAGAAATCCTCCGCTCTCCCATGTCGCTTCAACCTTGGAGTATTCACTCTCTAAAACTTTATAGAACCACAACGTATGGTCGCGTGTGGTTCGGTCCATTATGTCGATGATCTGAACCAGTCCCTCCTGAGGTGTGAGATCTGGTTTCAGTTCCCCGGTATTTCCCATCTGAATGGTGGTAGAGCACTTGAGGCACTCCCTCCGCTGGAAAACGTGGAAGATGTCGTACACACCGGTGAATATCGCCGGTAGTTCCAGCCGATATGCAACTGATCTACATCTTTCCATAACCTGGAACGGACCGATGAATCGAGACGAATGGAAACTATGACAAGTGAGCCTCGTCAAAAATCTTTCTCCCTCGACTCCGGGTTACGGGGTACGATGATTCTGTTCTCAAATCACAAGACGCCGTCTCCGTCTTTTCGGAAATAATTCGGTTCCCCACTGTCTATACCTCTCCGCAAATGTGACATGCCCTTATCATGTTTCTGGGCTGCCACCCTTTTTCACGGATGGTGGGGATAAAAGCTAAATTGTAGATAGCTCTAAGATGAACCATACGTAATGGTGGCTCGCTCTCTTCCAAAGGTGATGGTTGGATTACGAACATGTGACTTGCGACTCCCGCATTCGCCCACTTTAACCTTGCCAGGGTGATAATGGATCTCTATTTCGTAACCCTTCATCAACTCCAACCATCTTTGTTGCCTCATGTTCCACTCCTTCTGAGTGAATATGTACTTGAGCCTCTTGTGGGCGATATAAATGCACGAGGTTACCGAGTAGGTAGTGCCTCCATATTTTGAGTGTGAGTACCACGGTAGTGAGTTCTAAGTCATGAGTCGGGTAGTGTTGCTCATGATTTCTGAGTTGCCGTGATCCATCCACGACCACACCTCGGTCTTGCATCAGCACACATCCTAGCCCAAAGCCGGATACATCGCAGTACATAACGAACGGTTTTGTTGTGTCTGGCTGCATTAAAAACCGGTGCTGATGTTAAGTGTTTTATTAATGCCTTGAACGATGCTTTACATGCTGGACTCCAAACTTATTTGGTAGCCTTCCTCAGCAGCTATGTCATAGGCTTGGCAATCTTCGGGAAGTTCAGAACGAACCTCCGATAATATACCGTGAGTCCGAGGAATTTTTTTTCTGTGCCTCGTTAATAGACCACGAGGACTTCCAATGCAGCACTTGTGTGATATTATTCGGGTCTACAGTGATGCCCTTCGCTGAGATGATATGCCCGAGACAAAGTACTCGTGATATCTAGAATTTCGCACTTGCTGAATTTCACGTATAGCTTGTGATCCCGCAGTCGTTGCAAGACTATATGCAGGTGCTTCTCGGGTGCTTCCTCCGACTTGGAATAAACCAGTAGGTCGTCGATGAAGACCACGACAAACATATCCAGCTCCGACATGAATACCGAGTTCATCAAGTACATGAACTGAGCTGGAGCATTGGTAAGGCCAAGGAATATGACAGGTACCCATCAACTCCGTACCTCGTCGAAAAACCGTCTTCGGAATAGCCTCAGCCCATACCTCAATCTGATGGTACCCTGATCCTAAGTCCGTCTTGGAAAAGGTCTTTGCATTGACCAACTGATCAAACAATATGTCGATCTGTGGTAACGGGTACTTGTTCTTGATTGTCACAATATTAAGCGGACGAAAATCAACACTAACCCGTAGTGTTTCGTCCTCCTTCCTACTACACAGCGCAGAGCAACCCCAAGGTCATGAACTTGGTTGTATAACACATTTGCTCTTGAGTACACTTAGTTGCCCCTTCAGCTGTTTTCTTTGCGGTGCAGAACAGACTCTTCTGTCCTAACCCAGATTTTGATCCGTTTAGAAGCATTTTCATAACTCAGGTTGAATACCAAAGTTAAAGTTAACTTCAATATATTTCCAACGAGTACTCCTATGCCTCTAGATCATTTCTGGATCAGAAGTTATGATTGCTCAAAGTTGGCAGAATTTCTGGATAAAATTTGCCAGCATCTCCTTTGTATGTGGCTGACTTTATCACAGTTGTATACGCAGATACAATATGAATCTGAACCAACTTTGAACTACAACAATGTTTCATATCTCATAACCTTTCCAACAGTGTATCACAGGCACCTTAGGGATTTTTCTACAGAAAGTTATGGCTTAAAAACAGAAAGGTCCAGAGAGGTTTTTCCGCTGTCCTGGTTCTGGACAGTTTGCCTTCAACTGGACTTTTCACCAACTTAACATGTGATTTTGCTCTGGAGGTCTATAAAGAAGTTGTAGAGAACTTGAAAATATTTCCAGAACTGTATCATACACCTTAATTGGTTAAAGCTACTCAGAGTTATGATCTGTTAAAGTCTAGCAAGAATTCCTGCCAGAAACAGAGCACTCTGTTTCTGAAATCTTTGAAGCCTAGTCATTCTCTCATTTGAATCTTAGCTCAAAATAAGAGTTCAGTAACTAATACTTGTTTCAAACTTCCAATTTTTAGTTGAAAGTTAGTTCATGAATAATTCTTAATAGGGAAGAGGTTATATGTTTAGTACGGCTTCGATGCACCGTAAGAATCATGTCAGTACTATGTTACCTCACCAAAGAAAATCCTACCCGGATTATACCGGCATATACATATTATTAGTGGCACTAAGACGATCTCTCGCACACGTGTACTACATGGTATACGTACGTGGTTAGTACCTGCGGAAGACACTCAATAATGGTGCACTCAAAGGTTGTTTTCATTTCAGGCAGTTCCATATCATACTAAAAACATACGCCCTGTATCATTTTCATACGGGCCGTCCTTGAGTCAAGCCACGTCTCAAGGTACATGGTCGTGTTTTTACACCACACGACGGGGAACCCGAGTATATCATGAACGGGTCGTCACGATTGGGAATGTTATCAACCAAACGGATACCACCTACTGCCCTGCAGGGCACGCCGATGGCAAGCGCTGTGTATGTCCTCCTGGGCTATTTCCAGACGAACACACTTTCGCGTTACTGACCACACGATGGGGTCTCCACTTACTTGCCTAATGCACGCTAGGGATCAGCGTTTCATATGAACTCAGGAACATGAAGAGTCCAAGAGTTTCATATTGACATCTCACACCAAGCTGTGAGACCTATCCCTGAACCACATTCCTCGTCAGGGGAGCTAACCGAAATTGAACCGCTTTCGGTGGCGTTCCTTACCATTCTTACCTGAGCGTAGGTGCATCGTTACATAATCAAAAATTCAGAATTATAACAAGTATGTTTGTACTGCCACTTTACGTAACTATACTACTATAGTCCTTATGTGGGCCTAATACCGTTTCCTCACCGTATCCTAAGTTTTTGTCGTAATACGATCCTTATTCCATGCGCTATTACCAATGCGGCTCTGATACCACGCTGTGAGGGCCCGGTCCCGATCACGGGGCCGTGCCACTCGCCCGGGAATCGCATTGGGTGGTGTCGTGCAATGCGGCACCCAACAGCACACTTAAGCAAGCATCATATTGCATAAATCAAGCGGAAGCTTACAAAGTGTAAATTTTACAAATACTTCTCAAAATAATCTACAGTGGAAGGCTATTACAACTCACGTCTCATACATATGTTAAGCATCACAGAAGGTGTCCAACCCGCGGACCCTTCTCGCTAGCAACACTATCACAATAGCAGCGGCAGGGGTTGTCATGAGTTCACCACTCGGAGAGCTCCGAGTCTCATCCGACACCCGTACATATCAGCGTACAGTTATTACCTGCAAAACCACTTATGCAGTATCCGTGAGCACGATGCTCAGCAAGACTTAACCATCACCCTAGTCATGAAACTCTACATGCTAAAAATAGAGGGCTGAATATAGCAGCTTGCACAAAGGATGAACTTGAGCTAAAGGAAAATCCTTCAAGTTTTAAGCAAATTTTATAGTCCTCACGCAATTCACATCAAGACTCCACAATCAAACAAGAAACGCTTCATCTCGATGTCACTTGCCCGGGGTGAAAGTAACTTTAGTGAGCTAACCTAGACTCATACAGACCTTGTGCCATCAACGTCGAGACTCCACAATCAAACAAGAAACGCTTTGTCTCGACGCTACTAGCCCAAGGTGGAAAATAAATTTAGTGAAAGTGTAGATCATTCCTCATCTCCATTATGAGGATCACTCACAAAGCATATTCAATGTTTCCCAGTTTATTACTACGTCACGACGCAAAGAACAAGTATGCTTGGTCCATTCCGCGAGCGACGGTGATTGCAATAAAAAACACTCGGCTGACATGACACGTACGCCCGTACTCGAAGTTGCACACAGCAACCGTCACTGACGTCGTACGTGGCAACCTTTCACACGACACCCAAATGTCGAACCGGTTCCACCGACTGGGATTAAGACTCTCTACGACAAACCCACGTAGAGCCGACTTCTCTATCCTTTCAGCATCGGCATCAGACGGTGAGGTATGCCTTTACACCCAGGTTAACATGTTACATCGGTTTCCTGGGTCCCATATAGCCAGTATGCATCCGGTACACAACTCAAACTTGTCCAACGGGCCGCACACGAGAGCGGGCCTTAATCGACTCAGACATAGACTAGGTTCACAGGACCACGTCCTTGATCCTTCCATCCACTGCCCGGTCTCCATTCCCAACTATGAGGATTAATTCTCAACTCTTCCGATTGATCCCCCTTAATCTCGGTTCACGAGTAGGAAACTGCCCACTCGAGTTATGCCTCTTTTAACCCACTTTTGTTAACTTGAGATCAGCAGTTATAATCAAGTGTTACCCTACTCTACATTATACTTCAGGGTTTTCTGGGTCATGCATTTGGAGTGTCATACCACCTAGACTTAATACAATAAACAGAATGCTAGACATATAAAGTGAATACAAATAAAAACTTGTAAGTTTTGATGCAAACCAGGGCTTGCCTTTGTTTTGCAGGGGACTAATATATATAACTCAGTTAGTGAAGACCACTTGGCTTGATCTCTTGCCTCCCTCCTTTGATCTCTACTCCGATGACTTCAAGTTCTTCACGTAGATGCTACACGTAATGAATATGCACATATGTTTAATTGTAAAGACTTTGCTACAAGTTCTAATAACAAGTTTTCAAAAACTGGAACCCTGTTTAAGAATTTAAAATGACACTGGTGCTAGTGGTTTGGGTTTGGATCTAAGCACATGATTAAGTGCTAAGTGGTTTCCCCCTCATCTATATTGATCACCTTAAGAGGTTAAACAGAACAGGGGTGTCCAGAGCTCCAATGGAGCTGCGAATTTTCATGTGAGTTCTTTGTCACAAGAAAGTCCTATGGACCAAAAATTAGCACTTTTCATTGAGTGGTTTGTTCAGAACAATTTTCTAAGCAATTAAGCAAAAATGAATTAATTCTGAAATAACTCACATGTTCATGCCAAACTTAGTGAACTACAATTTCAATTATAGGTCATAGAGTTTTCATGAATTTTTCTAAGATTTTTTGAGCTAAGTATTTCCTAGAACTGAATTTCCAAGTTTTGGAAATTTTCTTAAATTATTTCTGTACTCATTTGAACACAGCAACTTCAAATCTGAATTCCTGAATCAAATAAACTCCAAATGAGCGTAAACTTTAACAGGAGTTCACTAACATCCTAAAGAATATTCTGGCAAAATTGGAGGATTTTTGGATAAACCAAACTCCCTCAAAAATTCTTTTGCTGAAAAGCTTTAAAGAATTTTCCAGAATTAAATAATGGGTTTCATACAAATTGGGTTGCATATATGGATAGAGATATCCAATATGAATCCAACCCAATTTGAATCACTAAATTTGGATCTTCCTAGCAAAAGTTATGAGCTTCTAAAGTTTGGGGGAAAATCTAATATTGAACTCTTTTCTATTTTCCAATTTTTCAGGGGCATAAGAAATTACCTCCACATTTGGCCAAGCAAATGAGGTCCAATGCTTCTGAAAATTTTACTGGAGTTCAAGTATTGTTTTAAGACTCTCCTGCCTAAGTTTGGGAATTTTTCAATACACAGAACTCCTGGAAAAATTCCTACAAGATTTTCGTTATATGAATTAATGAGACAAAACCAGGGATTTTTATAAACATTGGGCTGTACCCCTTGATACTACTCTTTGAGAGGAATCCAACAAAATTTATTTCATAATTTTTGGATATCCCTACACAAAGTTGTGGCTATTTAAATTTTGAATTGAAATCTAAAAACTGAGAAAAGTTTAAATGTCTGCTACTGGGCCCGGGCCACGTGTCACCGTACGAAACAAAACCACACGGGCTACACAGTCCCAGCCACACAGTCACACCGGATCAAATAGCCATAGAGGATCGGGCTGTAAATCTTTTCCCTCACTGACTGCTGGGACCCGGTGCCCTTCTTCAACCTCCCGACGCCCCTCGCGCGCACGCTGCCAGGTCGCCGGAGCTCGTCGGGAACATTTCTACCGACCTCTGCCCGAGCCCCTGCTCGCCTCCAGGACCTAACTCCACGTGCTGAGCAACTTGTTGGAGCTTCCCCGAGACGGCAAGGTCCCCAACCTCCGTTGCGACGGCACAGCGGCTCGGCTCACCTCTAGTGGCGTCGGGCAGCTAACCTAGCCTGCCAAAACCCGGTGAAATGGCGCTACAGCACCAGTGAATCATGAGGAAGCCCGGCATAGCTTTAAAACCGCTCGGGACCGGCGGCTAATGGCGTATCACCGTGCACCCGAGACCTCTTCCACGTTGGAGCTCGGAAAACCTAGAATTTGTGCGGTCTACGTGCGTTTTTCCATCTAGGGTTGTGAAGGGCTAATGATCACCGACTAGTGGCGGTCCTATGTGCAAGAATTGACGAGCTAAGAACAAGGATAGAGGGTGAATTCGAAGTTACCGTGCCGGAAGGTCGGTTTGTGCCCGCCGGAGGAGTTTTCCCAAATTCACGCTCGGTGGATCATGTCACGGCTTGAGGTTCGGAGGTGAGCACCAGAGGGTCCTAGCGCGTCCGAGGGTGCTCTCCCTCGGGCATGACAAGCTCCCTGCAGCGCTGTCCACGTGCGACCATCGTCCGGTTGTGGTTCGGCTACCGCGGATGGCTGGTCTAGAGCTTGGGAACGATGGTACTCAGCTTGTTGGTGCGTCGAGAAGATGGACACCGAACCCGTGATGCCGTTTAGCAGCTCAGGGTGGAGGCGCGCACACGTTTTCCCGGTTCTCTCAGAATTGTTTCCGAGAGCGCGGCGGTGAGCCTCCGCTCGGTGCATTTTTGACAAGGAGGGGGAGGCAAAGAGCGTTTGGCTCGGCTGTGTGGGGAACCGATCAGTTTGAGGAGTGGGTGAACCGCTGCCCGGCTGCCAGCGCGAAGGAGATCAGCAGGAGGTGGCTTCGGGCTGCTCCCGCGGTGGCACACGGCGAGCCTCTCTCGGTGGAGTGAGGAATAGAGAGGAAACTTAGTGAGCAAGTCTAAATTGCACTATGACATGTGGGCCCCACTGTCCCTCCTTATCCCCTCTTATTTTCTCACAATTATCTCCACACTTTGGCAAATGTTGGAAACCAAATGGTGAGAATCCAAACCTATATTGTGTTTGGGTATTTGGACAAGTTTCATCCAAATTCAAATGTATATTTGAATTCATTGCAAATTCAAGTCCAATTGGAAAATGGATGGCAAATATCTTCAAAAATTCATGAGACTTTGCCTACCCCCTAATTTGGACCTAAAGAATTCAAATATGAACTCTGATCTTTGATTTGCCTGCTGCAAATATTTTTTTAATACAACAGTTTGAAAACCATTGTGTTACTCTCATTTGAATTTTTGAGTCAAACAATTTGTTCTCAAAATCTAACTTTAGCCTCCTCACACATATGGGAACTTCCCACCTTAGTTTTAGATCCCTCATGGGTTCCAAGTCTTCAAATAAATATTTGAACTTGTGTGAAGAAGGCTCTCATGTGTATTATCACATGTGGAAATGAAAGTGCATCTAGGTAATCCCCGTGGGTTTTGGTTGATTGATGACGACAATTAAGATACTAATAAGTTTTTACTGAGTATGAGCACAGGTGTTTATCAAAGAATGGATATGGAGTCTCTCAAGAAGCAAAAGGAAAAGAAGAAGACTTGAAAGAGTAGAAAAAGAATTTTCTATTCAATCACACATTTTCTAGTTGTGTACAGGGTCTTCTCTTTTAGAGTGCTTGAGAATCATTAGAGAGCTCAAACGAAGGGTAGAAAGTTAGAATCATGAAACAAAGTAGTCATAGGTATAAAAAAAGGGAAGACCGGACTTGTCCGGACCATGGGCCGGACTAGTCCGTTCTAACCCGGACTAATCCATTTTGGATCGGATAAAGAGTCTCTGAATGAGTTCGGACTTGTCCGTTCAAGGCCGGACCAGTCCGTTGTCGTGTGAGTCTGAGCCGTTATGAGACTAAGTCTCAGAGGGCCGGACTAGTCCGCCCGAGAGGCCGGACTAGTCTGCTTAGCGGACTAAGCCGCTTAGGTCCGGAGAAGAAGTCTCTGAGTGCCATCGGACTAGTCCACTCCACAGGCCGGACTAGTCCGATCCCTTCAGACTAGTCCAAATTAGGACGGAACAAAAGTTCCTGTGTGAGCTCGGACTAGTCCGAAGTTGGCTGGACTAGTCCGCAACCCTAGATTAGAGAGTTTTTAGACTAAGTCTGGTAAGACCGGACTAGTCCGCCCTTGGGGCCGGACTAGTTGGCCCTGACCAGACTAGTCCGTTCTCATACGGAACAAAGGTTCCTGACTGAGATCGGACTAGTCTGTTCTTGGCCGGACTAGTCCGGGATTTTATGACCGTTTGAGTCCAACGGTCACTAAACTTTATTTGGTAACCTGTGACGCGAGTGGTCCCTCAAGAACGGACTAGTCCAAGGTGAGGACCGGACTAGTCCGGACTTTATTTGGTAACGGCTAAATGTCAGGATTTCTATAAAAGGAGACCCCCCCCGGCTGAGAATCAGAGAGACAACAACCCAAGCGCTGAAAACTCATTCCTAGAGATCTTCTAAGCCTCTTTCCTCACCGTCTAGACTCCTAAGAGTGGATCTTGAGGAGATTGTGGTTTTTGTGAGAGGAAAGACGTGGTGATCGACGTTTGAGCTCTCTGTTTGATTCTCTAGCACTCTAACTGTTAATTTGAGTTCTTAACAGTAGTACTTTGATTTCTAGAACTGCTAGGTTGGTGTAGGGAGCCTCAAGTTGTGAGCAGCTCCTAAGAGCATTGTATTCACATTTGATTGATAGTGAAAGAGCCCGAGCTTGATCTTGGTGATCGCTCGGTGAGGGAAGGGTTGGAAAAGACCCGGTCCTTGGTGGACTCCTCAACGAGGACGTAGATTCCTGTGTGGAATCGAACCTCGGGATAAATCGTGTCTCTTGGTTCCTTTGCTATCTCACTTGCTCACTAAAATTACTTGTTAAGCTTTCATTTTGTTAATACCCGTGAATTGTTCTACTATCTCGCAATCTAATCATTCACAACTAATTAGTGATATTATTTGACTACCATATATCTTCCGCTCAAACAAACTTAAAAGGGAACCTAAAACGCAATTTTATACTTAGACCGGACTAGTCTGGACTCCTTCAAATTTTATCCGCTGTTTGCAATAGTTTCAGGTTTTATTAGCCTATTCGCCCCCTCTAGGCAACTTTCAATTGGTATCAGAGCCTAACTCTCCACAAAAGCTTAACCGCTTGGAGAGGAGATGGGGGACAAGGTCGGTAGCCAAATTGATCTCAACAAGGGAAAAGGAGGAAGTACGAGAAACTATGAAGAACAAGGTTCTAACCCGCCTCCAGTGGTTACTCCTCCACAAGACGTTTCAAGCTTAGAAGAAGATGAAGAAGTTCCTTGTCTCATGGCACTCCTCAAAAAGAAGAAGGAGGAGGATAAAAAGAAAAACAAGGAGAAGTTGGAGAAGAAGCTCAAGAGTAGTCAACAAGACCACTCGTGATATCCTTTTAATTATAAACGTTTAAATTCTCATTCTAGTTATTTATCAATTCCTCTAGGCAAACCACCTCACTTTGATGGAACTAACTACACAATGTGGAAACACAACATGAAGTTGCATCTAATTTCCTTGAATCCAAGTCTTTGGCATGTGGTATGTACAGGTATAGATATCCCCGAAGACGAGGATGAACTCACCCTAGAACAAGAACAACAAATCCATCGCAATGCACAAGCGGCAGCCGTGCTCAACTCATCTCTAAGCATTGAAGAATTTAACAAGGTAGATGTGTTGGAGCTCGCCAAAGATATTTGGGACACCCTGAAGATCGCACATGAAGGAAACCGATCCGTGAGGGAAGCCAAGATTGAGATGATAGAAGGAGAGCTTGGAAGGTTCGCCATGGAAGAAGGCGAAACATCTCAACAAATGTACAACCGACTCAGAACTCTTATCAACAAAAGTCGAGCGTACGTATGCAAGAAATGGAATGACCATGAGGTGGTCAAGAGAATGATAAGAGCATTTATGCCTCGCAATGTGACCCTATGCACCTTAATACGGGAAAGTGCAAACTTTCACTTGGTGACTCTGGATGAAGTGCTAGGGAAGATCATTAACCACGAGATGATGGAAAAGGAAGCCCAGCACGTCAACGACCTAGCAAAGATCACTTCATCCAAGAAGAAGAGCATTGCTCTCAAGGCCACATCCAAGTCCAAGGCAAAAGAAACACAACTCACAAGTGAAGATGAAGAAAGTGATGATGAGAGCACAGACATGGATGATGAAGAAATGGCATTCTTCATCAAAAGATTCAAAAGGTTGATGAGGAGAAGGAGAAGCCATCACTATAAGAACAAGAGTAAAGACAAGGGCAAGTCAAGAACAAAGAAGACTTGCTACAACTGTGGAGAACATGGGCATTTCATTGTGAACTGCCCCCATAGCAAGGAAGATGACAAGAGAAAGAAGAAGGATGGGATGCCTCAAGATAAGAAATTCTTCACAAAGAAGAAGACTTATGGACAAGCCCACATCGGAGAAGAATGGGACTCAAACGAAGAATCCTCCTCCGAAGATGAAGAAAAAGTGGCAACCGTAGCCATCAAGAGGCCAACCATGAAGAAATCACTCTTGTCAAACAAGGGTGATTGGAAGAGCCGAAGTCACACATGCCTCATGGCAAAGGAAGGAAAGCGCAAGGTAATGTCTAAACCTTCTAAGTTACATATTAAAGATGATAGTGACTTTGATAGTAGTAGTGAAAACAAATTCATGTTTAAAGGGTTAAACAGAAAGGCTATAGCTAAAATGAAAATGTTATCGGATGAAATATTTGAACAAGAAGAGCCTCTCAATCAACAAGAAGAATTGCTTATCCTTGAAAAGGAAAGAAACCTTGAGATTGAGAAGCTCCTTGAACTCGAGAGAGAAAAGAGTAGAGCACTTGAAAGCGAACTTGCCATGAGGAAGGAGACTTGTGTTCAGCTTAAAAGTGAGAATGTAGTACTTCAAGATGAACTTGTAAGTTTAACCAAAGCTCACAAGAATCTTGAAGCACAACTTGACTCACTTAAGGCAAGTGTCTAAACTAATTCATCCTCCAAAAACTCTCTCTCAACAAGTAAAGAGTCCAAATCTAAAACTTGCAAATGTGCCAGCATTGTTTTAAACTTGAAAAATGAGCTCAAAGAAGCACAAAACAAGAATACACACAAAAGTGGGATCTTTGATAAGGAGAAGATCAAATATGCACGTGCACGTAGTGCATATTTGATCACAAGATCTCCCTTCATCAAAGATGGACTTGGTTATACTAGGGGAGGAAAGCAAAACGCTAGAATCCTTAAAAACAATAACAAATGCGTAGCCTTTGTCAAAGAAAACTCAAGTCAAGTCAAAAGTGACAACCTTGCATCTACCTCATATAAAATTGCCAAAAATGTAAAATCTATCGTATTTCATAATTTTGATGCATCTTATGTTCTTATGAAAAGTAAGTTTGGTAAAGTATATGCAAAATATGTTGGGCCACTCCACAAGAGCCCAAAAACTTGTGTGTGGGTGCCCAAATGCCTTGTAACTAACCTCAAAGGACCCAACCAAGTTTGGGTACCTAAGATCAAAGTTTAAATTGTTTTGCAGGCCTACCCCTCCGGTGGCACTAAATGGGTGCTAGATAGTGGGTGCACTAACCATATGACCGGAGAGAGAAAAATGTTTGTCGAGTATGAAGAAAATGATGATCCAAGTGGAGGCATCTATTTCGGTGACAACAGCCAAGGAAGAGTACTCGGTATTGGTAAAATTGCAATCTCTTCTCAACACTTTCTCTCACATGTTCTACACGTTGAATCACTTGATTATAACCTATTGTCCATATATCAACTATGTGAGAAAGGTTATAATTGCTTGTTTACTAACGAGGATGTGACCGTCTCTAGAAGTAGTGATAACACAATTGCCTTTAAGGGTGTGTTAAAGGGAAAGCTTTACTTGGTGGATTTTTCCACAGATAAAGCTCAACTTGACACATGCTTAACAGCAAAAAACAACATGGGATGGTTGTGGCATAGAAGACTAGCCCATATTAGAATGAGGAATTTACAAAAACTTCTAAAGGGGGATCACATCCGTGGACTAAAAGATATTGTTTTTGAAAAAGATAGACCATGTAGTGCGTGCCAAGCAGGAAAACAAATTGGAACAGCTCATCCCGCCAAGAATGTGATGACGACAACAAGACCATTGGAGATGCTTCACATGGATCTCTTCGGCCATATCACCTATATATGCATTGGCGGTAACAAGTATAGTCTTGTAATTGTTGATGATTATTCTCGTTTCACTTGGGTATTTTTCTTGCATGATAAGGGAGAAACTCAAAGTATCCTCAAGAAGTTCCTGAGGAGAGCTCAAAACGAGTTTTCCTCAAAAATCAAGAAGATAAGGAGTGACAACGGTTATGAATTTAAGAACACTCAAGTAGAAGAATATTTGGATGAAGAGGGCATCAAACATGAGTTTTCGGCCCCCTATACTCCCGAACAAAATGGGGTGGCTGAAAGGAAGAACCGAACACTAATAGAGATGGCAAGAACCATGCTCGATGAATACAAGACCTCGGATCGGTTTTGGGCGGAGGCAGTCAACACCGCTTGTCATGCTACAAACCGCCTCTACCTCCATCGACTTCTGAAGAAAACCTCATACGAGCTCCTAACCGGATTTCAAGTCAAGCAACTCAAGTAACACACGTTCATTAGTCAAACCAAGTACACACAAGACATACTCAAGAAGTTCGACATGGACAAAGCAAAACCCATCAAGACACCAATGGCAACAAATGAGCACCTTGACCTCAATAAAGATGGACCAAGCGTGGATCAAAAGGTATATCGCTCTATGATTAGTTCATTGTTTTATCTTTATGCATCTAGGCCCGATATCATGCTTAGTGTATGTTTATGTGTAAGATTTCAAGCATCACCTAAAGAATGTCATTTAACAACCGTTAAAAGGATCCTAAGATATCTAGTTCACACACCTAACCTAGGATTATGGTATCCAAAGGGATCTAAGTTTAATCTCATCGGATACTCCGATGCGGATTACGCCGGATGTAAAATAGATAGAAAAAGCACATCAGGGATTTGTCAATTTTTGGGCAGGTCCCTAGTATCATGGTCATCCAAGAAACAAAACTCCATTTCTCTCTCTAAAGCTGAGGCAGAGTATGTCGCAACCGGGAGTTGTTGTGCTCAACTTCTTGGATGCGACAAACTCTAAGGGATTATGGTCACAATATGAACCACATTCCACTCCTATGTGACAATGAGAGTGCCATTAAGATAGCCCATAATCCCGTTGAGCACTCTAGGACCAAACATATAGACATCCGACATCACTTTTTGAGAGATCATTCTATGAAGGGGGACATAGCTATCTCACATGTAAGAACTGAAAAACAGCTAGCCGATATTTTCACCAAACCACTAGATGAAAAACGATTTTGTGAGCTTCGAAATAAGATGAATATCCTAGACTCTAGGAATGTGAGTTAAAAAGTTGTGCATATGAATGCTAACAATTAAAAGTCTTCATTTTCTTTGCGTATTTCAAAAATGTGCACAATTGTAAAAAGCTTGTTCCCTTTCTAATTCTTCTCTCATATTACTTTTGGCTATATTTTGGTCATCATGTAATTATGTGTATATATATATGGACCATAGCTACCTAATAGAAGGTACAAGTAAATTCACCGCAATCACGGGCAAAATCCTAATATATAAGAATTTCTCAGCCTCTAAGCGCCGAACTAGTCCGCCCTGGAGGACGGACAAGTCCGGGTATCTTGAATAGTCCGGGATGCAGCACACAAGTCCACAACGGACTAGTCCAGACTGCATCCGGACAAGTCCGGACAGCAGACTAGTCCGGACCTAGTCTGATAGACCAGGCTAGTCCGGACTGAAGACCGGACTAGTCCGGCCCCTGGAGACTTAACCTCCAAGGGTCGGGCTGACCCCTTCCCTCTCTCTCTCATTCACTTCCACTCCTCTCCTCCAAAACTCACCCCCATTGGCGATTTTGGAATTCTCTCTCAAATCCCTAGAAGGAATTCTCGACTCAAGGCTTGTGGAGTGCGGGGAATCCGTCTCCAACCATCTCCACTCCTTTGATCCATGGATTTCATCAAATTTCTTCACTCCAATGTACTTTTTGACCTAGCCTTGACTTTTCACGAAAATCTCATTTCTAGGTCACACCTCTACTGCCTTAGGCCTTCCCTGATGTTCTTACTCCATATTGTTGCAATCCCCATAGTATTGCGTCAACTTTGTTGAATTAGTGATCAAATCACCTAAGTTAGGGTTTAAGACTGTAGAGTCCGGACTAGTCCGGACTCCAGCCGGACAAGTCCGGCAAGGCGGACTAGTCCGCTCGCTGCCCGGACAAGTCCGACTGATACAGTTTTAGCTCCTATTTTAAGGTTGTAAACTAGTTCAAACGCAATGCTCTAGAATCTAAGTCCTTTTCTCACCAGATCATGTCAGGACCCGGCGACAGTCCTCTTCCAAACCCCGAGGACGAAGCGGCTCGCCAAGCCGCTTATTGTGCGGAGAAGAAGTCTCTGAGTGCCATCGGACTAGTCCGCTCCACAGGCCGGACTAGTCCGATCCCTTCAGACTAGTCCGAATTAGGACGGAACAAAAGTTCCTGTGTGAGCTCAGACTAGTCCGAAGTTGGCTGGACTAGTCCGCGGCCCTAGATTAGAGAGTTTTTAGACTAAGTCTGGTAAGACCGGACTAGTCCGCCCTTGGGGCCAGACTAGTCCGCCCTTACCAGACTAGTCCGTTCTCATACAGAACAAAGGTTCCTGACTGAGATCGGAATAGTCCGTTCTTGGCCGGACTAGTCCGGTATTTTATGACCGTTTGAGTCCACCGGTCACTAAACTTTATTTGGTAACCTGTGACGTGAGTGGTCCCTCAAGAACGGACTAGTCCGGGGTGAGGACCGGACTAGTCCGGACTTCATTTGGTAACGGCTAAATGTCGGGATTTCTATAAAAGGAGACCCCCCCCGGCTGAGAATCAAAGAGACAACAACCCAAGCGCTGGAATCTCATTCCTAGAGCTCTTCTAAGCCTCTTTCCTCATCGTCTAGACTTCTAAGAGTGGATCTTGAGGAGATTGTGGTTTTTGTGAGAGGAAAGACGTGGTGATCAATGTTTGAGCTCTCGGTTTGATTCTCTTGCACTCTAACTGTTAATTTGAGTTCTTAACAGTTGTACTTTGATTTCTAGAACTTCTAGGTTGGTGTAGGGAGCCTCAAGTTGTGAGTAGCCCCTAAGAGCATTGTATTCACATTTGATTGATAGTGAAAGAGCCCGGGCTTGATCTTGGTGATCGCTCGGTGAGGGAAGGGTTGGAAAAGACCCGGTCCTTGGTGGACTCCTCAACGAGGACGTAGATTCCTGTGTGGAATCAAACCTCGGGATAAATCGTGTCTCTTGGTTCCTTTGCTATCTCACTTGCTCACTAGAATTACTTGTTAAGCTTTCATTTTGTTAATACCCGTGAATTGTTCTACTATCTCGCAATCTAATCATTCACAACTAATTAGTGATATTATTTGACTACCATATATCTTCCGCTCAAACAAACTTAAAAGAGAACCTAAAATGCAATTTTATACTTAGACCGGACTAGTTCGCCCTCAGACCGGACTAGTCCGGACTCCTTCAAGTTTTATCCGCTGTTCGCAATAGTTTCAGGTTTTATTAGCCTATTCACCCCCCTCTAGGCAACTTTCAGGAAAAAGTTTTAACAAGTCCCATTTTTCCTACATGTGAAACCAACTTTGTGCAAACAAGAGTTTCTTTGTATGCATATTTTGGGACCTTTACAGGCGTGCCGAGCGGCGGGACTTAACTTCCCTGTCGCCACTCTACTCAGAGGACGAAGCCCTAGAACATGTATAGGGTACACATAGCATTGGGGCCACCTTTCAGACACCAAGCCTCATCGTAACCACCCCGACCTTGAACTATAAAAGGATCGGGGTGACCACCCGGCAAAGGGTTCGCATTCCAGATCCCGCAATGCACAAGCACCCATACTCAAGCAATAAAACAAGTACTCCCGTGGACGTAGGATATTAGGCTCCGGCGGCCCAAAAAAGGAACCTCGCGGGCTGCTTCCGAGCAAGCCGAGAGGAGTGTCGTAGCTCACGCACTCCGACATTTGGCACTCCAGGTAGGGGTGCTTTCCGCGCTCTCCACGTGACCATGGTGAACATCACCTCCCATGGTGAGCCTTCTCGCCCAACCCACCGTCGTCTTTAGACGAGAGACAACAAGGCTACCTCCCACTCTAGAGCGAGCAGGTTTGGTCAGGCCGGCGATCAGACGACCGGCGTACCAGCGCCGCTCCCAGCGCCCAAATCCGGCCGAACCGGCGGCCAGACCGCTGGTCCCCTGAGGCGCCCACGGCGCCCAGGTCAAGACGAACGAGTGACCGTACGGACGGTGTGCCGCCAGCGCTCGCGCAGCCAGAGGGGTCGCTTCCTCTCGCCAGCCCTCTACTCCAACGGTGGCGATAGCTCCGCCGTGACCTAGCCCGGAGAGCGTGCTGGTCGCAGCATGCGCTCTGCTCCACAACCCTCCGGGCGAGGGCACCACGCCCGAGGCGGCAGAATAGTGTCCACACGATGTCGACCATCTCGTCGATGCTACCATGAACTCTCCTGCCTACAGGAGACAGCGGGTCGAACCCTCGCTGGCCTAGTCGCATACACCGACGGTGGCCCGTGGGACGACAGCCCCGCGTGCGACGGCCACGGCTGACCTCAGGGTCGAGCTGAACCGTCGCCTAGCGAGCAAGGATGGTCGCACCACCATCGAGCGACGCCAGAGAGGCGTCACAACCTTCAAGAAGAGTACCACTCACCGAGCGTTGTACCAGTGGTCCACGCTCTGCCTACCTCTGCCTCTCCAGAGGCGGTAGGGGGCTGCATGGCACTCACCCCGCACCTTCGTATGGTGGTATGGCCACCCAAGTTCCAGCCCCACTTGCCTAAAAAATACGATGGGACAGTCAATCCCGTCGAGTTCCTGCAGATCTACGCCACCTCCATCCTAGCTGTAGGAAAGGATGAGGCCGTCATGGTCAACTACTTCCCCGTTGCCTTGACCGGCACGACCCAGTCATGGCTCATGAACCTTCCCCCATGTTCCATCACGTCCTGGGAAGAGTTGTGCTAGATGTTAACAGCCAACTTTCGGAGTTCCTACACACGACTCAGCACCGAGCTCGACCTCCATGCCGTGCGTCAGCGTGATGGGAGTCGCTGCGATCCTTCATCCAGCGGTTCTCCCAGGTCAAGAACACCATCCCCCGCATCTCCAATGCCTCCGTCATCGTCACCTTCCGGCAAGACGTCCACGACAAGAAGATGCTCGAGAAGTTAGCCATGCACGACGTGCAACACGACTCCGAGCTCTTCAGCCTAGCCGACAAATGTGCAATGGCGGTGGAAGGCCGAGACTGGCACTCGAGACCTTCCTCCGCGGCAGGGAATGCCGGAGAGGCTTCTGCTCTGCGCAGCAGCAAGAAGAACAAGACCAGAGGCAGGAACAAGCCTCTGGCCAGGTCACCCACTGCTGCTCTAGCAGCGGCCGGTGCGGCCGAGCCTCACGCTCTGACAAGCGTCTGCGACTGTTGTCCGCCAGCGACGACGGCGAGTGGTGCCCGGTGCACAACACCGACCGCCTCAGTGGTAGCAACTGCCGCGAGATCAAGAAGCTCGCGGAACGCTTCCGTGAGCTGCAACAGCAGCGGCCGCGCCAAGATGGTGCACCCTCCCGCCAGCGGGAGGGCAAACAAAAGTCCAAACCGAGGCCAACGCTGAGCAGAAGATGGAGTATCAAGACGCAGAGAGCCCGTTGAAAGCCGTCTACGGACGCTCTGACTCCGACTCCAGCGTCCCCCCCCCCCCCCCCCCCCCGTCGTGCGACAAGGGAAACACCCTCTTATGCTGGTGTGGGGGGTCGAGGCCGCGAGGCCGCTCTCCCCCCAGAACGCACCAAGGGCTCATCCCACGTCCGGACAAACGATGAATCCACATAGAACAAGCTTCTGCGTGAAGAAATAGACCTCATCGACGAGGTAACGTGGCTAGAGGCTGCTTGAAATGCGCTACACTGCTAGGCGCTCCGGCGATATCAGCAGCGGTATGCGCAGAGTAGACAGCACAAGGCAGGGCCACCTGGTGCCTCGGCTAAACACTTTCTCAGAAGGGGTGACAAACCCTCCCCTAGATGGGAAGGTCCCTTCTGAGCAACACAAGTGTGCAGCCCCAGGTGCACCCACCTAGCTACGAATGATGGGTACCTCTACCCAATTCACAGAACATAGAACACCTCTGTAAGTTCTACCCTTAGCGTAGCGGTAGGGTATTTTTCTTTTTCTCTTTCTTCGTAAACGTGTCATAGTGGGACAACGTTTAGAACAGCTAAGCTCAGGAGGGGTCCTGCTACTCTTGTGATCCAGGGCGAGTCGCTGCCTTCTTACACGGCCTGTTTCCTCCTATCACCTGAAGGAAGCCAGAAATAAGAGAAATTTATCCTACCATGCGTACCTTATTTACAGTTTGTGCTTACTCATGCATATCAACTATAAATGGCATGCCTGGAGCGTGTGCTACACACTTGTCAAAGGTCCCGTGGCACTGGAAGGTCTCCTCGCTGAAAGGTTAACATCCGCAGGAGGTCCAGGTTGTGTAGCCTGCTATGCCTGGTTCCTTACCCCTAGCGTGCACATCCTGCCTCCCTTGCGCTACAACTGAGTACTTGGGGGCTAGAAAGTATGACAGACCGAAATCCGTACATCCCAGGATCTCAGAGGGTGGTGCCACACGATGCGACACCCGACAGCACACATCATAAGGAAACCATAGTATTACATTGAAAACATGCTGAATATGTACAAAAGTGGTACACTCTTCAGTTACAACTCCTTTACAAAGTCTACTACAGCAGAAGGTTTTTATACAACTCACGCCAACACCTAACTAGCAAAAGTTGGTTGTCCGGCCCTACGGACAACCAACACTAGCTCAACACGGCGTGTACGACTCCCACTCAGCCGTAGTCCCCGATGGAGGGTAGCCCTCGCCGGTGGACTCATACTCCAAGTCCGTTGGATACTCCTCACCTGTAAACACTTATAGCAGCAATCATGAGCACGATGGCTCAGCAAGTCTTAACCGACTCTCCTACACATGAAACTCTACATGTAGGTCATACTCGAATATAGCATGATAATTTGCAGCAAACGGACACACCTACAAGTTCATCCTTAGTTCATATTTTAGCCACAAGTTATTGGTTCATGAATCTGAAATTTAGTAAGCAATATTTTGTGGCACACATGTAACAATACAAGTTATTCATATAAGCAATATTGAATCATAACATTCCATATGTTAACCTACGTCACGACTCAGTGACCAGGTGGTACTCATTACTGCGAGGGACGGCGAATCGACTCGATATACACCTGCACGGATACCCAAATAGGACGTCTCGTACGCCCATCCACGGAGCTGCAACGACACACTCAACCGATGTCGTGGAGGACAACCTTTCACCCAACAGTCCAAACGTCGAACCGGTCGCACCGAAACAAGCAGGAGGTTTCCTACACGGAGCATCTCTCTATGACCGTTAGCAGATTTCCACCTTGTTGCCCTTAACCTACACCTATAAATCGTTGTGCTATGCCTCGACGCCCAGAGGTTTATATTACATCAGTTTATCGCACCCCATATATTCGATATGCCTTCGGTACATTCAAACTTGATCAGCGTGGGCCGCACATGGATCGGTCTTCAATCGACACGGAAAGGGCTACGCACACAAGACTTCCTCTTGCTGCGTCCTAGCCCCTGACTAGTTCATTTTGTTCTTACTAAAATTACCTCACATCTCGAACCACTCCCGTGTGACAAACCCTATACTCACGAGTAGATTCCAACTACTCGTCTTGTACCGAAGTCTATAAATATTAAGCGAAGCATGATCTACTCGATGGCTTAGACACTACCCTCACTCCTTTTGTATTAATCCGGTTATGCATTTGGGGTTTCATCCATCCTACACCTAATGCACATACATACTTCAAACTAAGTAAACATAAATCAAAACTTGATAAACTTTGTTAAATACAAACCGTGGCTTGCCTTGTTGCTGCTGGTCAGGGGTTAATGTCTCCTCCGGAGGTATGAAGTCAAGTATCTCCGGGGTCTCCTCGCGTTCAGCGACTACACGTAAGCAATTTCACGATATGTCGATTTAAATGTAAATGTGTTGAATTTAATATATAAAGACCATAGCTCTAGCTAGACATCTCATTTGGCTCTAAATTTTTTACTGTGGCTCGGTAAGATCCTAACCAGAGACTTGACCGAATTTCATTTGAAACAAAGCTCATTTAAGCTCTGCACAAATAAAAGTCTAAATGGCCATTACTAGAGCTTCTAAGGATTTCTAGGGATTTTCATGGATCAAACCATTACTTTCTGCAAACTAGAGTTTGAGATGGTTCTAATGGAGTTGGTTTCATGTAATTTGAAGAATCCTAGAGAAAGTTATGCCCTAATCAAGATTTGAGACTAAATGAACTCGGATGGCTAGGGATTTGGCAGGATGTTCATTTGAAAAAAATTCTGTATATTTTTCTATTTTCTCAGGGCAGTTCACTTAATCACACTATTAGGGGGACTAAATGAACTCGGATGGCTCTAAATTTTTTCCTGTGACTTAAGGATTTTCAAATGAACATCCTAGCCAAATTTCAGAATTTTCCATAAATTAATTCTCCAGATAAAATTCCCCACAGTTTAAACTTTAGGGAATTAATTCTGGAAAAATAATAAGTTTAATGAACTGAAACTTGTTTTGCTGGAGTACTCAAAGAGCTGAATGCAACAAAATTTGGTTCACTAAATTTGGAGCTTCCTAGCAAAAGTTATGGGCATTTCAAGTTTGAACTGAAATCTGAAAATCTTATAGATGTTTAAAACTCTGATAACTGCATCCCGGGGTGACGTGGCGCCACCCGAGAGCCGGACACACGGGGCCACAGGGATTATCTCCCATAGCCACAACTTGATCCGGAGCCATAGATGATCCAGCGCAATTTTAAGAGAGACCGACACGTGGGGCCTATGAGTCTTCTTCTTCCTCGCGTTCCCGCGGCCAATCGCCGCCCCCCTCGCCGGAGCACTCACCGGAAGAGGGTTCCCGTGCCCAGAACTCAACCAAACTCGCCGCGTCCACCTAAGATTGTTCGAGGAACCCGTTGCTGAACTTGTCGCCGCCCGACGATCACCGGAAATGGTCGTGCGATGGTGACAGCCTCCATTGCAAGTTCGACAAGATCGGGATGGCGCTGTAGTGCCTCAAAACCTCATCTGTTGGCTCCTACAACACCACCATGACCTAAGGAGCAACGATCCAAACCCTGATCTTGCTATAGGTGGCGGCAAATAGGACTTCACCTTGCGACCTAAGTCTAAATTCGATGAAGAACGAGAAACCTAAAGAACTCAGTGGTTTCTAGACGGTTTCCCGTGGTACTTGATCGTATAGATTTGCACGGACGTTTCCAGATGGTTATCTAAGTTGGGGACAGTTTGCTTGACCGGTTAGCATGAATTTTTGAGTTAGATGGCCACGGTCTATATCACATGCTCCTGGTAAGAACTGAAATTCCGGCGAGCGCACACTGTGGGATGCGGCTGGGGTTGCGGGAAAGGAAGAGTGATCTTAGGCGAACCTTTTGGCGCGCTAAACTCAGAAGAAAACAGACGCTCGTGGACGGGCGACGAGTTTTCGTAGCGGCGGTGCATCACGGCGACGACGAGTTTTCATAGCGGCGGCGACTCCCGGGGGCCACTGTAGGTACCCTGCAGACCAGGTACCCTCGCGTAGTGGGTAAAAGACAGTCTGGGCCCTGCTTCCCTGCTGAGGCAGGCCCTAGCGTTAGCCACGTGCCCTTGGCCCCACGGTCAGCACTGAGGCTGCCACGTGCGCTTGACCTCCAGAGATGACACGTGCCCTGGGCTCCGATCTGAGCCTCCCTGCTGAGGTGAGGTCCTGGGATGCCACGTGTCCCCTGGCTCCGAGCCACCTCCCTGTTGAGGACAGCACCGGGGCCGACACGTGCCCTGGGCCCCGGTCCGAGCCTACCCGCTAAGGTGGGGTTCGGGGCTGCCACGTGTCCCGTGGCTCCGAGCCACCTCCCTGTTGAGGACAGCTCCGGTGCTGACACGTGCCCTGGGCTCCGGTCCGAACCTCCTCCCCGCTGAGGTAAGGTCCGGAGCTGCCACTTATCCCCTGGCTCCGAGCTACCTCCCCGCTGAGGACAGCTCCGGTGCACACACGTGCCTTGGCTCCGGCCCGGGCCTCCCCGCTAAGGTGAGGTCCAGAGCTGTCACGTGTCCCCTGCACCGAGCTCGTCGATAAGAGCTGCAAAGCCACCACGTGCCCCACGATCCGTCATGGGCCGTGGGTCGACGAAGTCAAGAAGGAAGTGCCTGTCAGGCTTCGCATTCAAGGCTCGCGCCTTCTCCAGAAGCATGACGCACTGCGCACGCCTCTGTCCTCTGCCTGCTCGCCATTACGGTGGGCGTGATAGGAATATAGTGCTGCCCAACGGCATGAAACCACCCAAGCAAGGCGAGAAGACGCGGCGACAAAACGACGTCATCATCACGTGACACGCGGTCAGGGGCGCTCGGCGCGCCGGGCGGCAGGACTTAACTCCCCCGTCGACCACTCTACTCAGAGAACGAATCCCTAGAACATATATAAGGTACACATAACATTGGGGCCACCTGTCGGACCCTAAGCTTCATTGTAACCACCCCGACCTTGAACTATAAAAGGACCGGAGTGACCACCCGGCAAAGGGTTCGCATTCCAGATCTCGCAACGCATAAGCACTCACGCTCAAGCAATAGAACAAGCACTCCCGTGGACGTAGGGAATTAGGCTCCGGTGGCTCGAACCACGTAAATCTCGGTGTTCATCCGCTCCCTCGAGCCCAGGTCGCGTAGAGCGCCAAACCCCCTACGAAAAAAGAACATCGCGGACCGCTTCTGAGCAGGCGAGGAGGAGTGTTGCAGCTCATGCACTCCGACAATCATCTCTTTAACAGAACTGGCGTCCGGAGGTGGCTCTGAACTTTCATCAGAACGCCAGGAAGCTGTCGCCACCGGGAAGGCCGTGGTCGGCTGCTCAAGGTACTACAAACCTTGGCATGTGCGACTGACTGCTAAGCGTGCGCATCGCTCGTAGTGGACGTCCATGCAGTCATGCACGTATATACTTGGCCATATGGTGGGTTGTGGCGCGTGGCAATCTCGATCATTGTTGCTGCCGTCGCCGGAGAAGATTACTGTGTCATGCCGCCAGGTCTACAAATGTTCAAGCAGCTCAACTGTTTATAAGGGGTGCAAAAATTTAAGTAGCCCATCTACACTTTTTACCTCTTAGAGTTTGTTTGTATATAATGATATACTCTCTATTTGGAGTGGATTGGAGATGATTGAAGTAAAATTTAGTTCATTTTCCACTCAATTCCACTCTATTTATTGTTAGCCAAATAACCCCGTATGTATTGGAAGAATGCTAGGAGAGACATGAACACAGCGCCAGAAACACATGCACGCCGGCATTGATCCAACAAGAAACACATGCATGCGATGGGCGTCAAACGAGCGCTGATCGCAGGCATTAACGCCGGGAGCGGCTAGCTAGGCGCGCTTGGCTATGACGGCCTTGCTGGGCGCCACAACGGCGGCCTCGTCGACGTCATACGTCGCGCGGCACAGCAGCGCCGCCTTGCCGCCGCGGTGTGGCGGCGGCGCGGAGAGCCGCCGGCCGAAGCTGTCGTAGTGGATGACGCCGGGGAAGTCGATTGGCTTGCACCGCTCCCCTAAGAGTATCGCATGCCTCCACAGTGCCTCCCCTTCCGCCTCCCCCTCGTCGGAGCACGGCCCCTGATGCTCGTCGGCCGGCACGAGCTGCCTGTCCTTTTGGCAGCGGCGGCGCGCGCGGAGGAGGCGGCGCGTGGCGCGCGACACGCGGCGGGCGCAGGCGGCCACGGCGCTGGACGCCCTGCCCAGGAGGATGCTCGCCATGGACGCTGGCGCGGCGGTACGCCGGGGCGTTGCTATAGCAGATCGATTGATCTGGTACCGAAGATCATCAGGAAATCGGAATGTAAAGTTTGGTTTGTTGGCCAGGTCCTTATTTATCGATAAAAAGTAGGGTTGAAATTAATTAGAAGCCTCCGTCCTAGCAGAAGAAGAATCTAAAATCTTTGGCAGTATAAATCCTTTGAAATGGCTCCAACGGATTTGCTTACCAAATCATATCTTGGTAGTACGCGAAAAAAATGTGGCTGTTGTTTCATTTGATTTTCCACGAGCCTATACTAGTACTAAAATTTGTAGGAATTGTAGCCCTCAGCCAAATTTTGTTATAATAATTATATGAAGAACAAAAGGCAAAATATTTTCCACGGGACGAAAGCAAAAATACGCGCTCCTGCCGCCGCATCTGGTGCGAGCGCCGCCGACGAGGCAACACGAGCCCCGAAGCTATTTTCTCGCCGCCACGTCACGTCACGTCACGTCACAGTCCTCGTCAATCCACCTGTGAACGGGCCTATACTACACAATTTAGGCCCAAAAGCCCAGTCCGCTGCGGGCTGCGGGCGAACCAGTTCCGCCCGTCTAGCGTGAACCCCCACCCCGTCGTACACGTGCTGCTCGTCGGCGTCTGCGGAACCGCCGGCAGCCGGCGGTGGAGTCTTCAGAGCTCGAACTTGCATCCGGTACAGGCGACGACCTGCCGAGGTGAGGGTCCGTTCTGTCTGTACCCTACTCATACGCTTCTCCTGTGTTCATGTTTAGCCTTTGGAGCCGAATGCCGCAGAGAATTGGTTGATCTCCTGCTCGTGGCGGAACCGGGATTCGTGCTCAACTGTAAGCCTCGACATTGAAAGTTGCAATTGTAGGATTCTTAGATGAAAGAAGTGGGAATCGCTACCTGTAGGCGTTTAGCAGGCATGTCTGTTAATTGTTCGAGGAAATTCCCTAGAGGATTTTTTTAGGGAAACTACGGTGGGGGTTGCCCACCTGAATTCTCTCATTAATGAAAGATGATGTTTACGAATCTGGGCGCGCTGCGCTGAAGAAACATGGTGAGGGAGAAGAGAGAGACTACTGCTATCTGATTACATCCACCAAACGAGAGCACCAGTCCACAATGCAATCAGTGGAAACGGACTGCGGGGCTCGCGTGACCCAAAGCTGCAGGTGTTCTTTGAGCATGGCGGCAACTGCCTGGGGCCGATGATGATATCATCATAAACTTTCCTGTTGTGCCACTTCCAGGCGATCCACAAGAGGAGGATCATGGTGTTCACGACCAAAGGGTGCCACTGGCCATAGGCTGAGCTGGCCGCAGAGCAGAATTCTTCCACCGTGCTGATGCTGGTGCATGGCCGACATGATCCGACACCACATCCGATGAAGAGATGGTCATCCCACAAAAAGGTGGTTGATGGTATTTGGTCTTGAGGGAAGAAGTGCAGAATGGACATACCGGTGATGAGACGATGTTCAGCTAGTGAAGGAGAGCTTGAGTTCTGTGTGTTCCTGTGCCGAAGGACCCAGAAGAAGATCGTAACCTTCTTAGGCGCGAAGTTTACCCAGTTGTGTTGTTGCAAGCGAACCCCTATAGGATTGTTTGTTCAGTTTTACCATGCAATTAGTTAGATTCCATGTTTTTTTTCCTTCCTGTATATCACAACAACAACAACAATAATCAAGCCTTTATCTCAAGCATGTTGGGGTCGGCTAGACATGAAACATAATATATATATATATATATATTTCAATGAAGTAAATTTAAGGAAGAGATATAAGAGTAACAAGAAAAAAAAAGAAAAAAAGGCTAAGATTCTGGCACGTGAATTGCTACTTTCCATGCGGTTCTATCATGAGCTAAGTCTCTGGATACATTACAATCTCTCAAATCTCGTTTTATCATCTCCTCTCAGGTCAACCTTGGTCGTCCTCTACCCCTCCTAATATTTTCTCTACCTCTTATAATCCCACTGTTAACCGGTGCTTCTGAAGGTCTTCGCTGGATATGTCCAAACCACCTTAGTCGATGTTGGACTACTCTTCAATTGGCGCCACCCCTATCCTATCACGAATCGCCTCATTCCTTATTCGGTCTCTTCTCGTGTGCCCGCACATCCACCGTAGCATGCGCATCTCTGCGACACTCATTTGTTGGACATGTTGCCGTTTAGTTTGCCAACATTCCGCCCCATATAGCATCACGGGTCTGATCACCGTCCTATAGAACTTCGCTTTTAGCTTTTGTGGGACCTTCCTATCACATAAGATTCGATAGGCTTGTCGTCATTTCATCCACCCTACCTTGATCCCGTGGCAAACATCCTCATCAACATCGCCATTGCTTTATAACATTGATCCTAAGTATCGGAAAGAGTCCCTTCTAGGTACTATTTGTCCTTGTAAACTAACATTTCCCACTTCACGACCAACACCACTAAAGTCATACCTCATATACTCGGTCTTGGTCCTACTAAGTCTAAACCCCTTGGACTCTAAGGTTTGTCTCCATAACTCTAATTTCTTATCAACACCATCCCTAGTTTCATCTACCAGCACTACATCATCAGCAAAGAGCATGCACCAAGGGATATCCCCTTGTATAGCCTTCAACACCTCATCCATCACCAAGGAAAAGATGTATGGGATCAAAGCTGATCCTTTATGTAGTCCTACCGTGATAGGAAATGCATCAGTCTCACTATCACTTACGTGCACACTTGTCCTAACATTATTGTACATATTCTTGATAAGGGTAATGTATTTTGTTGGCACTTTATGTTTCTCTAGTGCCCACCACATGACTGACCTTGGTATCTTGTCGCACGCCTTCTTCAAGTCAATGAACACCATATGTAGGTCCCTCTTTTGCTCTCTATATCTCTCTATAAACCGACGAAGCAAAAAATCGCCCCCATAATAGACCTCTCAGGCATAAAACCAAATTGGTTTTTAGTGACGTTGGTCACTTTTCTCAGGCGGTGTTCAATTACTGTCTCCCAAAGCTTCATAGTATGACTCGTAAGGTTAATCCCTCGATAATTAGTACAACTTTGAATATCTCCTTTATTTCCGAAGATAGGTACTAATATAGAAGGGCGGACCTGTCGTAGTGGTAGTGTGTCTCCACTTGTGTCCTGAGGTCTTGGGTTCGATCCAGCCTCTCTGCAAAAGCAGGGGTAAGGTTGTCTAGAGATAACCCTTCTTCAGACCCCACATGTGTGGGAGCCTTCGGCACTGGGTACGCCCTTTTTTATAGGTACTAATATACTTTTCCTCCATTCTTCAGACACCTTGTTTGACTGAAAATATGGTTGAATAGCTTTGTGAGCCATACTATTGCCACATCCCCAAGGCATCTCCACACCTCAATAGGGACATCATTAGGGCCGAGGGACTTCCCTCCTTTCATACTTTTTAAGGCCTCCTTAACCTCAAACTCTTATATCCTCCGCACGAACCGCCTGTTGCAGTCATCAAAGGAGTCATCCAACTCAACCATAGTGCTCATATTCCCATCATTGAATAGCTCATTAGAGTAATCCCACCATCTATTCTTAATCTCCTCATCCTTCACTGGAATGCGGTCAATCTCATCTTTGATGCATTTAACTTGATTGAAATCACTCATCTTTCTCTCGCGAATTTTTGCTATCTTGTATATGTCCTTTTCACCTTCTTTTGTCTCTACTCTCTGAAATAACTCATCATAGGCATGTCCTCTTGCTTACTCACAGTCCGCCTTGCATTTTTCTTGGCCTCTTTGTACTTAATCATGTTGCTTGCGCTTCTATCATGATGTCAACTCTTGTAACACTCCTTCTTCTACTTAATGGCCTTTTGTACATCCTCATTCCACCACCAAGTGTCTTTATCTACAAGTTTCTTTCCTTTTGTCACACCGAACACCTCACTAGCTACCTTCCTAATGCAAGTTGCCATCTTCACCTAAATACTATCTACATCTCCATTTTCTACCCAGGGTCCTTCTATGATCACCCTATTTTTAAAGGATTCTTATGATTCTTCTTTCAACTTTCACCACTTTTGTTCTTGTGATTTTGACACCTTTGTCCCGCAAATAACATGTATAGAAGCGAAAGTCAACTACCACAAGCTTATGTTGTGTCACAACACACTCCCCGAGGATCACCTTACAATCTAGACACTCTCGTCTATTCCTTCTCCTAGTGAGGACAAAGTCAATCTAGTTAGAGTATTGGGCACTACTAAAGGTCACTATATGAGATTGCCTCTTCTTAAAGAGGGTGTTAGCTACAAACAGATCATAGCCTACGTCAAAGTCTAGGATGTCCTTACCCTCTTGATTTCTATCGTCACATCCAAAGCCTCCATGTACTCCCTCAAATGCTACGTTAGTTGCACCCACATGACCATTGAGATCTCCTATGAGGAGTTTCTCGGTTATCGGTACACTACTAATTATATCCTTCAAGTCCTCCCAAAATTGCCTCTTAGCACTCATCTTGAGCCCAACTTGTGGGGCATAAACACTAATGACGTTCAAGACAATGTCCTCAATTACTATCTTGATTAAGATGATCCTATCCCCTCGTCTTCGAACATCCACTACTCCATCCTTAAGACTCTTATCTATTAGAACACCTACGCTATTCCTAGTCCCAACTGATTCAGAATACCAAATCTTGAAACCGTTATTCTCGACTTCTCTCGCCTTTTGACCCGCCCATCTAGTCTCTTGTATACAAAGGATATTTACTCGTCTCCTAATGGAACATGTACTAACTCACGTAGATTCCCCGTCAAGGATCCTACATTCCAACTACCCACCCGAAATCTATGTTCCTCGGCTAGCTTCCTTACGCTTTGCACCCGTCGAGTAAGATGCAAAGACTCTTGCTCACTTATCACTACATCCGGGCGATGATGTGGCGCGCCACTAAGGTGGTGGCGATCCGACCCTTGCCCATTTAACACCATATCCGAGTTCCGATATGGCGCACCACTAAGGCGGTGACGACCCGACTCTTGCCCACTTAACACCATTACCCGGGTTCCGATATGGCGTGTCGCTAAGAGGGTTACGCCCCAACGAATTTCTATTGGGTTTCATTTCCATGAGAATGACTAAGTGTAGTTGTTGGCTCGTCAAGCCTATCACAACCCCTCCTCCTTTACCTGGACTTGGGATTGGCTATGTCATCACAACATAGGCGGAATTATTTTTCCTTCCTGTATATGCAATCTGAATTACACGATGATGTGTTAGATAGATGAGTATGGGATAGTGAGGTGAATTTAGTGAAATTTTGGTAGTATTGGGAACCGGTCGTGATTTGTTTCTCAGGTCGATGGTTGAGGAAACCAATATGCACTTTGGCACCTTTATTGTTGACTTGGATTCACCGTTCGGTTATTTTACAACAATTTGTGAAATTTAAATGTCATCCTTCCAAAGGACATATGTGCAGCTTGACTTTGACACAACTTCTAGATAGCACATCACAAATTCAATCTTCATAGACCTCTGATCGAACTATATATGCTCATATTATTGCTATGCTTGCGAAGCTTTATGGATGCAAATATTTCTCTATTGATATCTATTTATAGTTACGTTATTGTTATAGGCACCTTGAGATTCAATAGAAGCACTTTACGCTACTGAATCTTTAGCGGATTGCTTGGAATGACTTTCAATATTATGCTATACAATGTTTTTTAATCACCTGGCTTTTCTTTAGATAATTTAGGCCTGTTTGGAAGAGGAGGATTGCTCTGGGAAATTTTAGAATTTAGTCCAAGTTTGTAGGATTTACTCGAGTGCAAAGTGCAAGGAAGCTAGCCGAGGAACATAGATTTCGGGTGGGTAATTGGAATGTAGGATCCTTGACGGAGAACCTACGTGGTTTAGTAGATGTTGCCATTAAGAGACGAGTAAATGTTCTTTGTATACAAGATACTAGATGGGCGGGTCAAAAGGCGAGAGAAGTCGAGAATACCGGTTTCAAGTTTTGGTATTCTGGATCGGCTGGAACTAGGAATGACGTAGGTGTTCTAATAGATAAGAGTCTTAAAGATGGAGTAATGGATGTTCAAAGACAAGAGATAGGATCATATTAATCAAGATAGTTATTGGGGACATTGTCTTGAACGTCATTAGTGCTTATGCTCCACAAGTCGGACTCAACATGAGTGCTAAGAGACAATTTTGGGAGGACTAGTAGTGTACCGATAACCGAGAAACTCCTCATATGAGATCTCAATGGTTATGTGGGTGCAACTAACGTAGGATTTGAGAGAGTACATGGAGGCTTTGGATGCGGCGATAGGAATTAGGAGGGTAAGGACATCCTAAACTTTGTCGTAGCCTATAATCAGTTGGTAGCTAACACTCTTTAGAAAGAGGCAATCTCACCTAGTGACCTTTAGTAGTGCCCAACATCTAGCCAGATTGATTTTATCCTCACTAGGAGAAAGAATAGACGAGAGTGTCTAGATTGTAAGGTGATACCCGGGGAGTGTGTTGTGACATAACATAAACTTGTGGTAGTTGACTTTCGCTTCCAACACATGTTCTTGGCGGGACAAAGGTGTAAAAATCATAAGAACAAAGTGGTGGAAGTTGAAAGGAGAATCACAAGAATCCTTTAAAAACAGGGTGATCACAGATGGACTCTGGGTAGAAAATGAAGATACAGATAGTATGTGGGTGAAGATGACAATTTGCATTAGGAAGGTAGCTAGTGATGTGTTTGGTGTGACAAAAGGAAAGAAACTTGTAGATAAAGACACTTGATGGTGGAATGAGGATGTACAAAAGGCCATTAAGGAGAAGGAGTGTTACAAGAGTTGTCATCATGATAGAAGCGCAAATAACATGCTGAAGTATAAAGAAGCTAAGAAAAATGCAAGGCGGGTTGTGAGTAAAGCAAAAGGACAGAGCTATGATGAGTTATATGAGATTAGAGACAAAAAAGGTGAAAATGACATATAAAAAAAGGAGAAAGGGCAGCCCGGTGCATGTAGCTCCCGCTTGCGCAGGGTCCGGGGAAGGGTCCGACCCACTTGGGTCTTTTGTACGCAGCCTTTCCCTGCATTTCTGCAAGAGGCTGTTTCCAGGACTCGAACCCGTGACCTCATAGTCACAAGACAACAACTTTACCGCTGCGCCAAGGCCCCCCTTCTGAAAATGACATATACAAGATAGAAAAATTCGCGGGAGAAAGATGAGAGATTTCAATCAAGTTAAATGCATCAAAGACAAGACAAATCATATTCTAGTGAAGGATGAAGAGATTAAGAATAGATGGCGGGATTACTTTAATGGGCTATTCGAGGATGGAAATGGGAGCATTACGGTCGAGTTGGATGACTCCGTTGATGACTCCAACAGGCGGTTCGTGTGGAGGATACAAATGTTTGAGGTTAAGGATGCCTTAAAAAGGATGAAAAGAGGAAAGACCCTTGGCCCTGATGATGTCTCTATTGAACTGTGGAGATGCTTTGGAGACGTGGCAATAGTATGGCTCACAAAGTTATTTAACCACATTTTTCAGTCAAGCAAGATACCTGAAGAATGGAGGAAAAGTATATTAGTATGTATCTTCAAGAATAAAGGAGATTTTCAAAGTTGTACTAATTATCGAGTGATTAAACTTATGAGTCATACTATAAAGCTTTGGGAGAGAGTGATTGAACACCGCCTGAGGAAAGTGACCAATGTCACTAAAAGTCAGTTTGGTTTTATGCCTGGGAGGTTTACTATAGAGGCGATTTTCTTGCTTTGTCAGCTTATGGAGAGATATAGGGAGCAAAAGGACCTACATATGGTGTTCATTGACTTGAAGAAAGTGTATGACAAGATACCAATGTCGACCATGTGGTGGGCACTAGAGAAACATAAAGTGCCAACAAAGTACATTATACGTACAATAATGTTAGGACAAGTGTGCGCGTAAGTGATAGTGAGGCCGATGCATTTCCTATCATGGTAGGACTACATCAAGGATCAGTTTTGAGCCCATACATCTTTTCCTTAGTAATGGATGAGGTGTCGAAGGATATACAAAGGGATATCCCTTGGTGCATGCTCTTTGCCGATGATGTAGTGCTGGTAGATGAAACTAGGGATGGTGTTGATAAAAAATTAGAGTTATAGAGACAAACCTTAGAGTCCAAGGAGTTTAGACTTAGTAGAACCAAGACCTGAGTATATGAGATGTGACTTTAGTGGTGTTGGCTGTGAAGAGAGAAATGTTAGTCTACGAGGACAAATAATACTTAGAAGAGACTCTTTTCGATACTTAGGATCAATGCTACAAAGCAATGACGATATTGACGAGGATGTTTGTCACAGGATCAAGCTAGGGTGGATGAAATGGCGACAAGCCTATAGAATCTTATGTGATAGGAATATCCCACAAAAGCTAAAAGGGAAATTCTATAGGATGGTGATCAGACCCGCGATGCTATATGGGGTGGAATGTTGGCCAACTAAACGGCAACATGTCCAATAAATGAGTGTCGCGGAGATGCGCATATCACGGTACATGTGCGAGCACACAAGAAGAGACCGAATAAGGAACGAGGTGTGTTGGCAACTCTCTAAGATCATAGACTAACCCCACTGACCAACACTAATCTTTCTTGCGCACTTTTGTCCTCACTTGTGCGCACCCAGAAAAACTTCTCAGTCGGTCTCCCATCGCTAAATTTCTCCGGGCCAAGCACGCTTAATCTCGGAATCCTTTGCAGGTGGGCTTCCGGAAAAGAAGGTATACCTTGATGGTATGTGTATTCTATCAATCCTATTAAGTCTGGAGCTAGGATACCACACTATCCACTCACTTAGAAGACCGACGTCCTCGTCGGTCAACGCCAAGATAGAAACGTCCCCTCTTTAGCCACGTCCGTGCGTTCAGTACTGACGTACGCATACTGCACGTTCTGTTAGCAGCATACATATCCATAGATACCGTGCCCCTCACAGAGGACCCACGCGTCAAGCGTACGTACCCACATCCCTGACCCGTACGCTACCGTATCCTTCTCACTGACCCGTACGCACCCGTGAAACTACGAGAGTCAGCTCTGCTACCATTTGTGATAGCTCTCTAGGGTCATAGACTAGCCCCACCGATCAACACTAGTCTTTCCTGCGCACTTTTGTCCTCACTCGTGCGCACCCGGGAAAACATCCTGGTCGGTCACCCATCCCTAAATTTCTCCGGGCCAATCACGCTTAACCCCGGAGTCCTTTGCAGATGGGTTTTCGGAAAAGAAGGTATACCTTGATGGAATGAGTATTCTATCAATCCTATTAAGCCGGGAGCCAGTATATCACAAGGCGGTTCATGATAGGGTAGGGGTGGCAACAATTGAAGAGAAGTTAGTCCAACATCGACTAAGGTGGTTTGGACATATCCAGCGGAGACCTCTAGAAGCATCGGTTAACAGTGGGATTTTAGGAGGTAAAGAAAATATTAGGAGGGGTAGAGGACGACCAAGGTTGACCTAGGAGGAGGCGGTAAAACGATATTTGAGAGATTGGAATGTATCCAGAGACTCAGGTCATGATAGCACTACATAGAAAGTAGCAATTCATGTGTTAGAATCTTAGTCTTTTTTTCTTTTTTTTTTCTTGTTATCTTATATCTCTTCCTCTCTTTTACTTTATTTTATATATATATATATATAATTGTTAACTACGCCTATGTTGTAATGACATAGCCGCTTCCAAGCCCGGGTAGAGGAGGAGGGGTTGTGATAGGCTTGGCGAGCCAACAATTACACTTAGCCATTCTCATGGAAATGAAACCCAATAGAAATTTGTTGGCGCGTAACCCTCTTAGCGACACGTCACATCGGAACCCGGGTATGGTGTTAAGTGGGCAAGGGTCGGGTCGCCACCGCCTTAGTGGCGCGCCATATCGGAACCCGGATGTGGTGTTAAATGGGCAAGGGCCGTATCACCACCACCTTGGTGGCACGCTACATCATCGTACGGATGTAGTGATAAGCGAGCAAGAGTCTTTGCATTTTACTCGACGGGTGCAAAGCGTAAGGAAGCTAGCCGAGGAACATAGATTTCGGGTGGGTAGTTTGAATGTATGATCCTTGACGAAAAAGCTACATGAGTTAGTAGATGTTGTCATTAGGAGATGAGTAAATATCCTTTGTGTACAAGAGACTAGATGGACGGGTCAAAAGGCAAGAGAAGTCGAGAATACCGGTTTCAAGTTTTGGTATTCTGGATCGACTGGGACTAGGAATGGCGTAGGTATTCTAATAATTAAGAGTCTTAAGGATGGAGTAGTGGATGTTCGAAGACGAGGGGATATGATTATCTTAATTAAGATAGTAATTGGGGATATTGTCTGGAACGTCATTAGTGCTTATGCCCCACAAGTTGGGCTCAACATGAGTGCTAAGAGGCAATTTTGGAAGGACTTGGAGGATATGGTTAGTAGTGTACCGATAACCGAGAAACTCCTCATAGGAGGAGATCTCAATGGTCATGTGGGTGCAATTAACGTAGGATTTGAGGGAGTACATGGATGCTTTGGATGCGGCGATAGAAATCAAGAGGGACATCCTAGACTTTGCCGTAGGCTATGATCTGTTGGTAGCTAATGTTGGAAATCCGGGGATTAATTTCCTCTAATCTGTTCTCTTTTTTGTTATTCTCAATGGGGGGCTGTATATATAGCCCCGATTTACAGAGTCTTAATCTAATACGACCTGGACTCCTACTTTTATTTGACTTGGACTCTATCTCTAACACTAATTATTCTAGAAAAACGGGATTATATCTAACAATCACCCCCTAATCTCGTTTTTCTAGATCACACTCACACTAATTAGGATGGAGACACACTTCCATCCTAAACACACTTTCGGGATGGACACAACTGCACCACTAGGATGGTCACATCTACACATTGCACAACTCAATTTTGGGATGGACGCCACTACGCCTCTAGAATGGTCACATCTTCACCCTGCACCATCTTCAACCCCCGGATGGTCGCATCTTCATCCTGCACACAAATTCAAGTTGGTCACATCTTCAACCCCAGGATAGACTCATCTTCATCCTGCACTTGATCTCGGAAGGGACGCATCTTCATTCCGACCACACACCCACACTCGAGATGGTCACATTTTCATCTCGAGCACACCTTGCTTGTGAGATCAAAACAAAGTATCTTCTGACGCAAGAAGCGCCATCTCATCTTTCTTTTCGTTCTTGGAGCATTCTTTGGCAAAGTGACCAAGTTTTTGACAATTGAAGCATTGAATCTTCGATTTGTCAAAATTCTTGTTCTTCTTTTGATCACCCTCTTGAGCCTTCCACTCTTTTCTTGTCAAAAGAAGCTTCTCTCCACCCTTTGCTTCTCTTGCTCTCCACTCCTCTCTTGTTAAAAGGAGTCTTTCTTCATGATCTTGGTTGTTGAAACCATGTACACATGTGCCTTGAGCCTCTCGACGAGTTCGTCCACAGTCATTGCCTTTAAGTCCACAAATTGCTCAATGGTGGATGCAATGTGAAGGAATTTCGAAGGTGGAGCTCGCAACAATTTCTTCACGATGTAGCTTTCTTCAACTCTTCCTCTAAGTCCACGAATCTTTGTGACAATGATCATCACTCTTGTGGCAAAGTCGTCGATGGAGTCTCCTTCGTTCATGCGCATTAGGTCAAACTCATTTTGAAGAGTTTGGATCCTTGCTTCCATCACGTGTTCTTCACCCAAGAACTTGATCTTGATCAACTCCCACGCTTCTCTAGTTGTCTCCTTCTCAGAAATTCGCATGAGAGTATCTTCATCAATAGCATGATAGATGGCCGCAAGGGCCAACTGAGCTTGCTTTGGATCAACATTGCTCTTTTTCTCCTCAACAGCTTCCCATATCCCCTGTGCCTTCAGAAAAACCTTCATCTTAATTGTCCATGTTGTCTAATTGGTCTTCGTTAACAAGGGATAGTGCAGTGTCATTGATTTACCCTCCATATTGTGTACACCTCTTGTGTACGTTTAGTAAATCAATAACAATCTCTAGTACACTACGGGTGGCTTTAGCAAAGAACAATTCCTTAGCATGCCCACGTGGCTACCTCACCAAGTTAATCTAACTCAGGCCAGCTCAGATCCGGCCCAGCTCACTGCCTTTGTTCCTGTGCAAACCCTAATACACCGTTGCCTCTCAGTCTCAGGAACCAGCAGCTGCCGCCTTCTTTCTGCTCAACCCACGCGCCTCCTCTATGCATTAAGCGCTGCTGCGACCTTCCTTAAGCGACCACCGAGCCTCCTCTAGATCAAGCGCTGCACCACCGAGATTGGCCAGGATCCACGCGAGTCGAGCGCCGCCCGGATGCTAGGCTCGTCGATCCGCTCGGGAGCCGGCAAGGCGAGACAGTAGAGGACTAGGGGCTTCTCTCTCCTCCGCCTCCACCGCGCGCCGATTGCTCGCTTAGCATCGTCCACGCGCGCTTCCTGCCGGCATCGTCGTCCTCAAAGTCCTCCCTCGGTCGCGCGTCCCCGCTCCACGCGATGCACACCGCCCCTTCTAGTGTCCTCCTACCGGCGCCTAGGTTTTCGAGGCGGGGGGGGGGGGGGGGGGGGGGGCGCCTGACGAACCAGCGCAACCCGATCTGTTGAGGTGCGTGTTCTTGGCCTCCTCTCTGCCGGCGGCCTAGCCCCCTGCTGTCGCCTAGCCACCTGCGCAGCCAAGAACCTCTGCTCGGTGAGATCCCGCCGCCCCCCTCTGTTTTCTCAACCTAAAGCTCTCATTCCAATTGTTGGAAATCCGGGGATTAATTTCCTCTAATCTGTTCTCTTTTTTGTTATTCTCAATAAGGGGGGTTGTATATATAGTCCCGATTTACAGAGTACTAATCTAATACGATCTAGACTCCTACTCTTATTTGACTTGGACTTTATCTCTAACACTAATTATTCTAGAAAAACGGGATTATAGCTAACAGCTAACACCCTCTTTAGGAAGAGGCAATCTCACCTAGTGACCTTTAGTAGTGCCAAACACTCTAGCCAGATTGACTTTATCCTCACTAGGAGAAGGGATAGACGGGAGTGTCTAGATTGTAAGGTGATCCCCGAGGAGTTTGTTGTGACACAACATAAGCTTGTGTTAGTTGACTTTCGCTTCCATACATGTTCTTTGCGGGACAAATGTGTCAAAATCACAAGAACAAAGTGGTGGAAGTTAAAAGGAAAATCACAAGAATTCTTTAAAAATAGGGTGATCACAGAAGGACTCTGGGTAGAAAATAGAGATGCAGATAGTATGTGGGTGAAGATGGCAACTTGCATTAGGAAGGTAGCTAGTGAGGTGTTCAGTGTGATAAGAGGAAAGAAACTTATAGATAAAGACACTTGGTGGTGGAATGAGGATGTATAAAAGGCAATTAAAGAGAAGGAGTGTTACAAGAGTTGGCATCATGATAGAAGCACAAGCAACATGCTTAATTACAAAGAGATCAAGAAAAATGCAAGGCGGGCTGTGAGTAAAGCAAGAGGACAGAGCTATGATGAGTTATATGAGAGCTAGAGACAAAACAAGGTGAAAAGTACATATACAAGATAGCGAAAATTCGCGAGAGAAATTGAGAAATTTCAATCAAGTTAAATGCATCAAAGATGACACTGACAACATTCTAGTGAAGGATGAAGAGATTAAGAATAGATGGCGGGGTTATTTTAATGGGCTATTCAATGATGGGAATGAGAGCACTATGGTTGAGTTGGATGACTCCTTTGATGACTCCAACAGGCGGTTCGTGCGGAGGATACAAGAGTTTGAGGTTAAGGAGGCCTTAAAAAGGATGAAAGGAGGAAAGGCCCTCGGCCCTGATGATGTCCCCATTGAGGTGTGGAGATGCCTTAGGGACGTGGAAATAGTATGTCTCACAAAGCTATTTAACCATATTTTTTAGTCAAACAATATGTCTGAAGAATGGAGAAAAAGTATATTATTACCTATCTTCAAAAATAAAGGAGATATTCAAAGTTGTACTAATTATCTAGGGATTAAGCTTATCAGCCATACTATGAAGCTTTGGGAGAGAGTGATTGAACACCGCTTGAGGAAAGTGACCAATGTTACTAAAAACCAGTTTGGTTTTATGCCTGGAAGGTCTACTATGGAGGCAATTTTTTTGCTTCATCAGCTTATGGAGAGATATAGGGAGCAGAAGAAGAAACTACATACGGTGTTTATTGACTTGGAGAAGTCGTACGACAAGATACCAAGGTCAGTCATGTGGTGGGCACTAGAGAAACATAAAGAGCCAACAAAGTACATTACCCTTATCATGTATATGTACAATAATGTTAGAACAAGTGTGCGCGTAAGTGATAGTGAGCTTGATGCATTTCCTATCACGGTAGGACTACATAAAGGATCAACTTTGATCCTATACATCCTTTCCTTGGTGATGGATGAGGTGTTGAGGGCTATACAAGGGGATATCACTTGGTGCATGCTCTTTGCCGATGATGTAGTGCTGGTAGATGAAACTAGAGATGGTGTTGATAAGAAATTAGAGTTATGGAGACAAACCTTAGAGTCCAAGGGGTTTAGACTTAGTAGGACCAAGACCGAGTATATGAGGTATTTCTTTAGTGGTGTTGGTCGTGAAGTGGGAAATGTTAGTCTACAAGGACAAACAGTACCTAGAAGGGACTCTTTCCGATACTTAGAATCAATGTTACAAAGCAATGGCGATATTGATGAGGATGTATGCCACAGGATCAAGGTAGGGTGGATGAAATAGCAACAAGTCTCTGGAATCCTATGTGATAGAAGGTCCCACAAAAGCTAAAAGGGAAGTTCTATAGGACGGTGATCAGACCCGCGATGCTATATGGGGCGGAATGTTGGCCAACTAAACGGCAACATGTCCAATAAATAAGGGTCGCAGAGACGCGCATGCTACGGTGGATGTGCGAGCACACGAGAAGAGACCGAATACGGAATGAGGCGATTCGTGATAGGGTAGGGGTGGCGCCGATTGAAGAGAAGTTAGTCTAACATCGACTAAGGTGGTTCGGACATATCCAACGGAGACCTCTAAAAGCACCGGTTAACAGTGGGATTTTAAGAGGTAGAGAAAATATTAGGTGGGATAGAGGGCGACCAAGGTTGAACTAGGAGGAGGCGTAAAACGAGATTTGAGAGATTGGAATGTATCGAGAGACTTAGCTCATGATAGGACCGCATGGAAAGTAGCAATTCATGTGCCAGAATCTTAGTCTTTTTTTCTTCTTCTTTCTTGTTACTCTTATACCTCTTCCTCTCTTTTACTTGATTGAAATATATATATATATATATATATATATAGAGAGAGAGAGAGAGTTTCATGTCTAGCCGACCCCAACATGCTTGGGATAAAGGCTTGGTTGTTGTTGTTGTATATATAAAAATTGTTGGGTTTCATGTCTAGCCTACCCAACATGCTTGGGATAAAGGCTTGGTTATTGTTGTTAGTCTAAGTTTGAACAAAATCAAGTGGTTTGATTCCTAAAACTCTCTTTCCAAACTGGGTTACTAATGTTTCTCTTTGCCCCTAAAACCAGCATCGAGCTACATTGAGATGGAAATTTTGTATCAATGTAAGGAGGTCTTAAAGATCCAGAAGTTTCGTCGTATGGTGTCCTATGCTGGGTTCTACTGCTTCACTGCCCTCATTACCTATGCTTACACGAGCAATACGTATGTCACTACAGAATAAGAATGTCTCTATTTTACAATTCCATAACTTGCATAACCTCATTACTTGTTCTCATCAGACAGTATTTTCGGCTTATTGCAGGACAAGAGCTGGGATCTCAAGAGCCGACCAGTACTATGCCTCCTACCCTGCTGGTACTGAGCTACTAACAGACACTGCAAAGGTATGCAAATTGAATATAGCCTCTATAACGTTAATGATGCAAATGTTGAAAAGATGCTCTCTTGTTTATTTCCCATGCCAATGTTCACGTGAGTCAGTGAGGTAATCTCTGATTTCATTTTGTGGTTCGCAGCTTTACAAGGTTGCTTTAGGTAATTGTTTTGAAATAGATGACTGGGGCCCAATAGAATTCTCTATCATGGCAAAGCATTTCGAACGACAAGGGAAACCACCATATGCCTACCATGCTGTAAGGAGTCACCTGCTTATCTTTCACTTGCTACTCGTGCCTGTCGCCTCACAAATTTATATTTTATTAGCTAAACATGTCTGTCTATTTTTTTATTCTTCCAACTAACATACAGGTCTGATATCTGCCTCTTCTTTTGTGTTTTCAGCAATATTTGGCGCACCTCCTCTCCCATGGGCAACTCGACGGAAGTGTATTGTCAGTGTCATCAGTGCGATGAATATTTACTTGACCTTGTAAAAAATATCCTGTGAAGAGTGCTGGGTTTGAACGTATTTTGGATCGCCGAACTGGAAAACAGAATGAGATGGTGAACGCCAGTCCATCAGTTGGTACGATATCCGTTCATTATTAGATATAGGCACAGCAAGTTCCAGAAAAAAAATCAAGACGTTGTCCTGTTCAATCCTTTACATGTCCTTCTGTTGTTGAATAAAACTATGAATGTCCAGGGATATCGTCCGCCCTTGTCTGAAATTGCCATTGCTACTGTTCAGATAATTTAATGTTATGTTCTTCGAATTGTACCTTGTGGATCCCTAACTGATGAACTTGTTGCCGGTTGACTTCTAAACTTGTGACGCTACCAGTCTTTGCCCGCCTGACTGGGAGGCAGACATTTCACATGCCACGTTTTAGATAAGGGCCTGTTTTAGCTTACCAATCCAAAATACAACCATATGCATGAGATATGGCACCCGTTTTGCTGAACAAAAAATTTGTCAGGGCTCAAGAAAATTTGATCAGCCATTCAGCCGTAGGGATCTTGGCGGCAAGGTTTTCATGGCGCTGCCGTGGGACGTCCGCCACATCAGCATCCAACCAAAATTAAACATCCATCCATAAGTAAGAACATAGCTGTAGAGGCAGGATGGGACGGAGAAGGCAGCGTGGAATGGAGGGAGCAGAGGCGAGGCGGTCCAGGCGGGGGTGGCAGTGACGGCATAAGAGCAGGCTATGGAGGTGAGCGCTCTATGGTGATGGTTTCAATTTTTGGTTCCTATTTTTTACTTTCTATTTCCTATTTTACATAGCGACATTTCCTATTTCATATTTTCAATTTCCTGTTTTATATTCCAAGGCTAATATTTCCTATTATAACGGTTTCTATTTTTTATTTCTTACTTTAGATTTATTATTTCTCTTTCTTATTTCTGTTTCCTTAACTCGTTATCATGAAGCCCTCAGTTACTCACCCTCTCGACCCCCTATGCCGCCAGCCACCTCCTCGCGACGGCCTGCATGCTTTTCTTCCCTCTTGTGGACTGGCCTAGTGTAGGGAAATAGGCGATGCGCTACTCTAGCAATTTCAACGTATCACCCAGGAAACATGCGAGTAAGGAGGTCATGGATCGTTACCACTAGACGCGCAGCGCAGCGGATCGTAGATGCGCGTCGGTGTAGGAGAAGTAGACGATCACATTCGTCTCCTCCTGAATCCTCGTCACAGGAACGTCATCACGTCACCGTAGCCGATCAACGCAGCAGTGACAGCAGCGCTTCCACGGAGTCCACGCGTACAGGGAGGAACGAGCGTCGGTGTGCTAGCACCGCGCGTGCGACAGAGGTTTCGGCGTGTGGCCTGTAAGGGGCGGCTGCTAGGGCTGTTCTGTGGAGTGATCTGCCCCTAACACTACCCCTCATATCTATAGGCGCGCTAATGGGCTTTTAGGTCACAGGCCCATTAGTACCCTAATTTCTTATGGATCAAATATCCATCAGGCCTTTATCCGAATTGTTATGATTGCCTTTTGGGCATATCACCAACAATCTCTCACTTGCACTAGAGGCAATCATATAGCTAATTTTTTTAATATTCCATCCCCTTAAGTGTGTGACCCGTTAGGTTCATGTACAGTCGGTTATGAATGAAAAGCGTTTTCAAACACAAGTCAATAGAGGTACCTAGCAGGATATACTGACTCCCGAATGTACATAAAGATCATATCTGCTGAACCTAGATACATTCACATGCTAATTCCTTTGCCACACGATACCAGTCAAGCTCAAGGCGAGATACGTGTCATCCTTGTGATAGCTCGACCATTCACTCGATCAAATAGTGAATTCAATCTATGACTAACTTTTAGTCATAATGATTAACTACTTAATCACTTTGTCATGGCCATGCACTTTCCAATCCAACTATCTCGAGGGGCCCAGAGATATCTCACCTGTTATTTAGGAGGGGCAAATCCCATCTTGATCCGCGCACATCTCATTCCATGCTTCATCATGTACCTGAAGACTATTTTTATGACCACACAGTTACGGAGTAGCGTTTGATAGTTTCAAAGTGCACAACTATACATAGTGAGAAACAATGGCGATCTCAGGTCTAAGAATCTAGCAGGTGTATCATTCAAGACCAACTGATGACACATATGTAAATAACAATCCCAACAGTGTCTTGGAATGGATCTATCCAACACCATGTTCACTAACATGTGTTCACATTATTAATTTGATATCTTCATATCTATGATCTGTGAAACGTGATCATCAATTAATACATGTGCTAGTCTGCGTACTATCATTATCTCATATAACGATGTAGACTAGTGATCGTTTTGAGTAACAATATAATTAACAAAGAGTCTCACGAACAAGTCACATACTTGATGATCAATGTGAATAATAGTTACTCAAATAGTACATAAACGTAACTATGACACAAGTCTCCCACGTGCACACTAGGATCACTGATGCAAGTATCTAATACCCATAGATCTCGTGTGCGCCTCATGCTTTGATTGTGGAAGAGGCTTTGTCAACGGATCTGCCACATTCAAATCCATATGCACATATATTCACATCACCTCGGTCGATAATCTCTCGAATGAGGTGATAGCGTCGTAGTATATGTTTGGATCTTTTGTTTGATCTTGGCTCCTTTGCCTGTGCAATGGCTCCATTATTGTCGCAATAGAGATCCACAGGTCCGGACACACTAGGAACAACACCCAACTCAGAAACAAATTTTCTGATCCAAACAGCTTCCTTCGTAGCTTCAGAAGCTGCGATATACTCCGCCTCCGTCGTTGAATCTGCTACTGTGAATTGCTTGGAACTTTTCCAGCTCACTGCCCCTCCATGGAGGCAGAACACAAAACCGGATTGCGATCTAGAGTCATACTTGTCTGTTTGGAAGCTAGCATCGGTGCAATCTCTTAAAACGAGCTCTTCTTCACCTCCAAACACTAGGAACACATCCTTAGTTCTTCTCAAGTACTTAAGAATGTTTTTGACAACTGTCCAATGAGCCTCACCATAATCTGATTGATACCTGCTCGTAACACTTATAGCATAGGATACATCTGGGCATGTACACAACATGACATACATGATAGATCAAATAGCCGAAGCATAAGTGTAAAAGTCCAAGAAAAGGGACTTGCAAAAACTTTTCATCACCTCACAACACCACACTTTTGTGTGGATATCTTGTGAAAAATGGTGAAGAGCAAGTAACCTCCATCAAAAGAGTAATTAGAGGGAAAAGCCTACACTTTCACAAAGGGGGGATTTGTACACATGAACATGAGAGATTGAGCTCACCCCTGGAACTTAAAAAGTCTTGGGAAGGTTCAGGCCAAATTTCATGCTAATCCAACACTTTTTGAGGCACTTTTGGAGGTATTTGAAAAAGATGTCAATTTGAATGTAAATTCAAATTGCAGCAACTTCCATCACTCAAATTCAAAAGTTAGCTTCATATTCAAACTCAGCACATTTTTCTGAGTTAGCCCACCAATTTTCATCCCCATTGGAGTTCATCTTGTCGGGAGCCAAATTTGCAATAATTCAAAACTGAGTTTGAAATTCAGTTTAAATATAAAGCAAATTGGACCAACCAAATTTCAAATTTGAGGATTCAAATTTAAACTAAGACTTGGTGACTAAGTCCCACATTAAAGTGTGAGTAGCTGGGGATATTTTGGCACCACAGAATTGAGAAAATTTGAAAAAAGAAGAAAAGGGGAGGCCCACATGTGAGCTGCACATACGAGTGTTTCAGTCGTTTGCTGCAGCCGGGTCTCTGCTTCGCGCGCAAGGAACGGGAGAGGCGGCGAGCCACCGAGGCATCGACGTGCCACCCCCTACGCTTGATGCTTCTCGTGTGTAACACCTCAGTGAAGCAAACCGAGTACTCCACTTCGGCTCCTCCCCGTTTTTCCCCCGAGAGCAGCCGCACCAGGCCGGAAAACTCTTGCCGCCGACCATTCTTCGCGCCCGCACGTCGCTCGGCACCCCTAGGACCTCCCGCGACCACTGGTGATCGTGAGCGGGTGTGCAGGACTCTGGTAGACCTCACCGAGCTGCCAAGCCAGCCCCTCATCCCCTGTGTGTGGCGCACAACAGGAACTGTCATCGGAAGTTTCTGTTTCTGCCGCCGTCGAGCCTCCTCGACATCCCGGCAGTACAGAGCACATCACACCCCGAGTTGAATAGCAAAAAGGTGTGCCTACTCCTTCTCTTCACGCTTGCGAAAGCCCTAGTCCATCCCTCCATGAGAGTCGCTGGAATTTGCGGAACACCGAGGACATGTCCATAGGCCACGGGGGTAGATTTTCCAAAATTCATGATCCATATGTGTTCTCTGGTCATTCTAGTCATAGGGTAGGCGACAGACCTCGGTGCGAGTCGCCGAGGCTGAAAAGAACTGAGAATTGTGGAGCCACCACGGTGTTATTCAAGTTTTACCCTCTACCGCCGATTTTCAACCTAGGGCGCACGGTGACATGGGGTTTGGAGGAGTTTCCAAGCTCTTTGGCGTAGGGGACGTCCTTTGCCATGAGCCACTGATGCTCTAGAGCGAAAGAGACGGGAAATTAAGCCAGTAGAGAGGACGGCCGACGTCGCCGGACTCGGTCCGAAGCCGCCGTCCGTCGCCCGACTTCTGTGGACCGTTAGAGCTCACAACGACCACGGGAACGGTTTCCCCGACCCTCAAAACCCCTAGGCGGCGAAAGCCAGGCCGAGAGATGGCTTAGGAAGGAGGAACCGAGGGGGGGGAGGAGGAACACCGGCGAGTGAGGCGCGCGCGGGAAAAGGGGAGCGGGAGGTTGAAGACGAGGCGCCGACCCCACCTGTCAACCACTCGGCGGTAGAGCTGAGATCCTCTGTGGCTGCCGATCTTTTGTGGCTACACCGGGGGGGGAACCCAGTAACCCTGTGTGTTCTCGGTTCTCACTGGCTGAGATTTAAAGAGTGGGCCCAGGTTCTTTTTCAATAGCAAAACAATTCCGGTTTCGACCCAAAGTTTAGAAATTCATAACTTCTGCTAGGAAGCTCCAAATTCAATGATTCAAATTGGGTTGGATTCATCTTGCATAGCTATATCCAAATATGCAACCCAATTTGTATTAAACCTATTATTTAATTCTGGAAAATTCTTTAAAGCTTTCCAGCAAAAGAATTTTAGAGGGAGTTTGGTTCATCCAAAAATCCTCAAATTTTGCCAGAATGTTCTTTAGGATGTTAGTGAACCCCTGTAAAAGTTTCAGACCATTTGGAGTTGATTTTGTCAGAGCAATTCAAATTTGAAGGTGCTGTGTTCATTTGAATACAGAAACATTTTCAGAGAATTTCCAATGGAAATTCAGTTCTGGGCAAATCTTAGATCCAAAAATGATAGGAAAATTCATGCAAACTCTATGAGCTATAATTGAGATTGTAGTTCACTAAGTTGGGCGTGAACAGGGGTGTTACCTCAGAATAAATTCTTCTTTACTTATTTGCTAAAAGAATTATTCTGAGCAAACCACTCAATGAAAAGTGTTAAGTTTTGATCCAGAGAGTTGTCTTGTGACAAGGAACTCACACAAAAATTCTCAGCTCCATTGGAGCTGTGGATCACCCCTGTTCTGTGGAACCACTTGAGGGATTAATATGGAAGAGGGGGAAAACCACTTAGCACTTAATCATGTGCTTAGGTCCAAACCCAAACCACTAGCCCCAGTTTCCTTTTAAATTCTTAAACAGAGTTCCAGTTGTTAAAAATTTGTTATTAGAACTAATAGCAGAAGCACTACAATAAACTTATGTGCATATCCATTAACATGTAGTATTTTATTAACGTGTAGTCGCTAAAGGCGAGGAGGCTCCGGAGGTGCTCGATTTCCTACTTCCGGAAGAAGAACTAACCCCTGACCAGCAGCAACAATGCAAGCCCCGGTTTGCATTAACCTTTTTATAAGTTTTACTTTGTTTACACGTGTCATATGAAGTGTGAATGTATATTAGGTGTAGGATGAATGGAACCCCACTTGCATAACCAGAATTTTTCCATAAGACTGAGGGTAGTGTCTAAGGCCCCGAGTAGACAAGCTATGCTTAATGATGCATAGGACTTCGGTACAAGTCGAGTAGTTGGAATCTACTCGCGAGATAGGCTTGGGACACACGGGATTGGTTCGAGTGATGTGAGATCATCTTAGTAATGAAAATGAGACTTGGCAGGGGTTAGGGCGCAGCAAGAGAGAGTCTTGTGTGCGCGGCTCTGTCCGTGTCGATTGAGGACTGATCCGTGTGCGGCCCACGCTGATCAAGTTTGAACGTACCGAAGGCATATCGGATATATGGGCCCCGATAACCGATGTAGCCTAAACCTCCGGGCGTCGAGGCATAGCACACCGATTTATAGGTGTAGGTTGAGGGCAGCAAGGTGGAAATCTGCCAACGAGCATAGAGAGATACTCCGTATGGGGAACCTCCTGCTCGTTTCGGTGCGACCAGTTCGACGTTTGGGCTGTTGGGTGAAAGGTTGTCCCATACGACATCGAGTGAGCGTGCTGTGCAGCTCCACTGGTGGGCGTACGTGACGTGCTCTTTGGGTTTTCCTGCAGGTGTATATCGAGTCGATTCGCCGTCTCTCACGGTGAAGAGTACCACTTGATCACTGAGTCGTGACGTAGATTAATGTATGAAATGTGATGATTCAATATTGTTGTTATGATATAATATTGTATTGCTACATGTTTGCCACCAAATATCGCTTACTAAATTTCAGCTTCCTAAACTGTTGACTTGTTGCTAAAAGATAAACTAAGGATGAACTTGTAGGTGTGTCCATTTGCTGCAACATTACTAACCTATGTCATTGTACACCTCATATAGAGTTTCATGCTTAGGTGAGTCGGTTAAGCCTTGTTGAGCCTTCGTGCTCACGGTTGCTGCTTAAGTGTTTTTCAGGTGAGGAGTCACCCATGGACTCGGAGTACGAGTTCACTGGCGAGGGTTACCCTCCGTCGGGGACCACGACTGAGTGGGAGCCGTACACGCCGCGCTGAGCTGAGGAGTGCAGCTAGTGTTGGTTGCCCTAGGGCTAGGCAACCGACTTTTGCTAGATAGGCGGGCGTGAATTGTTTAGAGTAGACTTCCGCTGTGTAAGATAAATACTAGTTTGTAACTGAAGTGGTACCTTTTTGTACAGTTCAGTTTGTTTTTCCCATGTAATATAATATGTCCTTATGACGTGTGCTGTCGGGTGTCGCATCGTGCGGCACCACCCTCTACGATCCTGGATGAGCGGATCCCGGTCCGCCACAATAAGGAATCACTCTCATCCTCTTTTGCTCATCAGGCGTCGAAGGACACCGACTTTTGCTTAGAGTGATGCCATGTGACATTGGCAAGAAACTTTTCTTAGAATCTTGCATATTGAACCGATTCAATATTTTGTCAATATATGTGTCTTGGCTTAATCAAATTAGCATTTTAGATCTATCTCTATTGATCTTTATGCCCAAAATGTATGCTGCCTCTCCTAAACCCTTCATTGAGAAACTTTTCCTTAATGAGGATTTAACAACATCTAGTACTGGAATGTCATTTCCGATCAACAATATGTCATCTACATATAGGACCAGAAATATAATTGCGCTCTCACTAACCTCTTGTAAATACAAGGTTCTTCTACGTTCTTGATGAAACCAAACCCATGACCACTTCATCAAAACGTAGATTCCAACCCCGAGATGCTTGCTTCATTCCATAGATGGACTTTTGAAGTTTGCATTTTTTTAGCATTTTTAGGATCGACAAAACCCTCAGGTTGTGTCATGTACACTTCCTCAGTCAGACTCCCATTAAGAAAGGTTGTTTTGACATCCATCTACCATATTTCATAATCAAAATATGCAGCAATTGCTAGGAGAATCCGAACAGACTTTAGCATAGCGACGGACGAAAATGTTTCATCATAATCCACACCTTGAATTTGTTTGAAACCTTTCACCACCAATTGTGCTTTATAGATGTGAACTTTTCCATCCATATAAGTCTTTTTCTTGAAAATCCATTTGCAATCAATCGGTCTCACACCATCGATTTGATCAACCAAGTTCCAAACTTGATTCTCATGCATGGATTCTATTTCGGATTTTATGGCTCCAAGCCATTTCTCAGAGTCGGGTCCCATTATTGCTTCAGTGTAGGTCACAGGCTCATTATTGTCGAACAATACCATGTCCTGTTGTTCCGTGGTTTGTAGTGTCAACTTTTCAGTTGCACGACGTACTCTTGTAGACCTTCGTGGGGCTGGTGTTTCATCAAGTGGTTGTACAACATCTTGTACATCCTGTATATGATTAGAGGGTGCCGAAACATTTTCAGATATTTTTTGAATTTCTTTAAGATGCACCTTTCTCCCACTAACTCCTTTTGAGAGAAACTCTTTCTCCAAGAAGACACCACTGCGAGCAGTAAACACTTTACCCTCCGTTTTATTATAAAAATAATATCCTTTGGTTTCTCTAGGATATCCTACAAAGAAGCATTTTTCTGATTTGGGAATAAGTTTGTCTGACGTTAAACGTTTGACATAAGCATCACATCTCCAAACTTTGAGGAAAGACAATCCGGGACGTTTTCCGGTCCACATCTCATATGGTGTCTTCTCAACAGACTTAGTTGGGACTCTGTTTAGTGTAAACACAGCAGTTTCAAGAGCATAACCCCAAAAGGATAGTGGAAGATCAGTCTGCCTCATCATCGACCTAACCATGTCTAACAAGGTTCGGTTCCTCCGCTCGGACACCCCATTCTATTGAGGCATTCCAGGTGGAGTCAACTGTGGAATAATTCCACATTGTTTCAAATAATCATAAAATTCATGGCTCAAATATTCACCCCCACGATCAGATCGTAGAAGTTTAATTGTCTTGCCCAACTGATTTTGTACTTCATTCTGAAATTTTTTGAACTTTTCAAAAGATTCAGACTTGTGACTCATTAAATAGACATATCCATATCTACTAAAGTCATCGGTAAAAATAATGAAATACTGAAAACCACCTCTAGCTACCGAACTCATTGGTCCACATACATCAGTATGTATAAGTCTCAACAAGTCACTTGCCCTCTCACTTTGACCAGTAAAGGGTGCTTTGGTCATCTTACCAAGTAAACAAGACTCGCATGTGTCAAGTGATTAAAAATCAAATGAACTTAACAAACCATCTTTATGAAATTTCTCAATGCGTTTCTCATTTATATGCCCTAAGCGACAATACCAAATAAAAGTGGGATTTAGATCATTTCGTCGAGCCCTTTTTGTATTAATGTTATAGATTGTTTTATCCTCAAGATCAAGAACATATAATCCATTCACTAATGGATATTGAGCATAGAAAATATTATTATAATAAATAGAACAACATTTGTTGTTTATTATAATCTCATAACCATTAGCTTCTTCCAAACATGAAGAAGATATAATGTTATTGCTCAAAGAAGGAATGCAATAACAATTTTTTAATTCCAAAACTAATCCTGAAGGTAATGACAAGTGATAAGTTCCGATAGCTATGACAGTAACCTTTGCTCCATTTCCAACCCGAACATCCAACTCGCCTTTTGCAAATCTTCTAGTCTCACTTAGACACTGCAACGGTTTGCAAGTGTGAATCATTGATCCGGTATCAAATACCCATGATTCACTAGAAGATGTAGCAATATTGATTTCTATAACATTTATAACTGAAGTGGAAGTCTCACTCACTTTCTTCTTTTTATCCTCCAAGTACTTCTTACAGTTCCTAGACCAATGCCCCTTAGCATGACAGTGAAAGCATTCATCATTAGGAGAAGGGCCTGATTTACCCTTTGGCTTTGAGCTTGAAGACTCATTGGGAACCTTTCCCTTGCCTTTAGGATGACACGCTTCCTCTTTTTATTCTCCTTTTGAACCATCATCACATGAGTGGTGTTTTTCTTAATGCTTTCCTCGGCTATTTTAAGCATCCCATGCAATTCAGCCAACGTTTTCTCCATGCCATTCATTTGATAATTCAATATCAATGGCTCATAGCTCGGTGAGAGTGACTGGAGAATAACATCAATAGCCAGGTCATCCTTGAGTTCAGAACCAAGTTTGTCCAAAGTCTCAATGTAACCAATCATATTGATTACATGGGGACTTACCGGGCTACCTTCTGCCAACTTGCATGAGAACAAGGACTTTGAGATGTTGTACCTCTCAGACCTTGCTTGGTTCTCAAACATTCCACGTAGTCACTGAATCATAGAATAAGCATCTGTATGCTCATACTATTTTTGTAGATCAGGGGACATTGTGGCAAGCATGAGACAACTTGCATTAAGCGCATCATCGCGGTGCTTCTCATAAGTCCTGCGAGTTGCGGCATTTGCATCATCGGGAAGGTCATTGGGTTATGGTTGCTCAAGAACATACTCAATTTTCTCTTGCCTGAAAACAATTCTCAGGTTGCGGTACCAATCAATAAAGTTAGCTCCATTGAGCTTTTCTTTCTCAAGCACAGATCGTAAATTGAAACCGGAATTGTTACTAGCAGACATGATCTACAATAGAAAATAAATATGCAAGGTTTTAGCACTATGTTATGTACCAATCTTTTATTAACAGTTTAATAAAAGACACCACCACTATATGAGCATCGTCCTCTCTCTGACGACATATAGTGGTGCAAGATCCATATTCACTAATTTCTAGTGAGCTTTGACTTCACTACTAGAAAATTAGTGACATAGGTAAACAACCATTGTTAATCATATCTCTATATGATTCTTGTTTGTTGGGTGACATCCAATGCCCCGGCTCCCAACACTATGCCATAAAGCCCAAAACCGTTTTAATAACTTTGTTGAGTAAACCGATACTATGCATGTAAATGTCCAACATTCACCCTATTCATTATGATAGATGACGGTATTTTGCTTTGGCAAACCTACCATACAACGATCAAAACAACATAGGTGCAGCTATAGGTAAATGGCATTAAATACTCAACTTTTCCGAAGGAAGCTATTCTATCGTGACAACACATCCACCATATGAAAAGCATGAAAAGAATAGTAAAACATCACAGACATACGATCATATCATATCTGTGAATAGTATGGCCTTTAGGATCATAGTGATCTCCATCACCATGGTTCCATAATGATCTACACCGCCATGTCTCCCTTCTTATGGTGATCACCATCGCCATCATGCTTGAGGTTTCTCAATGAATATAAAAGAAGCTAATATATATAATAGCTATCAAATAAATTACATGAGAGATCAGGCATCACAGGGCGACATGCAGGTCGTTATACAATTATGTGACAACCTCAACCCGGTTGTGTTAAATTTGCAACACGCAAGTTGTATGAATTTTATACACAGATCATCATATCACATTTAGACCATACCATTCACATCATTCCCTGCAAAAACAAGTTAAGCGTAGAACGATGTCTATCGCGAAATAACTTAATGATGTCACTATAGCAGACAGCAACGGCGGTCCCGCTAGCCGGTTAGCGGGCGGGGGGTCGAGGGGGGAGCCGCCCCCCGGGAGTTTCAGGGCAGCGCCCTGAACACCAAACGGAATTACATAGATCGTATCTATGAAATCACTATGAAAATTTCATCGAATTGATCAAATCAACCCGAATCTGAGCCATTCAGAATGACTCAATTTTTATTGTGACTGGTTATCCACGAGAAGATCGCGACACATGACCGTGATCTGTTGGCTCAATCTGTTAGCTATGTACACTATTAGTCCCGATGGTGATTCTAGCCGGTAGGGACAAGTTGCGCACACAGCAGAGAAGGAGCACGAACTAATCCTTTAGTCATATGATGGCAATCTACTCTAACCAATTCCAAACCCCAAAAGCCGAACAATAAAAATTCATCATATGAACTTGTCTGCAGTAGATCGCATCTAAGATCCAGACCAAAAACTACGCAAGTCGGCTCTGATGCCACTGTAGGGAAATAAGCGATGCGCTACTCTAGCAATTCGACTGTATCACCTAGGAAACATGCGAGTAAGGAGGTCATGGATCGTTACCACTAGACGCGCAGCGCAGCGGATCGTAGATGTGCGTCGGTGTAGGAGAAGTAGACGATCACATTCGTCTCCTCCTGAATCCTCGTCACAGGAACGTCGTCACGTCACCGTAGCCGATCAGCGCAGCAGTGACAGTTCTGTGGCTTGTAAGGGGCGGCGGCTAGGACTGTTCTGTGGTGGAGTGATCTGCCCCTACCCCTTATATTTATAGGCGCGCTAATGGACTTTTAGGTCACATATCCATTAGTACACTAATTTCTTATATATCAAATATCTATCATCCCTTTATCCGAATTGTTATGATTGCCTTTTAAGCATATCACCAACACCTAGTGGCCTTGGTGGCTGCATAGCACGTCTGTATGTTAGCGGCCGCCACATGCGTTCTTTACCCAAGCGCTGAACAGTCTGGAAGCTTAGGTGGTGACTAGGCGGGCGACCGCGTAAAAACAATGTTAGACGAAACTCGAACAAGCGAAAAAAAATCTACCTGATTTAAGCGCCTACAATTTTGCCTTGATCATATAAAAACGAACTTCTATTATCTGGTCAAATTTGTTGACAACTATTTGGTCAGTCTTTTTTGGGCCTACACAAACACAAGCAAACAACCCCATGATGAATTTGTCGCTTGTGCACCGTAAACCAAAATACGTGCTACGACAACACTGTAAACATGGTAACACGCGTCTCATGCACGCCAAGGATCAACTGATCAAGAACGCCATTACAGACTACAGCAAAGGATCAACAGATCAAGAATGCCATTGCGGCAACATGGACATCGCAGGCATTAGTGTCTGCGGCCAGCTACGGGTGTCGAGCTCTTGGCAGCCGTGACGGCGTCGTCGACGGCGTCCGACGACCGCGGGGCGCCTTGAGCCGCCGGCCGAAGCTGTCGTAGCGGACGGCGCCGGGGAAGTCGAGCGGCTCGCACCGCTCACCCATCAGTATCGCCCGGCGCCACAGGCTTTGGCTGTCCTGCGCCACAGGCTTTGGCTGTCCTCTTCGCCATCGCCGTGGCAGAGGGTGCCGCCGCCGCGGCGCCGTCGCGGGCGGAGGAGGTGCCGTGTGGCGCGCGCGACGCGGCGGGCGAAAGCCGGCTACGACGCTGGACACTTCGCTGAGGAAGGTGGCCATGGATCTTTTTGCTGTGTGTCGGAACTCGATCTGCGTCCGGGACTGCAGAGCAAATGGGGAGTGCAGGAGAATAATTTAGCCATTGATTCCGGGTAGTCTTTAATGAAGGTGCAGCCAGTTTGAATTTTTGATGTATCTTGGTCACAGACTCACAGTTTAGTGCGTTGGGCTGAAAATTGCTATAAGATCGAGTAAATCTCTCCATTGAAAATGCTCACTTCGTATACTGTAGACTCCGAGAATAGGTAAGTACTGTCCGATTCTTAAATAGATATGCCAAACGAAAACTTTGACCACCTAGAAATATAAGAGATGGAACAACCGTCAGAGACGGCCTGCTATAAATTAAAGCTAAGAAAGTCTGTTTCGTGATTTAAAATAAGGTTTTGTCCTCCACATGCAGAAAAGAATAATTAGCATCTTTAGTGTGAAATAGGTGAATATTAGAGGCAATAATGCGGGCGACTAGAATGCAATTATTGTTATAGTGTAATCATGCAAACAATTACAAGATCTTCGTTCTATTATCACCTGTATTTTTCACTTAACCCCATTCACATGACAACAATGTTTTGTGTTGCAAAAGGTTTAAATAAAAATAGTAAAATATATTAACTATAGGACAAAGATTCTAAGCTATTTTTTTAACAGAATTAATTCCAATTCCATTTCAACAGAAACGGAGGTCCATACAAGTATTTTCGAGGGAGAGATTTTACTACTCCCATTTTCTCCCTACTGCTATATAGTTTCTAACATAGCATAATAGGGTCAACAGTTTGACAAAAACATCAAGCTGGAAACAAACAAAATGAACTCTCCACAGACTTGCTCAAAATAATAGACAGGAGACTCGTAGAAGTATGGCCTCCTTAAAAGTCGACACTTCTCTCATGTGAAGGTGTTCACCTCTCCTTCCCATCATCTTCCTGTTCCGGAGATTCCTTAATCGCTGGTAGCACCATTCTCTTTTGGTCATTCAGAATCTTCATCGCAATCTTCAGCAACGAGTCCGCGCCGCCTTGATAATTTGTTTCACATCACCTGCATATAAACCTGCCCAATATTGCATAAAAGCACAAACGCAACAGATAATATCACAAGGATGTTTAATCATTTTGTGTTCAAAGCAAGCATTATTTCTTGCTTTCCATATTGCCCACAATATAGCTGCCAATCCAAACATATAAAATTCTTCTTTATTTGGTAATGCTACCTCAATCCATAACCAAAACTGCATAAGATTTCCAGGTCTGGTGTTACATCCAAAGCATTTAGCTATTACTCCCCATATCATTTTACTTACCACACAAGAGAACATCAAGTGATCTCTGTTTTCATGTTCCATACAAAAATAGCAGAGAGGATCTCCCTTCCATTTTTTCCTAATCATATTGTCTTTAGTAAGAATAGCATCCTTTTCAACTAACCACATAAAAGTTCTAATCTTAGGTGGTAACTTTGCCTTCCAAATATGGTTATAATTTGTACCTTGTTCATATCTAGTGAGATGATTATAAACAGATTTTACTGAGAATAAACCAGATTTATTCCACTTCCATATTACTTTATCATCATCGTCACTTAGCACTGTAATTACAAGATTAGAAAATAATTCTCTCCATTGCTCAATACAAATCACAGGAATATGTATTTTAAATTGTATATTCCACCCCTCCTGAGCACATTGAGCAACAGTTAAATTTTTATCAACACATATATCAAATAGTATAGGATATTTTGAACAAAGAGCAATATTACCCAGCCACACATCGGTCCACAAATTATTTTTTTACCATTCCCAACTTTATATTTTCTGCCACTTAGGTATATGGGTTTAACTTTTAGGAGATCTCTCCATATGGCAGAATCTCGGCGATAGTGTTTCACCGCGCCCACAGTTTTGTTTTTTAAATATTTAGTTACTACCAATCTTTGCCAAATACCTTCCTCCGATTCTAATTTCCACCACCATTTTACCAAAAGACTAATATTCATTTTATTTAAATCTTTGATATCAAACCCCCCTTTTTTCTTATTTTTACATACCACTTCCCATTTCACCTGATGATTTTTTTTTTTTTCAAATTGCCCCCCCTGCCAGAGAAATTTCCTTCTCGCCTTATCTAATCTATCAATAACCGTTTTAGGCAATAAGAAAATAGAGATATAGTATGTCGCGACATTGGAGAGACAAGAATTTATCAAAACAACTCTTCCCGCCATAGTCAATGAACCCCCTTTCCATGCATCTAATTTTTTGAAAACTTTTTCTTCTAATGACTTCCAGTCAGCAACATGAGGTTTACTTGCAGCTATAGGGACCCCTAAGTATTTAATAGGAAAAGATCCAATTTGACAATTAAAGATTTGTGAATACTGCAGAGCAACCATATCATCACCCCCTATGACTAGAACCTCACTCTTATCAAAGTTTATTTTTAATCCAGGCATTTGCTCATATAAATATAGCAATAGTTTCATATGGACAGCATATTCCATTTTTTCTTGTAAACATACAACAGTATCATCTGCATATTGCAGTATAGCAATACCATTTGGTATTAAATTGTCAGCTAAGCCTTTAATCAACCCTCTTTGCTGAGCCCTCATAACCATTCTGGTTAAACAGTCAGGCACTATATTAAAGAGGAGCGGGGATAAAAGATCTCCTTGCCTCACCCCTTTAAAACTTTGAAAGTATGGTCCTATATGATTATTTAGCTTGACACTTAAGGTCCCATTTTTTACTACATTCTCAATCCATTTGCACCATTTGGGATCAAAACCTCTTATTTCCAATAGTTTGAACAAGAAATCCCAACTTACTTTATCATATGCTTTTTCAAAATCTAATTTAAACACAATCCCAATTTTTCTAGATCTTCTGGATTCATGGAAAATCTCATGCAATATCATGATCCCATTCGTAATATTTCTATTTGGAATGAATGCAGTTTGTATACTGTGAATTATTTTTCCAGCCACTAATTTCAGTCTAAGTGTTAGCACTTTAGTGAACTATTTATATATACAATTTAATAGACAAATTGGTCTATACTGTTCAATTCTTTCAGCATTGTTCACTTTTGGTATCAAAGTAATAATACCATAGTTTATCCTTTGTATGTTCAGATTTCCCTTATAAAATTAATGAAAAAGTTCTACACAATCTATTTTCACTATTTCCCAGCAAGTTTGAAAAAATTCAATTGGGATGGCATCTGGACCTGCTGCCTTGTTTTTTTCCATTTTGAATAAGACATGCTTTATCTCCTCTTCTTCAAAAGGTTTTGTTAAATATTTGTTATCATCCTCAGATATATTATCTTCATTATTCCAAAGGTCCATATCAATCTCAAAATTATTTATTGGTATTTTACCAAACAAACCTTTATAATATTCTGTGGCATGTGTAAGTAAATTTGCATCACCATATATCATTGTATCACCATTTTTAATGAAAATATTATATTTTTTCTTTTCCTGCCATTGGCTATTCTATGATAATACTCAGTATTATTGTCTCCTTTTAGAAGCCATTTCTCATGACTTCTTTTATACCAGTATAATTCTTCTTCTTCTAAAAGATTAAGTAATTCAGTATGTAATTTTGTTTTCTCCTCCAATTTTTCATTGTTTAGATTATCTATTTCTTCAAAATCCTCTAGAATCTCCAACTTCTCAATAATTTCTTTCTTCCTCTTTTTTGAAATCCCAGCCTTATTAAGGCCCCATCCCTTAAAGAATTTTTTGAATTTTTTTATCTTAAACAGAACTTTGCTCAGTACATCTTTATCCCTTGTTGGTTCCTCACATATTCTTTTCACTGTTGGGAGAAAATCTTCCTTTTTTAACCATGCCAATTCAAAGTGAAATATAATCACTTTAGGTGGTTTATCCAATTCAGTATTCAAAACTAGAGGATTATGATCAGACAAAGTTCTTGGTTTCTTGTATATATGTACTAAGGGGAAGATTATTTCCCATTTTCTAGACATAAGTACTCTGTCTAGAACCTCTAATGTCAGATTTATCTGATTATTTGACCATGTAAATTTTCCTCCAGTAATTTTAATTTCTCTCAGTTCATTTATGTTGATGATATCATTAAACAACATAGAAAATCTATTTTGTATAAATTTTCTATTCTTCTCTTTCATATTCCTTATTATATTAAAGTCCCCTCCCATTACATAACCACCAGAAGTTTTTGTGCAAAAAGAAGCCAACTCCAATAAGAACTCTTCTTTATCACTATCTTGGGCAGCTCCATATACATTAGCTAAGTTCCATTTTAACTCTATTCTTTTATCCCATAATTCCATTTGACATATGTATTTCCCATCTATTTTATTCAAAATATCAAAATTACTAATATTCACCCCAGTAAGCAAACCTCCTGATTTACCTTTGGCCGGAATCCAATGCCAAAGGTAATATTGTCCTGGGTCTATAGCTCTAAACAAAGAATCATTAATATTCCTAAGCATTGTCTCTTGGACACACATAAAAACAAAATTATTCTCTCGTATTATATCTCTAAAAAATTGGACTATTCCTTTTTTCTCAGTCCCCTGCAATTCCAAAAAAGGCCTATCATATTAACTGTTTATCTTTCTTTGTAGTTTTTTTTGCCAAGAATTTCCTGACCTTTTCTATATATTGAAGGTGTAGTTCTTTTACTTCTTCTAATTTGGGAAACACCTTTTTTCTCCTCTTTTATATCTTTCTTACTTCTTTTTTTGACCTCCTCTGTATCATGTTCCCCTTCTAGGACATCTTCATTTATCCATCCCAACTTTAAAATACTATTGTCATCATAGTCTTCTAAGCATTTACTGGGATTATTATCATCCTTTATATTATAGGCCTTTTTGGTGTATATGGCAGTCCTAGCTACCTCCAAATCTCTAATAATATCTATTTTATCAAAATTAGATATATGAATTCTTGTACCCATATCCTGAGCTAATTTAGCCATGTCAAAATTTGATAACACAGTAAAAGAATTGCAGCTAAACATAGACATACCTTCAATATTTCTTTTCTTGGTTGAGGTATATGCCATCTCATGAAATTTAGCTTGCAGTTGTCCTTGGATACGCTCACTTTGTCTGACAACTTGCATAAGAGGTATTTGTGTCCCTATCTTCATCATATGCTCTTCCACTTGGGACTCTTGTTTGTTAGGTTGTGCAGAGAGTTCAATTGCCTTGTGATTTATAATTATCCCCTGATCAACTTTCTCCACCTACATGTTAGTCTGAATTGCACCACATTTGAAAATTGAAGTTATTGGACCAGATTCTGGACCAACAACTTCATTAATGTTGCAATCATCATCTAACAGATCATCTTCATTAGCATCCCATGAGATTTTAAGTTTATCATCTTTATCAGACTCCATCAATGATGATTCATCATCAACTTTGTCTTTGCCATTTAATTTCCTTTTTTATTTTTCCATCATCATATCCTCCTATCACTTTTTCCTCATAACTTTTAAATTTTGCAGGAGCAGATCCCCATCCAGATCTCTGATTCATCTGATTAGAGTTGCCAACAATATCTTTTTTCTGATCCATTCTTGGTTTTTTAGCAGAAGATTGCATATTATCATTATCATTTACCACTGCCACAACATTCTTATGGGATTGGTCCTCTACTTGAATTTCTCTTTCAAAGAAGAAATCATACACATAAGGAATGATAACTCCCTCTACAACATTCGGTACTCTAGTTACATCCTTACATGCAATTTTTATTCTTACATAATCTATCTTAGTAAGAGAAATTTCATCCACATCCAATGTAGCTCCCACTAAAGATCCGACAAAAGCCAGAGTTTTTATACTCCTTTTATCATAAGGAACACCTCTCACTCTAAACCATGCTGTCTGCAGTTCCCCTTTAGTACCCACTACAGGTGACCAAGGTTTATAGAAATTTGGGCATTAGTATCTCTTAATCCCAATGTAAAATGACCCCAATCCTGAATCATTTTCGCAGAAGGAAATCTCATAGTATAGCAATTTTCATCTATTTTCTTCGCAGCCCATCTCCAGATATTTGCTCCTACAATTTCCTTAAAAGCCTGTTCTATTTCCTTGGCAGTAGCATTACCACAAACTACTCGAATCACAACCGTTGTAGATCTTTCTTTAACATTCACATCAGATGGATGATCAGGAATGTAAAAGAAACTTTGACCTTCTACCTGAGTTGCACATAAAGGAGCTACATACTCATGCAACAGTTTAGAATAACACTGAAACGATTCATGACCATATCGACCGCATCTAGCACAATATTTGTTCCTAGGGCAAGTTTGAATACGGTGATCTGTACTACCACAACGAAAACAATCAATCTCAGCAATAGTTTTGGCCATGTTAGAACTCTCACCTTTTTCAATTTGATCTTTGCTCTGTAGTTGGATATCCACTTCTTCATCAGCGATCTGCTTGGATGACTCGAGCATCTCCGGTCTGTGATCCCACTTAGATTTCTCCCCACCACTTTGAGACTTCACCTCCTGTTGTGGAATCAGATCTACCTCCTGACGATCTCGATCAGGGGCATTCTCCTTTCCATTGCTCGGTCTCCACACCTGATTCCTATTCCAAGAGCGATTTCCACGCCATCTCGCAAATCCCCTTCCGTGAAAACCGCCATCCGAACCCCAACTCCCCCAACCTTTTTCTCCTCTTCCTGCCACCATGATTGTAGGAGCCACTCGAATCTGCACTACGTGCGCATATGAACGTTGTATTCCTGGATCCCAAAAGTGACCGAAGAATCGTCGCTGCGAAGGTGGGAGGAGGAGGTGAAGGAACTGAAAATCCTACCAAATCACCCCGCGCCCCGTTTCGGGTGTTAGGAGGAGAATCCGATGAGATCACAGCTCTCTTATCCTCACGCGGACCTGGTTCGGGTATCCGAAGCTGATTTCCCGTAGCTTCGTTTCCCCGTTCCACCTCCTGGATCAAATCTACACCGTTGAGAAGCATTGTATTCGATTTCATACCTGAGGCGAGCAATAAATGGGCCTGATCCATCTCAGTTTGCCACTCGTCATGATCTGCTCGGCTTTCTGCTTAGGTGGAGGTTGGTGCATCAATCCGCACGTCCCAATCGCGGGCCCGACCGCTCCTCGGCGAAACCAGTGGCGCGCGCGCGCGGAAGTAGTCGAAGGCGCAGCCGAGTTCTCGCCACGGCGACGGCGACTGCCGGTCGTTGCAGAGTCTGCTGCCTGATGTACACTGTACTTGCTACTGAGCAAGTGCACCTTGTGGCGTGATAGCAGATTCTAAGCTATTTGCACTATTGAATACTCTCATAAATGAATTGCTATCTCCAAAAATTTTTATGTTAAAACCTAACTTACTCTTTCCTGTACCCAAAGGCAAGACCTAAAACTCCATCCGCAGTGGCGGGAGAGGCAAACCGCCTGCCTCTGAAAATTCCGAGCCGTGCCCTGCACCTCGCGCCACCGCCCCCACCCGACCCGGGAGGGGAAGGGTTGCCGATGTCCACGATGGCACTGTCACGCCCGTGGCCACCGGCGCTCTGTCACCGGGCATGAGCAGGGAGACCAGCGCCGCCGAGCAAGCAAGCGCAGCGAAATCGCCGGAGTAAGACGAAGGAGATGGTAAATGTCGATAGTTCTATTCTGTATTCGATGCCGTCCCTTCGGGCCCACTTGTCGGGTATTAACTCGTTGCACGGCCCACCGGCCCATGGACACACATGGCACATTCATGCTTGGCAGCATCATAACATCTCCTTCATGGTTTGCTCTATGGATTTATGGGTGAAATTGAGTCATAAGTTATAATGAACCATATAGATTTAGCCTTCTTTTATTAGTCATTCTACTCCTATCCACCTATCACCTCTCCCCTAGGAAATTGGGTTCATCCACAAACACCTCTTCCTCATCTTATTAACATCGCCTCTCCCACGAAACAAACGAAAGACTTCTAGTCTTTTCCTCCGCGACTCCGATTCCCTCTGATGCGTCTCGGTGGAGGCCACACACTGTCTTGAGAAACCAACCAATGCCTGCCACTCATCTGTGTTCCTGGTATAGAATGATTTGCTTTGCAGATGATAAGATGGGTAACGTGTTTATTGAAAGAGATTTTATCCTTGTGATCCATGGTTACTAGAGGATGTGCCATTGTTGCAATCATGATACAGATTCGTGACTGCCAAAACTGAACTGTAGTCAGAATCAAACATCGCTTACAATAAAGAGGTGCCAAAAACAGTATGTTCCTAGCATCAAACATTTTAGGGCAGCATAGAGTGCACTAAAAGTAGGGGTAAGAGTGTCTAGCCTTCCGGCACTGGGTACGGCCTTTTTTTTATAGAGTGCACTAAAACATATATGAACATGATCTGCCGCATAAACAGATATGGAATTTACTAGAGTAAATAGCCATCCTGATCATCAAGACTTTACAAAGCTCGCATCATAGAAAGAGCCAGAGCTCTGGAGAGCGAAATTAATTTCTCAGCTTCCCTGCCAATCGCCTCCTCATCAAGGACAGCCTTGATCTTGAAGGTCTTTCGCATTCGTCTGCACTATCTTCGCTGTCTGAAACGATCATGTTCTTGGCAGCAGCCGTGCTTTGCTTGATGGAGCGATTGCTTGGGTTGACGTCTTTCTGTGAACCAGCAGAGCCAAGGTCCATGGTTTGACTTTGGAAGACTGGCGCAGACAATGGCAGTTCATTTGGTGCCATGATTTCACTTTTGAGGACTGGAGCTGACAATGGAAGTTCAATGGGCAGTTTCCTGTCATCACCTTGAGGATAAGCAGGTGGTGTAGATCCCTTATCACAGGTCCTGTTCGTTTCAGGAAGTTTAGGTTTCAAGGCCAACCTCCTACTTAGTAAGCACAACTTCTTGCGACCTTGATTGCATTTGTCATTTGATAACTGGGAATTTGGTAGCAGGTGCTCGATACTAGAATTCCGTGGAATGGGAGTAGTAGCTTCACTGAAATTCCTTCTTGAAACATCTTCTAAGGGCCTTTTCTGTAGATTGTTGAAGTTTGAATGTGAAGGCATGTGATTTGGAACCATATTTTCCTTCTGACCGTCGCTCTTCTTTTCTGGCTTTACTGATTTCAGTGACAGCTTAAGGCCAAGTGTCCTGATATTCCTTCTATTTTCTTCAAATGGTTTATTCAAACTATCTGATGATCCCCCGACGCTCCTAGCCAAGCCAATCTCTACAACGTCATCAGGAGACTGCATGTCACAATCTTTAGCATTGGATACTGATGCCAGAGGATGATTAGGCAACATATCATTGTCATTGCTCCTTTGGCTAGGCACTACTGATGTAACAGAAAGCCTCTGCCCAGGTAACTGCAACTTGTTTCTATTTCCTTCACATTCTTTCTTTGAAACCACTCCACTAATAGCATTGATACACATGTTTTCTGAGATGCCATTCTTGCCTGAAACATCAGAAAAACATGCAGTGGGATAGGTGGAACTTGTCATGGATGGTGTGTGGTTAACCACAGGATCCTGGTTCTCAGCTGTGGTATTCTTTTCAAATATTTCAGACTTCAGTGATAACTTTTGGCTTAGTAATCGCCTCTTTCGTTGATTTCCTTCATAACCTTTATTAGAAATATTTGGCAGTGGTCCTAGGCTCTCCATGTCCTCCATTTGTGTGTTCTTCCCCTAAAATTTCAGAATACAACAAAAAATACCCTAAATGTCAGAAGTTTTATTATACTGCTTGAACAAGAAATCAGTGAAACAGAAATCGGATGTTTCTTACCAGGATGTCAACATCCACAGATCCCCAACCAGTAGCACCAACGGCTGCAGAATTAGCATACTTTTCAGTCCATAACCGGGCATTTGCATCAAAAACCTGTCTGTTGTATTTGTATTCTCGACTCTGTCCCAGCAAAAAAAAACATAGTTGGATGATGAAGCCAACATGCATTATATATCATTGTATCATCGATCATCCGGCTATTGCTATCAATGTGTGCTTACAATTTCAGCCATCAGCCCATCATCAGGGTTTGGCTCACTTAGCAGCAAGCCAATACTTGTCAAAACGGTAGCAATGTTGATTGATGGTTGCCAGGCTCCCTGTGCAGTAATATTTGTTATTAATATGACAAAAATTACTGAGATTTGAAAATGTGAATTTTTTAGATCTCATTACTGTCATGGCCCACATAAAAAAGAGACTTCAATAATGTGTCATCTACCCGTAGGCCATAAGTTAATTCCTACCAATTACCTTTGGGGGTAAATTTAAAATATCAAGGCAGATACGTCCACCGTTGTCAATATTGGGATGATAAATCGGAGTAACAAAGGTTACATTAGGTGGTTGAAAAGGATATCTGCATCTCAAAAAAAGATTGGCAATTAGTCATCACATAATGGATGAGGGGCTGACATTTTTTTCGTTATTTTGTGAGAATCACGAACGATTTACCTTTCAGGGATTCGGATCTTCAGAATGAAAACTCCCTTTGAATAAACCGTTCCTTCAGGTCCCTCAATTCCTTGATTTAGTACAAAACGCACATGCAAAGAGAGGAAAAGTAAAGTTGTAATGTCAAATCTTGCTATTGTTTAAAAGGCAACACAGAAAATAGTAAAAGGATAAAAGATAACGGTCATACTTGCTTCAATGCTTGAAAGAGATGATAAGGCACTTCCATCTTCAGAAAGATTAAGTGAGACCCCATGAGGCGGATCATCCAGTAGAAGCTTAATCTCTTTCTGCATTCTCAGATTCAGCCTTGCGGCCTGAGCCATCTTGCGGTTTGCAGGAAACTCTGCCCCGGACAAAGCATATATTAACTTTTCAATGTCAGCATACCAAGTTATGAAGGGGAGCCTGACGCAGCAGTAAAGTTGTTGCCTTATGACCATGAGATCAAGGGTTTGAGTCCTAGAAACAGCCTCTTGCAAAAAATGCAGGGAAATACTGCGTACAAAAGACTCAAATGGACGGGACCCTTCCCGGAATCTGCGCAAACAGAAGCTACATGCACTGGGCTGCCCTTTCTTTTTCAGCATACCAAGTTATCAACTTGTGTCTAGCTTCAGCACAAAAGACAAAGTAACAGACTAGTTTTCCACTGGAGCAAAAAAAGAACCTAGTCACGCTAAGTTTTAAAGTGAGTCTCATAAACCAAATGTATGATTGAAATGCGACAGCACGGTACAACCTTGCAAAGAATGAGAGTAATAGAGTATAAGCTTTCCTTTCTAAGATAAGGGGAGAAAACTGTTTCCAGTGATCATATCACAACTATTTTGTAGGATTCCCATCCAAAGTCCACATGACTTGTTTACAGCTGAATCAGGCCACATATTTTTTTAACCAATCGACTGGCCTACTGTGCAAATGCATAATGCTGTTCCAGCATAGATACTCACAAGCCACGGTAAAGGGCTAAGGCGGAGGAATTGTGATTGGATTGGACGGCGTGGCAGGAAGCCACCAACTATAACTCGCCACTAGTGGAGATGAATCCCAAAAGGGCAAGGGCTTCAGCACGGGCAAAGAATTATACGCCTTATATGGGCATTCCATGCTTGAACAATCAACTAGTGATTCCTCAGCCTTATTTAAGAAAGAAATAGCCCTGCAATCGTGCAGAGCCCATCCGCGTTGCCCCAGAGGCGACCGGCCGTGCCTAGTCCCCCAGCACAAGCAAGCAGACGGCCGGCCGCGCGCTTAGCCGGCTAGCCCTACCCACGCCGGCCGGTGGGGAATTGCATCGAACAGTTGCGACCACACGGCGCACGACAGTGGGAGAAGACACGGGACCTTTACCTGCGGCGTTGACGGCGACCAGCCCCGGCGCCCTCGTTCACCTCTCCGTCTCCTCGTAGAGATCGCGCCGCGAGCTCAGCGCCTCAGCCCCCGCACCCGCCTCCCGCTTCGAATGGAGATTTTGTGGGAGGCGGCGGGAACCGAGAACGAAAGCGGCCGCAGCGGCGGGGAAACGAAAAATAAGCGCCAGCTGCCAGAGCGCGGCGCTGCGCTAGGCTAGGCGCACGGGCTCAGGAATACACGTGGCTTAAATGGGCTCTTCGTGGGCCAATGGATTGTTCAGCCTGGCTACCTCCTTTGTCCTCCGAAACCAGCGAGGCGACGGCGGCGCCGCTGCCCTTCGTGGCGTTCCTCCGGAGCATCTCCGCGAGCCGGGTGCATACTCCCCCTACCCGCGTCTCCCTCGTTGGCTCCTTGAAGCTCGGGGTGACGGCGCCAGGGTGCGGCTCCGCTCCAGCTGCATCTTCTACTTTTTTTGTCTCGGCTCTCCGGCGTCTGAGCTTGTGCGCTATCTCCCCTCGCGCTGGTTGAGGGTTTCGTGTCATCGAAGTAGGCGGATCATCTCGGCTTGCTCCTCCGGTGAGGTCAGTCCGAATGCGGCCGCGTTGCCAACGGTAAATCCTCTCTACTTCTGCTCTAAGATGTTTCTAGGTTGTCTGAGCGAATTTGTCTTGGCTTGGATGATTTATATTGGAATTATTTGTGGATAGTAGAATATATTCAGAGATTTCGGTTTTTATTAAGCAGCTGGCCGCAATGGGGGATACAGTAACTAGCAAGGCATTTGGACTACTGTCTTCTGATATCTAATTAATATGTGTATCATTTTTCTCTCAAGCATATAACATTATTCTTTTTGTATAGAAAATAGATATATGATCATACATATATAGACATATACCATATTGCTTTGTCCAGTTGTTGAGTTGCAAGAGAGAACGATTACCTATTGTTATGCAAGACACTTTGGTATAGGATAGCAAATGAAACTCCACCTGACGTATTGAGTAGGTTGTTTGATATTTTTGGACCTCTTATTTTTGTAGTTAATCATTAGCAATTTTAAGATTGTGGGGTTGTAGCTTTTCCAATGTCAGAATGTAAGTTTTGGTTTCCTAGCATCGTTGGCCAAAATAAACTATATGCAAAGACAACAACTTAATTTTCATATAAGATTGCTAATACATTTACTTTCCGATATTGTACGTTCACATTTGCAAACGCGATAGTATGGTGGTAGGTCACACTGAGTAGTGGTGCCAGCCAGCCAGGGTTCGAATTCTGGCTTGCACAAAAAATACCTCATCATGCCTCCCCAAAAAATAGTGGCTAGTGTTAGATATAATCCCGTTTTTCTAGAATAATTGGTGTTAGAGATAGAGTCCTAGTCCAATAAGAGTAGGAGTTAGTATTAGATTAGGACTCTGTAATTTGGGGCTATATATACAGCCACCCCATTGAGAATAGATGAAGAGAACAGTTTAGAGGAAATTAATCCCCGGATTTCCAACAATTGGTATCAGAGCCTAGGTTTGGGATCAACCGCTGCCCCCGGGAGGACGTACTCTTGGGGGGGGGCGAGGTGAGAAACGCGCAACTAGGGTTCCGCGCGTTAGTGGCTGATGAGGAGGATGCGACCGCAACCGCCGAGCTTGGGAATCCTGCCAGCAACCTCGTGCACAGTTGGAGGCGCCCGGATCGACGCGATTCCCATTAAGATCCAAGGCAAGGCGGCGCGATTTCATCGAATCGAGGCGGCACCGCTGTGGATCAGGGTGTTCTTGACGGATGGGAGGCGGCAGTGACTGAGACTGTCGCCGTCTGCGTTGCGTGGCGTCGAGGGCACAAGAGATCCATCGCCGGAAAGAAGACAGGCAGGAGGGCTCGCCGGAGAGCGCAGAGGAGTGGGTCGTGGCTGTGCTTCGGCAACATCGGCCGTCACGAGGGGCGCGGGGCGGAAGAGCCAAGGGCCAGCGCGACGCGCGGGCACAAGGAGTGCGGATAGGGCACGAGCTGCAAGGGCGGCGGGTGCACGGTCTGCGGGAGGCGTCCTCGGCGGCGGGTGTGCTGGCGCGGAGCTGCTGACGCCCGGCAGCAAGAAGCGATTGAACGTGGCCAACGGGATCTCACAGGGGGAGCTCGGTGGCTGTCGGAGGGGAGGAGGCCGTGCAGGGCTGCGCGGTGTGCAAGGACGGGATCTCCAGGGAGAAAGCGGCTGCTGCTAGAGAGAAGAGGAAGAAGCGGCTGCTGATGTTCTGTGAGAGTGAAGGCTGCTAGGGTTTCTCAAAGAGGAGGAAGAAGAGGCAGCGGCGCTCACATGGTGAAGGCGGCGGCTGTTCTGCTGTTAGCTGCTAGGGTTCGGAGGAAGTTGGGCCAGGCCTAGTGTTTGTCAGGTGGACAGGACAAGTGTGCTCAGCTGGGCCGGCTGGGCTGAAGTGGACCAGAGGAGGTCAAGAGAGTCCGGCTGGGCTGGGCCTGATAGCTGGACTAGGCGTGAGCTGTTTTTGTGACAGGATGTAGAAAAGAGAGCTCAATCGGGCCGGGTCGGCTAGTTCTGCTTGGCTGAGCTGGACTTTTTGATGTTGAGTATGTGCAAGGGAGGTGTACTCAGGGACGTGGCAGAGGTAGTTCGCGGCAACCGCGGTGGCCATGAGCATCACGCGAAGAGTTGTGCTCGAGATGAAGATGTGACCATCTCGAGTATGTGGTCGGAATGAAGATGCGTCCATTCCGAGATCAAATGCAGGATGAAGATGAGTCCGTCCTGGGGTTGAAGATGTGACCAACCTGAATGCGTGTGCAGGATGAAGATGAGCCCATCCTGGGGTTGAAGATGTGACGAACCCGAATTTGTGTGCAGGATGAAGATGCGACCATCCTAGGGATGAAGACGTGCCCATCCCAAAATTAAGTGTTTGAGGTGTAGTGCCTGTTGGAAATCCGGGGATTAATTTCCTCTAATCTCTTCTCATCTGTTATTCTCAATGGGGGGGGCTGTATATATAGCCCCAAATTACAGAGTCCTTATCTAATACTAACTCCTACTCTTATTGGACTAGGACTCTATCTCTAACACCAATTATTTAGAAAAACGGGATTATATCTAACAATCACCCCCTAATCTCGTTTTTCTAGATCACACTCACACTAATTAGGATGGAGACACACTTCCACCCTAAACACACTTTCAGGATGGACACAACTGCACCCACAGGATGGTCACATCTACACCCTGCACAACTCAATTTTAGGATGGGCACGTCTTCATCCCCAGGATGGCCGCATCTTCATCCTGCACACAAATTCGGGTTGGTCACATCTTCAACCCCAGGATGGACTCATCGTCATCCTGCACTTGATTTCGGAATGGTCGCATCTTCAATCTGATCACACACCCACACACTCGAGATGGTCACATCTTCATCTCGAGCACACCTTGCTTGTGAGATCAAAACAAAGTATCTTCTGACGCAAGAAGCGCCATCTCATCTTCCTTTTCGTTCTTGGAGCATTCTTTGGCAACGTGACCAAGTTTTTGACAATTGAAGCATCGAATCTTCGATTTGTCAAATTTCTTGTTCTTCTTTTGACCACCCTCCTGAGCCTTCCACTCTTTTCTTGTCAAAAGAAGCTTCTCTCTACCCTTTGCTTCTCTTGCTCCCCACTCCTCTCTTGTTAAAAGGAGTCTTTCTTCATGATCTTGGTTGTTGAAGCCAAGTACACGCTCCTCATGTGCTTTGAGCCTATCGACGAGTTCTTCCACAGTCATTGCCTTTAAGTCCACAAATTGCTCAATGGTGGATGCAATGTGAAGGAATTTCGAAGGTAGAGCTCGCAATAATTTCTTCACGATGTAGCTTTCTTCAACTCTTCCTCCAAGACCACGGATCTTTGTGACAATGATTATTACTCTTGTGGCAAAGTCGTCGATGGAGTCTCCTTCGTTCATGCGCATTAGGTCAAACTCATTTTGAAGAGTCTGGATTCTTGCTTCCATCACGTGTTCTTCACCCAAGAACTTGATCTTGATCAACTCCCATGCTTCTCTAGCTGTCTCCTTCTCAGAAATTCGCATGAGAGTGTCTTCATCAATAGCATGATAGATGGCCGCAAGAGCCAGCTGATCTTGCTTTGGATCAACGTTGCTTTTCTTCTCCTCAATAGCTTCCCATACCCCTTGCGCCTTCAAGAAAACCTTCATCTTTATAGCCCATGCTGTATAGTTGGTCTTCGTTAATAAGGGGTAATGAAGTGTCATTGATTTACCCTCCATATTATGTACACCTCTTGTGTACGTTTAGTAAATCAATATCAATCTCTGGTACACTTCGGGTGGCTTTAGCAAATAACAACAGCAGCTGGACCCAGTTCAATTCAGCCAAGTGATCTGAAGGGCCCAAACAGCCCAGCCAGCCTGTCACACAGCAAACCCTAATCAGCCACACAAGCCTCCTCCTCCTCTCTGTCCAGCCTTCGCCTGCTCCTTCAGCGCCGCCACAACGCAGAGCTCCTCCCGAGCCTGCAGCGCCCCTCTCTTTCTCGCGCAGGGACGATACAGAAGAGCCTTGGACCCAAGTCGACGGCGCTGTGGCGCCTGCTCCGCGTCCTCTCCTGCAACAAGTCGCAGCGCCCGCCGGAGTCCGTCCTCGGCAAGCACTCTCAGCCCGCGGCCGCGCACCAGCCGGAACCCGTCCGCACCAGGCCCCTTCCTCCCGCGGAGCCCGCCGCCGCGGCCGGGGCGGCGCTTGACCGCCTCCTTCTCGCCCGCTCCGACCTCGCAGGCGTCGTCTCCCACGTGCTTGTCGCGGCCTCCTCTGGATTGAACGCCGCCGAGCCCGTGCTCCCCTTCGTCGGATTCAGCCGCTGAGTTCGTCGGATTTGGCTGCCGCACGTGGCCTAGGGTTTGGGGGGGGGGGGAGGGGGGCGCCTGACGAACCAGCGCGTGCGTGTTCTTGGCCTCCTCCCGCCGACGCCTTAGCCCGCTGTCGCCCGGCCACCTACGCAGCCAAGGACCTCTGCGCGGTGAGATCCCGCCCCCCCCCCCTCTGTTTTCTCAACCTAAAGCTCTGATACCAATTGTTGGAAATCCGGGATTAATTTCCTCTAATCTCTTCTCATCTGTTATTCTCAATGGGGGGCTGTATATATAGGCCCAAATTACAGAGTCCTTATCTAATACTAATTCCTACTCTTATTGGACTAGGACTCTATCTCTAACACCAATTATTTAGAAAAACAGGATTATATCTAACAGTGCCCACCTCAGGAGTGTAGTGTCCACTCCAGGGTTGTAGTGTCCAACCCAAATTCGTGTCCGGGTTGTAGTGCCCATCTCGGGGGATGTAGTGCCCATCCTCTGGTGTGTGCAGGGTGAAGTAATCATCCTGGGGGTGTAGTGTCCACCCCAAATGCGTGTTTAGGGTGGAAGTGTGTCTCCATCCTAATTAGTGTGAGTGTGATCTAGAAAAACGAGATTAAGGGGTGATTGTTAGATATAATCCCGTTTTTCTAGAATAATTGGTGTTAGAGATAGAGTCCTAGTCCAATAAGAGTAGGAGTTAGTATTAGATAAGGACTCTGTAATTTGAGGCTATATATACAGCCCCCCCATTGAGAATAGATGAAGAGAACAGTTTAGAGGAAATTAATCCCCGGATTTCCACTAGCTAGGCACTGACCTGTGCAAACGGCACGATCCTATCAGGGAGTAGTGGCAGTGGTCGCTGACTCAGGTTATGGTGCGCATCCCTATAGAGTGACACCAGGGGCTTTCTCAGCTGCTTAGTTGACGCTTCTAATTAGTGGAAAGCGGTGAGGATATTCGAGCCCCATTGGTTGATTTTTTAAGTTGCACATTCTTTTGGTAATTAGAGACCAGATATGGCAAGAAAACACAATATAGAAAAGAAAATAATGTCTTATATATTAGGTTGATTATGAAACAAACTAGACTACTTGCTGATTGAGGAAGAAACTAGGTTCAAATTGAACGGTAATAGCTCTAGTTTCTTGCTGGTTTACAGATGCTGCAGAAGTGCAGAATAATCAGTAGTCCAGAAAGTATATGATGCAATTCTTGTACATGTGATATTGCAGGACGCCACTGTTGATACAAAGCTTCCAAGGAGCTTATTTGTTCAGTTTACATGTAACAAATGTGGTGGGAGGACCAAGCGTTTGATTATCAGAGTTGCCTAAGAAAGGGGAATTGTGTTCCTTCAGGTAAAGTTTGTTTGGTAGTATTGTTAGGTGCAGCTTTGTTTATATTAATCCAAATTCTACCTTGCCCTTTTCGAATCACTATATGAAACAAGCTCCCATTATTTGCTCATGACGCGGCCTCACGGCCTCGTCGAGCCAGGATCACGCTGAGAGGTGCTGCGTTGCACAGCACCAGATAACACACATAAAATGGTACAAAGCGGAAGCAAAGTTTTATTATATAAACGAGTTTATGAACATTTTTACAATAAAATATGTTCAGTCTACACTCACGGGCGTAGACTACGCATCGAGTTTACGTTCAGCCCGTGAACGTGTTCCCACTAGCACACACGCACACTAACACGGCGACGTGCACGACTCCCACTCGACGGGGTTTCCCTCTTGGGGTTCCGTCTCCTTCTCGGGAGTCTCTCATAACACACTGCAAAAGCTTCAAACACAAGTAGTGAGCACGATGGCTCAGCAAGTCTGACCCGTCTCTCCTATACATGAAACTTCTATATGAGGGATTACAGGGTATATGAGGCAAATAAGTTGCAAAGGACTCACCTAATTATTTGAACCTTACTTTTAAGTTTTAGCAGCAAGTTGTGGAGAACCTCACGCTAAGGCACATGAGAGAGCCGCAATCAAACAAGAAACACATTTCTCTTATATACTTTTCCTAAGGTCAAAAAGAACTTTAGTGAGCTCTAAACTATAGCACTTCATTAGCAATCAAGGTCCATCCTTCAAATCAGCGAACTTTTAACATGTAACTAGACTGTTCTTTCTACGTCATGGTACAGTGAACAAGTGGTACTCACTGACCACGAGGGACGACGATTATAATCGATTTACACTTGCAGGGTTACCCGAATAACCCATCACGTACGCCCGTACTTGATGTTGCCTAAAGCAACCATCACGGACGTCGTACGCGACCACCTTTCACCCGTCACCCAAATGTTGAGCCGGTCCAATCGTCCTGAGCAAGAGGTCTCTATGCGCACATCCGCAGTGCTGCCAGCCGATTTACACCTCAAGCTCTCAATCTACCCTCTGAACGACCAACTATGCCTCAACACCTAGCTACTCGAGTTACATCGGTTTCCCGGTTCCCATATATCCGGTAGGTCTTCGGTACTGTTCTAGCTTGTTTAACATTGTTCAACAGGCCCGCACACGGCTCGGTCCTCAATCGACACAAGTGGAGCTATGGCACCCAGGCCCCAACGTCCTGCTGCCCTTACCCTCCGCTCGGTCTCATTTTTCTTGCCATGTGTTTCATTTGCTACCTTTACCCTTGTAGTGAGCCTCTAGCTTCTAGCGAGCAGTTTCAACTACTCGACTTGTACCGAATTCTATACTAACTTAGCATTGCAGTAGCTAATCGAGGTTTACAAACCTAAGCCCAATCCAAGGTTTTCTTTGCTATGCATTTGGGTTTTCAAACAAGAATCTAATGCGAAATTGAAGTGGGTGCTCAAAGTAAGTTCTCAAAACAACAAAATTTATAAAAAGGTTAATGCAAACTGGAGCTTGTCTTGCTGCTGTTGGTCGTAGGCTAGCTGTTCCTCTGGAGTGATGAAGTCTAAGACTTCAGTCTCCTCCTCAACCTTAGCGACTACATGAGATAAATACATATATGTATCAATTGAATGCATTTGAATTTGAAGTTGAATTTGTGAAGACTATAAGTATTGCTAGACAGGACCAATGACTCTGAAACTTTTACTGTGGTTTGGATACAACCTAAACTGAGACTTGGCCAAGTTTCATTTGCAGCAAAGCTCATTTGAGCTCTCCACAAATAATTGTGTACTTGGCCTCAATTGGAGCTCTTAGGCTGTTTTAGGGATTTTCATTGAGCAAGCTATGACTTTCTGAAAACTACATTCTTAGAGTGTTCTAATTGAGTTGGTTTCACTTAATTTGAATGTTTCTAGCTAAAGATATGAACTAAACAATTTCAGAGAAAATCTGAAAATGTTTCTGGACATTTTCCATTTTCTCTGAAACAGTTTTATTAATTACATCATTAGGTGGATCAAATGAGCTCAAATGGATCTGAAATTTTTATGGTGGCTTAGGGATATTCTGGTGAATATCCTAGTCAAAATTCAGAATTTTTCTCCAAAGAGTTCTCCGTTTAAAATTCTAAACAGTTTAAACTTTGAAGAATTAATTCTGGAGAAATAAGGATTTTCATAAAGTGAAACTTGATTTGTTGGAAAGTACTCAGAGAGCTGAATTAAAAAAAATTTGGTTCACTCGATTTGGAGTTTCCTAGCTAAAGTTATGTAGGTGTGAAGTTTGAACTAAATCTGAAAATCGGGGAAACTTTTAAATCGCTTCGCGTGGGACCGAGGCTATGTGTCAGTTTCTCAGCGGCTGGCACACGGGGCTACGGATTATTTCGCGTGCAACCACATCAGATCCGGTGCCACAACTGATCCTCGGTTTAAATATCTAGCCGCTGACACGTGGGACCGGGGGCTTCGTCAACCTCCCGACCTCCCGCGCTCGACCGCCGCCCCTCTCGCCGGAGGGGCTTTGTCATGCGCCAAACTCCAAGATTTTCACCGCCTCTGCCTAATTGCACACGGGGAACACGGTGCTGGACTTAGCTCGACATGACAACCACCGGAACATGGCCGGCGACGAGTGGCGGCTTCGAAAGAACTTCGGTCGTGTCGGTCGGGCTTCCTAGCACCCCAAAAGATCGAGCTAACGGTCGTAAAGCACCAGTGCACCCTAGGGAAGATTGTCATGAACTCAAGGAAGCTCGGAAAAGGTCCTAGGTGAGCTCTCACCGTGCGTCCGACGGCTTCCGCTATTAGCGCCAGTAGCTAAACTAGAAATGGGCGGTCTACCAAGGTTTTCTTGCTAAGACTGCGAAGGAAAGTTGCTCGCTACCAAGTCTATCTCGTGTAGGTGCAGTTTGAGGATCTCTAAACGACTATGGAATGAGAATTTGGCGAATCCGCACCCGAAGGTCGGTCTGCGCCTAATGTAAAGGGAAAACGAAATTCGTCGCCGGTGATCGACCACTCGGGCTATGGTTTGGAGGTGAGCAACACGAGACCCTAACACGTCCCGGAATACCTTAGCTTGGGCGTGACACCTCCCCGTTTAGGCTGTCCACGGGAGCCCGAGGTGCGGAAGAACTTAGATCACCGGAAAAACCTTCGGTATGGGTCGAGAGCAACCGGACTCGGCTGGCTCCTATGACGGGAAAGGAGGAGGAGAGGCTCTAGTACCGTTTTGTAGTTCGGAGGGAGTGGGGGAGCTGTGGTTGCTAGTTCTCCGATCAAACCCGAGAGAGCGGCGGCGAGGTAGAGTTTTCTTGTGAGAGAGAGCAGAGAACTGAGCGTTTATGCCTTTGGCCGGCTCGGCCTCGGGGATAAGAGGGAGGAGACGTCGGCTGAGTACGGCGCAGGCCGAGCAGGAGCTGGCAGCAGCGTCCAGCTCGGTGGCGACCGCAGCTGCAACCCAAGAACCCGCGCCTGGCAGTCTTCAGTCGGTTGAATTGCTGGTTAGCCTGACAGGTGGGCCGCACTTCCATTTTTAACCTCTAAATTAACTTTTTCCCACTGCTCTAAACAGTAGTTCCACTAATACTCTTTGAAATTTGAATTATCTACTAAATGCCCATTTGAACTTGATAGAATTCAAATTGTAAAGTGTTTGAATATATTTACAGCACATATGCAGTTTGAAATTCAAATTAAATTTGAATTTGCTAAAATTGGCTCATGTCAAGACCAACTCAAAATGGAGTGAAAATTGGTGTGTGAGCTCACAAAAATGTGTTGAGTGTGAATATGAATCCCACTTTTAAATTCATGGGATGAAAGGAGTTTGAATTTGAATTTGAGTTCAAACTAGCCTATTTCTTATTATACCCAAAATACCTCAAAAAGGTTTTAGATTTGGGTGAAACTTGGCATGAGCATTCCTAGCAAGGTGTAGGAGTTTTTCATATGCTCAACCTCTATATGATGCATGTGAGAAATACCACTTTTGCATTTTGTGAGTTCATCCTCAAATGACTATATTGATTGTGGTTACTTGCTCTTCAAAGGTGTTCATAAGTTTTTCTCAAATGAGGTGTGATGAACACTTTGGATGTGTGCAAAAACTTAGCCCTTACATTTCTCCCCCTTAAAAGAATCTCGTCCTGAGATTATAAGGTAAAAATGAGAGAGAGGACGATGAAAAATTACCGTATGTGCGACGCGAAAAAGTCGGGATAATTAGCGCGAAGAAAACCTTCGCTCTCCCATGTCGCTTCGTCTACGGAGTGATTACTCCATAGAACTTTGTAGAACCACAACGTACGGTTGCGTGTGGTTCGGGCCTTTTCATCAATTTTTTGAACCGGTTCCTCCCGATAAGTGAGATCAGGTTTCAGTTCTTCAATATCCCCCAGCTGAATGGTAGTTGATAGCTTAAGACACTTCCTCAGCTGAGAAATGTGAAAGACGTCGTGCGCATCGGAAAGTGTTTCTGGTAATTCCAGCCGGTATGCTACTGATCCACATCTTTCTGTAATTTGGAATGGACCGATGAATCGGGGCGCCAACTTTCCTCTCACCCCAAATCTATTCACGCCCTTCATTGGAGACACACGTAGATACACGTGATTCCCGACTTCGAATTGTAAAGGACGTCTTCTCCGGTCCGCACACTATTTTGTCGGGATTGGACGACTTTTAGGTTCGCTTAAATCAGCCGAACCTTTTCCTCCGCATTGTTGACAAGATCAATCCCGAAGGTGACCCTTTCGCCGGACTCACATCAATTCAGTGGTGTGCGGCATTTTCTCCCATATAGCGCCTCGTAAGGCGTCATTTTGATGCTGGCTTGGTACCCATTGTTGTACGAGAACTCGACCAACGGTAAGTGATCATCCCAATTCTTACCGTGGTTTATAGCACAAGCTCGTAGCATATCTTTTAGAATCTGATTTAGCCGCTCGGTTTGCCCATCCGTCTACGGGTGTTACGCTGAACTACGGATCAGCTTCGTCCCCAACACAGCATGTAGCTGCTCCCAAAAACGGGAGACAAGTAAAGTGCCCCGATCCGATATGATGGTGCGGAGTACGCCGTACAAGTATAAGATCCGTGAGATGTACAATTCAGCATACTTCTTGGCATTGTAGTTGGTGTTGACCGGGATAAAATGAGCAACTTTGGTGAGCCGGTCGACGATCACCCACAAGGAATCATGCTTCTGAAATGTGGTGGGTAAACCGACGATGAAGTCCATGCTCACATCTTCCCACTTCCAGGCAGGAACGCCCAGTAGTTGTAGCAGTCCCGGTTTTTTCATGTGGTTTGCCTTCACCCTTCGACATGTATCACAACTCGGACACGTACTTTGCGATCTCCCGCTTCATTTGTGTCCACCAAAACTTGTTTCTGAGTTCTTGACATATTTTGTTGCTGCCGGGGTGAATAGAAAACTTTGACAAGTGAGTCTCATCAAAGATTTTATTTCATAACTCTGGGTTACGGGATACGACAATCCGGTCCTTGAACCATAGGACGCCGTCTCTGTCTTTTTGGAAACATTTCAGCTCCCTACTGTCTACACGTCTCCGCAAATGCGACATGCCCTTGTCATGTTTTTGAGCTGCCGCTATTTCTTCACGGATTGTGGGGATCAAAGTTAAGTTGTAGAGAGCTCTATGTGGAATCACATGCAATGGTGGCTCGCTCTCTTTTAACGGTGTGATGGTCAGATTGTTGACGTGTGACTTGCGACTCAGCGCATCCGCCACTACGTTTGTTTTGCCGGGGTGATAATGGATCTCTATTTCGTAATCCTTTATCAACTCTAACCATCTTCGCTGCCTCATGTTCAGCTCTTTCTGAGTGATGCCCTCCGCTGAGATAATATGTCCGAGAAGAAATGGCACTTGCGATATCCAGAATTCGCACTTGCTGAATTTCGCGTATAGTTGGTGATCCCGCAGCCGTTGCAAGACTATATGCAGATGTTTCGTGTGTTCTTTCTCCGACTTGGAATATACCAATATGGCGTTGATGAAGACCATGACAAACTTGTCTAGCTCCGGCATGAATACCGAGTTCATCAAGTACATGAAGTGAGCTGGAGCGTTGGTGAGGCCGAAGGACATGACCAGGTACTAATAAAGTTCGTACCTCGTCGAGAAAGCCGTCTTCGGAATATCCTCAGCCCGTATCTTATCTGATGGTACCCAGATCTTAAGTCCATTTTGGAAAAGATTCTTGCTTCGACCAACTGATCAAACAACATGTCGATCCGTGGCAACGGGTACTTGTTCTTGATGGTTACGGCGTTTAGTGGATGATAGTCCGTGTAAAGCCGCAGTGTTTTGTCTTTCTTCTTCACAAATAACGCCGAACAACCCCATGGCGAGGAGCTCAGCCTAATAAAACCCTTCTTCAGCAGGTCCGTTAACTACGTCTTCAGTTCAGCCAATTTCTTGGGCGTCATCTTGTACGGCCTTCGGGATATTGGCATAGTTCCCGGTGCAAGTTCAATCTTGAACTCCACCTCTCGATCGGGCTACATCTCCGGTAAATCATCCGAGAACACGTCAGGGAACTCACGGACTACTGGAATGTCTTCCAATCTGATGGTGGTGGATTGATATACACTTGGAAGTTTTATTTCTGGACTGTCCAGAAATAATAAGTGTGACTCGTGCACTTCTGAGTGCAAATGCACGACTCGGAGGACGGTGTCTAAAACAGCGTTGTGGCGGGTTAACCACGACATCACTAAAATGACATCGACCTTCTGTCCCTCTAAAACTATGAGAGACGTAGGGTATACTCTACCCTCTAAGCATAATGGCACTTTTGGAACCATCATGCTTGCTGAAATTTTCCTACCCGGTGAGCAAATCAAGTAAGGACTTTCGGTGTGAAGTATTTGCAAGCTGTGACGCCTGAATCAAATAACCCTATGACGGGATGCTATAGAGTTAGAACATATCCGCAAGGATTGGCTCTCCCTCCGGCACATCCTCTATGGCGAGTTGGTGGACGGTGCCTGGCTTAGTATTTGCCCGCCGCGCATTAGTGGGGTTCCGGGGCAGATTCCTCCCTGGAAATTGTGGTGCCACTCCGCCGCTTGCCTCTTAGGACAGTTATTGGCGAAGCGTCCTGGACGACCGCATTTGAAGGATGTGGCGGCTGTCTGGCCCGCGCTTGGCGGACGAAAGCCCGGCATGCGCTGTTGAGGTGCAAACGCACGCGGAATCGCCCGCTGCTACTGTTGTTGCTGCGGAGGTGGTGCTGGTAGTGATGGACTGAATGCTGGTGGAGAATATGGCCGACTGCGGAAGGGCATCGGCCTCTGTGGTGGCTGCCAGCGCTGACCCGATGGTGAGCGATACACCATCCGGTATTTTTGAGAAGGACCACCTCCCTCTCCGTTGCTCTGCGGCGCGCTTCGCTTATTCTCCGACGCCGCTAACTCCTTGCCGGAGTCCTTTTGAACAATCGCAGCATCAATAATATCATTGAGACTGTCGCGATTGAACATCGCCAGCTTGTCCTTCAGGAGCGGGTTAAGCCCCTGGTAAAAATGATCCCACCGCTTCTCGTCGGTATCGGCGTGATAGGAAGCATAGAGTGTAAGATCGTTGAACACCCTGGAGTATTCTAGCGCGTTCCTGCTTCCTTGCTGCAGCCGAAGGAACTTCTGCACATAGTTATTAAGGCGGTAAGGCGACATAAGGCGGCGCACCCCTAGCGACACTTTACTTATATTTAAATATAGCAAAAAATTGGAGTAGCAATAAAATGGAAAAGAAAAAAGAAAAGACTACATTTCAGTGGCCCATCCAGCCCACTAGCACCAGCCCATTACCAGCCCATCTTTAAGAATCCCCCAACCCTAGCCTCCGGTCCCCACCCGCCTACCTCCTCGCACACTCGTGCGAGAGCAGCAGCCGCCGCCGCCACCGCCGCACATCTCTGTCTGCAGCCGCCGCCACCACCACCGCGGATCTCCTGGCGGCGCCTTCCTCCGCCGACGCCCCACCCCCTCCCGATTTCGAGCGGACTCCGCAGGCGGCTGGCCTCCCCCCGAGACTTCCGCCGATCCACCGGTGCCCCCCTCCGATCCGCGGCGGCCTCCCCAGGCGAAGGTCAGTGCGCCCCCCCCCCCAACGATTGGATCTCCCCAGCCCCCTTCCCTGCGGCGCTGCCTTCCTCTACCGGCGGCGCCACCCCCCCCCCCCCCCCCCCCCGCCGGGCGCCTTAAGCCGGATCTAAGGCGACACGGACTCCTTACGTCCCCGGGGCGCCTTAGCGCTTTAGCGACGCTTAGGCGACGCCTTAATATCTATGCTCCTGCGTCTTCCTCTTCATAAGATCCGGCGGTATGTGATAGGCCCTGAAGGCCATCAAGAACTCCGCCCAGGTCATAACTCGCTCGGTGGGTTGCGAGGCACAGTAGTTCGCCCACCTGACGCTCGCAGATCCTTCAAGTTGTTGGACCGTAAACTGAGTCTTGCGCTGCTCACTCACTTGGAGCAGCCCGAACTTCATCTCCATCGTGCGGAGCCAGTTGTCCGCATCGAGGGGTTCATCCACCCTTGAAAATACCGGGGGATGAGTAGCCAGGAAGTCGGAGTAGGAGCTTTGTTGGCGCTCCTCGTGATCTTGACGTCTCTCCGGCCGAGACGTATTTGCAATAAGCGTCTGCAGCAACTCCGTGTGCTGCTGATGAGAACCCATCATAGCCGCAACGATGTCGGCCAATGTAACCGGTGGCGATGGTTGTTGTTGCTGTTGTTGCTGTCCCGAGGAATCCTCGGGAGGCTGTTGGGAGGCCTCTCCCCCCTGACTAGAACCCCCAACGTCTGGGTTGACACGAGTGCGAGTCATTCTGAAATTCAAAACAGCAGCGATCAGCACATGTCATACTTAAAATTCCATATGAAATAGTAGGTATTGAAGTGACACATGAATAACTTGCACAACATTTACATATATTGATAAAGGATAAACTTTATACAAGATACATTATTTTCGGGTCTCCGAGAAGTCGTGCTCATGTCGTCACTACCTATACATATACTACTGTCTACACGACATGTCACCGATTACAAAAGTTTTTCCCTACACCACCATCGCTGCCCTACTTGGCAACGGTAACTCAGTACTCGGAGTAAAACTCGACCTCTTGTGGGTCATCCTCCTCCGCTACCTCATCTGGTGGCTCCGAGTCCATGACCTCCTCTTCGGGTTCCGGTTCCCCCATCACTGGGATACCCAAAACCACGGGTACGACACCTACCATCGATAGGCCCATTACCGGAGGTACGAGGTCTTGCAACGCATGCACCTCGTCCATGGTCTGGTTGTAGTCCTCTTCCTAGCCTTGCCCCTCCTCAATAGCATCATCACGCTCTTGAGTGAGTACCTCATTCTGCTGGGTCAGGGCCCGCACTTGCTGTTGCAAAGTCGTGATGTCGACGCGGCTTTTCTTTTTCACCTTCTTTAGACGATGCAACTGATTGTGTTGTTCGTTCAGTCGCTTTATCGTCGGAAGGAGAACATTGCGGAGTGCGCTGTGAGCATTCTCGAAATGGTCTCCACGGCTAGTGCTCTCCTGGAGCTTCACAGCAAGACAATCCGTATGAACAGCTTGATTTTCCATCACGGCTTTTTCTGCCCTTAACTGAAGGTTGAGGTTCGCCTCCGCGAGATTGTACCTTGGGCAACCCGGGTCTGTTGCCTCCAAGTACCTTTCCCTCCACACGTGATTAGCTCGTTCCTCCATCGGAACGAGCGCATATGGAGTGTCCTCCATAGCTCTCACGTGTAGTTGGCAGAAACGTGACATGGTGTCGCGGGCTGCCAATGGCCACATTTCCTCTGGCTGTCTACCTCTCACCGTGACGGTGAACGGTGCCTAACGGGGTGGCGTAGGTCCTGGAAGAACTTCGACATGGATTGTCCACGTCTTGCTCCCCTCCTCGCCTTCTTCCTTGGCGGGATACTGCGGCATTTCCACGTACCCGAAATATTGAAGCATTTGTTTCAACACTTCCGGATAACCGCTGCGGTGAGAACAGTGGGATACCACCCACCCGTTCTCCAATTGTCTATCCGCTGTCATCTGTAGAAACATATTTGAAAAATGTCAAATATTCATTTCGACGGTAATTCATTGAGCTATAACATCAAAACATGTCATTGAACTCATAAAACCTAGAAACACAATTCAAACTTAGACAAATTTGACTGCTGGTCTGCTGCCCAAAATGACAGCCCTGACCAGTCTCAGTTTCAACCTGACTTAGACCATGCTAAATGCAAAACCAATTATGAAGTTCAACATCAAAGTTAAAGCTAACTTCAATAGCTTTCCAGAACGTATTTACTTGGACTAAGATCTGTCCTGGTTCAAAAGTTATGAGATATTAAAGTTGACAGAATTTCTGGAGAAAATTGGACAGCACCTTCATGCTTGAGGTACTGATTTGATCCAAGAATTCCAGTTAATTCTTCACCAAATTTGACAAAACTTTCTGTTACAAAGTTGTAACCCATCTTATGAACTTTTCAGAACTATCTCATTTTCTATTTTTGGATTTTTGTGTAGGAAGCTATGCTCAATTTACAGCGAGTTACAGAGAGTGTTTGCTCTGTGGGACAGTTTCAACTCTACTGCATTTTTCGACTGGTTAAGGGATGAAACACCTCTGCACATCAACAGAAAAGTTGTAAAGCTCTTCCAAAGCTTTTCAGAAATGTATCTTATGACCCCAACCTCGAAAGAACTCAACCTCTAACCTCTGTTTAACTTCAGCCTTATTTCAGCTGAAAACAGAGGACTTTGTCCTTAGTATTTTATAAGTTGAAAACTTATTTATTTTGAACATCCTGATTAAGAGAAGGAGTTACATCAAAGTTTTAGTGCTTTGGGTCAACCTTCAAGTTTTACAATGAGATTGCTCATTTAGTGAGGTGTGACGTCGAAGCGTCACCAGTTCATGTCGGTACTACGTTCCTAACAAAGAAAAACCTGTACCGGACTTAGCCGGCTTCGTCAGTTCAGTAGCACTAAACGTCTCTCGCATACGGATGCTACTCGTCTATCGATTCGTGGTTAGACTACCTGCAAATAACTCACACAATCGTCAGGCTCTGCTGCACACCGAGCCCGGTCCCAATACAGTTCATACACCCGTCTGTCATCACTCGCACGGGTGTTCTCAAGCCAAACTTGCCCGTAGCACGCCAGGGAAGGGCGTTGCTCGAATACCCCAAACGACATGAAGAGTCGTAGAGGATATTAAAGCGGGTTGTGTTACTTGCCACCCGTGAGGCTCCACCCTTCAGCTTGTGCGTACTGGTAGACAACGCTTACAAGCACCCCTCAAGACATATGACGTCCCGAGATGCATGATTTTCCGACATAAGCAAATAGTTTAATATTGCCACTTTCTATATACTAATAACATACTTATATGGGCTACTAACTCGTTCCTCACCGAGTTTTTGAAAAAGATGACTTTTTTAGTGTGTTAAACCTCAAACGAGCTCTGATACCACGCTGACGCGGCCTCACGGCCTCGTCGAGCCACGATCACGCTGAGGGGTGTTGCGTTGCACAGCACCGGATAACACACATAAAATGGTACAAAGCGGAAGCAAAGTTTTATTATATAAACGAGTTTATGAACATTTTTATAATAAAATATGTTCAGTCTACACTCACTGGCGTAGACTACGCATCGAGTTCACGTTTAGCCCGTGAACGTGTCCCTGCTAGCACACACGCACACTAACACGGCGTCGTGCACGACTCCCACTCGATGGGGCTTCCCTCTTGGGGTTCCGTCTCCTCCTTGGGAGTCCCTTCCTTATAACACCCTGCAAAAGCTTTAAACACAAGCAGTGAGCACGATGGCTCAGCAAGTCTGACCCGTCTCTCCTATACATGAAACTTCTACATGAGGGATTACAGGGTACATGAGACAAATAAGTTGAAAAGGACTCGCCTAATTATTTGAACCTTACTTTCAAGTTTTAGCAGCAAGTTATGGATAACCTCACGCTAAGGCACATGAGAGAGCCGCAATCAAACAAGAAACGCATTTTTGTCATGTACTTTGCCCGAGGTCAAAAAGAACTTTAGTGAGCTCTAAACTATAGCACTTCATTAGCAATCAAGGTCCATCCTTCAAATCAGTAAAATTTTAACATGTAACTAGTCTGTTCTTTCTACGTCACGGTATAGTGAACGAGTGGTACTCACTGACCGCGAGGGACGGCGATTATAATCGATTTACACCTGCAGGGTTACCCGAATAACCCGCCATGTACGTCCATACTCGATGTTGCCTACAACAACCATCACAGACGTCGTACGCGGCCACCTTTCACCCGTCAGCCAAATGTTGAGCCGGTCCAATCGTCCCGAGCAAGAGGTCTCTGCGCGCGCATCCGCAGTGCCGCCAGCCGATTTACATCTCAACCTCTCAACCTACCCTTCGAACGACCAGCTATGCCTCAACACCTAGCTACCCGTACATCGGTTTCCCGGTTCCTATATATCCGGTAGGTCTTCGGTACTGTTCTAGCTTGTTCAACAGACCCGCACGGCTCGGCCCTCAATCGACACAAGCGGAGCTATGGCACCCAGGCCCCAACGTCCTGCTGCCCTTACCCTCCGCTCGGTCTCATTTTTCTTGCCATGTGTTTCATTTGCTACCTTTACCCGAGTAGTGTGCCTCTAGCCTATTCTCACGAGCAGTTCCAACTACTCGACTTGTACCGAATCCTACACTAACTTAGTATTGCAGTAGCTAATCGAGGTTTACAAACCTAAGCCCAACCGAGGATTTTCTTGGTTATGCATTTGGGTTTTCAAACAACACTCTAATGCAAAATCGAAGTGGGTGTTCAAAGTAAGTTCTCAAAACAGTAAAATTTATAAAAAAAAAAAGCTAATGCAAAACGGAGCTTGCCTTGCTGCTGTTGGTCGTAGGCTAGCTGTTCTTCTGGAGTGATGAAGTCTAAGCATTCAGGCTGCTCCTCAACCTTAGCGACTACATGAGATAAATACATATATGTATCAATTGAATGAATTTGAATTTGAAGTTGAATTTGTGAAGACTATAAGTATTGCTAGACAGGACCAATGACTCTGAAACTTTTACTGTGGTTTGAATACAACCTAAACAGAGACTTGGCCAAGTTTCATTTGCAGCAAAGCTCATTTGAGCTCTTCACAAATAATTGTGTACTTGGCCTTAATTAGAGTTCTTAGGGTGTTATAGGGATTTTTATGGAGCAAGCCATGACTTTCTGAAAACTAGATTCTCAGAGTGTTCTAATGGAGTTGGTTTCACTTAATTTAAAGGTTGTAGCTAAAGATATGAACTAAACAATTTAAGAGAAAATTTGAAAATGTTTCTGGACATTTTTTATTTTCTTTGGAACACTATTAGGTGGATCAAATGAGCTCAAATAGATCTGAAATTTTTATGGTAGTTCAGGGATATTCTGGTGAACATCCTAACCAAATTTCATAATTTTCCTCTAAAGGGTTCTCCAGTTAAAATTCTAAACAGTTTAAACTTTGAAGAATTAATTCTGGAGAAAGAAGTATTTTTATAAAGTGAAACTTGATTTGTTGGAAAGTACTCAGAGAGCTAAATCCAACAAAATTTGATTCACTCGATTTGGAGTTTCGTAGCCAAAGTTATGTGGGTTTGAAGTTTGAACTAAATCTGAAAATCGGGGAAAAGTTTAAACCGTTGCGCGTGGGACCGGGGCTATGCTTCAGTTTCTCAGCGGCTGACACACGAGGCTGCGGATTACTTCGCGCGCAGCCACATCAGATCCGGTGCCACAGTTGATCCCTGGTTTAAATATCTGGCCGCTGACACGTGGGACCAGAGGCTTCGTCAACCTCCCGACCTCCCGCGCTCGACCGCCGCCCCCCCCCCTCGGCGGAGTGCTCGCCGAAGGGGCTTTGTCGTGCGCCAAACTCCAAGATTTTTGCCGCCTCTGCCTAATTCCACACGGGGAACACGGTGCTGGATTTAGCTCGACACGACAACCACCGAAACATAGCCGGCGATGAGCGGCGGCTTCGGAAGAACTTCGGCCGTGTAGGTTAGGCTTCCTAGCACCCCAAAAGATCGAGCTAACGTCGTAAAGCATCAGTGCACCCTAGGGAAGATTGTCATGAACTCAATGAAGCTCGGAAAAGGTCCTAGGTGAGCTCTCACCGTGCGCCCGACGGCATCCGTCATTAGCGCCGGTAGCTAAACTAGAAATGGGTTGTCTACCAAGATTTTCTTGCTAAGACTGCGAAGGAAAGTTGCTCGCTACCAAGTCTAGCTCGTGTAGGTGCAGTTTGAGGATCTCTAAACGACAATGGAACAAGAATTTGACGAATTCGCACCCGAAGGTCGATCTGCGCCGAATGGAAAGGAAAAATGAAATTCGTCGCCGGTGATCGACCACTCGGGCTATGGTTTGGGGGTGAGCAACACGAGGCCCTAACACGTCCCGGAATGTCTTAGCTTGGGCGTGACACCTCCCCGTTTAGGCTGTCCACGGGAGCCCGAGGTGCGGAAGAACTTAGGTCTCTGGAAAAACCTTCGGTATGGGTCGAGAGCAGCCGGACTCGGCTGGCTCCTATTACGGGAAAGGAGGAGGAGAGGCTCTAGTACCGTTTTGCAGTTCGGAGGGAGTGGGGGAGCTCTGGTTGCCGGTTCTCCGATCAAACCCGAGAGAGCGGCGGCGAGGCAGAGTTTTCTTGCGCGAGGGAGCAGAGAACTGAGCGTTTATGCCTCTGACCGGCTCGGCCTCGGGGATAAGAGGGAGAAGACGTCGGATGAGTACGGCGCAGGCCAAGCAGGAGCTGGCAGCGGCGTCCAGCTCGGTGGCGACCGCAGCTGCAGCCCAAGAACCCGCGTCCGGCAGTCCTCAGTCGGTTGAATTGCTTAGGCTGACAGGTGGGCCCCATTTTCATTTTTAACCTCTAAAATTAACTTTCTCCCACTGCTCTAAACAGTAGTTCCACTAATACTCTTTGAAATTTGAATTATCTACCAAATGCCCATTTGAACTTGATAGAATTCAAATTGTGAAGTATTTGAATATATTTACAGCACATATGCAGTTTAAAATTCAAATTGAATTTAAATTTACTAAAATTGGCTCATGTCAAGATCAACTCAAAATGGAGTGAAAATTGGTGTGTGAGCTCACAAAAATGTGTTGAGTGTGAATATGAATTCCACTTTTGAATTCATGGGATGAAAGGAGTTTGAATTTGAGTTCAAAGTAGCCTCTTTCTTATTATCCCCAAAATACCTCAAATGTTTTAGATTTGGGTGAAACTTGTCATGAGCATTACTAGCAAGTTTTTCATATGCTCAGCCCATATATGATGCATGTGGGAAATACCACTTTTGCATTTTGTGAGTTCATTCTCTAATGACCATATTGATTGTGGTTACTTGCTCTTCAAAGGTGTTCATAAGTTTTTCTCAAATGAGGTGTGATACTTTGGATGTGTAAAAAAGCTTGCTCCCTTACAGCTCATCTATGTTGTACATACGTTGTAAAGTTATTATTCTAACATACACTTCACATGCAGTGTGCAGGGTGCCAGGTGTACCACAAGTTTGTTGATATTGATAATCTTGGGCTGGTTGTTGAGTACGACCTACGGGAAGAAAATGGCATACAATAATTGAATGTGGTGGACACCAACCCTTAAAATTAATCTGTCATCGGTAGCCAATCGGTATGCAAAATGTCCTGTAGGTGACAACATGATAACTCGAATGCTGTTAACTATTATGATAAGATGGTAGCCTGAAACTGCTGCGTATATCATGTGAGCCCACCTGGGCTTATTTATGTACTTTACAGTGTAGTGGTATCTGATGTGATGAAGGAAATATAGTGTCATGGCACCAGAACAATAACATTTTTTGCAGACTTTCCTGGTACTATTATATTATATGCACACTATTTTTGCATCATTGCTTGCCGGCATTGTTAGATTTTGATTGTCGAAGACATCCTCTTTCTTAGCGGTCTCTTTCTCATCCTTTCTGGCCTCATGGTCCACATTTCTGCCTTTGCTCTTCTTGGCATCAACCTTCTTTTCTCTTAGGAATTGGATAAGGCCGTCAAGAGCGACATCAGCGTCATCGTTCCTCATAAGCAGTTCTGCAACCTCTGCTGGAGTCACCATCACCTCCTTGATCAACTCTTCTATCTCAGGGTATGTAGCATGGTTGTCAATATAGTGGTAGTTGGAGGCTAAGATTCTAAACGATTCCGGGCAGCAGTACCCCATGTGGATGTGCATGTCCATCCTGCCAGGCCGAAGAAGCGCTGGATCCAGCCGCTCCTTGTAGTTTGTTGTGAAGACGATAATTCTCTCCTCCCCACTTGTGGACCAAAGTCCATCAACAAAGTTGAGTAACCCAGATAGCGTCACCTGTTCAACAGAACGTGCAGGCTTAGCATTGCAAAATAAAAGCTAAAGACCTATCTTCAAACTTTCTAACCTTGTCGTCTGAAGTACTGGACTTGCTGCCATCCTGACGTTCCTCCCGTTGTTGCAGATCAACGGTGCAATCGATGTCCTCAATGACAAGGATTGACCGGTTGGTCATCCCAATGAGCAGGCGCCGAAGCGATGAGTTCCAGTTTACTTCGGTCACCTCGAGATCATACACATCAAACTTGAGGTAATTGGCCATTGCTGCGATCAGGCTGGACTTGCCAGTCCCAGGGGGGCCATAGAGCAGGTAACCCCTTTTCCACGCCTTGCCAATCCTCTTGTAGTAGTCCTTTCTCTTGACAAACCTCTCGAGATCATCCATTACCGCCTGCTTCATCTTGCGACTCATGGCGAGCGTGCTGAAGGTTGACGGGTGGTGGAGATCGATGGCGAACCAAGACTCACCTTCGTTCATGTAGATCTTCAGCGTCTTGTCCTGCTCCTTGATCTTCTTTGCTGTGGCCAGGATGTGAGGGAGGTAGGACTTGAGCGCCTTCTCCTTGTGTTTCCTGTGGAAGCTCATCTCGAAGGACCGGACCTCGGCCCGGATGTTGCCGTTGCCGCCGCGGCCGTTCCCGGTGCCGTTGCCGGCGCTGAGGTTGTCGCGGCAGACAAGGCGCCACCTGAACTCGGTGCCCTCGTGGACGTCCGCCATCTCCTCGCCTTCCTCCATGCTGAACATGAGGCTCTTGCCCTCGTCGACGCGGCTGACGCGGAGGCGCTGCATGTCGGTGTTGATCCGCGTGGCGAGGTACGCCCGCGCGGCGTCGTAGAGCTGGTTGCCGGCCCAGCCCTCGGTTTCCTCGATGACGACCGTGTGCTGCGACGACATGCGCGAGCGCAGGTGACCCAGGCCGGAGAAGAGGAGGTCGCGCACCTCGTACGGCAGCAGCTCGTTCACCACGCCGCGCACCAGCATCGCCGACGCCGCCAGGGATGCCGCCGTGGTGACTGCCTTCTTGTAGGACTCGATGGCCTTGTCGTAGCTCGCCATGGCCGGCGACCTCTCGATCCACGTTCACTCTCTCCGGACTTCTTGCTCTTGCTCGAAGATGTTGGCAGGGCCAGCCGTGTTGGTCGGTGTTGGACGAAGAAATGGGTAGTGGGCGTGCCCCTGGGGCTCGGTTTTATTGACGCCAGTTGGTCGTGTAAGTGACTGATGAGTCGGTCAAGCTAGGATATAAAAATTTCTGTTAGCCCTAATGCGTTGTCAAGAACAGAGGCCATGGCTCGAGTATTAAAATGGCATCTCAGTACTTTGTGAAGTTTCCTACTAGAAATTTCGTCGGGTACGGGGACACGGCTCGTCCTCAGTTGGCAGTGCAGAACAAACAACAGGAACTGCTCTGTAGTTGGTTGGGAATCAAAAGTTTCGAACAGGAGAGAGGCCCTGCTGGACAACGCTTTATGACGTCGTTGATATTCCACTTTTGGAGTTGTAGATGTCGTCGACCTGCAGCAGTCATTATCGACGTTGTGCCTGAGATCAGAAGGTTTCTCAAGGGCTAAGGAATCCAATTACGTCTGTTGTGCCTTCATGGGTTTGGTGAACATTGGCTGCTACGCTTTTGCAGGTTCATTGATCAAGTACGTCAACGTGCAGTCATTTTCATGTTAAAATATGTATGTAGCTAGCGTATATAACCTAAAAAGGGCCGGGGTTGCAACCTAAGCTTCTACAAAACCCCTCAGGCATGTACGAATACATTAAAAACGCACGTTTTCTCAGTATGTCTAGCACATCCATCTGTATGAGCTAATCTCTTTTCACGAAAGTTTAGTTTTCTTGCGAGGCACGAAAGTTTTAGTTGTTATATTTTATTTTCCCAATGCACACACACTGATACCGTGTAGTTTGCACTACCTTTGGCGCGTGGAGAATCTACATTCTCTTGAAGACTGACTCGCATCGTGGGTTGCCCTTTTTGGGGGGGCTTTTGAAGGGAGCGAAAATGAGCTTAACAACAATGCGAACGTGCATAAGAGCGCAGAAAAAAAGATATTATGCGTGTAATGCACGTACCCAGGTGATCAGTATCTGGAACGTCGAGTGAGCTCGGGTCGTCGGGCGCGTGCCTCCACTCCTCGCACGGGAGCATCGCGTTACAGGTCGTGCCCCTCCGCGTCAGCGTCGCACTTCCACGCCCCCCCCCCCCCCCCCCCCCGCACTGGCCTGGTTCCACGAGCCGACGTATGTGCCTGTGGATTCCGCGTCCCGGCCCGTACATCGTTGCTGACTAAGAACGGTTGACACCCAAACCCAAGCCGCCGGAGAGACCTGTCGTCTCCGGCGGCGGGGGAGGCTCGGGGGAGGGAACGGGAACTTTGTGAGGACCCACCTCTGAAATCGCTGCCTGGACACGTTGCGGAAAAGAGGTGGAGGACCCTACTACAGTACAACCCGATGCTCTCAACATCTATGTGACCGAAGCGAAACGGAACCGGCACATTAAAATTTTTGTTCGAAAGATCAAATTTAAATACGAAAAGAGTAATAACCACAAGACAGAGAAGAGAGAGGCATGGGCCACTTAGAGTTGCAGCCAAGAGACTTTGCATTTTTGGCTTTCCACGTAGTGATAAAGCGTGTTTGCCTCTCGGCCCCGGACCCCTATATAGGGCCACGAGGAGCGCACGACACGGCATACCACTTCGAGGCGCCTGCTAGCTTAGCTAGGCTACATCTGCTACCGGATCGAGGTGCTTGGCAAGTGAAAATCGGCTTTTGCTATAGGATGCTCGATGGGTGCATGGCAGACGTCTCATCAAACACCGATGCCTGCAGGTACTGCAGGTTCTTATTTAGGAGTAACTACAATATACAAGTGCATCAAGCACCTATAAAAGATTTGAATTGCCTGGACAAGAGGTGCTTTACATGCATATATGGAGACTTCATGATATATTGACAAGAGGTACCTCACTCCTTCAAGCAAACAGATTCATACATGGAGTTGAGATAATGCGTACTTGCGTAGTGGACTTTAAAGAATAAGATCACTGGCGTGGTACCCATTGTTATTCTCGAACATCTAGCTAGCATCATGCGATATTATATGTGTGATCAAAGCTTCTCTCCCATCGACCTACAACTGTTCAGGTAACACACGAGAGCTCAAGGTATTTGCGAAGCTGCAATGCGAGCCATAGGCCTTATTTAGCAGACCTCGTTCTTCAGATTAAAGATTTGTATATAGATGGAAACGAAGTGTACTGATGATGAGAAGTCACTGTAGTGAAAGATTCAGACCAGAGGAAGGCCATCAGGCGAGACGGAGTGCAGTTAACAGGCACGTCGTACTTTGTTCTCCACGCAAAGGTTACGAGCATGCATGTGATGGAGTGCTGGTGAAACTGCGGCTGGCAACACTCGACAGTTGACAGTGGTTAGGGCCAGAGCATGCTCTTTCGAGGCAAATGTTTCCAGCGAAAGGATCGCAGGCGTGATGTGATGTATACCACCGAAAAAGCGGCCTTTGACGGATTCAAAAGTTCGTCGTCTTCTCCTTCAATTTGGCGGCCCCTATGTTAAGTTCACGGAACGCACGACACGTCATACAGAGGGCCTCGTTTACAGAACATTGAGCCTCATCCCCATACTGTGTGCCCAAGGAAGCACCTGAAACCGTACAGTGCCAACCAATAAAGCTCAGATGAGATGTGGGATCTCCGAAAGATGAGAATCTGATCTGCTCAAGTTCTACCCCTTCACCTTCAGCCATGAGTTAAAAGGTTGAAACTGGGATCAAGTGCTACAGAGTTTCAATGAGCAAAGTTGCATCCACCTTAAGAATTTTATGAAGATGATCACCCCCCCCTGATGTATATGATCTGGTTAAAATTAAGTCTCTTGTGGGCTACAATAACTTCATCAACATAAAGATCACTATTTTTTTCTTCAATTGAAAAAAATTAAAAGAACATGAGTTAGGTACAACCTTTTTGTGAAATAAGCAATAGGAAGAGTGCTTAGAAATCCTCTTCACCCCATAATATGTGAGATCTTTCATCATTAGGTACGTATGTTTTTAAAAAATAATAGAAAAAGAACATAAGCTAGATACACACGCATAAAAAAGGAAAGTACACAATCCATGCATACATATGCAAAGGAGGAACTCCTCTCTTCTATGGGTTATGTTCTAAATTAAATAATGTTTAGAACAGATAATTTAGTTTAAATTAAATTAAATTTTTATATAAACATTATTTATTTCAGAACGAACGGGGTATGCTCGATAAGTCTAGATCACAAAACGAGAGGACTTTAAATGTTTCAATTTTCCTAAGCTTTGCTTTTGCGAGCCAGGAAATTGGACCTCCTTTTTTCCGTGTAGGTGAGGACTGAGGAGTTGAGCGCCGGAGGCAAGCAGCAGAGTTCAAGTCCAGGCATCTGGAATTTTCCAACTGCCAACAACCTCCAGTCTCCGGGGGCCCACACACCTGCAACTGCTTGCAGGGGGAAAAAATCTTCCCGTCTGGCATCTGCTGAGATTTTCTGCTGCAGTCGAGTCGTCTCTCCCGGAGCCGGACATCGGAAGCCCCCGAGGATCCCGGCGCGCGACGGACATGGGAGGGGAGGCGGACGCAAGCACCGGCGGCGCCGCGGGAGATCCGCAGAGGCTGAAGCGGATCGCGGCGGCGGCGTACGACTACGAGAACGACACGCGGTGGGCGGGGTACTGGTCCAACGTCCTCGTGCCGCCCCACCTCGCCTCCCGCCCCGACGTCGTCGACCATTTCAAGCGCAAGTTCTACCAACGGTACATCGTGAGTCTCGCCGTGCCCTGATTGGACGCGTATCGTGCTAATTCGATTGGTTGGGCGCGTCTCTCATGCTGTACGGGCTAACGACTTCGATCTGTTTGTCTTTGCCGGTATCTGCTTGTGCCGTGAAGAATTAGTGCCGTGAAAGGGTTCGTGATACTAGTATCTGTTCCGGATTTTCTTAACAATGGACATAGAGGTGTCGTTTAAGGTTCTAGTAGGTTGTCTTGCCAAAGGGGGAGAATGTACAAGGTGTTGTTGTTGTATAGTGCTTTAGTTTCACAAGATCAAGTCAGTTAATGAGACGCCATTATATTGTCGTTGTGCCCGATTTCACATTTTCCCCACGTTTGTGCCAATATCATTGGTTCTTCACATGTATAGAATTTGGTGTGCCTGTGCTTTTCATGCCAAGTTAATCTTGAGGAATTGGAGGGTAGTTCACTTTGTAGCTCAAACATCAGGGGGCTTGTGATATAATTCTGGCGCTGTAAGAAAAATCCCAGAACTGTTGTTTGTATAATTGTTGAGCCGATTCAATACTATAAACGCTGAAGAGATTGTTTATTACACCCATTTTAGGTTCACGGAATCATGTTTAACTTGGCTAGATGCTAGCATTTGCCATTTATTGACGTAAGCTTCCTGTTTCAAGCAGCCTGAACTGCTTGCATTGGACTGACAGTGCATTATAACTTATATGTTTTTCTATATGTTCACCACCCAGTAATTCTTTCTGTTTTGTTCTCCTTATTCATTATGTAGTAGTCCATTTTATACCATTTTGCTGCACATAGTAGCTTCTGAACTCTTGATTAGTTTTGATATCACAAAATCATGCAGCTTATTCTTGGCCTCTCCAAGGCGATAAAATGATATCCAATCAAATTAATCAAAGGATTAAAACATTTGTAATTCTTTTCCTTAACATGTCAGGATCCTGGTTTGATTGTTGAGCCAATGTCCTCCTTGACTTCAACTCAGTCCACTAGGCCAGCAGCAAGGTCTTCCTCTGCACCAATTGCTGAGAATATCAGAGGTCGTGACTCAGGTATCATGAAATTGTGGTGCTTGAAACCTGACCTTTGGAACTATTATGAATTAACAACAAGGGCCCTCAGCATCCTCTCATAAGATATATGTCTAAGATTCAACATTTATCTCATGATGAAGGATCTAGTGCAAGATCAACTGCTTCATCCCAGCCACCACCAGCAGAGAGGAGTGTAAATTCTTTACGGCTAGACGGGCGTACAATACACTTCTCTATTAATGCCTGGGTATGGAATGATTACGTGCACTTTAATTCAGAACTTATGTATGATCTAGTTGATGTAGAGGAGAAGCAGCATTTTATTATGCATGAGTGCTGCCTAAATTTCATTTCACTCCTTTCACCTTTAACCATTCTTTACATTAAGAGCTGACCTCCTGTTTTTACATAATTTTTTACTGCCGGGTGCCGGTACCATTTGCAGTCATGGCATTTGCTTCCACTGAATTATGATATGCTCTTGATGACAGTTTGATAGATCATGATTTTATCATTGGATTATGATAAACATATTGCTGTTACCTTGTGCTCATCACCACTCGCCCCTCTGTTCAGTTGATACTGAAACCCGTTAAATTGTTGGACTGACTAAAGGTTTTCGTGAATTATAATCTCAGGTATTGGTTGTTGCTAGTCTTGGAATACTTCCTGTTCTACCCAACCATATCTCAAGTAAAGCATACAGACTTTCATTGTTAGGAACAATCTGCTCGTCCACTTACTCTTTATACTGCACTTATGGGGTATGTGTCTGTTACTCTGAATGAATGTTCTATAGTTTTGTTATGCTAATGTTCTCACTTTTGATGTGATTCTTGTTCTGCTTGTAGAAACCAAGGGCATGGAACATGCCTGCCATTCAGCCTTGGTTGCAATCTATAATTGTAGCCAAGGACTTTGTTCATTTGATGTTCTCGCTTATGATGTTCACTTCTAATGTGCATTTTAAGAGTAAGCTCTAGTTCTTGTTCCTGCCTCCACCTAATTCAATTTGAGTCTAATCTCTGTTGTCTGTTTCATCTTTACTTGTCATTTTTTCCGTTGTAGTTGCGCTACTTCCCGTGCTTTGCTGGGCACTCGATCATGTTGCTCGGTTCCTAAGGCGTAATTTTGCACGCTCTTCTTTGTACGGGTAAGTAAATTCAGGATTGTTTTTTTCTGTTTTATCATATTGAAGTCGGTGTTTCAAAACACGCCAGGCGCTAGGCGGGCGGTGACCTACCACCTAGAGCCTAGGCGTGCCTAGGTGTTCTTAGGCGGTGCCTAGCCGTTTCATACTATTGCATATATTATAAAAATTTTGAAAACACAAAAGTATATTCATGCCTAATTTTTTACTGCAAGGTTGATCTCTGCACTCCTTTCCTTCATTTTATCAACCTCTTGTTCCTAAGAGTAACATAACAACAACAACAAAGCCTTCCCAAGCACGTTGGGGTAGGCTCCTAAGAGTAACATAGAGAAGACAAATATTATCAACCTCTTCGACCACTTCATTCTCCCCAACTTCTTCAATTGCTTTGTCCACTAGCTCAAAAATGAGTTCACTCGTTTGTGACACATCTGACACCTCCTTAGAACTAAGGAAACTTATTCCCTCGGCACAATTTGTTACCAAGTGTTGCAATCCCGGTGTTCGATCACACCAAAAACTGCCCTATTCCAATCAGTTCAGCACCCCGCCTTGGTGTCGTTCTTGCTGAATTAGGAAAACTGTGAGGGAGTAGAGAGATCTGATCTATTCTGGTGTGTTTTGGCTTCATTATATAGCATACTTACAAGAGTCCTACTCTATTACAACTCAACATATCACACCAAAAACTGCCCTGTTCCAGTCAGTTCAGCACCCGGCCTTGGTGCTGTTCTTGCTGAATTAGGAAAACTGTGAGGGAGTAGAGAGATCTGATCTGTTCTGGGGTGTTTTGGCTTCATTATATACATGGCCGGCCCTGGGGCAGTGCCCAAGGGGCGACCGCTCCGGGCCCCCGAAAATTAGGGCCCCATTTGGATTGGTACTATATATTTTATCATGTCGCATAACTATATAAATGAACGTGATAACTAACAAATAATTAATTAACTATGAATAAAAGTCACCAGAAAAGTGAATTTAGATTTAGCACAATCTAACTTAAAATCAGGAGTTCCTAAAAATACCATGGCCATGTAAAGTTAGAGCAGCTCCACGTCGCCCCTCATGTATACTCTCAGATTGAACGTCAATCATTGAATACGATATCATACTCTCGTATGTTTGATGTTATGAACGTGATCCGATCTCGAATTCTGATTTGCCAGTTGCAGGAATTGTGAACCGATCTCGTATTTTTGTCTGCCATGACGCCACTCGAGTGCTCGTATTCTTGTATTCTCAAAGCTCTAGATTTGTACACCGCCAACTCAACGCTTGGTCCCTCATGCCTTCTGAATGCTAGTTTTAAGTTGCTAATCTTAAGATTAATCTAAATATATTTCTAGACTAATTGATTGTCTTATTTTTTTTCTCATCTAAGTGCGTACTAATTAACTAAACTTAGTTGAGTGATAGTTCCAAATCTTTGACGTATTTTTTATATTATAAGACAAGTTTCAAACATTAACAATTTCTTTTCAATTAACAAATTAGTTGTAACGATAATTATATTTAATATATTATCTTGTTATATTTATAGTTAACGAGAGCTTATATTTTTTATTCGACCCGGACCACATAAAAGTCAGGACCGGCCCTGATTATATAGCCCCCCTTACAAGAGTCCTACTCTATTACAACTCAAAATATAAAGTCCTACCTAATAGGTTCTGCTGCACCAAAGAGTCCAAACTGGACTCTTGGTCCTGGTGGCACGCATAGGGTAGTCCAGCTCAGTCTCTCCTATACCTGGCCACTCAGGACCTCTTTGGCAGCGTCATCCTACATTTTCCTCCTGATCCTGACGCTGACACACGTCCTGGATCCCAATCCTCATCTCTACGAACTTCTGTCTTCCAAGTGCCTTGGTCAAGATGTCTGCCATCTGGTCTTGGGTGGAGATCTGCTCAAGCACAATAGTACCGCTGTCCACACACTCTCGTATATAGTGGTACTTGACATCGATGTGCTTGCTTCTGTCATGGTGTATCGGATTTTGCTCAAGTCAATAGCTGACTTGTTGTCAATCCACAACACCGACGCCTTTGATTTTTCAGTTAAGTCCTCCATCAATCGTGTCATCCATACACTTTGACATGCCCCTTGAGCTGCTGCCATATATTCTACTTCACATGAGGATAAGGCAACCACCTTCTGCTTGCAGGACTGCCATGAAACGAGGCTGTTTCCATGACAGAACAGCACCCGCTTGTGCTTTTGTGGTCCTCTAAGTCTTCCGCATAGTCACTATCCGAGTACCCAATAACCTCCATGTCTCCTCCTCTTGCATAGAAGACTCCATAGTTGATTGTACTCGCTATGTAGCGTACGATGCGTTTGACTGCAACAAAATGCTCCTCCTTGGACTCCTCCAGAAACCGACTCACGTACCCGACCGAGTAGGCGAGATCGGGACGTGTGTTCACCAAGTATCGCAACCCTCCCACCAAGCTCCTATAGTCCGTTGCATGCACCAATGAACTATCACTTGTCTTGTAAAGCTTTAGGCCTTGCTCCATGGGGAATGCACAGGGGTTGCAACCCTCCAGGCGCAGTGGTAGAGTCTCTCCACTTGTGTCCTGGAGGTCCTGGGTTCGAATCAGCCTCCTTGCAAAATAAGCAAGGGGAAGGCTGTCTAGAAATTCCCTTCCCCAGACCCCACAACGTGTGGGAGCTTTCAGCACTGGGTATGCCCCTTTTTATGCTTCCTGCCAAACGCTTATCCCTGCATCAGCTTGCCGCACCTTCAGGCCAAGATAACATGACAAGAGACCCAAATCGCTCATCTTGAACCTCTTCATCATCTCCCCCTTGAACTTCTTGAGGTTGCCCTCTCCTGTGATCACAAGATCGTCGACGTACACACCGACGATGAGCTTCTCATCTTCAGCTCCATGGAAATAGATCCCGTGCTCGCTCGTACTCTTCTGGAAACCAAGCAATAGTAAGCTATCGTTGAGCTTGGCATTCCAGGCCCTAGGCGCCTGACGAAGTCTATATAAAGCCTTCTTGTCGATACACCTTGTGTTCGGCTCCGTTAATGGCGAAGCTAGCGGGGTGGGAGACGTACACCTCCTCCATCAAGTCGCCGTTTAGGAAAGCGCTCTTCACGTCCATGTGGTGTACCTTCCACCCCTTGTGCGCGGCAACTGCAAGGAGCAAGCGAACAGATTCGAGACGAGTTACAGAAGCAAATACCTCGTCAAAATCTATTCCTCGCCGCTGGACATAGGCTTTAGCCACCAAATGAGCTTTGTGCTTCACCACCTCCCATGCTCGTCCCTCTTCACCTTGAACACCCATTTGAGGCCAATGGGCTTGTGTCCTGCAGGAAGATCGACAAGTTGCCAAGTCTTGTTTTCTTCTATCGACTCCATCTCCTCGAGCATGGCCCGTCTCCAGCACGTGTGTTTCTCTGCATCGGCGAAGGACGCGGGCTCCTCCGCGGTGGTGAACATGATCTCTCCCTCCTCCAAGCTTGGTGGTCGCTCAGCCCGACCAGGAGGGGTGAGGGTTTATAGCACGTTGCGCATCGTGCGGAACCGTAGTTTCGTGCCGTCATCGTAGTAGACGTCGACGACGTTTCTGTCGAGGTCCGACAACGGTGTGGCAAAGCGGATGGGTCGTGGAGGATTCCGGGACGCGACGAAGGAGGTGCTGGAATCTTCAAGTCCGGAACCCCCCCCCCCCCCCCCCCCCCCCGCGCTGCTGCTGACCCCCGTGCAGGACTGTCCCAGCCCTAATCTGTGCGTCCCTGCAGGATCCTTTGGGGCGACGCCGCGGGTGCTGGACCCCCTCTAGCAGGTCTGGAGGCTGGCGCAGGAACTCCTAGGGTCTGGACTGTTGCAATTCCGGCGCTGAAACTGTCTCTGTTCTTGCTGAATAAACCGATCTGCCCTAGCAGATCGATCTGTCTTCCTTGAAGACAGACCAGAAAAATTCTTCAGCCAACAACAGAGGAATAACAGCAAGGAGAAGAACAGTTCTGGTGCAGAAAACTGAGCAGATTGATTCTGTTCTTGGGAGAACAGAGCAGGGAAGAAATCAGGAGATGCCCGATCTGTTCTGGTGTTGAAGAGACGCAAAACAGTGGGAGAAACAGGGGCGGCGGCTGGTTCTAGCCCCTGTTGTCGGCTAGGGCAGAGGGAGGCGGCGGCTGCAGCAGGGGAGAGAGGCTGCGGCTAGGGCAGAGGGAGGCGGCGGCTGGGGCAGGAGGGAGAGAGGCGGCTAGGGTTAGAAAAGTGGAGGGAAATTTTCTGTATTGATCTCTCTCATAATTTGGGGTGTTTTGGCTTGTATATATAGCCCCCCCCCCCCTTACAAGAGTCCTAATCTGTTACAAAAGGATCTTTTAATCTATCTCTAAGAAGATGAAACTCAAATTCCTTCTAGAAAGGGGCCGGCTTGGGCCAGGGCTGACCAGCCCACTTGGCCCAGTTCTGGCTGCCCTGGGCCAGGGAGGGGCCGACCTGGGCCAGGGGCAGATCAGCCCACATTCTCCTTCTGATCCTGACACTGGCCCATGTCTAGAATCCCGATCCTTCTTCTCATCTCCACGAACTTCTGTCTTCCAAGAGCCTTGGTCAAAATGTCCGCCATCTGGTCTTGAGTGGAGATTTGCTAAAGCACAATAGTACCGTTGTCCACATACTCCCGTATGTAGTGGTACTTGACGTCGATGTGCTTGCTCCTGTCATGGTGTACCGGATTTTTGCTCAAGTCTATAGCTGACTTGTTATCAACCCGTAGCACCGGCGCCTTCGATTTTCCAGCTAAGTCCTCCATCAGCCGTGCCATCCATACACCTTGACATGCCCCTTGAGCTGCTGCGATATACTATGCTTCACATGAGGACAAGGCCACCACCTTCTGCTTGCAGGACTGCCATGAAACGGGGCTGTTTCCAAGACAAAACAGCACCCCGCTTGTGCTCTTGCGGTCCTCCACGTCTCCCGCATAGTCACTATCCGAGTACCTAATAAGATCCATGTCTCCTCCTCTTGCATAAAAGACTCCATAGTTGATTGTACCCGCTATGTAGCGTACAATGCGTTTGACTGCAGCAAAGTGATCTTCCTTGAGCTCCTCCAGAAACCGACTCACGTACCCGACCGAGTAGGCAAGATCGGGACGTGTGTTCACCAAGTATCGCAGCCCTCCAACCAAGCTCCTATAATCCATTGCATGCACCAACGGGCTATCACTTGTCTTGCAAAGTTTGAGGCCTTGCTCCATGGGAAATGCACAGGGATTGCATCCTTCCAGGCCAGCTTTAGAGACAAGTTTGGAAGCGTAGGCCGTCTGCCCAACGCTTATCCCTTCTTCAGTCTGCCGCACCTCCAGGCCAAGATAATACGACAAGAGGCCCAAGTCGCTCATCTTGAACCTCTTCATCATCTCCCCTTTGAACTTCTTGAGATCGCCTCCTCCTGTGATCACAAGATCGTCAACGTACACGCCGACGATGAGCTTCTCATCTTCAGCCCCACGGAAATAAATACCGTGCTCGCTCGTACTCTTCTGGAAACCAAGCGATAGCAAGCTATCGTTGAGCTTGGCATTCCAGGCCCTGGGCGCCTGACGAAGTCCATATAAAGCTTTCTTGAGCCGATACACCTTGTGTTCGGCTCCGTCGATGATGAAGCCAGCGGGTTGGGAGACGTACACCTCCTCCATCAAGGCGCCGTTCAGGAAGGCGCTCTTCACGTCCATGTGGTGTACCTCCCACCCCTTGTGTGCAACAACTGCAAGGAGCAAGCGAATAGATTCGAGACGAGCTACAGGAGCAAATACCTCGTCAAAATCTATTCCTTGCCGTTGGACATAGCCTTTTGCCACCAATCGAGCCTTGTGCTTCACCACCTCCCCATGCTCGTCCTTCTTCACCTTAAACACCCATTTGAGGCCAATGGGCTTGTGTCCTGCAGGAAGATCAACAAGTTGCCAAGTCTTGTTTTCTTCTATGGACTCCATCTCCTCGAGCATGGCCCGTCTCCAGCACGGGTGTTCCTCAGCATCAGCGAAGGACGTGGGCTCCTCCGCGGTGGTGAACATAGGCTCCCCCTCCTCCAAGCATGGTGGGCGCTCAGCCCGACCAGGAGGGGTGAGGGTTCCGAGTATGTTGCGCATCGTGCGGAACCGTAGTTTCGCGCCGTCGTCGTAGTAGGCGTCGACAACATTACTGCCGGGGTCCGACAGCGGTGAGGCGAAGCAGATGGGCCGTGGAGGATTCCGGGGCGTGACGAAGGTGCTGGAATCTTTAAGTCCGGAATCTCCCGCTGCTGCTAACCCCCGTGCAGGACTGTCCCAGCCCTGATTTGCGCTGGACAGTCCCTGCAGGGGCCCTTGGGGCGATGCTGCAGGTGCTGGACCCTCTACAGCAGGTCTGGAGGCTGGCATAGGAATTCCTAGGGTCTGTACAGACCCTTCTGTGCCCCTCCTGGGCACTGCAGGGGTGCTGTTCGGCCCCTCCAGACCCTGCAGCACCTCTCCAGGTGCTGAAACAGCATGTCCAGCACTTGCTGGACCTAAGGAGTCGACGTGGAAGGTGGTGTAGTCCTCTTCTCCTGCTCCTTCTCCCCAGTCCCACTTGGCCGCCTCGTCGAATATCACGTCACGTGATATGTGTGTACGCCCATCAGCCGGATTATACATCCGATATCCTTTCGTCTCTGCAGCATAGCCATAAAAAATCATCGGAGTACTCCGGTCTTCCAACTTTTTCAGGTGGGGGCGCGTGTTGACATGCCCCACGCACCCAAAAATTCGGAAATAATTGACGGCTGTCGCTCTCCATGCCAAGCTTCATATGGCGTCTTCCCGTCGAGGCCGCGGGTAGGGGATCGATTCAAGATATAGACAGCCGTGATAACTGCCTCACCCCAAAATATCCCAGGCATACCCTTCACCTTCAACATGCTCCTCGCCATGCCGACCACCGTCTGGTTGCGCCGCTCCACAACCCCATTTTGCTGCGGCGTATACGGGGCTGTGAGCTGACGTTGTACTCTGTGCTGAGCGCAGTACTCGCCGAACTCCTGTGAGGTGAACTCCCCTCCGCGATCAGTACGGAGTAGCTTCAGCCTCCTCCCGGACTCTAATTCAGCGGTCGCCTTGAATTGCTGAATTAAGTCGGGCCCCTTGTCCTTGGTTGCTAGAAGATAGAGCCACATATAGCGGCTCATGTCATCCACAAGCAACAAGAACATCTTCTTGCCACCAGAAGTCGTCGGCGTGATAGGCCTGCAGATGTCGTCGTGGACAAGGTCGAGCGCGCCCTCCGCGCGCCGCTGAGCTTGCTTGGGGAAGATGGAGTGCCTCTGCTTCCCGACCAAGCAATCTTCGCACAATTGATCGACATGATCAATTTGCGGAAGCCTGAGCACCATCTCCTCTCGTGCCAACTTTCGAAGCGCCTGGAAGCCGACGTGTCCGTAGCGTTCGTGCCAACGCCACGCAACATCATCACGCCTCGCGGTTAGGCAAACCGGACGTGTGATGTTGAGCCTGATGGAGTACAGCTTGCTGTCGTCGCGCTGAACTCGTGTGAGGAGACGCTGCTGCTCATCCCGTATGTGCATCACTCCTCCTTGCACCGTGATGTTGTAGCCATCCTCATCCAGCTGGCCGACGCTGATGAGGTTGGTGGTGAGGCGTGGGATGAGGTAGACGCCGGTGAGCCTCCTATGCTCACCCGTCTTGGCGGCGAATAGGATCGTAGCCTTCCCCTGGATACGCACGACGGAATTATCGCCGAACTTGATGGTTTCGACGACGTTTTCGTCAAGCTCGGAGAAGACGGCGCGCGAACCAGTCATGTGGTTGGTCGCGCCCGTGTCGAGGTACCAACGAGTGTCGTCAAAGTCATCGTCGTTGCAGCGGTGAGCGAAGACACGTCCCTCCACTATCTCCAGTGGGCGCATAGGACGTTCCTGTACAGGCTCCTCCTGTACTGAGGCCACCCTTGTCATAAACAAGGCGCCCTCCTCCTCCGCCTTTGCCACGAAAGCCTGCTGCTGCGGCTACTCCTTAGGCTTCGACCGACACTCCTTGGCCCAGTGGCCCTTCTTCCCGCACTTCCTGCACTGGTCCCGCGGAATATCCTTTCCGGAACCTCCCTCCTTGCCTCCGTTCTTCTTGGGCGGGCCCTTTCGGCCGCCCCTCTTAGAAGAACCCGCGGACTGGGTAGACCGCTCCTCCTTCCGCTGTGCCTCCCACTCCTCCCGAGTGAGGTACAACTGGCCGTTGTGTACTCCTCCCTTCCGCTGCGTCGAGTCGAAAGCGTTCTCAGCCGCCCTGAGACGCCCCGTCACCTCCGACAAGGTGAGGGTCGACACGTCCAGCAGTGTCGTGATCGCCACCACGATCTGTTGGAAGCGTTCTGGAACGCTTCGCAGGAGCTTCTCCACGGCCCTCTCTTCTCCTATCTCCTCCCCTAGCGACGCAAGCCGTGATAGCATGCCGCTCAGGCGGAGGGAGAAGTCCTCCACGCTTTCGCCATCCTTGAAGACAGCGTCTTCGAACTCCTTCCGGAGTTGCTGTGCTGTTGTCTTCCTCACGCGGTCGGCCCCGACCCGCATGATGGCGATCGTGTCCCATGCCTCCTTCGCCGTCCTCTTTTCTCCGATCGTCGTGATCATCTCCGGCGGGACAGCGCTGACCAAGATGTCAAGCGCCATCATGTCTTCCTGCTCGCTCACGTTCCCCTCCTCCACGGCCTTCCAAAGCAACCGCGCCTTCAGCTTGATCTTCATCATGACAGCCCACTCCGCGTAGTTGGTCTTGGTGAGCACGGGGAACCCCGTCCCGGTGTTCACCTCACGAGCTGCCGGTGAGGGCGCCCCATGGCTGATGGCGCTGCCGCTGCTTGTAGGTGTAGACGACATCTTGTAGATTTCAGCCTAGGGTTGAAATCGGCTCTGATACCACGAATGTTGCAATTCCGGCGCTGAAACTGTATCTGTTCTTGCTGAATAAACCGATCTGCCCTAGTAGATCGATCTGTCTTCCTTGAAGACAGACCAGAAAAATTCTTCAGCCAACAACAGAGGAATAACAGCAAGGAGAAGAACAGTTCTGGTGCAGAAAACTGAGCAGATTGATTCTGTTCTTGGGAGAACAGAGCAGGGAAGAAATCAGGAGATGCCCGATCTGTTCTGGTGTTGAAGAGACGCAGAACAGTGGGAGAAACAGGGGCGGCGGCTGGTTCTAGCCCCTGTTGTCGGCTAGGGCAGAGGGAGGCGGCGGCTGCAGCAGGGGAGAGAGGCTGCGGCTAGGGCAAAGGGAGGCAGCGGCTGGGGCAGGAGGGAGAGAGGCGGCTAGGGTTAGAAAAGTGGAGGGAAATTTTCTGTATTGATCTCTCTCACAATTTGGGGTGTTTTGGCTTGTATATATAGCCCCCCCTTACAAGAGTCCTAATCTGTTACAAAAGGATCTTTTAATCTATCTCTAAGAAGATTAAACTCAAATTCCTTCTAGAAAGGGGGCCGGCCTGGGCCAGGGCTGACCAGCCCACTTGGCCCAGTTCTGGCCGCCCTGGGCCAGGGAGGGGCCGGCCTGGGCCAGGGGCAGATCAGCCCACATGGACAGACCCTTCTGTGCCCCTCCTGGGCACTGCAGGGGTGTTGTTCGGCCCCTCCGGACCCTGCAGCACCTCTCCGAGTGCTGGAACAGCAGGTCCAGCAAGTGCTGGACCTAAGGAGTCGACGTGGAAGGCGGTGTAGTCCTCTTCTCCTGCTCCTTACCCCCCAGTCCCACTTGGCCGCCTCGTCGAATATCACGTCTCATGATATGTGTGTGCGCCCATCAGCCGGATTATACATCTGATAGCCCTTTGTCCCTGCAACATAGTCAAGGAAAATCATCGAAGTACTCCGGTATTCCAACTTTTTCAGGTGGGGGCGCGTGTTCTTGACTTGCCCCACACACCCAAAAGGTCGGAAGTAGTTGACGACTGGTCGCTCTCCATGCCAAGCTTCATATGGCGTCTTCTCGTCAAGGCCGTGGGTGGGAGATCGATTTAAGATGTAGACAGCTGTGATAACTGCCTCACCCCAAAAAAATCCCGGGCATACCCTTCACCTTCAACATACTCCTCGCCATGTTGATCACCATCTGGTTGCGCCGCTCCGCAACCCTGTTTTGTTGCGGCGTATACTGGGATGTGAGCTGACGCTATACTTCGTGCTGAGCGCAGTACTCGCCGAACTCCTGTGAGGTGAACTCCTCTCCACGATCAGTACGGACTAGTTTCAACTTCCTCCCAGACTCTAATTCAGCCGTCGCTTGGTATTGCTGAATTAAGTTGGGAGTCTGGCACTTGGTTGCTAGAAGATAGAGCCACATATAGCGGCTCATGTCATCCACTAGCAACAAGAACATCTTCTTGTCGCCTGGAGTCGTCGGCGTGATAGGCCCGCAGATGTCGCCATGGACGAGGTCGAGTGCGCCCTCCGCGCACCGTCGAGCTTGCTTGGGGAAGCTGGAACTCCTCTGCCTCTAGAACAAGCAAGCTTCACACAATTGATTGACGTGATCAATTCGCGGAAGCCCGAGCACCATCTCCTCTCGTGCCAACTTCCAAAGCGCCTGGAAGCCGACATGTTCGTAGCGTTCGTGCCAACGCCACGCAACATCATCACGCTTCGCGGTTAGGCAAACCGGACTTGTGATGTTGAGCCTGATGGAGTACAGCTTGCTGTCGTCACGCTGAACCCGTGTGAGGAGACGTTGCTGCTCATCCCGTATGTGCATCACTCCTCCATGCACCTCGATGTTGTAGCCATCCCCATACAGCTGGCCGACGCTGATGAGGTTGGTGGTGAGGCGCGGGATGAGGTAGACGCCGTTGAGCCTCCTGTGCTCACTCGTCTTTGCGGCGAATAGGACCGTACCCTTCCCCTGGATACGCACGACGGAGTTGTCGCCGAGCTTGATGATTCCGACGACATTTTCGTCGAGCTCGGAGAAGACGACGCGAGAACCCGTCATGTGGTTGGTCGCGCCCGTGTCGAGGTACCAACGAGTGTCGTCAAAGTCGTCGCCGTTGCCGCGGTGAGCGAAGACACGTCCCTCCACTATCTCTAGTGGGCGCATAGGATGTTCCTGTACAACCTCCTCCTCTACTGAGACCACCCTTGTCATGAACAAGGCGCCCTCCTCCTCCTCCGCCTTTGCCACGAAAGCCCACTGCTGCGGCTCCTCCTGCTTAGGCTTCGACCGACACTCCCTGGCCCAGTGGCCCTTTCTCCCCACACTTCCTGCACTGGTCTCGCGGAATATCTTTCCCGGACCCTCCCTTCTTGCCTACGTTCTTCTTGGGCGGGCCCTTTCGGCCGCCCCTCTTAGAAGAACTCGCGGACTGGGTAGACCGCTCCACCTTCTGCTGTGCCTCCCACTCCTCCCGAGTGAGATACAGCTGGCCGTCGTGTACTCCTCTCTTCCGATGCGTCGTGTCGAAGGCATTCTCCGCCGCCCTGAGACGCCCCGTCACCTCCGACAAGGTGAGAGTTGACACGTCCAACAGTGTCGTGATCGCCACCACGATCTATTGGAAGCGTTCTGGAACGCTTTGCAGGAACTTCTCCACGGCTATCTCCTCTCATATCACCTCCCCTAGCGACGCAAGCCGTGATAGCAATGCCGCTCAGGCGGAGGGAGAAGTCCTCCACGCTCTCGCCATCCTTGAAGGCAATGGCTTCGAACTCCTTCTGGAGTTGCCGTGTCGTCGTCTTCTTCACACGCTCAGCCCCGACCCGCATGATAGCGATCGTGTCCCATGCCTCCTTTGCCATCTTCTTCTCTCTGATCGTCGTGATCATCTCCGGCGGGACAGCGATGACCAAGATATCAAGCGCCATCATATCTTCTTGCTCGCTCACGTTGCCCTCCTACACGACCTTCCAAAGCAGCCGTGCATTCAGCTTGATTTTCATCATGACAGTCCACTCCGCGTGGTTGGTTTTGGTGAGCATGGGGAACCCCGTCCCAGTGTTCACCTCACGAGCTTCCGGAAAGGGTGTCGGATGGCTGACGACATCGTGTTGAATTCAACCTAGGGTCAAACCGGCTCTGATGTCACGAATGTTGCAATTCCGGTGTTTGATCACACCAAAAACTACCCCAGTTTCAATCAGATCAATAATTAAGAAATTACTCCACCAACCCTAGCCGCCGCCTCTAGGAATTAGACATCTGTTTTTCCTCTGTTCTGAATGGAGCCGCTACAAAACTTTCTGAGTTTTCCTGTTCTACTCCTGTTTTGCACTGCTCCCTCCTATTCTGCTCCTGTGCATTTTTGCTCCTCACGTCAACCAACAGCAACAGCCATCAAGTCTCTCTGTTCCTCTGTTCTGCACATCTACCAAAACAGGGCTGCTACTTCTCTCTCTTCTCTGTTGTGCACGCCTAGTTCAGAACCACAACTGCTCTGTTCTGTTCTGTACGCACAGATCAGGTAGCCTCAGGCGGTCTTCTCCACCAAAGTGCAACACCTCTGCACTTTTTGTTCTTCACAGGAGAAGTTGGCAACTCACACGCTGAGCTGTTATTCCTATTCTGCATCAAGAACAGGAGCTATATTGGTGCCCTAAACACCGGAATTGCAACACCAAGTTCATTATGCTTCTCCTCTTCCTATCTGACCACGCATCCGTCATGATAGAGCATCCATTCTTGATATTTTCAGGATCACGTTCTTTTAGCAAACTCTTAGTTCTTTTAAATTCCTCATTCAACAGAACTCCCCTCAGGTGGTCTTGAGAAGGCGGCTCAAAACCGACACCAAATTGAGTAATTGCTTCGCACATTTGTACAAACTCATCATTATTGATAGCATTAAATGGTATGGCTGCAAAACAATACATGTCAATGCTTGTTAGCTATTCCGCTAAAAATCAACAATAAAAGACTATTATGGCAGCAATGTTCAGTTTTTATACCATGTGTATACACCCATCTTGCTACATATTTTTGCACATTATATGTTCTTTGCTTTCAAACCTCCTTGTTAAGCTTTTGTTGCTTCAAAGCTTCAGCTTGAGTCGCAGTTAGATCGGTTGACTTTGTTCACTTATCAATGAGTCCTAACTTGTGAGGCTCCGAGCTGCTAACACAAGTAACCTCATCCTATCTCCTCCAACTCGAGATACGTTTACTTCTTCTCTAAGATTTAGTTGACTTCTTCTCTAAGATTTAGAAGATGAACGGTGCTCTCTTTTCTCTTTTTTGTTGCCTCCTCAAGTGATTTCTTGCACTTCTCTTTTGCCTCCGTTGAGCTCTTCTTGCACTTAGCAACAACAGGCCAACATGTACTACATGTTGCTTCAGACGATTAATCCCTCCTGAGCTGATATGGTTACAAGGCAAGCACCGAACCTTGTCCTTATTATTAACATCAATTAGGACTCCATACTCCCATCCTATGTCATCCGACTTTTTTTTCAACATAACCTCACTCTTAGTTTCTACGCCCTCAATTCTTGGAAGTGCTGCTGCTGTCCCACTTATCTCCCCCGATATTGACATCCTACAACAACCCATAGAAGATCCTGAGCCAAGCAAAATTTTATGCATTAAACAATGCAGTGAGCAGCCAACAATTTATCTAACAGCAAATGAAAAATGTGAACTTGTTGAGGATTGATGTAAGCACAAGAATGACTACAAACAGGCTAACAGTTTTGAATGACTACAAGAATACAACTAGATTTTAGCTAACTTCATATCCTTTCAAACCCTCATAAAGCCTAACATGGCCACGAAGAATTCAGCAAAGTTCATAACAACTTGTCTGCAGAAATCTTGACAATGTAGATGTACTAGAATAAATATGAATAGAACCCTTTCAATGCAGAAAACTTTCCTAAATGTACGTATTATTCATGGTTGCTTAGTGTCACTCCAATTCAGTGTATAGATGCAAGAACAGAGGAGGGGGGGAGGGGGGGGGGAGCTCACACATGGTCAGAAGTCCAGAACAGAGGAGGGAGGACCGGAGGAGCTCTGAGCTCACCTTGCTTCAAGGTAGCCGGCGCCGCAGGAGAGGTGGCCGGGAGCCCGGGATTCTGCGAAAGCGGTGGCCGGGAGCCCGGGATTCAGCGGGCGCGGTGGCTGGGAGCGGAGGCGGCGCGCGGGAATTGACGGGAGAGCGCTATACGCGGGAGCAAATGGGGCTCAGTCGCTGACTGAGTCGAGCGCGTGGGAACAGATGGCGGCCGACTCGTCTCGGGCGGGAGCGCGCGTGCTAGGAAATTTTCCCTGCCAAAATCGGTCGGGCGCCCGCCACCTCTGTGCTTCCATCGTCCCGCCTCCGCACGCCTAGCCCGCCCCCGCACGCCTGGGCGAGCACCGCACGCCGCCTAGGCGCAGCCAATGCCTCGCCTCAGCCTACCCCCCCCCCCCCCCCCCGGGCGCAGCGCTGGGGCCTCGCCCACCGCCTAAGCGCGCCTGGGCGAGCGTTTTTTCACGCCTTTTGTAACACTGATTGAAGTGTACACCAGTTTCAATTCTATTCTATACCTGAGCACCTGTTGTTTGCTTGTTTCAGAAAGTACTTGGAAGACCCTTGCCTGTGGGTAGAGACAAACAACACTACACTCAGCCTGCTTTGTTCGAATGCTGAAATCACCCTGGGATTTCTTATGATCATCTCACTTTTCTCGTGCGTACATTTGCTTCTCAAACAATTATCTAGATATGGTCTTTTTGTATGTGAACTTACATCAGATGTTCCGTGCTTTTGCTCATGCAGGTTGAGACGCAACATAGTTCAGACATTCATGTACTTTCATGTAAGTCATGCTGTTCCAAAGTAGTTTTCGTTTATCGTCATTTCTCTTTTTTGTCTTCTTTAAGCAGTTCAGAAAAACTTGAGGACACTATACCTTTCTTCCCCATTTCATTGACTGCATTTCTAAATCTAAGCTTGAAGAACTAGTTTTCATATCTAGCAGTTTTGTTTCCCTGTTAGCATACTGAAAATTGCAATTCTGATCAGGTGGTAGTTCGGACAACAGCTGGGTCATTGTTTAACCGTTAAATCTGAGTTGTTTGGTTGCTCGGGTTCTATCTAGCAGAACCTATTAGATGTTCAACTATTGAATCCTAGCTGCATTGCTTAGCTAATGGTTTTGTCATTTCATTCAGCTACTGAAGCTGATGTACCATGCTCCTGTGACATCCGGCTACCACCAGAGCGTGTGGGCAAGAATTGGAAGGGCCGTAAATCCATACATTTGTCGCTACGCACCATTCCTGAACACGCCAATTTCGGCAGTTCAAAGATGGTGGTTAAGGTAGAAAAGAGAAGATATGTCTGCACTGAGCTAGTACCCCTCAAATTTCATAAGATTCTCAACACGTCACTTTCATAGCATTTAATTTTCCAGAAGAATATACAACCGTTGTATTCTTGTTTCACGAAGTGCTGAAGCCGCAACAACAGATAATTTTACAGGCTGAGCGAACTGTCCACGATTTGATTGGACATGCAGTTAATGCGATAGGTCACAATTTGCGAGGATGCGTTGTGGCAAACAGTAAAATACGAGTATAATATATTGCTATCTGTCCCTTTTATTTTGCTCGGTACGGCTTCCGTTGGTCATTGGCATTTCGCGGTCTCTTCCATAACTGTGATGCTGCTGTCTTTTTTATACGTGTACAGAAACCAGTTTGATAGGGACATATGATCTATTCACGTTGCCGTGCGTGCAACCAAACAGCATCATAGGGTAAACTGAACCAGTCCTGGAGCGAGGTTATCACTTATGATTTGGTAATATGATTCCGTCTACTCGCTTTTTAATTTTTGTAATCAACCACTTACGGTCAAAAATGTTTTTTATTGGGTGAGATTGCAGGTACTCAAAAGCCAGTTGAAGGGCAGCAAAGGCAATAAAATGTGGGGTTGTTTGTAAGCAAGTGGCTCTTTTACAATTATCGGTACCTTATTACTTTTTCTTCTTTTGGAAGAACGCTTTCTTATTTTTAAGTAAACTGTTAATGTCGAACTAATTATCCAAACTCCAAGTTACCAACTATTTCGTTAAGAAAAACCAATATTGCTCGGTTTTTATTGTATTGAACTAATACATGAAACTTTGAGTTTTGAATTTTTTAGTTATAAGAAAAGATAAAAGGATGTCCATGCTTCGAAAAAAGTGGATCAACGAAGTTTAAATGTTAGTAAAATCTATGAACAGTGTTATCTGAGAATGAAAAAAAAATCGTAGTTTTCTCGTCTGCTGCCAACAACCACGGTTCGATCGAAACTCCCAAGTGCACAACAGTATCTAGTTTCTTTTCTCCCACACGGCAGCTAAATGCAGGTAAGCCGGTAAAGGTAACTGTTTTTTCAAGTTACGTACGCCGCGACGGCCACGTCCTCGAAACGGCGCCCCAACCGAAAGCACACGGAATGGCGATGATATCTTGCCGCCACTTGCAAGCCTACCAACAAACCTGTGTTTCAGCGCGCGACGCGACGCGACGCGGCAGCATGCAGATGGAGAGCCCTCACCCCGAAGACCGCGTCCGAGAAGGCAGCGGGAGCGCACGCGCCCGCCCGCCGCCCGTTTCGCGCGCGACCATGTCCGCCACCGGCGCGCCACCGAAGCGGTCGGCGTCCATGCCCCTCCCCGGCGCCGGCGCCGGCAAGGACCTCGCCCCGGCCCCGGCGGCGGCCAGCGGGCGCGCGCGGCTCCGCGGCGAGCAGCTGCGCCAGCTCCGGGAGCTCTTCCTCCGCTTCGACCTCGACGGCGACGGCAGCCTCACCAAGCTGGAGATCGCGGCCCTGCTCCGGTCGCTGGGCCTCCGCCCCGCTGCCGGGGACGAGATCCACGCCCTCATCGCCGCCATGGACGCCGACGGCAACGGCACGGTCGAGTTCGACGAGCTGGCGTCCTCCCTGGCCCCGCTGCTCCTCGGCCCGTGCCGCCCCGCCGTCGCCGTCGACCACGCGCAGCTCGCCGAGGCGTTCCGCGCCTTCGACCGCGACGGGAACGGGTTCATCTCCGCCGCCGAGCTCGCGCGCTCCATGGCGCGGATGGGCCACCCCATCTGCTACGCCGAGCTCACCGACATGATGCGCGAGGCCGACACCGACGGCGACGGCGTCATCAGCTTCCAGGAGTTCACAGCCATCATGGCCAAGTCCGCCGTCGACTTCCTCGGCCTCGCCGCCTTGTGACTCCCTCATCAGATCCCTCCATCGATCGTGCTTGTGCATCCCTTCTCTTTTCTTTTCCATCTGCCTTTGCTGCTACTACTACTACTACATAAATATATGAACTCAATTGGTAATTATATCTCATGCGTGATTGCGTATATATGATGCCACGGTGCTCAAGTGCACATTCATAAGTTTGGATTTGAAAAGCGGTAATATAGCCGTGTTAATCGGTACTGGCTATTCAAAGATGCGTAAAAGGTGCGACGGGTGCTGTGCTTGGAGACAGACTGTCAAGAGTTGGTGGGGTTGTGGGCGGGAGGGTAACCAACGATCGATCCAGCCCAGCGTTTCAACTGTTCTTCGGGAGACCCAGGAGTTGAGCTTTAGTTTTCAGAGTTTTGCGTGTATGCTCATGCTAATATTTTCTCCATTTCAAAATATTTGATTGGTTAGTTTAATTTTAAAATAATCAGTATTAAATAATTTAAAAGGGAGGAAGTAGAATTTATAATAAGGTAGCAAAATTGTAATAAGATAGCTCATGCACCGGCGAAACAGTTCACAGGTGATGCAAAAAGAAAAAAGAAAACAGGGTGTAGCAAAATTTGGTTTATTAGTTTCTTCGACACACCAAATTTTGGTTTCGATAATAGAGCAATGCCAGCTGTGTGTGTTCCGCCGACTGAGACGGCGACGCCTCCTTTTAAGTGACGCGAATCTTAAACAAGATGGACGAGTACATGTTGCAGATCCCACGCCTGCAGAGCTCATTATGGCCCTGTTTGGCACAGCTTCTGAACCAGCTTTTTTATAAAAATAAGCTGCGGGTGTACCAAACAGTCAGCTTCTCCAGCAGCTTATTAGTTCAGCTGCTTCTCAGAATGAACTAAAAGCGGGATATAAGTTTAAGCTGCTGTTCACCAGCTTTTCAGACAAGCTGCTTTTTTAACAAGTTTAAGCCGTGCCAAACAGGGCCTATCATTATTTTCGCCTTCCTTCCCTTCACTCGACGCGTCTCCCGCGCCTAACCGGTAACTCCTGGTCCCCTCGACCAAAGAAAAAACAAAAATCCTAGTGCCCTGCAGTAACGCCGTCCCCAACACTTTTTTGACACGTTGTTATGCTACCAACATAAATAAAAATTTGTGATTATCTATTGAGCATTTAAGTGCCAAAATTAAGGCCAATGACAAATACCACACACCTTTGACCAAAAGTGTTACATACACATTGTTATGCTGCCAATATAAATAAAACAATCGAGTTTATCTAATCACTGATTAGGAGAAAACAGTATCTCATCACCCCTCTTTATTCCGTTCCACGTCCTAGTCCTTTTCATGCGCATAGTGGTACCAGGTAGCTCTGAAACCAAAACCACAAAATGCATCTCCTTCACACCACCATGAAATCTAAGGCATTACTGCTAACCTACAAAATCAACAGCAATCGCTCTGGACGACTAATTTTCTTGAATGATTTTTTCAAGTGACCGGGTTAATCGGTATAGCAATAGAATGCATTTCTTCCGTTAATAATATGTCTAGCAAACTATAGTCATATATACCACTCCACAACACATCAGAGGTGGCTTATGCTCAAGCGATGTGGTCTCTCCACAACAAGGAGGTTGCATAAATATATAAAGAAAGCATACAAAAAGACAGCTCTGACAAACTATTATAAGCACACAAAAAGAATTCCTGATATAATTTCAGATCTATCTTTTGGCAAAAAGCTTCTTCAACATCCCAAAGCCTTTCTTCCAGAAAAAGGAATATTGGTGATGAGATGAGACCGCGCAGGTTGGGGTTTGCCCTCCCTCATGCGACCTAGAGCCTAATATAATCTCCCGCCTGGTCATAAGCTACGTTGTTGCTTAGGAGGTTTGGTTCACGACTGTTAAAGTATTTTCCTGCGACACTTCACTCGGGTTTTTTTTTGAAGGGGCTAGTGGATCTCGAAGGTCAAAGCACAATGGCGAGAGAGACACGAGAATTTACGTGGTTCGGACCGTCGGAGCGTAATACCCTACGTCCACGGGTGTGCTTGTTGCATTGCTTGTGTGAATAAGTGTGTGAGTGAGTCGGGGTTTAGAACCCTCTGCCCGGAGGCTGCCCCGGTCCTTTTATTGCCCAAGGCCGGGGCAGTTACAAGGTGCCTCGGGCCCGACAAGTGGCCCCGCGGCTATCTGTCTCCTATACATGAGCTATAGGCATTTACGGCTATATGCATTGTCTCTGTCGGTGGAGTTAAGGTACGCCGCCTGACACGTCGGGTGCCTTTGACTGGGTGGCCTGTGATGATAAAGTCCTCGTCTTGTCGCCGCGTCTCCTCGCTTTGCTAGACGGCTCTGCGCCGTTGGGCGACATTGTTGTGCCGTCACGCCTCGCCGCCTTGTCTTTCACTGTAATGGTGCGCAGACGGGGGACGGAGGCGTGCGTCGTGCGCCATGCTTCTAGGGAAGGCGCGAACCTTGAATGCTCGGCCTGACAGCGTACCTTCCTCTTTACTCCTTGGCCATCTGCCCATTGCTTGTCGGTGTTACGTCCGGGCGGCTGGCCCCCGGAACACGCATCTCTACCGAAGCTGTCTTGCGGGGTAGTGGGAGGTCCGGAGTCGTTGGACACGTGGCAGCACCAGAGCCCTCCCACGCTGGAGGTCGGGTCTGGGGCTGCAGGATACGTGGCACCTCCGGATCCTTCCTTCAGGGAAGGTACACCTGGAGTCATTGCCCACGTGGCAGCACTGGTGCCCTCCCATGCTGGAGGTCGGACCCAAGGCCGCAGGACACGTGGCACCTCTAGAACTCTCTCAAGGCGGAGGGTGTGGCTCGGAGGTTCCGGACACGTGGCAGCTTCGGAGCCCTCCCTTGCGGAAGATCGGGTCCGGCACCATTGGACGTGGCGGCTTCTGAGCCACCCACGGCCGGTAGTCAGGCTCAGGGCCTGAAGTCACATGGCAACCCCGGGACTGCCCATGGGGCCCAGGGCACGTGGCTTATGCTGGGGCCCGCCTAAGCTGGAAAGGCGGGGCCCAAGTTGTCTTTTATCCACCACGCGGGGTACCCGGTCTGCAGGGTACCAAAAGTGGCCCCCAGGCCCATATCGAGGGAGGTATTGAGCCCGCAGGTGAGCCTCTATCTCTCCCGCGTTGCGGTTTTGAACTTGCAATTTTGGGAATCAAAGTGGTGGCGAGACTTTCGCGTGGTGGGCGAGTGGTCGTACATGGGAGATGAAGAGGTTGCTTGTCTTTGGTCGAAGAGACTTTTCTACCGTCACGGACATGCGCCTCTTCCTTGTCGAAGGGTCATGGGAGGCGCACGTTGCGTGCAACTGCCGCATTACTTGTGATGGTTCCCTGCATGACCTTTGCTCTTCCTCTTGTCACGTTTTATCAGGGAACCAATTTTTCCTATCATAACCACGGTGTCCTTTGCCCATATTGTCTGCCGAGTGGGCCTGGCGCTTCCGCTCTTGGCGGTTCAGCCGATGCGGGCGCGGTTATATCGGGCACGTCGCGCTTGGAGGTTCTTGAAGGGTCTAGGGAAAATAAAGAGACCCTCTGCTGTTGGCAGGAGTTTTCTCCTTCGTTTGTTCCCTTGCGCTTTGTCTTCTTGCTTTATCTTCGTCCTCCAATGGCGTCAAACCTCCGAGAGTCTCGTCTCGAAAGCGCTAGCGACGTGAGGCGCCTGATTGGCTGGCAAGCGCCTCAATACGATGGGAGGATTCGCTGCGGATCCCTCCGGCCTGTAGGCCTTGAGCCCGACGAAGTCATGGTCTTCCTCAGGTACATACTGGCGGGGTTCGTCTTCCCCGCTTCTTCCTTCTTCCCGACCCTGCTGGAGTCCTATGTGCTCCAGCTTCAGCACTTGACGCCGCACTCCCTTGTGCCGGTGTAAATCTTTGTCCACTTCTGTGAGATGTTCGTGGGGGTGCGGCCGTCGGTGCGGCTTTTCTAGGCGTTCTTCGTCCTACGGTCGTCGGGGAGGAGCCCGAGCTTCCTGGGTGCCTACTACTTTCAGCGCCGCACCATGTCCGTGGCGACGTACATCTCTCCCTTCTCCTCCAGCAAGTGGGAGAAGTGGAGGGATGACTGGATCATTGTGAAGACCGACGTCTACGACCTACTGGATCTACCGACTTCTCCTCCTTTGACCACGCGAACTGACTGGGAGAAGATGCCGCACCTTGAGTGCGCCTACTCCCCCGTGCTGGCGATAATTAGGTTCCTGGCGGACAAGGGGCTGTCCTCGCTGATGGTGTTGGCCGACTTCCTGGACCGGTGCATAGCTCCCCTCCAGAGTCGTTGCCGCGCGGTCTGGATGTACACCGACAAGAATGACTCCACGCGCCTGGAACGTGGTCCTAGGACCAACCTGAGGATGGAGCTCCTGGACGCTATGTTGGGGACGCTATGCGCCGATGTTGGAACCGGCCGAGTACCCGACGATCTCATCATCCCTCTGGCGCCGTGCTTGCCCATCTTCATGGACCAGGAGCTGAGATCGCAGCTCCTGAAGACGCTGCCGACAATGGACGACATCGACATCGCTCCCCGGCAGGTTGGCAACGCTTCCTAAGGAATAACAATCTCTCGGGCGACTGGAGCGAGCGACAGGGGGCTGCTTCCTCCGATCCGGCCTCGGCTGCTCCAAGTATTGCCACGCCGGGCTCCGCAGCTCCGACTTCCTCCGCCCCAAGCCTGGAAAAGGGAAAGGGGAATGCGCCGGCGGCCCCCCGCCTAGCTCTCCCGGGAAGAAGCAGAGGCTGACTCGCGCGGACGGGAGCTTCGTCTCGGCATCCAGCCCTGTGGCGCCACGGCAGCCCCAAGCGCGCCCGAGGTTGGACTGGGGGGCGCGGCCGGAAGCAGCGTTGTTGGTCCTGCATCCACGCCCGCAGAGGGAACTCCTGCAGCTTGAGCACCTCCGCCGCCGGCGAAGAGGCCGGCTGCAGCCGGAGGTTCTGGTGGCTCTAGATGCCCGAGCATGCGTCTCCGAGCCGCTTCATGGGACTTTGTCGGCCCTAGGTAGATAATCCGAGGCCAGCCTTTGCTGCTTGGTGTCTTTTTCTATGCTTTGAGGTTGTCTGCTGACCTTTGTTCTTTGCGCAGGGCTCCGTCCGCATGTGCCCCTGGGAGCGCTCTGGTGCCTGTGGTATCCAGCGAACCGTCGATAGTTTCTGGGATTGCTCTAGCCAAGGGTTCGGACCCTCCCGCGCTGGCGACGTCCACGCCGCCTACCTCTTATGCAGATGTCTCTCCGGCGGCCCCTAGCGCAGGGGACCCCAGCGAGGATCCTCCGTTAGTCCAGGCTCCGGGGCCTGGTTCCGGGGCGGACGTGGATGATGAGGTTCCACCGGCTCACGGCGACGAGCCTGATCCTGTCATCGACGAGGGCGCATCGGATGCTGCAGCTCCTACCCCAGAGGGTAGCGCTCCCCAGCCAGAAGCTCACTTGCCTCCTTCTGAGGACCAAGTCAAAACTTCCGTGGGTCCCTGCGTCCCAGTGCCTACTCCGGCGGCCGCCAACATCTCGGAGGACGATGCCCAGGAGGCTTCGGCACGCATCGAGCGGGTCCCTTTGTCTAGGCCATGGCTTTGGCTCAGACAAGTCTCTGTCGTGTTCAGCTGGCGTTGGACCAGGAGCAGGGAGCCATCCAGCAGAAGGAGGAGCGCCTCATTGGTTGGGAAAGGCTGCTTAAGCTCCGGACCCGGCTGACACAGAGGAGGTTGGAGACGAAGGAGGCTCGTCTGCGGGAGGAGCAAAAACTGACCAACCTGCACCGGGACCTGGTCGATCAACTGGACGAGCAGTCCAAGAAGATCTAGGCAGAAGCCAAGGGGGCCCACCAGGTGGCCAACAATCACCTCGCCACCCAGAAGGAGCTACGGCTAGCGCTGGCTCGTCGTGAGATCGTTGTAAGCGAGCGTGAGCACGAGCTAGCGGCGAAGGAGGAGGAGGCTTCATCACGCTTGCAGCAGGAGCAGGCCGAGCTGAAGTCTCAGGCCGACGACTTGGACTGCCAGCAAGCCTCTCTAAATAAGGAGCGGGAAAGGCACATGAAGAAGCGCCAGGACCTCCTGGCTGCAGAGTTTGATGCCTCGTTCCACGAGGAGGGACTGCAGCGTCGTGCCCGCGAGCTTGATGCTCGGGCGGCGATGTTGGCCGCCAAGGAGAGAAGACTCTCTGAGTGCGACGCAGCAGCCCTGGCAGCGGCACGGCGCGAGCTTCAGGAGCTTCGGGCCTCATGCACCGCGGAGGTCCAGCAAGTCTAGGACTTCCTGGGACGTGCCAAGTCAGCACTAGTTCCCTTCGGCTTCAGCCCGGTGCGCGTCGGCGAGCCTTCGCATGAGATGAGCCAAGTGCTCCCTGCACTTGACTCTGCAGGCTCGATGATGGCAGCGTTGGAGGACGTTGTCGTCGACCTGCTGGAGACGGAGGGAAAGGCCCTGGCTAAAGAGGTGGCGACACATGTGTTGACCCGCTTCCGAAGTTGGGACCCTAGCGTTTCCCTGGAGCCAATCATTCAAGGCTCCGTCGCTGCAAGGGAGGCGGCAGCCCGGTCTGTGGTCAATAACTTAGGAGCCCTCTTCGTCAGGCGATTTAGGTGTAGCGCGGACGAGTCCTAGGTGGGCCCTGTCTTTTGTATCTTTTATTTTATCTTTTGCGTCTTGTTTTGTATTCCTATGCTGATGAACGGAAGACTTTTTGTTGGCCTCTCATCCTTCAGTCACTCGGGGCAGGGTCCGGAAGGCAGAACCACCTTTGGCTTCCGCGAGGTCTCCTTGTCCTTGATGTCGCAAGAACCGGAGGCTCTCTGATTTGCCAAAGTTGTTGATGCTTCCTTGTTGCTTGCTGTATATGTGTACCCTCTTCCTTCTTGTGTGTCGTAGGGGTCCGGGCGTCTTGCTTGGCTTGACCAGTCGTGATGGCCCCCTGGCAGGTTTGCCCAAGTGATTGGGGACACCTGCCAAAAGGTGCAAGACACCAGCTTCGGACCCTTCGGGAGACTCCAGCCTTGGGGGTCCACGAGTGGCCCCCTCGGGAAGCTGAGGTTCCAACCCCATGGATCGGAGTCTTGTGGCGTGCACATGCACTAGAAGAAAAGGGTGACTGTGGCGTGCAGTTGTATTTTCTCTGTTTGATGGCACTATTATTGCTTACGGTCCTCAGCTGAGCTACACGACCTGGTCAATTTGGTGTAGAAGTGTCCGGACCCTAGTTACTATCCTTCTTGAGGTGGTGTGCCGTCCGGACCCCCAGCACTTGGGTGCTGCGCTGAAGAGGTAGAGTGTGCACGCTTAGGGCGCAGGACCAGCTAAGCAGGCTACACACCCTGGACCCCCCGCTAGCTAGGCACTTCGGAGAGGAGAGAGGTCCTTCTGGCACCACCAGACCCGACCAGGAAGGTAACCAAGGGGGTCCGGAGACAATCAAAGGTGCCTCAGGCGTTTCCACCTTGTAGCTGGACAACACAACTTTGAGCCGAGAGCAAGACAGAGAAATACAACTATGTACACGTCGAGAGGTATGGAAAAATATACGCAAGCTCGAAAGGAAGGCTACAATTTCCTTTATAATGGTGCTACATAGGAGTAGTCATGCTGTACAGGAGTCTCAACGACTTACTCCAGAATGGCAAGGGTAGCCAGGTTCCTCGGAGTTTGGTTGATCCGAGCACTGGACCCAGTCACTATGGCCCTTTTACAGGAAGACTGCCTTACCCTAAGCTATGGGTAAAACTTACGGAGGTGCTCGATGTTCCAAGGATTTGGAATTGGGTCGCCATCCTCTGTCGTCAGGAGGACACATCCTGGTCGGCATACTCGTGTCACCCGTAAGGGACCTTCCCAGTGGGGAGAAAGCTTGCTGGACCCCTCCCGGGTAAGTATTCATCGGAGCACTAGGTCGCCCACCTGCAGCTCTCTGCTCCGCACGAACAGTTGGTGATAGCGCTGGAGCACCTGGTGGTATCGCGAATTACGGATTGCGGCCTGCCATTTGTGCTCGTCGGTGAGCTCGAGATCTTCACACTAGATCTGGTCCTGCGTTGCTTCATCATATGCCTTGACACGAGGGGAGCCCAAGGTAATCTCCGGAGGGAGGACGACCTCAGCTCCGTAGACCAAGAAGAAGGGAGTCTCCTTTGTGGCTCGGCTGACTGATGTCCGACTGGCCCACAATGCGCACGGAAGTTCATCAATCTAGTTGCCGCCATGCTCTTCCAAGCCAGCATAAGTACGCGTCCTGAGGCCCCTAAGTATCTCAGCATTGGCTCTCTCAGCCTGGCTATTGCTTCTGGGTGAGCAACTGAAGCATAGTAGACTTGGATATCAGGGTCCTCACAGTATTCTTGGAATGTTGCACTGGTGATTTGGGTCCCGTTATCGGTGATAATCCTGTTTGGGACCCAGAACCTGTAGATGATTGACTTGATGAATTTTACTGCGGACTACTTGTTGATGGTGACTACAAGGGTTGCTTCCGGCCACTTGGTGAACTTCTATCCGGCGACGTAGAGATACCGGTACCCTCCGACGGTCCTGGGGAATGGCCGCAGGATGTCCAGCCCCCATACTGCAAATGGCCATGAGGGCGGGATCATCTGCAGCGTCTGTGCCGGTGTGTGGATCTGCTTGGCGTGGAAGTGGCACACCTTGCATCTCTTGACCAGCTCGATGGCATCCAGGAGAGCTATCGTCCAGTAGAAGCCATGTTGGAAGGCTTTACCGAGCAACGTGCGGGACGAAGCGTAGTTGCCGCACTCGCCTCCATGGATATCTGCGAGCAGCTCGAAGCCCTCCTCCCGGGTTATGCACCGCAATAGAACGTTGTTGGCGCTACACGGGTAGAGATCCCCATGCACCAGTGTGTATCTATTAGACATACGAACGATCCGTTCAGCGGATACGGGTTCACCGGGAAGGATATTGTCCTTCAAGTTGGCCCGGATCTCCGTGATCCATGCATCGGGTCCTACTTGAGCATCTGGATCTTTGGCGCTAGGTTGCATGGAGTCCTAGGTGACGCATACGATCCTTGGCGGGTTCCATGGTTGGAGGGCCGTCGGGACTGCCAGCTTCGAGGTGCTGGACACTTCCCCTTCACCTGGTTTGGCAGGCGAGTCTGTTGGATGCAGTAGCTTCCTTTCAAACACGCCTTCAGGGACCAAGGCCCATGTAGAGACTTTCGTTGAAAGGTTGTGTTCCACCGCGTTGTTTGCACGGGGGATATGGCACAACTCCAAGGCATGGAACTCCTTCTCCATCTTCTGTACATGGATAAGATAGGCAGCTAATTGAGGATCATTACAGGAGCACTCATGCCTGACTTTCTTGATGACAAGCTGGGAGTCTCCTTTAACTAGCATCTACCGTACGCCCAGGGACAGGGCAGTACTCATCCTAAATATGAGGGATTCATACTCCTCCATATTGTTCGTATCCTTGAAGTCGAGGTGCACGATGTACTTGAACTGCTCTCCTGGCGAGATGAGCAGGACCTCCGCTCCGGCTCCTTGCTTACATGAGGAGCCGTCGAAGTAGAGTGTCCAGTGGGGTCCGGTGAGCACCGGAGGCCTGTGATGCGGACATCGCTACCATAGATACAACCACAACACCAGCCCATTCACCACTCTCAGCTAATCAAGGTCCAATGACACACACTCTTACACGTCAACTTAATTATCAGGTGCTTGGGAATTGATCCAGCTAGGAGTGATGGAGGGATTAATGCAATAAAGGCTGCTCCACCCGAGGGGAAATCTTGAAGCTGGGGCCATGTAATAAAGAGAGATTTAGACAAATAAGGAAAGGAATAAGGGAAATCTCGTCCAACTTTGCTGCTGGACGAAATTCCCTCTTTCTTCCCCCATTTAAAGATAGATGTGCTATAATAAGGAAAGAAATAGAGGAAATCATATCCTGCCTTGCTGCTGGATGGGTTTCCCTCTTTCTTTCCCTATTAAATGGTAGTCTATCACAGAAAAAGGAAGGGAATAAGGGAGATCACGTCCTACCTTTGTTGCTGGACGAATTTCCCTCTTCCCTCCCCTATTTAAGTAGTCCAAGAGCTCCTTGACAGCGCGGGTTTTGTTTTCTGTAAGTTTAGCCATTGCTACTTCCTTGTAACGCAAGTGTCGACGAGACCTTCCGATTAGTTGAATCAGAACCCCAATTTTTTCACACCCGTGAGTGTTTGCTTGTTATCTTGTTCTTGCTTGTTCTTCGATTGCTTGCAGGTTCAAGGCTGTTCTTGGCACGGCAAGTACAGCAACAACAGGAGCCGGTGTAACTATCGGTAAGGCGCAGCATCCTTGTGGTTGTTGTAGTCGGGTAGCACAACGTCAACCTCCACCCAAATCGTAGTTACCAGGAGATGGTGTAACTGTCGCTCAAGGCGCCACACCATTCTGGTTGTGGTAGTCGGGCAGCCAACGTCGGCCTCCACCAAATTCGTTCATTACCAACATCTCTCATCGAAAGATAGGGTGTCCCCCGTACCCGTTGGGTTCATCAAGTGGTATCAGATTTCAGGTTGCTTGGTGAGAGATTTCCTTCTCCTTGTTCTTCATTTACCTACAGTCCACTTTTGCCTACAAAAGTTCGCTCAAAAAAATCCTAAAAACACTTTGAGCCTTTTGCTTGGCTACTTAGCTCTCGACTTGTTGAATTCACGGTTGCCTTTTTGTGTCAAGTTGCTGGTCCTAAGTTTTTCACCGCTAGAGTTTTGAGTTCGTGCCACTTTGTTCTCAGTCCATTTCCATTATCTACCCAAAGTTGAGAAAAAGGCAAGTGCAAAAGAAAAGCTACACGGATCAGCAAGAAAAAGGCACGTGCAAAAAGAAAAGCCGCACTGATTACAATCACAAAAAAAAGTTTCTAAGTACAAAAAAAAGAGACAATTTGTGTAACATTTGTTTCATGTTTCGAAGTTCAACTTGCTGTTTTCAACGTTGTTGAAACACAACGGATCGGGCTGTTCGAACTTCCCTACCATAGTAATCCAACGTCACGTGGAGTTACGGCTCACGTCTCTAGTAAGGTTTGAGCTAGGACCAGCACAATACCATCGTGGAACGTTTATTCAACTTGTTGTGACTAATGTGGTACTAGCTGTTCCTTTGCACAAATTGTGTCTAGCAGCCACCTACAACTCCACAAAATTGTCTACGACACCATAAGGTTGTGCTGGCAGCCACCGTTTGTTGTTGTTCTTGCTGATTGCCGGCGCCTCCTGCATCGCATGGTAAGAACTTGTAAGACCTTGATTTCTTGCTAGTGAGGAATTGTGCTGTCCTACCACCTCTTAGCAACTGTTAGGATTAATCTGCTTGCTGTTGTATTTCCTTTCTTTACTAACCATGTCAGCTGATGCGAATGAGACATATCCACATTCACCACGTACGAGGGGCATCATTCAGCATTTTGAACGCCAAGTAAAGCTACACACAGATGCTCTCAATGAGGATATTCAAGTCACCAATGAACGCATTGGTCAATTAGAGTCGACGCAGATTTGCACCAACACCAAACTGACCACATTAGAAAGCACTGCTGTGGCTATTAACACTTCTCTTGCAGCAATCATTGAGCGATTGGAGAGGATGGAACAGGTTGGACGCGAAGAGAGGCAAAGACGTGTTGATGACAGCCACGACTCCGTTGGCAGTGCTGCAAGATATGACGAGGCGGAGTATTCGGCGGATACCGAGCTTGATGATGGACCTTTCAGGTATCGACGGCAGCCACGTCGCGACCATCGTGGTATGGGTGGTCGAGCTCAACGACGCGAGGTACGTGACAATGACGATTCCCTACGCAGCATTAAATTCTCCATACCACCTTTTGATGGTAAATATGTTCCGGATGCATATCTGTCTTGGGAATTATCAGTAGATCAAAAATTTGCATGCCATGATTTCCCTGATGATAAAAAGGTTAGAGCTGCCACTAGTGAATTCACTGACTTTGCTTCTGTTTGGTGGCATGAATATCAAACTAAAAATCCAGCTACCGTACCACAAACTTGGAATGCTTTGAAATGAATCATGCATCGTCGTTTTGTTCCTTCCTATCATGCTCGTGACATGTTGCATAAATTACAACAACTTAGACAAGGCAACAAATCTGTTGAGGAATACTATCAAGAACTTCAAATAGGCATGATGAGTTGTGGCCTAGTTGAAAATGAAGAGGCTGCAATGGCTAGGTTTATGGGTGGTTTAACAAGAGAAATTCAGAACATATTGGCTTATAAGGAATACACAAACGTCACTCGATTATTCCATCTTGCTTGTAAGGCTGAAAGAGAAGTGCAGGGACGACGTACAAGAACTAACATTTCTGCAGGTCGAACTACCTCATGGCAGTTCCGCTCAAGTGCTGCTGGTACTAAGCATGATTCTCCAGACGATGCTTCCAAAATGGGTTGCCCAGGACTACATCAAAATCAGCACCTTCGCGTGCAATCGAGAGAACAAAAGGATCCACCCAAGTTGCAGCCAACACTTCTTCTTCCATTGCTTCTACCGGGAGAACAAAAGACATTCAATGCCTCCAGTGCAAGGGTTTTGGGCACCTACGAAGGGACTGCCCAAGCAAGCGTGTGCTGGTTGTACGAGAAAATGGTGAGTACTCATCCGCTAGTGATTTATATAATGAAACATATGTCATGCTTGCTGCACAAGATGCAGGAAAGAAGAATGATGATGAAGAGCACATTGGGGCTGATCATGCTGCCCACTATGAGATTCTTGTTGTGAGGCGTGTCTTGAGTGCTCAAATGATCAAAGCTGAACAGAACCAGCGACACAATCTATTCCAAACTAAGTGTGTAGTTTTGGAACGATCGTGTCGCATTATTATTGATGGAGGAAGCTGCAACAATTTAGCAAGTGCTACCATGGTAGAAAAGCTTGGGATGACAACACTTCCACATCCACATCTCTACTACATCTAATGGTTCAACGACAGTGGTAAGCTTAAGGTAGTAACACGTCTGGTTCGTGTCAAATTTGCAATTGGTTCCTACCATGATTACATTGATTGTGATGTGGTACCTATGCAAGCTTGTTCTATGCTATTTGGTCGACCTTGGCAATTTGATAAAGATACATTACATCATGGTAAATCAAATCAATACTCTTTCATGCATCAGGAGAAGAAACTTGTTTTGCACCCGATGTCCCCTGATGCTATTTTGAAGGATGACATTGCTAGAGCTTGCAAAGAGAAAAATAAGAAATCTGTTGAAAATGAAAATTCAGATGTCGTGAAGAAATCGGTACAGCCTAAGACTGACAATTCCGAATCTGCTCATATGAAGAAGAATGAAATAAAATTAAAGAGCGCTTGTTTTTTTGCTTCCAAATCTGATTTGTTTGAATTAAAAAGTTATACTGCAATCTGCTATGTGTTTGTTTGTAAAGAAGCTTTGTTCTGTACCAGGACCTCAAGAGCAGGTATTGGTGGTATGGCATGAAGCGAGATGTTGCGGAACATGTTGCCCTATGTGACACATGTCAGTTGGTGAAAGCAGAACATCAACGACCCGCGGGATTATTGCAACCACTCAAAGTGTCTGAATGGAAATGGGAAGAAATCAGCATGGATTTCATCGTGGGATTGCCTAGGACCCAATCAGGATATGATTCGATATGGGTCATCATTGATAGGCTAACCAAGGTAGCTCATTTCATTCCCGTGAAAGAAAGCTACAGTGGATCCAAATTGGCAGAGTTGTACATATCAAGGATCGTGTGTTACCATGGAGTGCCAAAGAAGATTGTGTCGGATCGAGGGACACAGTTCATCTCAATGTTCTGGCAGAAGTTGCACGAAACCATGGGAACCCATCTAAACTTTAGTTCTGCCTATCATCCCCAAACTGACGGGCAGACGGAGAGAACCAATCAGATCCTTGAAGATATGCTGAGGGCATGTGCACTCAAAAACAATAGGAGTTGGGACAAGAACTTACCGTATGCGGAGTTTTCCTATAACAACAGCTATCAAGCTAGTATGAAGATGTCGCCGTTTGAAGCTTTATACGGGAGGAAGTGCAGAACTCCCCTACTTTGGAACTAAACAGGGGAAAGTAAAGTGTTTGGTCCAGAAGTACTACAAGAAGCCGAGGCGAAGGTGAGGGAAATTCGCAATAACTCGAGGATAGCACACACACGCCAAAAGAGCTATGCCGATGTACGAAGAAGAGAGCTCGTTTTCAACGTGGGAGACTATGTCTATCTCAAGGTGTCCCCTATCAGAGGACTTCGTCGGTTCAAGGTGAAAGGGAAGTTGTCACCGCGATACATCGGACCCTTTCAAGTTTTGGAGAGGAAAGGCGAAGTGGCGTATCAACTAGAATTACCGGCTCATCTATCGGATGTGCACGATGTATTCCATGTGTCACAACTCAAGAAATGGCTGAGGACGCCTGAAGAGGTGTTACCCATGAATGAAGTGAACGTAGCTGAGGATTTGTCTTATGCCGAGCAACCATACAAGATTTTGGAGACAATAGAACGCCTCACCAGAAATAAAAGAATCCGGATGTGCAAGGTGCAGTGGAAGCATCACTCAGAAGAGGAAGCCACCTGGGAGCGGGAAGATGAGCTAAAGGCACAATTTCCGGAATTGTTTTCTTAGAACCACCAATCTCGAGGACGAGATTTCTTTTAAGGGGGGTAGAGCTGCAACACCCCAAAAATTCTTGTTAAGACCCTAAATCATGTTAAGAGGGGAATTTAAAATTTTTTGGGCGTGTTGCATGTTTTGCAAAAATTCAAATTCAAACTGGAATTCAAATTAAACTCAAATCAGAAAAGAAATAGAAAAAGAAAAAAAAAAGAAAACAGAAAAAAACCGGCCAGTGGGCCGCAACCCACCAGCCGGCCCAACCAGAAGCCGCGCCAGCCCGCAGCCGCGCGCACCCCTTTCCTCCCACTGACAGGCGGGGCCGCCAGTTCTTCGTCTACCTCAAGCCCGCGCCGGACTCTCTCACCCCGAATCCAAACCGATCCGGATTTCGGCGAATCCCAGCCGAATTTCACTCGGGGGCGACGCGAACTCGATCTAAACCACCCCGCCACCCTCCCCCGTCTATAAAAACCCCGACCTCGTTCTGTTTTTCCCACACAATCTGTTGTTTTTCCTCCGGTGAGAACCCGAGCCTTCTCCGGCGAATTCTGGCCGATCTACGCTCGGAAATTCCGATCTAACTCGCTGGTCTTGATCCACCGCCTCCGGGGAACCTTGCAGGTGCAGAAAACTCGGTGACTTGCGGTGTAAACACAGCGCCGACGAGCCTCGCCGTGAATTCACCTCGGACCTCGTCGCCGATCACCTTCCAGGACCTCCGAGCTCAAGAAAACCCCCGAGGTGAGATCCCCGACCTCCCCTCCACCGATCTATGCCATAAAATCACAGTTCTAGGAAGAATTCTCGAAGATCCGAAAATCTCCGGCGAGATCGCCGCTTCCCGCCGCCGTGCGCCGCCGGCAGCGCCGCCCGCGCTCGATCAGAGCGACGTGGCCGCTTGTGCGCCGTTTATTTTAAATCGCACGGTAGGGTTTAAATCCCCGCGTACCGGTTCGACGTTATAATCTCAGCTGTTTGTTTTAAATCGGACGGTCCACGTCAGCCCCGCGTTATAAAGACTGGAAATCTTACGTGCTACCCCCTAGGGTTCTCGGGAAATAAGAGCTAGCCCCGAAAACTTCTGATCTAGCCCCTAGAACTTCAGAAAATCATGTAAATTCATTTAAAAATAAGTTTTAGCCCCTGGACTTAATAAAAATTAGGAAAAACTCCTCTGTTATGTGTAGTTAGACCCCTGAAAATTCCTAAAATAATATAATAGACCCTGTAGTGGGGTGAGTTTACCTTTTTAACCCTATGTGATATTAAATTTAGGAATTTGAATATGTGTTTAGTATTTAAAATTTAGAAGATGGGACAAACACATTGTAAATTCAAGTTAAAAACCTTCCTGGTATTTGGAAAACCTTGGAATGAGATAAAAATAGATTTTTGGCTGAAATGAATCTGTTTAATTGATTATTCACATTTATTAGTAATAGGGGCACATTTTTAAGTATAGAATAATTCTGAAAATTAGTAAAATAAATATAAAATAGTTTACATCAGAAGAGAAGTTCAAAAATATATTATTTAATATTTTAGACCCAAAACCTATTCTGTTTAGATGAGGTGTCTTACTATTTTCATAATAAAGTGCACATTTAGGCATAGGAAATAAATCTGAAAATATATCAAACTAGGTATAAATAACTAGAAAATGATAAATGAAGTTTCCAGAATCCAAAGAATTCAGTTTAGGGTTGGTAGAAGGTTTGAAGACACATATGAAGTAGGAAAATACCTTTCATGCATACTTGGTAGCTAAGATGTGTATCAATTAAATATAAAGGATTTATTTAAATTAGAAATTCATATATAGTATGCCAACATGAATATGAATACAAAAATAGAAATCATATGTACATGTTTACAAGTGCATGTAAGCCAAAATCAACACACATAGAGTAACCACAACACATGGAAATGAGAATGGCTTTCATAAATGTGAATGTGTGGCTTGTATGAGGTGGAAGTGTGAACTATGTCTTATGACTTGTTGTTTTCTTTTGCTATGTGTGATGGTATGAGTAGAACCTGCTCCAGAGCAAGTTCTTCCTTTCCAAGATCAGGACTACCCATTCCAAGAGCAGCAGGAAGGAGGCAAGTGTCCTTGACCACTTTGATCCTATGCTAGGATGTGTAGATAGAATTATTTGCATTGTCAAATGAAATATGAAACCCATGCTAGGAAGTTTCCCTAGAATTGCATTACCTTGTTTCCTTGTAGCTTGGGTTGGGATTTATTTTATCATGTCATTCATTATTATGCATATGCTTAGCCATGCTTAGAATGGGATATTTGGGATATGAGATCATCAGTTTATTTTACCATACTCTTGAATGAGATATTGTGAGTTATGTAGAGGTAGGGATCAAGGCAAGTTGGATGTGTTGGTTGTGTGCTGGGTGCACGAGACTCGGGTTTGTGTTTAGTACTTGCCTGGATACTAAGGACCGGTTCATGGAGCATGTAACCTGGCTTTACAGTGCCAACCACATGCTGAGATGGGGCAGCTTGGCCAATTAATTAGGTGTATCCCCGGCGTAGTATGGGTGTGTTGGATGGTGCGGGGAGTAGGTGTCAGCTGGACTACCGTATGAACCGCAAGGCTCAAGAGGGGGCCACTGCAGCGGGGTTGGAGCCTCTTGTATGCTGTTAGGGGTGAAACCTCAGTGGGCCCACGCTCGTCGGGAATCCCTTTGTAAAGGCTTCGTAGTGATCTCCTGGCTACACACCTGGGAAGTGTGAATGTGGTTCGTAGCCACTGACATAATGGAGGTTCTTTTAGTCCACCCGGCAACGGGGGATGAAATCACTACATGTGGGTATAGTGGTACAAACTCTGCAGAGTCAAAACTGTCATGACAGCCGTGCTCACGGACAAGAGCGGCTTGGACTTATTCATGATTAGAGGACTGATGGTTTTGGAAGTTTGAGAATGTTAAGCGGGGAGCTTAACATTGGAAATGACGTTATGGTTATTTGGTTATGATGATGGCATGGGAGATTGGGACCATTTCACCTGTGTAGTAATGTAGGTGCTTAATAAGCTAAGGTGATAGATATTAATTGCATAGTGCTTTAACCATGAGTTCAACCTTCCCTTGTTCTAGCCATGCATGACATAACTTTCCCACACTTGCTGAGTACCATCGGTACTCAACCTTGCATATTTTGTTGGTTTATATTGCTGCTCAGGTCAAGATAATGAGGTGGTGTATAATTACCAAGACTTTGGACCCGAAGAAGGTTTCTAGGTTCATGGAGACCCCCGGGAAACGCCTGTGACGGAGCCCTCAAGAATAATATTCCGCTGCTAGTTTATTTACTTGTGATGAACTTATTATTGTCCATCGAGACATTTGCTATGTAAGACTTATTCATATTCGACACCTGGCTTGTAATAAATGATGCTTCACTATTTGTCATCACATGTATGAGAAAATGATCCTGGCATACATGTGATATTCATTTGGTTGTTCTTCAGAAAAACCGGGTGTGACACTTACAAAGAAGGGTGCCCCATTCACATGGGGCAAGGCGCAAGAGGCTGCATTTGCAACTTTGAAGAATAGGTTAACTCATACACCCCTTCTCCAATTACCATATTTCAGTAAGACTTTTGAATTGGAATGTGATGCTAGTTGTATTGGATTGGGAGGTGTCTTGTTGCAAGAGGGGAAACCTATTGCTTATTTTAGCGAGAAACTGAATGGGCCTAGTCTGAACTATTCCACTTATGATAAAGAATTATATGCACTAGTACGAATTTTGGAAACATGGCAACATTATTTATGGCCTAAAGAATTTGTTATACATTCTGATCATGAATCTTTGAAGCACATTAAGAACCAAACTAATCTGAACCGTAGGCATGCCAAGTGGGTAGAATTCATTGAGTCCTTTCCTTATGTCATCTAACACAAGAAAGAAAAAGATAATGTCATTGCGGATGCCTTATCTCGCCGTTACAATATGTTGTCCCAACTTGATTTTAAGATTTTTGGCTTGGAAACAATTAAAGAACAATATGCTTTTGATGCTGACTTCAAAGATGTGCTGCTGCAATGTAAAGAAGGAAAAACATGGAACAAGTTTGTTCTCACTAATGGTTTTGTGTTTCGAACTAACAAAGTGTGCATTCTATCTGGTTCTGTGCGTATCTTACTATTGCAGGAAGTGGTGGAGGATTGATGGGACACTTTGATGTCAAGAAGACGGAAGACATCTTAGCAAGCCATTTTTTTTGGCCAAAGATGAGGAGAGATGTGGAGCGGTTTGTTGCTCGTTGCACCACCTGTCAAAAAGTTAAGTCCCGTCTTAATCCACATGGTTTATACATGCCTCTTCCTGTTCCTAGTGCTCCATGGGAGGATGCTTCTATGGATTTTGTTTTAGGATTGCCTAGAACAAAGAAGGGGAGGGATAGTATTTTTGTTGTTGTCGACAGATTTTCTAAAATGGTACATTTCATACCATGCCACAAAACTGATGATGCTACCAATATTGCTGATTTGTTCTTTCGAGAAGTTGTTCGTTTGCATGGGGTTCCAAACACTATTGTTTCAGATAGAGATGCCAAATTTCTTAGTCATTTTTGGAAAACCTTATGGGCTAAGTTGGGGACAAAATTATTCTTTTCTACCACTTGTCACCCTCAAACTGATGGACAGACCGAAGTAGTGAACCGTAGTTTATCTACCATGCTAAGGGCTGTTCTGAAACATAACATCAAATTATGGGAAGAATGTTTGTCTCATATTGAATTTGCTTACAATCGTTCGCTGCATTCTACTACTAAATTGTGCCCTTTTCAGATTGTATATGGTTTTATTCCTCGTGCTCCCATTGATCTTTTGGCTCTGCCACCTTCAGAGAAATTGAAATTTGATGCTTCTCGCCGTGCTGAATTAATTCTTAAAATGCATGAGCAAACTAAATCAAACATTGAGAGCATGAACGCTAAGTATCAACAAGCCGGTAGCAAGGGTAGGAAGCATGTTACTTTTGAACCTGGTGATTTGGTTTGGGTGCATTTGAGAAAGGATAGATTTCCTGATTTGAGAAAATCTAAATTACTACCTAGAGCTGCTGGACCCTTCAAAGTGCTTCGAAAAATTAATGATAATGCATATGAAATTGAGTTGCCTGCACATTTTGGGGTTACTTCCTCTTTTAATATTGCAGATTTGAAACCATATATGGGCGAGGAAGACACATTTGAGTCGAGGACGACTCAATTGCAAGAAGGGGAGGATGATGCAGACATCGCTACCGTTGATACAACCACAACACCAGCCCATTCACCACTCTCAGCTAATCAAGGTCCAATGACACGCGCTCTTACACGTCAACTTAATTATCAGGTGCTTGGGAATTGATCCAGCTAGGAGTGATGGAGGGATTAATGCAATAAAGGCTGCTCCACCCGAGGGGAAATCTTGAAGCTGGGGCCATGTAATAAAGAGAGATTTAGACAAATAAGGAAAGGAATAAGGGAAATCTCATCCAACTTTGCTGCTGGACGAAATTCCCTCTTTCTTTCCCCATTTAAAGATAGATGTGCTATAATAAGGAAAGAAATAGAGGAAATCATATCCTGCCTTGCTGCTGGATGGGTTTCCCTCTTCCTTTCCCTATTAAATGGTAGTCTATCACAGAAAAAGGAAGGGAATAAGGGAGATCACGTCCTACCTTTGTTGCTGGACGAATCTCCCTCTTCCCTCCCCTATTTAAGTAGTCCAAGAGCTCCTTGACAGGGCGGGTTTTGTTTTCTGTAAGTTTAGCCATTGCTACTTCCTTGTAACGCAAGTGTCGACGAGACCTTTCGATTACTTCAATCAGAACCAACAACAGGAGCTGGTGTAACTATCGCTAAGGCGCAGCATCCTTGTGGTTGTTGTAGTCGGGTAGCACAACGTCGACCTCCACCCAAATCGTAGTTATCAGGAGACGGTGTAACTGTCGCTCAAGGCGCCACACCATTCTGGTTGTGGTAGTCGGGCAGCCAACGTCGGCCTCCACCAAATTCGTTCATTACCAACATCTCTCATCGAAAGATAGGGCGTCCCCCGTACCCGTTGGGTTCATCAGCCTGGGCTCCGGGTCGCCATCGTCTTGACCCCCTAGATGGTATGGAGACGGGGTCCATTCCGCCACGAAGTCCGCCAGTGCTTGGATCTTGACGGCGTGGCGTGGTAAGAAGTCGAGGTCAAACTTTGCCAGCTCAGCTGCCCACTTTGCTATTATCCCCGTTGCGTTGGGGCCGTGGAGCACCGTCTTCAGTGGGTAGGTCGTTACCACCAAGACCTTGTGAGCTTGGAAGTAGTGACAGAGCTTCCTTGACGCGATCAGCACTACATAGAGCAACTTGTGGACCTCCGAATACCGCATCTTGGCATCATGGAGGATCTCACTGATGTAGTAGACCGGTCGCTGGGTGGTCCAGACATTCCCAGAGGGGTCTGAAACATCTTCCTCCATTGGCAGGAGGTCTACAGCTTCTTGGTCTTAGGGTCCGGCCTCCGGGAGCTGGGACTCAGGAGCATCCTAGGCCGGAGTTACGCCAAGCTCCCCTGCGGGGTTCGGGTTCTGAGACTCGCGACCAGCAATAGGCTCTTTGCTTGGTGCTTGGAGTCGCTCAGGTCCTGGTCGTTCAGCGACTAGGACCGTGCTAACAACTTTTTCCTTTGTGGAAGAATAGAGCAGCAGGTGCTCACCTGGCCCTGGGGCGACCATGATCGGTAGCAAGGTGAGGTACTACTTCAACCCTTGGAACGCCTTGTCGGCTTACTCATTCGAGACAAAGGGTCCGGACTTCCGCAGAAGCTTAAAGAACAGGAGAGCACACTCTGCTAGTCGGGAGATGAACCGACTGAGAGCATCCAGGCATCATGTAAGCTTATGGACATCCTTGACTCGAGTGGGAGGTCGCATCATCTCTATAGCCTTGGTTTTATTGGGGTTAGCTTCGATTCCTCGGTGCGAGACCAAGAAACCGAGGAGCTTCCCGGCAGGGACTCTGAATAAGCACTTATCTGGGTTTAACTTGGTCCGAGTTGTGCATAGCTTGTCAAAGACTAAGGCTAAGTTGTCTAATAGAGATGTATACAACTTGAATTTCACCACAATGTAATCAACGTACATTTCCACTAAATCCCTTATTAGATCCCTGAATGTCTTATGCATGGCACGCACAAAGGTAGGCAAGGTGTTTTAAGGCCATAAGACATAGAGACATAACAATAAAGGTCGTCTACTGTTATAAAAGCAGTGTGCTCTTCATCTTCCTTAGACATGGGTATTTGATAAAAACCAGAATAAGCATCTAGGAAGCATAGCAGATCAAGTAGAATCTACAATTTGATCTATTCGTGGGAGGGGAAAGGGTCTTTAGGGCATGTCTTATTTAGGCTGGTGTAGTCGATGCACATTCGTAGCTTCCCGCCGGCCTTGGGTACCAAGATGGGGTTGGCCAGCCATCTTGGATGGTGGACTTCTCGGATGAAGCCGGCGTCGAGCAACTTCTTTATTTCTTCATGGATGAAGTTTTGCTGCTTGACGGACTGCTTCCAAGGCTTCTGCGTCACCGGTTTAGCATCGGGGTGGATCTTCAGATGGTGCTCGATCACCTCCCTAGGGATCCCGAGCATTTGCGATGGTTGCCAAGCAAACACATCGACGTTAGCCCGGAGGAAGGTGATGAGCGCGAGTTCCTATTTGCAACACAAGTTTCCCGCAATGCGGGTGGTCTGGGCAGCATCCTCGCTAATCTGAATGACCTTGACTGGGACCTCCTCCGCACCCGAAGGTTGAATGCAGGGCACAGAGGATGAGCCATGCTGTCATGTGTTGGGTGGCTCATTGCTTGTCCCAACACTCCTGGAGGCCTCCACCTTTGAAGCTGCTAGAGCCTGGAGCTTCTCCAGCGTTGCGACTCCAGCGGTCCGATATGCTCGGACCCTGAGGACGCCACTCGGGGTCGACATCTTCAGCGCCAGGTAGCCAAAATGAGCTACGACCATGAACTGGTACAACGCCGGTCTGCCGAGAATGGCGTTGAAGGGGAGGTTGACCTCCACCACGTCGAAGACGATGCTCTCGGTGTGGTAGTTCTCAGACGTTTCGAATGTCACCTGTAGGGAGATGCTACCGCGTGAAAGAATGGACCTCAGGCCCACTCCAGAGAATGGGCGCGACGGGGCCAGTTTTCCCATCGGGGTATGCAGCTTCTGGAAGGCTGCAAGACTGATGAGGTTGAGGCCCGCTCCTCCATCGACCAGTACATGGTAGAGATTCACGTTAGCTATGGTTGGGGAGACGATGAGTGGCAGCTGCCCGGCTCCCGCCATGTTCTTCGGGCAGTCGGAGGCGGTGAAGTTGATCTCCGTCTCCATCCACTTGCGGTAGGGAGCCGGCTTGGGGGTGGGTGATACTACCATGACCTCTCACCGGAGGGTCTTGACGTCTCGTCGGGACGTGATGTCCCATTCACATGAAGCATCTTTCAACACCCATCCGAGATGTGGCTAGGGTCAGAGCCCTCACCCTGGTCATAGACGACCTTCGAAGCCCGCTCGACGTCTTGGTACTCCGTCTCCTTACCATTGCTGACCTCCGGGTCAGCTTTTGCTTGCCCTCCCGCTGGCGAAAGGTCGCGCAATCCTAGCGCTGCTGTCAGAGTTCTTGGAAGCGCCCTGCTAGCTTCTGTATCTCTCGACACTCACTGGCACTGTGCCGTTTGGAGTTGTGGACCGGGCACCGCCGGTCACCGGTCGTTGTCGGGCTGCTGTCGCGGGTGCTTGGCGGTGCGCGGCCCCTGGCCCCTGCAGCCGCTAGCGAGCTGAGCACGGCGACGATCAGGTGGATGACGTCGTTGCGCCACTGCTTAGCAGCGAATGGGGAAGCTCCCGGGCCCCTTCCTGGCACACCAAATGTCGAAGTGTTTTCCTGTGACACTCCCCCGGTATTCTCGGAAGCAGCCCGCGGAGGTTCTTTTTTCAGAGGGGCTAGTGGATCTCGAAGGTCGGAGCACAATGGCGAGAGGGACACGAGGATTTATGTGGTTTGGGCCGCCGGAGCGTAATACCCTACGTCCACGGGTGTGCTTGTTGTATTGCTTGTGTGAATGAGTGTGTAAGTGAGTCAGGGTTCAGAACCCTCTGCCTAAAGGCTGCCCCGGTCCTTTTATAGTCCAAGGCCGGGGCAGTTACAAGGTTGCCCAGGGCCCGACTGGTGGCCCCGCGGCTATCTGTCTCCTATATATGAGCTATAGGCATTTACAGCTATATGCATTGTCTCTGTCGGTGGAGTTAAGGCTTGCCGCCTGACACGTTGGGCGCCTCTGACCGAGTGGACAGTGATAATGAAGTCCCCGTCTTGTCGCCGCGTCTCCTCGCTCTGCTAGGCGGCTCTGCGCCGTTGGGCGGCACTGTTGTGCCGTCACACCTCGCCGCTCTGTCTTTCACTGTAATGGTGCGCATACGGGGGACGGAGGCGTGTGCCGTGCTTCTAGGGATGGCGCGAGCCTTGAATGCTCGGCGTGACAGCGTACCTTACTCTTTACTCCTTGGCCATCTAGCCGTTGCTTGTCAGTGTGACGTCTGGGCGGCAAGCCCCTAGGACACGCGTCTCTACCGGAACTGTCTTGCGGAGTAGTGGGAGGTCCGGAGTCATTGGACACGTGGCAGCACCGGAGCCCTTCCACACTAGAGGTCGGGTCGGGGGCTGCAGGACACGTGACACCTCGAGAGCCTTCCTTGGGGGAAGGTACACCTGGAGTCGTTGCCCACGTGGCAGCACCGTTGCCCTCCCATGCTAGAGGTCGGACCCGGGGCCGCGGGACACGTGGCATTTCCGGAGCTCTCTCTGGTGGAGGGTGTGGCTCGGAGGTTTCAGACACATGGCAGCGCCGGAGCCCTCCCTAGCGGAAGATCGGGTACGACACCACTGAACACGTAGCGGCTCCTGAGCCACCCTCGGCCGGTAGTCAGCCTCAGAGCCTGAAGTCACGTGGCAACCCCGGGACTATCCATGGGGCCCAGGGCACGTGGCTTATGCTGGGCCCGCCTAAGCTGGAAAGGCGAGGCCCAGGTTGTCTTTTATCCACCACACGGGGGTACCCGGTCTGCAGTCTACCGACAAAGACATTGCGAGCACTTGGCCACAAGCATGTCGCTCCGTCAGTGGTGGCCTGTCATGCAACAAGGAACGTGCCAAGGAGTCAAGGACAAGCATGCTGAGCTGTAATTAGTTGCCGACCGTTGTGCATTGTGGTGCCAAAGACAAGTAGAGGGTGACTGTGAGAGAGCTCTTTGCGCTTTTGTTCTTGCAAATCTTGCATTCTCTTAATACAACGACACACTTTCCCTACGTATTCTAGGGGGGACTATATCTTCCACATAGGGCTAGTTTACTAATCAGATCCACCTTAGATCTAAATTAAACAAGTTAGAGAAAATGATGACTAACAATCTACCAAAATAGAAAAGGCTACCAATATAGCAATTTTGGTATTGAAATGCCATCTACATAGTTAAATTGACTACTAGAATCACGGTCCTTAATGTTGCATATCTGATTTAACCATTTAAAGTATGACCCTTCGTGATGTATAAAAATACAAAAAACAGCAATATTCTAATAAAAAGAAAGTCTGAAGTTAACATGCTCGAATTAAGTTGCATGCACTAACAATTTCTAATAACAAATAAATATTTTTACGTCTAACTCTGTCTTTGTCGTAGTATGTGCAATAAAATAGAACAATGGAGGAACAATGCCAGCTGAAAAATATCATATTTATATGAGGTCTTATAACATACCTTACGCATCATTTGCACCATCTTGGACTGAAGCAAAACACCTGTAATTTCCTGCTAAAGAAGGAGGCCATGCCATGATGTAGGGATGGAAATAATAGGATCGAAAACTCCTGGGAAACAACTTCTCTATCTCCAATGTTTCCAAGCACAGCAGCAGGATCGTCTCTGATGTGGCCAAGTAGACATACCCAACACTCTATCATCGTTCGCCAGTGGATAAGCCACTTCGTCGTACTGGACCACGCCTACAAAAATCCATCTCTCCATACCATCATCATCAACTCTGTACGTCAACATTTCAATGCTCCATCCAGTGCAATAAACAATCCAATAAGTACCGTCCATGCCTTCTCCAACTACAAAGCTGTAACCGTCCTCCAAGTATGGTGGGAGCTTCAAAACAGAGAACTCACCAGCTTCAGCATGTGCTCCAGGTCCTCGAAAAGCTAGTACAACGTACCGTTAGACTGCGACCCAAAGTGCAGCCAATACACGCCAACATCATGCGCCCTCTCTGCAATATCCACTGGTGGGTGGAAGAACCAATCGGCTGTCTCCGACGAGTAGACGACCGCCTGCACCTCGGAATGCTTGTTGTCAATACTCTAAAAACCGGATACCCCGCGTATATGAGCAAAGAAAGACATACGCCAGCACGTATACAGAAGACAGAGACCCAGCCTGCAGGCTGGGCCTAACCGCCGGCTAGGGAGCATTCATGAGAAGGCGTGTGCCCTAGGCCTCGGGTCCGGCCGCCCGCTAAGGAGGGCTGAGGCTGCCACGTGTCTTCAGGCCCTGAGTCCGACTACTGGGCAAGGGTGGCTCCGGAGCCGCCACGTGTCCAGTGGTGTCGGGCCCGATCTTCCGCCAGGGAGGGCTCAGGCGTTGCCACATGTTCGGAACCTTCGAGCCACACCCCCCGCCGGAGAGAGCTCCGGAGGTGCCACGTGTCCTGCGGCTCCGGGTCCGATCTCCAGCATGGGAGGGCTCTGGTGCTGCCACGTGGACAACAACTCCAAGTGTACCTTCCCTCCAAGGAGGGCTCCGGAGGTGCCACGTGTCCTACAGCTCCGGACCCGACCTCCAACATGGGAGGGCTCCGGTGCTGCCACGTGTCCAACGACTCCGGACCCCTCACTACTCCGCAAGGCTGCTCTAGTAGGGATGCGTATCCTAGGGGCCAACCGCCCGGACACCGCACCAATGAGCAACGGGCAGATGGCCAAGGAGAAAAGAGGAAGGTACACTGTCAGACCGTGCATTCAAGGTTCGCGTCTTCCCTAGAAGCAGGGCTCACGGCGCACGCCCCCGTCCGCCGTCTGCTCACCATTACGGTGATTAGACAGGGTGGAGAGGCGTGACGACATAGTAGTGCCTCCCAGAAGCACTGAGCCGCCCAGCAGAGCGAGGGGACACGGCGACAAGACGGGTACTTCATCATCACCTGCTACCCGGTCAGAGGCACCCGACGGGACAAGCGGCGCGCCTTAACTCCACCAACTGCGACAATGCGTATAGCTATAAATACCTAGCTTATGTATAGGGTACAGATAGCCGCGGGGCCACTTGTCGGGCCCCGGGCCACATTGTAACTTTCCCGGCCTTGGGCTATAAAAGGACCGGGGCAGCCTCCGGGCAAAGGGTTCGCACTCTGTTCGCAACCCAGCCAACTCACTCTCTCACACACTCATACGCGCAAGCAATACAACAAGCACTCCCATGGACGTAGGGTATTACGCTCCAGTGGCCCGAACCACGTAAATCCTTGTGTTACTCTCGTCGTTGTGTTTGGACCTTCAAGATCTACTAGCCCCTCCAAAAAAAGAACCTCCGCGGGCTGCTTCCGAGCAGACCGGGGGAAGTGTCGTAGCAAACACTTCGACATTTGGCGAGCCAGAAAGAGGACTTTTGGTTCTTGAAGCTGTTCGAGAAGCCCACAATGGTGAACATCCAATCTGTTGGAGGTTCTTCCCGCCCCTCGCGCCGCCAGCGGCAGAGCGAGCAGGAAGCATCCTCTGGTCCCAAAGCGGGACCATCTACGCTGGCACCAGTCCCTACAGGGAGTTGAAAGTTGCCTAGAGGGGGGTGAATAGGGTAATAAAACCTGAAATTATAATAAACAGCGGATAAAACCAGAGCAGGCCGGACTAGTCCGGTCTGAGGTCGGGCTAGTCCGGTCTAAGCCTAATTTGTGTTTTAGGTTTCATTTTAAGTTTGGTTGAGCGGAAAATATGTGGTAGTCAAATGATATCACTAATTAGTTGAGAATGATTAGATTGCGAAATAATAGAACAATTTGCCGGAAGTAACACAATGAAAGCTTGACAAGTAATTCTAGTGAGCAAGTAAGATAGTAGAGAAAACAAGAGACACGATTTATCCCGAGGTTCGATTCCACACAGGAATCTACGTCCTCGTTGAGGAGTCCACCAAGGACCGGGTCTTTTCCAACCCTTCCCTCACCGGGCGATCACCAAGATCAAGCCTGGGCTTTCTCACTATCAATCGAATGTGAATACAATGCTCTTAGGGGCTACTCACACTTTGAGGCTCCCTACACCAACCAAGTAGTTCTAGAATTCAAAGTACAACTGTTAAGAACTCAAAATAACAGTTAGATTGCAAGGGAATCAAACCGAGAGCTCAAACGTCGATCACCACGTATTTCCTCTCACAAAAACCACTAACTCCTTAAGATAGAATCTTAGGGGTCTAGAAGGTGAGGAAAGAGGCTTATAAGAGCTCTAGGAATGAGTTTTCAGCGCTTGGGTTCGTGTCTTTTTGATTCTCAGCCGGGGGGTCTCCTTTTATAGAAATCTCGGCATTTAGCCGTTACGAACTAAAGTCCGGACTAGTCCGGTCCCAACCCCGGACTAGTCCATTCTTGAGGGGACCACTCACGTCACAGGTTACCAAATAAAGTTTTAGTGACCGTTGGATTCAAACGGTCATGAAACCCCGGACTAGTCCGGCCAAGAGCGGACTAGTCCGATCTCAATCAGAACCTTGTTCCGTATGAGAACGGACTAGTCTGGTAAGGGCGGACTAGTCCGGCCCAAAGGGCGGACTAGTCCGGTCTTACCAGACTTAGTCTAAAAACTCTCCGGTTCAGAACTGCGGACTAGTCCAGCCAACCTCGGACTTGTCCGAGCTCACACAGGAACCTTTGTTCCATCCTAATTCGGACTAGTCTGAAAAGATCTGACTAGTCCGGCCTGTGGAGTGGACTAGTCCGATGGCACTCAGAGACTTCTTCTCCGGTCCTAAGCGGCTTAGTCCGCTTAGCGGACTAGTTCGGCCTCTTGGGCGGACTAGTCCGGCCTTATGAGACTTAGTCTCATAACGGCTCAAACTCACACAACAACGGACTAGTCCGGCCTTGAACGGACAAGTCCGAACTAACTCAAAGACTTTTTATCCTGTCCAAAACGGATTAGTCCGGATCTGAACGGACTAGTCCGTCCCATGGTCCGGACAAGTCCGGTCTCCCCTTTTTTCATATCTATGACTACTTCGTCTCATCATTCTAACTTTCTACCCTTCCTTTGAGCTCTCTAATGATCCTCAAGCACTCCAAAAGAGAAGACCTTGTACACAACTAGAAAATGTGAAGATTAATAGAAAATGTTATTTTCTACTCTTTCAAGTCTTCTTCTTTTCCTTTTGCTTCTTGAGAGACTCCACATCCATTTCTTTGATAAACACCTGTGCTCATACTCAGTAGAAACTTATTAGTATCTTAATTGCCATCATCAATCAACCAAAACCCACGGGGATTACCTAGATGCACTTTCAATCTCCCCCTTTTTGGTGATTGATGACAACTCATTAAGATTTTCGAGAAGTAGATATAGTAGATTGTTTTCATAACACATGTGTGTATGATTTACTCCCCCTAGATGTGTGCACAATGGGTTATCAAGAAAAATATGCACAAGAGTGAGTTCTTAGGGAGTTTCATGCTTACATGTGTTATGGTGGGGTGACTAAGTGTGATGTAAGCAGTAACCACATTAAGAAAGATATAACATTTACGAGCAAGCATATTTCAATATGGCATAATATGAAGACATAAAATAGCATAGTCATTACAAAAATAACATAACGTGGCATGATGTAGCATAGTTATTACAAACCAGCATAAATGAGTTTAAAGAGCAAGACTAAGACTATGACTAGACTACTCCCCCTTATTCTCTTCCCCTTTGGCATCAAGGCACCAAAAAAGGAAAAGAAAAGGGAGAAAACCTAATCACTATCATCTTGATCTTCGTCGTGGTCACTCTGAGTCTCCTCGTACTCATCCTCATCTTCATTGTCATCCTCGTGATGAGTGTGGGAGGTAGGAGGAGCAGCTGAGGAGGATCCAAAATAGGCAAGCTCATCCTCTGTGAGAGTGGGAAACTCTGTCACTTCGTCATCATCTGATGACGGTGGAGACATAGGTATCTCCCTCTTGTCGCACATGGCCTTGAGATACTTCTCTTGGTGTTGCTTCATCTTCTGCGTGCGAACTTCCACCTTCCGGCACGAGGAGAATATGGCCTTGAAGATCTTGAGCAGTCCACTAGAGGAGCCATTCGATAACGGAGGGATGGATGGTCCGGCAGAGGTGGATGGAGCTGCAGTGGAGCTCCTGCCCATGGATGCAGGAGGGCGAGGAAGAGGAGTCGGCATCTGAGGACGTAGCTTCCTGTGCTTCACATCCTTTGCAAACTCAAGTCCTGTGACTTTTTCGATCATGCACATGATGTATGGTGCATAGCCACAAGATCTGTTTGGGGTGTGGGAGATGTTGAAGATGTCGTTGTAGATGTAGTCAAAGACATTGAATCTCTCTTCTTCATTGAGCAGCTTCAACAGGTTTCTAAGATACCCCTGTATCATCCCTGCATCTCCATCTTTTGGAGCTAGAGTCTTCCTTAGAATCCTGTTCATCACTCCAAAGAAGGGTTTGATGTTGTGGGTTGAGGATGCCTCATAGGAGAGATAAGAAGGATACATGAAGTCCAAGTCATCCTTTCCTAGGGTTCTCTCATTGTGAACTATGATCTCATAGTTCAAGTGCTCCCCAAGTCCAAGGATGCGAGCAAACTCATCATATAGAACAGAGTACACCACACCATTTGTCATCCACGTGATTTTTCTGTTTCCATAGGTGTGGAAGTAACAGGTGGTGTAAAACTGGACTATGACCTCAATGTTCCAATCATATTGAAAAGCCATCAAGTCTTTGATCCCATGGCGTTCTGTTGCTTCATTTACTGCATCAAAGGCTTGATGTTTCTTGTTGGCCATGTATGGCGAGTCCACCCACTGAGCATCAACTACCGGTGTCTTCATTGGGAGATAGACAAGCCGGTAGTAGTCACAATGGAAGTCACACCAGAAGCGAGGGTCTGGTGTGGACTCCTCGTACTTGTAAACTTCCTCCTCGCGGAACCTTCTCGCTTTGTCGGCTCCTTTCCCCTTGAAGGTTGCACTTGCCAAATTGGGTTGGCGGTTTGGGTTGTGCATGGGAGGTGCCCTTTCAAGGGGCCCAACAGGTCCCTGTGGGGGATTTTCCCTTCCCCGTCTAGGGTTGTCACGAATGACGAGTCCCCTGTTAGCAAGAGCCTTTTTCCTGGAAGGATCAGCTGCTTTGCCTTTTCCTTTGTCTTGGGTCAATTTTTGTGGCTCGGCAGGCTGTTTGTCCTTCAGGGTAACTAGTCTCTTCCTCCTTGGAGGATCAACTGACTGAGAGGCTTGTGCTTCTCTGTCATCCCATTTCTTCGTCCGAGCCTCCCTTGCAGCAGCCTCTACTGCCTCTGCCTCGGCTGCCACACGATAAGCGGCTTGACGAGCCGCTTCGGCCTCGGGGTTTGGAAGAGGACTGTCGTTGGGTCCTGACATGATCTGGTGAGAAAAGAAGTATTTAGCTGATGGAGTATTACATTTAAATTAGTTTACAAACCCAAAGTTAGGGGCTAAGACTGTATCAGCCGGACTTGTCCGGGCAGGAGACGGACTAGTCCGCTCCGGCCGGACTTGTCCGGTTGGAGTCCGGACTAGTCCGGACCCTACAGTTTTAAACCCTAACTGATGTGATTTGATAACCAATTCAGCAAAGTAGTTGCAATACTATGGGGAATTGAAATAATATGGTATAGGAATCTCAGAGAAGCCCTAAGGTACTAAAGGTATGTCCTAGAAATAAGATTTTTGTGAAAAGTCAAGACTAGGTTAAAAAGTACCTTGGAGGGAAGGAATGTGATGAAATCCGCGGTTCGAAGGAGCGGAGATGGTCGGAGAAGAGTTCCCCGCACTCCACAAGCCTTGAATCGAGGATGCCTTCGAGGGATTTGAGGGAGGACTCCAAAATCGCCAATGGGGGCGAGTTTTGGAGGAGAGAAGTGGAGTGGAGGTGAATGAAGGAGAGGGAGGGGTTGTCAGCCCGACCCTTGGAGGTTTAGTCTCCTGGGGCCGGACTAGTCCGGTCCCCAGTCCGGACTAGTCCGGTCAGTCGGACTAGGTCCGGACTACTCTCTAGTCCCCGGACTTGGTCCGGGTGCCGGGCGGACTAGTCCGTTGTGGACTTGTCCGCTGCATCTCGGACTTCTTAGGATGCCCGGACTTGTCCGGCCTCTATGTCGGACTAGTCCAACTCTTAAAGTCTAAAATTATTATATATATATTAGAATTCTGCCTTTGTTTGCGGTGGATTTACTTGCACCTGCTATATGGTCCATATATATATATATATATATATATATATATATATATATTATATATATATATATATTTGAACACATAATTACATGATGACCATAATATAGCCAAAAATAATATGAGAGAAGAAATAGAGGAGGAACAAAGTTTTTCACAATCGTGCACATTTTTGAAAGTTGTGGAAGAATTTTGAGAACTTCTATTTGCAAAAATTTTCAACTCACATTCCTAGAGTCTAGTATATTCAGCTCATTTCGAAATTCACAAAATCATTTTTCATCTAGTGGTTTGGTAAAAATATCGGCTAGTTGTTTTCAGTTCTTACGTGTGAGATAGCTATGTCACCCTTTATAGAATGATCTCTCAAAAAGTGATGTCGGATGTCTATATGTTTTGTCCTAGAGTGCTCAACGGGATTGTGGGCTATCTTAATAGCACTCTCATTGTCACAAAGGAGTGGAATGTGGTTCATATTTTGACCATAATCCCTTAGAGTTTGTCGCATCCAAAGAAGTTGAGCACAGCAACTCCCGGCTACGACATACTCCGCCTCAGCTGAGCAATGGAATTTTATTTCTTGGATGACCATGATACTAGGGACCTACCCAAAAATTGACAAGTCCCTAAGGTGCTTTTTCTATTTATTTTACATCTGGCGTAATCCGCATCGGAGTATCCGATGAGATTGAACTTAGATCCCTTTGGATACCATAATCCTAGATTAGGTGTGTGAACTAGATATCTTAGGATCCTTTTAACGGCTGTTAAATGACATTCTTTAGGCAATGCTTGAAATCTTACACATAAACATACACTAAGCATGATATCGGATCTAGATGCACAAAGATAAAGTAATGAGCTAATCATGGAGCGATATACCTTTTTGATCCACGCTTGGTCCATCTTCATTGAGGTCAAGGTGCCAATTTGTTGCCATTGGTGTCTTGATAGGTTTTGCTTTGTCCATGTCGAAATTCTTGAGTATGTCTTGTGTGTACATGGTTTGACTAATGAACGTGCCTTCCTTGAGCTGCTTGACTTGAAATCCGAGGAAGAACTTTAACTCTCCCATCATGGACATCTCAAACATATCTGTCTTATCTTACTAAACTCATTGCAAAAAGATTTGTTAGTAGAACCAAATATAATGTCATCGACATATATTTGGCACACAAAGAGATCGTTATCTACATTCTTTGTGAATAGTGTTAATCTGCCTTGCCTATCTTAAAACCATTATCAATGAGAAAGTCTCTAAGACATTCATACCCAAGCCCTAGGAGCTTGTTTGAGTCCATAGAGAGCTTTATGCAACTTAAACACATGATCAGGATATTCTTGGTCTTCAGAACCGAGTGGTTGCTCCAACGTACACCTCCTCCTTGATTGGACCGTTTAGGAAGGCACTTTTCACATCCATTTGATAGAGTTTAAAATCATGATGAGTAGCATAGACTAATAGAATATGAATAGACTCAAGCCTAGCTACGGGAGCAAAAGTTTCATCGAAATCCAAACCTTTGACTTGAGCATATCCCTTTGCCACAAGTCTGGCCTTATTTCTCGTCACCACTCCATGTTCGTCTTGCTTGTTGCGGAACACCCACTTGGTGCCTACCACATTCGCATTTGGTCTTTTCACTAGCTCCCATACTTGATTTCTTGTAAAGTTGTTTAACTCTTCTTGCATAGCTACCACCCAATCCGGATCCTTGAGTGCATCTTCCACCCTAAAAGGTTTCAAGGACGACACAAAAGAGTAATGTGCACAAAAGTTAGCTATACGAGAACGTGTTGTTTACCCCTTTTGTGATATCTCCAAGGATGTTGTCAACAGGGTGATCTCGTTGAATGCTTTGATGAACCCTTGGGTGAGGCACTTGATTTCTTGAGTGGTTCTCTTCTTCTTCTTCTTCTTCTTCTTCTTCTTCTTCTTCTTCTTCTTCTTCTTATTCTTCTTC